>BSBM01000017.1:4717500-5917500 GCA_027924585.1 Larix kaempferi
CATCCTCTTCTTTATCATCACCATCATCATCATCATCATCATCAATTTCATCATCATCATCATTTTCATCATCATCATCATCCTCATCACCATCTTCAACATCATCATTGTCATCATCATCATTGTCATCATCATCATCATCAGCAGCAGCATCAGCACCATCTTCATCCTCATCATTCTCGTCGTCATATTCATCATCATCATCATCATCTTCATGATGTTCATCATCATCATCTTCATGATGTTCATCATCATCGTCATCATGATATTCATCATCATCATCATCATCCTAATCTTCATCATCGGCGTCTTCATTATCTACTACTCCCTCTAGCCAAAACCCCCTCCTCTCTGTTTCCCTCCCCTCCTCTCCCTAGACCTTACTAACCCAGGCTTGCTCAATCTCTCTCTCTTCCCTACACCTCCACCTACATCTAACTATGCCTTGCATCTCTCTTTTGCAGTCCCTACAACCAACACCCTCTCCTCTCTCGCTTTCTCTCTCCCGCCTTCCCCCCCCAACCATTACTAACCCCCTCTGTCAGTCTCTCTCTATCTCTCCCCCCTCCAAGCCCCTTACCCCTAACTACCCCCCCTCCTAGCCCCTTACACCTACCTAACCACCCCCCATCTCTAATCCCTAAAACCCTAACACCAAATCCCTATTTAACCCCCCAACCCATAGAAACTATTGAATAAGGTTTTTTTATTATTTCAATGACGCTAGCGCGTTTATAAATAAAGAAACGCACGCGCGTTTTGTGCAACTAGGTACATTATTTAGCCATGCACCAAACATATTAAATACCCATGTTTTTTTTAATATTCAAGAAACGCGCGCGCGTTTTGTGTGCACATAACGCTGGCGCGTTATGTCTGTGCAAAAATACTTTTATCCTCCCGCATTCTGCGTTTTCTCCTCCCGCCTTCTCGTCTCCCATACACTTCAAAATTAACAGTCAAAGCATTGGAGGAAGCTCAAGACACTCCATGTTCACAATCAACAAGTTTGAAGAGGATTCTACAGTTGGCATTTGGAATTGAGGATTCCACATTCACAATTACCAAGCTTCAAGGGGATTCTACATTCACAAATTCAAGCTTCAAGAGGATTCTACATTCACAATTTCAAGCTTCAAGGTGATTCTATATTAACAATGTCAAGCAAGTTTGATGAATCTATATGAACACAGTTGAAGAAGAATCTACATTCCCTATTGAGCAAGCTTGAAATTTCTATATTCACAAATGAAGAATTTTCTATATTCACAAGTGAGGTAGAAAATTTACTTTTACATTTGAGCAAGATTGATGTTCATCTATATTCACAATTGAGGAAGTATCTATATTGACAATTGAGCAAGCTTGAAGAACATATATTCATAGTTGAGAAATAATTTGGATATTTGAATAATTGAGCACACCTCTAGGATCTATTTTCTTAGTATTGCTCATTGTGGTCATGGGGAATTCAAGCAATCGAAAAAGGAAATCGGAAAGGAAAGAGAAGCCTCAAGAAACCATGGAAGAAGTTAGAGAAAAGAAAAGATTGGACATGTGGAATCGAAGGCATTCCATGGAAACTCATCCAATTCCAACCGTAGATGATGCCACGATTGTTCCTACCCATCCACCTCAAGAAATACGAAGAAATTCACTAGAGGGGCCCTCAATTTCAACAACATTTGATGAACAAGCACCCCATGGCACTAGTGAAGAAGTAAGACGTAGGTTCTCATTGGGTGATGTTTCAATTCCCACATCAAGTCAACCTCAAAATATGGTAGTGGATGACTTGTTGGGTAGTGGTTATACAAGCGACGAAGTTAGAGAGGCATTGAGTGGAGAACTGACAATGGAAGAAGAAACATATTATGGAGACCAGCCAAGAGAATGAAAGACAAGGGGCTCCTATGGAAACGCCAGAGCATCCTGGTGATCGTGTACATGCTCCAGTTCCAACACCCTTAACTCCATTGGCAACTGCACGCCGAAGAACTCCGAGACGTATAAAGGTTGATGAAACTCTCATTAGTTCACTTGACGGTACGTTGTCTACACGTTCTATTGCTTATCAAACTCGACAAATACTTGATAACTTTTTTTATTCTAAATGTGATAGGGACAAGTGCAAATTATTTTTATCATTGTTGAAATCTAGGCATATGACTCTTGTTAGAAGAACATTAGGGATAAAGATGGCCAAAAAGTTAGAACCAAGTTCTCATATCGTTAAAATTTTAGTAGATGCATTTAGTACAATTGGAAAGAAATCTCGCTCAAAGGATCGCAATGCGGCTCGTCGTGTGTTGTCACAATCAATCATTAACAAAAGCACTAGGGCACTTTATTTTCTTAAACCTACATCCAAAATTGTTAATTTGAATGTGAAGACACTTCGTAGGTATTGTGTTAGAAGAGAACAACTTGAAACCGATCAAACAGATGTTTGGGCCTTCATTGGCAGGTTGCCACACTCTGATATGAAGCTCATTGATGCGGTAAAGGGATTAGTGCAAGCTTTTTGGCATGACAACACTAGACCTTCTTCCAACCAAAAAGATGTATTAAAATTGAGAAGGGGTTCAAAGGATCGTGAACCGCACATTAAACATTTTCTTGATATGACACAAACAAAATTATATGAGAGATTTAGGAATGAACATAACGAACTTGACTTGGGCCAAAGATCATTTGAAAAATGCAAACCATGGTATGTTAAAATAAACACAATTTGTAACACATGTTGTTGTCGATACCACATTGAGTATGGTTACTATTATGACACATATACATATATTTTTCGTGTATTGCATAACACTCTTGTGCAAGAATGCTCAGTTGCATTACCACCGATTCCATCTAGAGACTTTATTCATAGCATTTTGTGAAGCAGGCCAAACGATTGCTCATTTTATCAAAAAACTTGCATAGATGGGACATGCCCAGGGTGTGGTGGGTTCACCTTATTGGAAAAATGCATACATGTGACCGATGAGCATGAACTTGGGAGGCAGGAGGTGAACTTGCAGTCATTCAAATATGTCACGTATGATATTGATGGAGGGAACGAAAGAAAAGAAATACAATTGGTCACTTCTCAGGTTTGTAATGAGCTGTTGGATACTATTTTTTCTTCAGATTGCAATTTCATATGTAACAATCTATTGATATAATGTCTTTATTGTTGATATACCAGGTACGGGTTTGCGACTTCATGGAGGAATTCTTTGAAAAGACACAACAATATGTAAAGCATGTGCATGTGGCTCGTTGGCAAGATGAACAGTTTCGAATGTGCAGGGATACATTTCCTATTGGGACTATCCTGTCAGTGGTCGATTTTGCGGAAAACTACACTCTTCAACCGCAAAATGAGATTCAGAGTCAATACTATCACTCGGACCAGGTTAGCTTAAGGGTCCATATCACCTATAGACATGGGGCAAATAGTACTGAAGACAACAGGGTTATATTGGAGTATCACTTCTACATAAGTGATGACAGGTGTCACGACTTGGTTTTTGTACAACACAGCTTTCAAATGTTCTACAATCACTTGAAGGATAACAGTATACGAATGGAACAACATTGGATTTGGTCTGACGGTTGTGCAGGGCAATTCAAAAATGTCTGTGTCTTCCAATGGTTGTGTATGCTCCACAAAAGGCACAAGGTGCCACATATTTGGAACTATTTTGAGACCGGACATGGAAAAGGTGAACACAATGGAGCAGGTGCGTGTATAAAGACTGCATTACGCAGGAAAGAAATGAAGTTCACAGATGGACCTATCATCCGAAATGCAAAAACCATCGTTGAATGGTGTGCTTCAGTCAGGGGGGAGGGAGCAAGAAGGCAGGAAGATCACTCAACCAGGAAAGCACATGTGGTTAGATATTTTTGGGAGGTGGTGGATGTATATCATTCACAGTTATATGAGTGCAAGACCATCCAAGGAACTCGTGCATTTCATTAAGTTAGAATGTCGGACAATGCTATACTTGAAATGTGGACAAGGAAACTATCATGTTTTTGTTCTCCATGCAGTAATGGTGAATGGGACGAATGTGAATCCATGGATTGGGTTGACAGCTGGGACCGTGTATCACTCCCCATTGGTCGACGGATAGCTACAGAATTATCCCAGTTGGAGGAGGACCAATCAAGTATTTCACCAGACTATGACCACATATCAAATCTCGTACAACCAGGTTCGATTAATATTTTTATATTTTTGACAACTAGTTGTGTCTAATTAGCTGTGTATATTTTTGATATTTTTGACAACTAGTTGTGTCTAATTAGTTGACTAAAACGTTGGAACTATATTTTCTCCAGATCACATATACGCAGTGGTCGCCCCAAGACGCAATGCATGGCGCACTGACTATTGGCTGGCACATTGCTTAGAGGGGAAGCAAACCCTAAATGTCCCATTGCGGGACTCTGAGGGAGTTGATTTTCCGATTGGGTCGATGGTTATAAAGGGATAATATTTGAACCAGGTTTCCCACTCAGCAAATAGAAAAGGGTATACATATGAAGATTATAGACCAAGTGGGATTGTATACCATTATACACACTTAGTTATTAGCACAAACCTCCAGCTGCAAACAATGCCAAGGAAGAACTCATCAAAGGCATGATACTTATTGCCTTATTCTGAGCACGAGATGTTACAACAAACCATTGGTATTCAAGGTGATCCTAATGGTCTAGTCGAATGACCATAGGTAGGTAATCTGGTACGTGGTTTGCTTGTTTTATTGTGTATTATGTTATAGGTATCTGGTGTACATGTATGCTATGATTTTTTTCCGTGGTCTCATTGAGTATTGACATTAATATTTTGACTATTGCAGCCATACATTGATAGCTTGATAGATTCATAAATTGCATAGAATTGGTACAACTTGATAGATTGCACAAGTTTCGTAATCATCATCATCATCAGGATCATCATATTCATCACCACCACCACCACCACTGTCATCATCATCATCATCATCAACATCTTCATCATCCTCACCACCGCAATCATGATCATCATCCTCATCATTATCATGGTAAACCATCATCATCGTCATCATCATGATCATCATTCTCATCACCCTCATCATCAACATCTTCATCATCATCACCACCATGATCATGATCATCATCCTCATCATCCTCACCCTCATCCACATCGTCGCCATCATCATGATCATCATTCATCAACAAGTGCCCGGTGGACGATTTTGCAAAGTTGACCCCCGTGTGCAAAAATTGCACACTCCCTCACTGAGCAAAACCCTAGTTTGCAAGATGGACCTACAAGGTGAAACATGGGCCACGGGACCGAAGGGGAGGGGCACCCCTAGCACTGTACCGACGTCCTGAATCCAATGGCACTAACGGTTCGTCGATCCAAGCCACAGTCTTCATTCTAAAGCTCGTTCCATCTCGCATCCAAAAGGCCTTCAGGGACACCTGCTGGATACCTGCCAGGGGCCATAGAACTCCAACCGTGCAACAAAACCAGGTTTGGGGGAGACATGCAGGTGTGTCTAGGATGGTTCCAGTTAGGAACGCTAGCCACAAGTGCCCAGTGGACGATTTTGCAAAGTTGACCCCCGTGGGCGAAAATTGCACACTCCCTCACTGAGCAAAACCCTAGTTTCCAAGATGGACCTACGAGATGACACTATGGCCATGGGACCAGAGGGGAGGGGCACCCCTAGCACTGTCCTGACGTCCTGAATCCAATGGTGCCGATGGTTCGTCGATCTGAGCCACGGTCTTCATTCTATGGCTCATTCTGTCTCGCATCCAAAAGGCCTTCAGGGACACCTGCTGGATATCTGTCAGGGCCATAGAACTCCAACCGTGCAACAAAACCAGGTTCGGGGGAGACATGCAGGTGTGTCTAGGATGGTTCCAGTTGGGAACGCTAGCCACAAGTTCCCGGTGGATGATTTTTCAAAGTTGACCCCCGTGTGCAAAAATTGCACACTCCCTCACTGAGCAAAACCCTAGTTTCAAAGATGGACCTACAAGGTGACACATGGGCCATGGGACCGGCGGAGAGGGGCACCTCTAGAACTATCCCGACGTCCTAAATCCAACGACACTGACGGTTGGTCGATCCGAGCCATGGTCTGCATTCTATGGCTCGTTCCATCTCCATCTTTGAAACTAGGGTTTTGCTCAGTGAGGGAGTGTGCAATTTTTTCTCACGGGGGTCAACTTTGTAAAATCATCCATCGGGAACTTGTGGCTAGCATTCCTAGCTGGAACCGTTCTAGACACACCTGCATGTCTCCCCGGAACCCGTTTTTGTTGCACAATTGGAGTTCTATGGGCCCGGCAGGTATCCAACAAGTGTCCCTGAAGGCCTTTTGGATGCGAGATAGAACGAGCCATAGAATGAAGACCGTGTCTTGGATCGACAAACCGTAGGCGCCGTTGGATTCAAGACATCGGGACAGTGCCATGGGTGCCCCTCCCCTCCAGTCCCATGGCCACGGTGTCATCTTGTAGGTCCATATTGGAAACTAGGGTTTTGCTTAGTGAGGGAGTGTGCAATTTTTGCCCACGGGGGTCAATTTTGCAAAATCGTCCACCGGGCACTTGTGGCTACCGTTCCCAGCTGGAACCATCCTAGACACACCTGCATGTCTCCCCCAAACCCGATTTTGTTGCACAGTTTGAGTTCTATGGCCCCAGCAGGTATCCCTGAAGGCCTTTTGGATGCGAGACGGAACGAGCCATAGAATGAAGACCGTGGCTCGGATCGACGAACCGTCGACGCTGTTGGATTCAAGACATCAGGACAGTGCTAAGGGTGCCCCTCCCCTCTGGTCCCATGGCCCATGTGTCACCTTGTAGGTCCATCTTGGAAACTAGGTTTTTGCTCAGTGAGGGAGTGTGCAATTTTTGCACACGAGGGTCAACTTTGCAAAATCGTCCACCGGGCACTTGTTAACGAATGATGATCATGATGATGGTGAGGATGTGGATGAGGGTGAGGATGATGAGGATGATGATCATGATCGTGGTGGTGATGATGATGAAGATGTTGATGATGAGGGTGATGAGAATGATGATCGTGATGATGAATATGTTGACGATGATGATGATGAGGAGGATGAGGATTATGAGGATGATGATCATGATGGTGGTGGTGATGATGATGAGGGTAATGAGAATTATGATCGTGATGATGAATATGTTGACGATGATGATGATGATGAATATAATGGTTTACCATGATGATGATGAGGATGAGGATGAGGATGAGGGTGAGGATGAGGAGGATGAGGATGAGGGTGAGGGTGATGAGGATGAGGATGAGGATGAGGATGAGGATGAGGGTGAGGATGATGAGTATGATGAGGATGATCATGAGGATGAGGATGAGGGTGATGAGGATGAGGATGAGGATGAGGATGAGGATGATGAGGATGAGGATGAGGATGAGGGTGAGGATGATGAGGATGATGAGGATGAGGATGAGGATGAGGGTGAGGATGATGAGGATGATGAGGATGCTGATGAGGATGAGCATGAGGATGAGGATGAGGGTGAGGATGATGAGGATGAGGATGAGGATGAGGATGAGGATGATGAGGATGATGAGGATGAGGATGAGGATGAGGGTGAGGATGATGAGGATGAGGATGAGGATGATGAGGGTGAGGGTGAGGATGATGAGGATGATGAGGATGATGATGAGGATGAGGATGAGCATGAGGATGAGGATGAGGGTGAGGATAATGAGGATGAGGATGAGGGTGAGGGTGAGGATGATGAGGATGATGAGGATGAGGATGATGAGGATGAGGATGAGGATGAGGATGAGGGTGAGGGTGAGGATGACGAGGATGATGATGATGATGATGACGATGATGGTGGTGGTGGTGTTGAAGATGATGATGACGATGATGATGATGGTGGTGGTGGTGATGAAGATGATGATCATGATGAAGATGATGATTATGGCGATGATGAAGATGATGATGAGGGTGAGTATGGTGAGGATGAGGATGATGATTACGAAACTTGTGCAATTTATCAAAACAAACATAGGACCATGAACATCTTATTTTCGTTCATCAATACAACATTATCAAGGAATATCATTAAACTAGTTAGGTATTTCATTTTCCATGGATTCTGGATGATTACCTTTGCATTATGACAGGTGGAAAATGGACATATGAAAGAGGTAAAGCACAAAATAGTGTCTTACATACTAGGGTTTAGTAAGGATAGGGTTTATATCTTCAACGATATTATGAGAGTGAATTCATGACTAGCTATTAGTTAGCATATTTTAACAAACTAGGGTATATTTGTTACATATATTTGACCATATGTACATGAAGGCCCAATGAATTTTATTACACTTTAGTTATGCATTCCTTGCCATTCAATCGAACTGCATAGATGCTCATGTACGCATAGTTTGATGAAATACAATAGCATTGATGAAATGTGTAGCATCTATTGGACTTCCTCTTACTGTCTAAAAATGTCATAGGATTACATTGTTGGTATGCGTAGCATGTTACTATTATGACAGAGGTTTTTTCCTTGCAACCTAATCATGATCAATGGGTATGAACCCTTGGAGTTGACAAAAAACACAATTTTAAATTAGATATCAAATTAACATGCATGTGTTAAGTTCATTGAACTGTTGAAAGATATTATTAGTTTTTTCCATTAAGATAATGTTTTCATAACACAATGGTGAGGTGTTACGTGATCAATGCAATAAATGTAAGAGAATAAATATTGCTTGAAATGTAATTTTATAAATTTCAATAGCATAATTTATCAATTTGTGGAAGAGATGAATCATCACAAGCACAAGTCGAAACTCAAGAGAAAATATGGAATATATTGATAGTCAAATGTTTGTAATACAAAATATGGGAAAGTAGTCGGCCCTCAAATGGCCTGTCAATGTACATGTATCCCTAAGTACAACAATGTGTACATGTATGTCAAAATAAATCTATCCAAGACTATGCAACATCAAATATCAATCTTTCTCTTGTTTTTCCCTGACTTTCCTCTATCAACCATCTCCCTGGGATCGCTCGGCATTTCAGAAGTCTGCAAAAAAAATCATTATTTTTATCAAATAACTGCACTAATACCCTACCATCAACAAACTTAAAAAATTAACTTGTGGCCAAATTATTTATGACAAACACTCACCAAGTCCTCATGGGGTATAGATGTGAGCGGTGTGCTCATGGAAGGCATCTCTATAGTTGTGCTCTGCAAATAAAAGATCATATCTCAATTAATTCAACAATTCAACATTGATCAACGTGTCTGGGTAAATTGAATAAAAAAACTTGGTCATTAATGAACATCTCACCGCAAAAGGAGACCCGGTCAGAAGCATGGATTGAGCAGAGGGGTGGGGCACTACTGCCGCTAATGGCTACAATCACCATATGGAGAAATAATTAGACATGCATGAATAAACAATATAGTAACATGGTTAAATACTATGCATTGTGATTGTCCAAATAGTTACCTCCCTATGACTCATGGCTATTGTAGATGCGGCACTGACTGCAGCATCAATGACCTTTGTTAGGTCGGGGGTAGATGGATCTCTCGTGTGTCTGCTATAGAGGACATCCACATTCTTTCCAAGAGTGGAGCCTCTCTTGTACACTTGTCCCTTTTGCACGTTGGGACTACGGGGAGATCGAACTACTAACAGTCTCGAACGTATATCTGCTGGTGGCTACAATCACCAATAATGACGTAGTTAGAAATGCATTGGTCAATGGAATAGAATGTATTAACAAACTGAAAATGATGAAATACATACCGATGTACTGTATACGTTAATCAATTCTAAGAAACGGTCTGCCGCCCATTGTGTCTCCGCGGGCACGCTATCGATTGTATTCCCACCGGGGGGGAGCTCACTAGATGAAATCACTTCCATCTGATGGGGATCTACAACCTGCAATTTAGAAAATTGTAAATATTAGATCATGTAGCATTGATTAAGTAACATGTGTTGAAATAATGTCATGTTGAAATAGTTACCTCAGCATGAGATGTTGTCGCTGAAGGTATGACAACATCTTGTAACTCAGAAGGTTCTACTGCATGAGCCTCTTGGCCCTCATGCCCTTCTTGTGGCAACTACAAGTTTTAAAATCATTAAAAATATTAGCAATCTATATATGTGTACAGTAAGGAAAAATACTTTACAAATGACACTAAATTGTTAACTGGATCTACTCATGTACTAAAATAATGTCGTGTTGAAATAGTTACCTCATTGTGAGTTGTTGTCACTAAACGTATGGCAACATCATCATCATCATCATGATGTGGTGCTGGTGCATGGGCCTCTGGACTATGCTCAGCATCATCAGTGCAAAGGTCTTCAACCCCGTGCCTTTCTTGTAGTACCTACAAGTTTTAAAACCATTAAAAATATTAGCAATCTATATATGTGTGTATAGTAAGGAAAAATAATTTAAAAATGACACTAAATTGTTAACCACTTACTTACCTATGTGAAATACCCAATAAGGTATCATCTGTTTAGACAGGACCAAAGCAAAGATGGCCGCATACTGTGCATGGGTGGGGCTGATGGTTGTGCTCATGCTGTGTAGGTGCAGTGCCACTACTAGATGCTCCCCGACCACTAGAAGGTGGTGGCTCTACCCCACCGATAGGTGGCGGCTCTACTCCACCCATGGATGGTGGATCTGATGGCCCTACCTGGTCCGTACCATGAAGATACATGCTATGGCGAACAACCACCTGTGCCAACAGTAGGAATGACTCTTGTGCCTCTGGCACTAACTGATGTGCAGGCGGCACATCTGGCTTGGGTAGCTTTCGACGAGGTGGAGCTACTAGATGATTGGGATCTATGTGCCTCGCATTGGGACGTTGCTGAGGCATCCCCATCCCAACACCCTGGTACTCCAAAATATCAAAATAGTTAACATGCTTCCCCAACACAAACTCTGCGTACATCTTTCTCAAAAAATACAAAGTCATTTCCCTGTTGTTGTGTGGTGGTGCATCAAACACCATGTACCATCGGTCCATCCAGTTATCTATGAATGGTTGATATGTACACCACTTGATAGAAATGTGCCTTTTGTTTGCATTAGGGACTTCACCATTCCGTGGATCTCTAAACAAGGATAATATTTGTTCTTTTGAGATTTTCAACTTCTTGACTTCTCTATAGCTAAGTCCATCCGCATATTGTTGCCTCTTTCTTTCTCTGAAAGTGGCAATATCTTGCAAAGCATCATTAGACCTACTAAAGGTCTCTATCATTGCATCCAAATTGGATGCAAGCATAACATGCCTCTCATCAACAATAGTAATTGAGGCTCAAATTTCTCTGAGCCTCTGAATCTCTCTTTGGATGGCAGTGTGGGCATCCATGGTCGTCACTGCAAACAAAAAATAAAAATAAAAATCATTAGAAACGTATACATGTGCTATAGTGACATCTCTCAAAAATGAAAAATGTACAAACTTTGTGCAAAAACGAATACATTACAAACATAAATATCATCTCAGGCATACATTACAAACATAAATATCATCTCAGGCATACATTACAAACTTAAATATCATTTCATATGACAATTGCAGGCATACATTATGGGTCATTGAGGGCATAAGGGTGGAGACCATGATGATGTGGCAAAGATATATATTTTTATTAGTTAAACTGAGGCAGCCTATTAATGGACAAAATGAAGACATGCTGGTAGAATGATGAAGAGATGACTAATGATATGGGCATAATGTTGTGATGTGCATATGGACAGTGTAAAGTGTATGAATGGAGATATGGCAGCAGATTGATATGACATGAATAATGATGACATAATGAAGATGTACAATATGCTGATGTGCTGCTAGTGTACAAACTAAGATGCTGATGATATGTATGGACAGAATGAATTCATGATTATTGGGGCTACATACGATGAACAAAATGTTGATCTAGGGAAGCATGAAACAGGGACATAATGCTTGCTTGGGTTATGAAAATTAATGATAATTAGAATGATGTTATAGATGGATATGTTGGGTGACAATGATGATTGATGTGATCAGTGAGCCATTGTGTCTAACAAGGTGGATGTAAAATTCATTAAAATTTTAAGTTTTGGCATTTGATTTACAAATATTTTTAGGTGACAATGATGATTGATGTGATCAGTGAGCCATTGTGTCTAACAAGGTGTATATAAAATTCATTAAAATTTTAAGTTTTGGCATTTCATTTACAAATATTTTTAGATTAGGGCAACATAACAATTTATAAACTTAATGACGAGATGAGGCGACGATTTAGATGCTTACCTTTCCAATCGTTCTTGCAAGATGAATTTGGGATTGTTGAGCCTCCAAATCTCCTCGATTGAGGTTCTCCAATGTGTTCTGGGAAGGCAAGATCGCTTGAGTGTTCGCGTTTGGGTAGCACAATGGATAAAACAGTGTCGCGGCCCACAGTACTATTTTTTTTTTGTTATATTAACCATAACGCTCAAGCATTATTATGATCACCATAACGCTCGAGCGTTATGGTTAATATAAAAAAAAAATAAACAATGCCGCAGTATTGTTTTTCTTATATTAACCATGGCAATGTTTTTTTTTTGTTATACTAACCATAATCACAATAACGCTCGAGCGTTATGGTCAATTTAACAAAACAAAAAAACAGTGCCATGGTTAATATAAGAAAAACAATACCGTGGCATTGTTTATTTTTTTGTTATATTAACCATAACGCTAGAGCGTTATGGTGACCTATGCTTAATATAACAAAAAAAAACAGTGACATGGTTAATACCGCGGCACTGTTTTTTTTTTTGTTATATTAACCATAACGCTCGAGCGTTATGATGATCACAATAACGCTCGAGCATTATGGTGATCACAATAACACTCGCGCATTATGGTGATCACAATAACGCTCGAGCGTTTTGTGATCCTATCCTACATGTTAAATGACATGGCAGGTTCAGAGGCCGCCATACATAGTTTTACATAACGTGCGAGCGTTGTTCATTTACACAATTCTCACGCGTTTCGCATTTACCCATTGCATCTAAAAGGTCCCTCAACTTCGTGCACACTCCCATCCGTATTCGTATTCAAATTATGCTACTATGCGTGGATGTATAGAATCTCCAAACTAAATGCTAAGTAAAATACATGTAACAATGGAGATTGTATAGGAAAGATAGCAAGCCATAAGAAAAATTTGCAGATTAAGTCTTTAAACTTCTAATTGATTTGTTCTAAACAAGATCATAAAACATCAAAAAAATTTGGTTGTCTATGAGCACAAAGATCCCAAGGATTATAGAGTAAATAGGGATTTTTAAATTTAAAGGTTATATTTTTGGAACTTTATATATGTCATAGTATTTAGGAAGGAAACAAGGATATATGCCATAATGCAACACAACTAAAATTTCATTTATGAAACTTACAAAACCATGAGTCTATTTTTAATTGTATATGATTATCTCAATAATCAACAAGGTTATGGAAACTAACGCATACAAATCAATGTATAAAAAATCTTTTTCAAAAATCATAAGTGTAAAAATGGCTTGAATGTTCACTTATGTTGACTTATTTGCATATTTGTAAACCTTTTATGGCATAAACAAAAACATTGGAGAATGATTTAATAAATGGATGACGAAGTCCACTCGTGCAAAGATTAATGTCAAAAGTCGTAATGAGATTATCAAAAGTTGAAATAGCAATATTAATAAGTGGAGAATGATTTAATAAATGGATGACAAAGTCCACTAGTGCAAAGATTAATGTCAAAAGTGGTAATGAGATTATCAAAAGTTGAAATAACAATATTAATAAGTATAATAAGATTATCGAAAGTTGAAATAAGAATATTACAATTAAAACATGATTATCAAATATTAGAATGGCATACTCAAACCCATAACAAATAACAAATTAAAATGAATACAAAATAAAATTACAATTATCGAAAATTACTAACAAAATTATCTAAATATTATATACTAGTACAACTACATTTTTAAAAGTGGTTGATATAGGTCGACGTATATCAATCATGGTCATACATTTGAAAGTGGTTGATATACGTCGATTGTGCTTAGTGAATTATTATTATTATTGTTGTTATTGTTATTGTTATTGTTGTTATTATAAAAATAAATAAGAAAACTTATTTATAAATGAAAACATAAAACATAAATAATATAAATAAATAGATAATAAATAAATAAATAAAAATTAGATAATTAATAATAATATAAGTTCAATTATATATATCATGTTTCGGCATGGTTGACATCAATCCATAGTTGTGTGATGAACCTGCAATAATTAATTAATGCAAATACACGAGATATCAGAAATAATAGAACAGAATCATTTTTTTATTGAACACGGGCCACTTCGAAGGGGCAACCTCCTTTGAGAAAGCTCAATACAATTAACTTCACGGTCCTTCAATGACCTCAACACACACTTATATACTAAGTCTATGCCCAATACTATGAGTCAAAACCATGGGACATATAATACTACAGGACGACTTACAAAGCATATGCGTCCAATACTATGGGTCAATACTATGGGCTAATATAAACTACGGATCAACAAATACTACGGGAAGACTTACAAAGCATATGCGTCCAACAACAATATACTAACATAGTAAAGAGAAGGGTTGACATAGGTTCCTAACATCCCCTCTCCCTTAGAAAAAGCTTTGTCCTCAAAGCTTTGGTTGGAGAAATTGCTGCAGAATCTGAAGGAGTGGTTCCCCGGTAGCATCCTCGGGTTGCATTTCGGGCCACTGACGCCTTTGGAGTGTCAAGGAGGATTGCTTGGAAGGCTGTAGATGAACAAGAACCCTATCAGCTGCGTGGAAAATGCGCTCAGAACGGTGCTGATCGGCTTGTTGGTTCAGGCGAATTCTGGCCATGTGAAGATTGTCCTGCATAATGAGAAGAATCTGATCGCGGTTTCGAAGAACCGAGTCAATTTCCTGAACTGGCGGTGTTTTTCCATAGACTGCTTCATATGGTGTCCTTTGAGATGTGGTATTGTACCACCAGAGCGCTGCTAGGAAATCCATAGAAATAGTTGGCCAAAGCTGTGTAGGGATGGGCAAGGGTTTGAGCAATCCCGAAAGGAGTGTCGTTTCACCCTTGTTGACTTGGAAAGTATCATTGTCAGCCACCATCTGTTGAATTGTCATTTTTAGTCCCTGCCAAAATAAGTTACATTGTTCCCGGTCATACATTTTACAGAACCCAGAGTGTCGTGTTTATGAAGAAGCATGGAGTTCATAGAAGAGATAGCCCTGTTGAACATATTGCAACCAATTTGGAACAAGCAGAGAAAGAGCGGTAAGAGAAACTGGGTCATCAATTGTACGAGAAGGAGCATCTTCCACCATATTGTCCTTACCCTTCTTGTAAGTGATCACATAGGGATAACCCATGAGTTGGATAACCCATTTCAGGTGTGTTGGGGAGGAGACCCATTTTTTCAGAAAATTTTCCAGACTCGGGAGATCAGTCTTGATGCAGAAATAATTCCTTAATAGGTATGGATGCCACTTCTGTACTGCATTCAAAATAGCCAGCATTTTCTGCTGAGAGGTAGATGTGGCTACATTCTTACCGGAAAGGTCTCTTGAAGGCAGCAAGTGCATTGGTTCAGCAAAGATACTTGCATATCTATCCAAGGAAGTAGTGGAGACTGTTGATGGGTGCATCTGAATGGAATTGAGCTGAGCGATGACACCATGTGAATTCTTCTTAAGGATTTTTTCCAGGCGATGTGAACTGATGATGCAGAGAGACCCTAGTTGTAATCCCATAAATTTGTGTTGTGCCCCATTGACTTTAAACTGCATCCAAAGTTCAGCAAAATCCCATAAGATGGGGCCAAGTGTGCGTAACCATTGAACGCCCAAAACCACATCACATCCGCCTAAGGACAAGGTAAACATGTCAGAGCGTAGGTTATAATCTTCCATAGAGATATGCACATTGTGACACTTCCCCTTACAAGGTAAGGTGCCCCCATTGGCAACCATGACTTCAAAGTTGGAGCAAGGATGGACAAAACAATCAGCCTGTTTGGCAATCCGAGGGTCAATGAAGTTATGAGTGCTACCAGAATCAATGAGTATGGTAAGAGGGAGCTTCTTGAAGTATCCCCTGACCCGCATTGTTTGTGGGGTGGTGACGCCGGTTACAGCATGGAGAGAGATCTCGGGTGGGTCGTCCTAAGATGGGGTGTCAACAGGCGGGTGGTGAATGTCGACCTGATCATCTACTGTATCTGTAGCTTCTTCACCAAGTTCTAAGGTAGGCGGAGAATCCATATCCAAGAGATAGAGCTTTTGTTGAACACATCTATGTCCCCGAGTGAATTTCTCATCACAATTATAGCAAAGCCCTTTATCTCGGCGTGCATGCATTTCTATTTCAAACAAATGCTTGATAGGAGTTGGTTGAGGAGCAAGCGTGATGGGAGGTCGTTGGGAACCCATATTTCTGAAGGGAACCAAGGTGGGTTTGGAGCATTGTTGAGCTGCGATCTTGTCCTCGGCCAGCTTAGCCAACCCTAGGACTTCCATCATTGTGTTGGGACAAAACATTTTGACCTCTGAGCGGATTTCATCCTTGAGACCACTGATAAAACAACTCCTGTAGAATTCATCAGACAATCCTTCTGTGTGATTGGCTAGTTTCTCAAATTTCGTTTAATACTCTCTCACTGTGCCAGTTTGGTGAAGTTTAGTGAGTGCTCCTATGAAGTCGTCAAAAGCACTATGACCAAATCGTGGCAAAACGAGTTGGAAAAAATCTGTCCAGTTTTGCTCGGGATGAGCTTTGATGTACCAACGGTACCATTGAAGGGCTTCCTGTTCCAAATGAAAGGATGCAAGTGGAACTTTGTGAACATCAAAAGTATTATGCAGACTGAAATATTGTTCTGCTCGGTATATCCATCCCGTCGGATCAGTACCATTGAAGCGAGGAAAATCAAGCTTCTGCCCACGAAAATTGCTAGAAGAAGAGAACCCGGTGGCTGCAAAAGATTCTGGCTGTCTGGTATTGTTCATGGCTGAATGCTAAAGATGGAGGCTGAGAAATTTTTCATCCAGATCTTGGAGTTTGGTTTGGATGGCTGCAAGTGCTTCCTCCATGGTGTGTGCTCCTGCACGGGTGACAACCATAACCAGGTTTTTTTTTTTTTTAATTGGTGGAATGAGTAGAAAAACACAAACAGAAGTTGATTTAGTAAAGGGAAATTTGGATTGGGGAAACAATCTGATGGGTAATTGGGGTTTGACTAGATTTTGGACACTGTCGAAAGGACAAGAAAGCAAAAAGGGAGATTTCAGAAGCGAGGTGATAGAATGAGAAAATTTGGCAGAGAGGGACAAAGAAGCATAATTCAGAAAGGAACTCTATGGTAAAATTTGAAGGTGATTGGGTGAAATCTGAGGAAGTTATGGCAAACCCTAAAAATAGACAAATGTGGGATTTCGGGCTTTGAGAAGGGGAATTGGGGATAGGGTCCTCAAGAATGAAAGATGCAGAATGGGATGACAAGGGTTCCCCGAAAATTTCAAGGGAAACAGAGTGGAAACAAGGGAGATATGGAGAAAAAACTGAATTTTATATTCTTTTTTTCTTTTTCTTTTTTTTTTTCTTTTTTTCTTTTTTTTTCAGAAATGGATCGGCAACAGCGGCGCAACGGCGTGGAAGGGATCAAAAATGTCTGGATCTGAAACGGCGACTGGATCTAGAACGACTTTCAGAATAGATCTGAAACGGCTGGATCTGGAGCGGAAGTGATCGACAACAGTTCAACTGAAAATAGATATGGACCCCAGGTATGTACGGCTTCCTAACAGTTCAGGTGTTTCACTCGACCACCAATGTTGTCTGACGGCTTGCGTATTGGGGCAGTACCCCTCACTCCACGGCTCAGGTAAAACTGATGACCGCTTTGCCACAAACGACAGCTCTTGGTTTACCTCACGGGTGGAAACTAGTCAATCAGGTAGGGGTCGTTGCCCTTTTCGCTGGCAGGTCCTCTCAATGGGCCATCTACTTTGGGGTTCCTGTGGTACTCCTCACAGTGATTTTTAGGGCTTATGCCCAAGTACTTCCCACAATTAAGCGGATAGGGATTATTCACAAATCCGAAGCTGCAACAGATGCGAAAAAAAAAATTGGCAGAAATTCCACCCAACGAACCCAAGAAAGTGCTCTGATACCAGATGATACGAACCGTTACACCAAAACCCCGAGGTGTTAGTGAAGGCCGCCCACTAGGATCTTAACATCCCACCACGCTCCGCAGTCCAGACTCTAGGCTGGATGTGCACCCATACGGTGGTGTCCCCTTTGCGTCGTACGAGCCTCGGGCGAACACTGCAATGCCGACGTTGCCACCCGCTCTGTGACTTGAACCTAAGTGGAGGCTCTGATACCAAATGTGATGAACCTGCAATAATTAATTAATGCAAATACATGAGATATCAGAAATAATAGAACATAATCACTTTTTTATTGATCACGGGCCACTTCGAGGGGGCAACCTCCTTTGAGCAAGCTCAATACAATTAACTTCACGGTCCTTCAATGACCTCAACACACATTTATATACTAAGTCTATGCCCAATACTATGATTCAAAACCATGGGACATATAATACTACGGGACGACTTACAAAGCATATGCGTCCAATACTATGGGTCAATACTATGGGCTAATATAAACTACGGATCAACAAATACTACGGGACGACTTACAAAGCATATGCGTCCAACAACAATATACTAGCATAGTAAAGAGAAGGGTTGGTATCAGAGCCTCCACCCAGGTTCAAGTCACAGAGCGGGTGGCAACGTCGGCATTACAGTGTTCGCCCGAGGCTCGTACGGCGCAAAGGGGACACCACCATATGGGCGCAGATCCAGCCCAGAGTCTGGATTGCGGAGCGTGGTGGGATGTTAAGATCCTAGTGGGTGGCCTTCACTAACACCTCGGGGTTTTGGTGTAACGGTTTGTATCAAGTTGACGTTAAACCATAGTAGACTTTGAACCATGGTTGACCATTGTTTAAAAGTGGTTGAATTTAGTGCATCATGGTTTACATAACTAGGAGAACATGGTTGGCATTATCCATGGTTGACATAACCAAAAGAACACGACCAAACATTGTTTGACCATATTAATCCATAGTTGACTTCAATCCAAGTTCAATATAAGTTCAATCCATAGTTAACTTAAATTCATGGCCACACATTTAAAAGTTAAATCCATAGTTGACTTCAATCCATCGTTGAATTCAATCCATGGTTGACTTCAATCCAAAGTTGACTTCCATCCATATTTGACTTCAATAGTTAACTTTTAGACAAGATTGACATCAATTCAAGGTTGATTTCAATCCATAATCGCCTTTAATCAAAAGTTGACTTAAATCCATGGTTGACTTTAATCCAAGCTTGACTACAATCCAAGGTTGACTACAATCCTAGGCTGAATTCAATCCATGGTTGACTTGAATCCATAGTTGACTTCAATCATTTAGGCTAACTTCAATCCAAGGTTGACTTCCATCTATGGATGACTTCAATCCATAATTGGCTTCAATGCAAGGTTGAATTCAATCCATAATTGGCTTCAATCCAAGGTTGACTTTAGTCCATGGTTGACTTCAATTCAAGGGTGAATTCAATCAAATGTTGACTTCAATCCATAGTTGACTTCAATCCAAGCTTGACTTTACACCAAGGTCAAATTCAATCCAAGGTTGACTTCAATCCAACATTGACTTCAATCCATGGTTGACTTCAATCCAAGCTTGACTGCAATCCAAGGGTGACTTTAATCCAAGGTTGACTTCAATCGAAGGTTGGCTTCAATCCAAGTTGGATTCAATCCACGGTTGACTCCAATCGTATGTTGAGTTCAATCCAAAGTTCACTTCAATCCATGGTTGACTTTAATCCAAGATTGAATTTAATCCAAGGTTGACTTCAATCTAAGATTAACTTTAATTCAAGGTTGACTTCAATCTGTGGTTGACTTCATTAATCCATCATTAAAACAAAACTATCAAAAATTAAAACGGAAATACGCAAACCCATAACAAATTAAAATGAATACATAACAAAATTAACAAATTACAATTATCCAAAATTACTAACAAAATTATCTAAATATTATATATTATTAGGTTATTCTAGAAAGTCATTTGGGTGCGCTACCTAATATTATATATTATTGGGACATTCTAGAAAGTCATTTGGGTGGAAGATAGCTTTAAAATTTTGTTATCTATACTCTAGCTTAACATGTAATGTGTTTTTGTTTTTTAAAGGTAAAATCAGTTGCACTCATATTAATATTTTTTGTATGTAATGTTAATAGGTCTTTTATCGACCAATTCATTTTAAAGGAATGAAATAGTTGTTTTTTTAAATAATTTTTTTTTTTTTTTAGTAAAATTGATATTTACAAAGATAACATTAAAGATAAAAATAATTGAGGGAAAGGATTAAAAAGAATTCCAATATTCTAAATCCTACACTCAAGGTCAAAGAACATGATATTAGGTGCCAAATTGGTGTTTTATGCTTCGCGAATATGGTATGATTCCTAAAAGAAGGTCCACTCATTTTTTCAACTCTGTCTCACGTATGACCTTGCCAATAAGTGAGTAATTGAAAGAATGAGGTTATGTTTATCTTGTAGCAGATCGATTCTCACGTGTAATTCAAGTGTGCCTACCCCCAGAAAACCAAGGTGTGACCCTCTTTTGAGTAATGTTAATGTTTGATCCATCTAACGATGATATGATATCTTGAGTGTCACATGGTAGAACATCTTTCTTGATTTCCCTTAACCTAGACCTAAATGTGTGACATGTGTGACCTCTTAGGGATGTTTAACACTTTGATAGGTTTCTTTGTCATGTTATTCCTTATAGTTAACTCAAAAAGCACTCATTTGGATAAATTTCTTAATTTTAAAAATTCAGTCCTAAATTAAGTCCATAATCTGCATCATGTATGATAGAGAGGATTTCTAGGATTAAAATCTCATAGTGTAGTTTTACAGAATATGTGGTCTGAAGTCAAAATATATGGTATGATTTTTTTTTACAATTCAAGCTACATTGTATGATTTTTTTATATAACTCAAAATCCAATGATAAACTTGACATATACATATAAGTAATTATCCCGCAGCAAACCCCTAGAAGCACTTCCCCTCATTTCAAATACTCATTATGAACTCAACATGTCACACACTTCCCCTCATTTCAAAGATGATACTCAAGATAAACCCTAGATTACATGCAACTACACATTCAAACACTACCTTAAGATGACACTATGGCTCCAAGAAAAGCTCTCCGAGAAAATGAACCTTGGCCACTTGTGAAAAAACTTTATTTAATATTTTCCTCACTTATTTACACCATTCATTTCCTCTTTTTAAAGATTATTCATCAATCTATCTTAAAACCTTATCTTACAAATATACACTAGAATTAGCTCTCTTCCATCTCGTTTATACACTTTGATTGCTTGCACATATCATCTCCACCACATACCACATCTTTAAAGACCTCTTATAATTATCTTGATTCCCATCTTCAAAACTTATTACTTCATGCTGACATAAAAAAATCTCCATTTACCATTAATCCCAAATCCGACCTAATGAACACAACATATACATGGATTTGTTTGTGAACCCCAAAAAATAATGTTTTACTGGATTTGCCATGAGCATAAATATCATTCCATTTTTTGGATTTGCCATGAGCATAAATATCATTCCATTTTTTATGATCCAATTTGAGGGCCACCATATGGCATTTTTTCAATACTAGAGTTACATAAGAATGCCAAACCTTACCAACAAGATTGGCTGTAAATCAACAAACCATCAACGTGGGGAATGGACGAAACAACAAACATGAATTGACATACGCATGACGTTCACCATTATAAAACCAGCAAGTTTTCTTATATTAATAGTGAGCAAGTTTTCTTATATTAATAGTGAGCAAGTTTTCTTATATTAATAGTTAGTCACTGAGAGCAAAAGCTGCAGCTCCTCCGATCAGTTGAATGGGCAGGCGAAGGCAAAGGAAAAAGCAAGCTTTATTGAATGGTCCTGGGTTGTTGAGGGGTCGTCAACTCCAGGCAAGTCAAAGATCAACAAGGCATAATACACCGACAGTGACTAATTCACTCTGGGATGTGATGGATAACCTAAGAAAATTGAAAGACGGAAATGATCTGTGTGCTTTTGAAACATGAATGTGAACGTGATTGAACAGAAACAGCAGCACCGCCTTTAAAACGACAAATTTGTTAGATTCATGGGAAAAGTACATGGGTTTAATGTGATTCAATTTCTTCATATCCTAAGGCTTTTAGCTCTTAAAACAAGAGGTTGATCACCACTCCAACCAAGCCTCAAGGTTAAAGAAAGGTAAAATTATAGAAAATGGGGAGATTACTTATGCACCCATCTCCTAAGTTGAAATTACACTCCAAACGCATGTCATTTAACTCAATGAATAGGCCACACCACATCAACAATTTCTCATTCAAGGGGAGAAAGAACGTTGCATTAAGAAGTGCCTTGTTTTCACACATGCCTCAATTAACAATTCACCTAGAGTAGCACTTGGTCTAGTTTTGGCGCAACAACTCATCCTTTCAAGTTAAGCGTTGTGTGGTCTCTTATTGGAACCGTAATAGCTACATGACTTCGGTCTCATATATTCAGTATTGGATTCGAAGCTTGTTGAAGGAATTTAATTATGGAAGTTTACAAGTCTAGGATTCTTTTTTATTTTGATCCTATATTTATTTTGGATGTTTATGGGGGTAGCCCCTAGGTTTGCTAGCTTTGGCCACTTCCTAGGATAGAATTTCACTAACTTGCACCCTGGAAAAGTTGGGATTGGATTATAAAATCTTTGTGGTAGACAATCGTGGTCAATTGTGTTACAGGGAAAAGGAAATTGGGAGAAGGGACATAGGTCTTAGGCTCGTACATCATACATCATTGAACTTCTTGGTTGTGGGTTAGCTTTGTAGGGGTATGGGTTCTACATTGTAGAGAACATGGGACACCATGGTTGTGTAGGATATAGTCTTGGATATAAATTGGAACAAAATGGATAACCCTCACTCCTCATGTCAAAGATATATACAAGAAATTTTTAGGCTCCTCTAGAGTCAAGAGGGCTTAATCAATGGGAACACAACTTCAATTCTCTTTGTCTCGACCAAAGCCCATGAATTAGAACATTAGCAAGTTTCACAAAAGGAAATCATAATGGACATCTTGGTTTAATAGAAAAGACAAATCCAGGATTTAGAGGATGAATGTGCAAGGATGAAAGCCATGGTTATAACACACAACGCAAGTGGCCATTCATTCTCTTGATAATTTTCTTTATCTCCCACGTCTCTTCTCCACTAATTGGTTCCCAAATTGGGGGGTTGGTCATTTCAAAGCCAATATTAAGAAAAGAAAACCCAAAACACAACCTTTCAATAAGAAAAATTTCCAACAAACACCTGGAAGCAACAAAGAAAACACTTGATAAAGAGGATTGAATCCTCGAAGGACCAGTCACCTCAATTCCACTTACAAGCGAAACTTCTACATTATCCCATGTTATGTCAAACATAAAATCCCCAATCTACCAACACTACAATGTCGAACAAACAAACAATTCTAAGCAAGAATTCTTACCTCTATCAAACATTATATACCATAGGTGAGCCCTTTCCAGGATCTGTTGGCTACCAATTTCAACCAAAAACCATTCAACACCACCAAAACTATCTACATTGAAAACCAGGTGCACTAGGGTTATCCCACTTTGGCTATTGGGAACACAAACAAAGGCCATAAAGAAGCATGTATCGAGAGAAAGATACAAAAGTGAGAGGGATCTTGAGGCACAAGGCAGTGTAAATGCTCCCTCACGCGACTTAATGTCAATTAGACTCGCATGCCATGACCTACTTCGGATTTCCCAAGTGGATCTTCTCCCATTAATTATTAGGTGGGGGAGGATTATGTCGATTGATTCCATAATGTTGATTATCATTATAAGCCTAAGGAAGCCACATCCTTTTGGGGGGTCCTGATTTTTAACCAAGACCCCCTTATCAAAAGTTATTGCTTCATTTGCTAGTCGGTCAACAGTGGATTTATTGAACCACCGGATATGAAAGGGTTTAACATCATTAAGGCCATTAAGGTTCCAATAAATTATTTCCAAGATTCTACTTATAACTTCCTCTCTTTGAAAATCCTTCTTCGTACCTACTTGATTACTAAGAGGGAGTCTCCATTAAAAATCATCACCTTCTTGATGTGATGGTTCTTGAGTTTTGTTCCCAGATATAAGACATAGAACTCTACCTGATATTTAGTAGCAACTCCAATACCCCATGAGAAGAACATTTCTAAATTTCCATAAGGGTTCAAGAGAAACTCTTGCTACTTCCAACCATAAAAATATTTTAAAAATTATAATCAATAATGATAATAAATTAAATTACAAAGAATTAAAGTCATATGATTTGAAAATATAATTTAGATTAATAAAAAAGATTATATATATATATATATATATATATATATAATGGAAAGTGGTAATAGGTCTTTTAATATAATTTAGATTCCTCTATATCTGCAACTTAGTAACTTCTTTTCAAACCTATACAACTATGATTGTATATCAACGCTTGAAGCTTACATGAAATCACTTAGAAGGACTTGCCCAAGCCTGGTGGTAGTCCCATGCTACTTTAGAGATCTACATAAAACTCAACAAGGACCACTCCATCGGTGACACACGAGGTCACATCACCGCATGGGATGCATTGTGTTAGGCCTTAAGCAGATGTTTTCACCATCAAGGTTATTTATATAACTTAATGTGTAGGTGGTTGCAATTACGATAAGATCAAGGTAAAAGGACAATATGATACAGAGGTGTTCACCAAGCGCCAACTGCAACTCCAAATTTGGGATTCTAAGGAGGCACTTGCGCTTAGATTGAATTCAATTCTATTCAATATTTTTCTTAAATGAAGTAGCATTATTTGATAGCACTACCTTGACCAAGATTTTCTCTATGCCCTCACTATAAATTCCAAAGTAGAGAAATGCCCATGTTTCATCCCCTTCAATAACTCAAACCTTGTCCCTAACTCTAGTGCTCATGTGTTATCTACTACAAATTGCATGCCCCTTACATACCACCCCCAACACATCCTTCTAATATCCTTGGAAACAACACTACCTCTTCTTGTCCCCCATTATGGTGCCACTATCATTGAAACCCATACCATGATGCTACTGGCTGTAAATTTTTACAATGTCAAGCCACATACAATGCCTTATACACTGGGGAACAAGCCCTTGAGTATTCTAAGACACCTCCATTCCCCGATTCTACTCCTCAATTCAAGATTGTCCCTCTTCCTAACCCTACGAAACAATATCCATCATTACTCTCGATTGCCAAAGAACATGCCACAACACCTTTGAATCTCTCATTTAATCACAAATGTCAAATCAAATATCATCTTTCTAACATAATCCTCAATAATGATAGCCAAAAGAACCTCATTTCACATAATTTTGTCAAACATTTGCAACTTCCCACTACCCCTCACCCCTCTCCTTATTAGTTAGGTTGGATACAACAAGAAAACCATCGTCTACTTATCAATAAACATTATATAGTCACATTTTCCATATGAGCTTTGTTCTGACATATTGGAATGTGATGGATATTCTCCCCCTGATTGTTCTTACTTACTCCCAAGAATTCTGTACCAACAACACCGAAACACCCTATACAACACTCCTATCAATAAACAGATCACCTCTTTAAAGATCATAAAACCTGTGAACTAACCTCTGGTGCAATACCTCTTCCCCATCCTATTGCAACCCAGCAAGTCATCTTACACAAATTCCTTTTTCTCTCAATGGTAAAGTTGCATACAACCAGCCCACCCAATCACCCTATCTCTCTTCCAAACCCTCTAGACCATATAGTCTTATCCCCATCCTTCAACCCCGACACGACCTCTCTTTTCTCATATCAATTCAAATCCTCACCCCCCCCCCCCCCGAACCCAACCTAATCCATCATTTACCTTTATTTACCACACAACCAACAAGGCCTACGCACCTATACACTCCTATACTTAGGTCTCAACACCCCTTGAATCTTCTCCCCATCCTAACTTCTCATGCATCCATTCCCCTCATGCTCTTAATTGTTATATAAAGACTTATCATGCATTCATTCCCCTTTACTCTTCTCCCCATCCTGACTTCTCATGCATGCATTCCCCTTTACTCTTCTCCCCATCTTGAATTCGCATGCATTCATTCCCCTTTACTCTTATACCCATCCTGACTTCCCATGCATTCATTTCCCCCCCCTCGAACCCAAACTAATCCATCATTTACCTTTATTTACCACACAACCAACAAGGCCTACGCACCTATACACTCCTATACTTAGGTCTCAACACCCCTTGACTCTTCTCCCCATCCTGACTTCTCATGCATTCATTCCCCTAGTGCTCTTAATTGTTATATAAAAATGAAATCTTCAACATATATTCCAGATGATCCATTGCACAAGTCTCTTGTTTAAAGACATGGGATCCACTAGAAGCAACACACAATTAATACACTTTCAAATGGCAGTGACTTCAACAATTGTTTCTTATTAACTAAATAGTGTATCTCTTTATAATCCACCTCTTACAACACTTCATCACTTTTGATGTTTCAGCAACAACACTACTCTTGTTTCTGCAACAACAACAATGACTCAACATGATCTTACTACTCAAACAGATCTAGTCCCTCCGATAGGTACTACAATACACTCCATGTACAATTTTAGGGTGCATCTCGGTTAATCAATGCAACACAACCAGACGACTTCACATTATATTTCTCTCACCCAAGTGTTGACCACTAGCACTCGAATGATCACTAGTATTCAACCCTAGTACCACATTAGTGCTTATCATCATAGGTTGGGTATTCTACATAGATCTGCATGAGCTACACACAACCCATTACACATGGTTTCTCCTCAAGGAGAGATTACAAAGTTATCAACGGTGATCTATGGGAGGCACAATTTATGATTCCACACAAGCATGATGCTATATTCCTCACTTGTCTAGATCATGAGGCTTCTTTCATGCCCACATGGCACACTTCATATTTTCATTTCATTTATGGGTTGAGCATTCTCACTTGGAGGACCCACTCTATACACATCTCCAACACTTATGGCTTAGCACAACCTTTTGACCTAGGTTCTACATTCCTCTAGCCTTGACATACACAAGAAATAGAAATTGGGCAAATAGTTTTTCAACTCAAAATAGTGTACCTTCTAGCAGGTTTTCTTCCCCTAGCAACTTCCATAAACTAGGAGGAAAGTGTTATAATTCAACACTTCTAGCATCTCATGTAGCAATGCAATTTAATTACCACCAAACATTCTCTTAGAGAATCTTCTCTCTCATCCTACCATTGAGTCTCCACAAAGCCTCACGGGATTTCTTACATTGCAATGTCGCATGACCTATTTTAAGATGATAAAACCTATGAACTAACCTCCAGTGCAATCATTCTTCCTCGTCATGTTGCAACCAAGCAAATCGTCTTGAACAAATGCCTTTCTCGAGCTCATGGTACCTCACATACAACTATCCCATTCAGCCACCCTATCTCTCTTCCAAACCCTTCATACCAGACCGTACAATCTTAGGGCCTCATCCTTCAACCCCTAGTGTGACCTCTCTTTTCCCATATCATTACAAACCTCAAGCCCCCAGCCCAATTGAATACATCATTTACCTTCATTACCACACACCCAACAAGACCTATGCACATAAACACTCATATCCTTAGGTCCCAAATCCTCATGCTCTCAACTATAACAATAATGAAATCTCTAGCATATAAACTATATCATCCATTACACAAGTCTCTTGTTCTAGCATGTGAGATTCACTAGCACTAACACACAACTAATACACTTTTGCAAATGGCAGTTGCTTCAACCATTAATGTTTCTTATCAGCTATAATTTGTATCTCTTTACAATCTACCTCTTATAGCACTTCGTCACTCTTGATATTTCGGCAAAAAAATTGCTCTTGTTTCTCCAACAAAAACAACAACTCATCATGATGTCACTATTCAGGAAAATCTAGTTCCTCCTCTAGCTACTAGGAAACATTCCACATATAGCTTGATGGCACATCTCCAATCATCAGCACAACATAACCAAACTACTTCCACACTACTTCACACTATTTGTATATCACCCATGCACTGATTACTAGCACTCCAATGATAACTACGCCTCATCCCCACTATCACATCAACACTTATCATCACAATATGGGTATTTTGCATAGCTCACCATGAACTACGCATTATCCATTACACATGGTTTCTCCTCAAGAAGAAATCACAAGCATCAACGACACTCTACAGGAAGCATGATCTATGATTCCACACAAACATGATGTCGTATTCCTCACTTTTCTTTAGGCTTCTTCCGTGCCCACATGGCACACTTCATATTTTCATTTCATTTATGGGATGATCATTCTCACATGGAGGCCCCACTTTATACACATCTACAACACTTATAGCCCAGCATAGCCTTTTGACCTAGGTTCCACATTCCTCTAGCTTTGACAGTCACATGCAATAGAAAATGGACAAATACTTTATCTTCTCTTAGGAATGTACCTCCCAACCTATTTTCTTCCCCTAGCAACTTCCATAAATCAAGAGGCAAGTTGTTGGAGCGGGTATTAGACCTATTTGGGAAGTCGCGCGCCAAAGATGGACCATTTGAAAGTTTAGCAATAGGACCAAAACCACGTAGAAGGAGGAAGTTAGTTAGAAATTAGTTAGGAGTGTTGTCTACTTTGTAACGGGCTCTGCCAATATCTTGATGTATAAATATGGAGGAGATATGAAGGTAGAGTTGGTTGTTTTTTTTCTTTTTGGAAAATGTGTGTGTCTTTTTGGAGAGCTTGTGGTAGTTGGCATGTTGTCGTTCTGATGTTGGTAGTTAAGGACTGAACATTGATGCGCTCTGCGCAAGTTATGTAGAACTGTTCCAATGATAATACAATTGAGAAACTATTGTCACAGTACTCTATGGTTATGTTCAATGTGATGAATGCTTGTATCTATCGCACATAGTTAATTGCATGCGATGTTGTTATAAATGCTACTTTTGTTAATGTTAAGAACTAATATGTTGTGCATTAAATGAATGAATAATGGATCTGTCAAATGTTTGATTCGCATCCCTTCAGCATTGTAGAAACTTGGTTCTTACAGTCCCCTTTGATAACTCGGGTGAGACTTCATATGTTCGCAGGTGATGTCAAAAGGGTTGACCAGGATTTGTTGGTGTGATTTATGTTGAACCTTGGGTCTTCCCATGCCCCAACACAAGTACTACACAACAACACTTCTACCATCTTTTATAGTAATGCAATTTATGTTACCACCAAAAATTCTTTTCTAGAGAATCTTCTTTCTCATTTTGTTATTGAGTCCCCACAAAGCCTCACAGGCTTCCTTGCACCACATTAGGAATTCATGGTATAGTGATTTGGATTTTAGCCACGTTGATCATCTTCTGGAGTGACTAATTATTCAATTTGCATAAACAATCAAAGTATGATCTATGCTACACATCTCTATTTCAACATATGTATGATTCCCTAGCCTCTTCTCTCAACATGGGAAATTTATTAGTGCCAATACTGATATTCATTCTTGGCCCAAATCCATTTCTCTATGTAGCTACTCACTCAACATGGTGTACTATTTCTTAACCCATTTTCTGCTTCTTGGTGTGTCTCAGAGTTTGCGAGCAAAGCAGGACTGATTTCAATCTAAATTGGAAGGAATTGATACAGAACTTGAGGGCACACCCACCAAGGAGAGCATGCCAACAAAAATGTCCCACCTTTCAGGACTCATTCCTAGAATTCTAGCATAATTAATTAGTAGTTAGTTGCATACTTTAAGCATTTAAGTTGTGCGCACCGCATTATTTATTGTTTCTTCGAGCCTTGAGTTATGCTTGAGCTATGTGCATTTTACTTTATTATTATTTTCTTAGAATAAATTTAAGACCTATTGTAAACTCAAGGATTAACCAAACCTCAAATCTCCCCCAAAATTGAAGAAGTCACAACTTTCTTGATCCCCTCGAAATTAAATTCCCTTACTAGTTTACCCTCCGTACTAGTTTACCCTCCATGAATCATGAATTATACCATAAATCTCTCCATAAATGTAGAATACTATACAACAACGTCTTTCACAATAAGTATGCTTAAAAGGAACATACGACAAAAGCCTAAAATGCAAAAGGTCTAAAGGGAAGTGACCTTCTTCTATTATTTGATTCCAAGTGCAAAGATTATCACGAAACGACAAAAGCCTAAAAGGCAAAAGGTCTAAAGGGAAGTGACCTTGTTCTATTATTTAATTCCAAGCACAAAGATCATCATAGTAAAATAAATTATCACGAGACGAGATCATGTGTTTTGGATGATAAATTATCACGAGACGAGATCATGCGTTTTGGATGAGTTGCATGAAAAGGTCTAAAAAGGAGCCAAGGCTAGGACGTTATACCACTTATATGCACATATTTCTACGATTTCACCCCTTAGTAGAGTGATGCCAATCTATAGATTGTGCAGGTTGATTACAAAATAGTTTCACTCTCAAGTTTGGATGATCCACACTTGTCTTACTAGGATCCATACGAAAGGAGAATAACAGCGCAGCCGATGATTATGTAGCCAATATTTATGTGCTACAAACAAAATTGCTGGGGAGGATGCAGGTGTCAGGCTTCGTTTGAAGGGGACGAGGACGTCAGACCAGCCTTTGACAGGGCCCTGGCCAACTCTGAGATCTTTTTTATATGTCTGTCTTGCTCTCCTATTGTTAACAAACGATCAGGAGATCCAAGCTGTTCGTTTATACCCTGCTTTCTGGATTTTGATTTCACCGTGAGATTTCTGTCAGCGGCCCTGTTGCCTTTCTTCAATTGGCGGACTACGGTAGCGTCACACCCGGCCCCCTTAAGAGCAATGCCTGAGAATGGAAATTGAAGTAAAGCGCCATAGCTACCCTGTGCCGACCTCAAACCAGGAGGGTTGGTAGTCCTCCTGTAAGGCCCCACCCATTTGGCTTTCACGTAACGATACTTTCTCCACGGTGGAAGATACATTTCTCTCTCCTTCAACGATCTCCTGGCCGCGTCGCACATGATCTTGATGATCCCACATAACTTCTCTGCCCTCCCCACAAACAAATTGGGAATCTGCTGCAGCAGGGCATTGTATTCGTCAGTAGGTCGAGCTATCTCGAATTGCGCCCTGAAATCGATGTCCACGAAGAAACGCTCGTTTTCCAATTTCGATTCCTCGATAACCACATCAATGAACTCGTACTCACCTGTATACGCAAACCAGATCTCAACCAGTTGAAAACGAAAGATAAAAATGGCAGCAAATAAATTTCTCTGTGCTGCAATTACACAGATAATATCAATATGAAAACTAGGCGACGTGACCGCCTTTAACTAAAAAACAAACAGAAGATCGACGGATTCCAACGCGATCTGTTGTTAAAGTACAGGTTGAAATGTTACTGTAGATTAGTTTAAATGGGTGACGATTTTTTTCCACCACGATTTTGATTTTGATAGAATCAGCATAATGATTTTGATTGATTTTGATGGAATCTGGGAAGAATTTTTAAATTCTCAGAAATCAGTGTTAAAACTGTTTAACCCTAGTACTGAGAGACTGCTGAATCGATTTCTATATTCGGAATAACTATTTAAATAACACAAAATCCAATTTTTTTTTAAATCACCAGATTTCAATCTGCTATTTCTAGAATACTGGCTGACCTGCAGGATGTGCAATCGTTTGCTCCCACCGAGATTTGCAGATGGCAGCATGGTATCCCGCACATCGCAGATTGTTCATTACAAATCGGCGTGAACCACTCTTCTGCTCCGCATTCTCAGAAGCATTAAAGCCTGCTTTTTCCTTGGCCAACGCTACAGCTTTCTCTGCATCTCGCAGCAGACGCATCCCAAATGCAGTATTGCTGCAGAAGGAAATACCCTGTACACTCACAGAAATCTAAGTTGAGCCATTTTTATTTCATTTATATTAAATGAACATCCTCCGATGGCCAAAAATGGCCACATCTGATTAAAGGTGTTTTGTGTCAAACCTAAAAGGCTAAAACATCTAAGCATAAATGACAACAATACGGAATATGACGACAAAAGTGAAACACAAATGAGAAAGAGGCGGTTGACTGATATACCTCCAGGATCTCCCAGAGCTGTTCTCTGTAAAGCGCCACCATGAAATCTCGAGTATTTGAGCCCTCAGCATCGACTTGGCAATTTTCTGTAATACAAGAAGGCGAACAGTCTCCTTGTGATCCATCTTGATCGGCAATACCATAACCATAAATCATTTCGGCAAGTCTTTCGGAATCGATGTCATGGTCGCTAACGCGGGTGCTGCAATGGGCCGACATATCTGTGGTTGGCAAGTTTCCGCATACTCTTGCCCGAACAACTTCATTGAGAGGGCCCGTGACAGACTTGCGTTTGATGGGCTGGGAGTGGAGGTGAAGAAATGAAGGAGAGGCAACACAGACGTTGGGCTGCCGGTATCTGTCAGGCTTGATGTTTACACTGGTAATCTGTGTTTTCCGGTGCGGTTGCTTGGCTGAGATGGGGGTGGATCCCCGCGTTGTGAAGACGTGAGGGCGCGACATTCTTCTTCTGCTTAATCCCCTCTTCAATGTAATGGTCTCCTGTGAAGTACCGTAATGTATGTGTTTGGGCCAAATTGAACGATGCGGAGAAGGGCACGTTAGACGTTTGGGAATTGGTTGGGGTAAAAGCAAAATCTAAATAGTTAGGTGGAATAAGAACACCCTCTCATAAGGAATCTCGTAAAGCATATTGATGAAATTCTGTCCTCCCACACTCTCCAGGCGTTGGATGACCTCTCCAGGGACGCCTGCACCTTCTCGGGGAGGGAGGGCGCAACGCAATTTAATCCATAATATAATGTGGAAGTGTTGGCCTTATGGCAAAAAAGTTAATGGCTCGGTTGTATCAAAGTTTTCATATGAGTATCCACAAAGCATAAAACTGAAGTTGGTTATTTAATCTTTTATATGAATTGATTTCTTTCAAGGGTTTTCAGCTATTCTTATAATATACTCTGATTTAGGGAGCTCCTTTGGGAAGGTCATTTTCACACTTTGAAATAACAACATGTCATTTTTAAAAGTCAAATCTTATATAACTAAAAAGAAAAGGTAAGGTTAAGCTTTATAGATTATTTGGGTTTTATATGCAATCCAAAATTAAAGATATTTTTTTTATATTTATTTTTTATTTAATATTTATAATATTTCATTTCAAACAGATTTAAAAAATAGACAACTAACAATTATGTAATTCAAAAATTTTATTTAAACTATATTATTATTATTTTATAATAGTTATTAAAATTTTATTTACTATAATCAAAAATATATATACACATAAAGGTAATATAATTTTCGGACTACTTTACATCCATGCTTTAACAAATTTATGTTATACATTGTACCTCACCGATGTTCTCTCTATAAATTTAATAGCCTTTGGTGACTGCCAATCGTGAGCCAAGGACTTACAAGGTCATTTTTTAGCTTGTTAGAGTTTATGAATCCCTTTCTATACTATCTATAGATCTTTCCTTATTCTCACTGTATTTCCTTACTTTTACTTTATTTCATTTTTTTATCTTTATTTTCAATATTGTCCATTTCTCAATTTAAGAGAAAACCCTTAAGGAGGCTTTCCAAAGACTTGAAGTTCCATAAATGTTTTTCCTTTCTCCTTTCCATGAGTTTGTTTTTTAAATATCTCTTCTTCATTTTATTTTCAAAAAAAAAAATTATAAATTAAAATTTTATAAACTTTTTATTATCAACACCAAGTTAAAAGTATAAATATTCTTAAAATCTTATTAGTTTATAATGCTATTCTGTATTATTTATCAAAAAAATATTCCTTCATTTTCTTAATCTTATTTAAAATTGATTTTGATACATCCAATAAATAGGAATACTCTCAAAAACAACTTTAATCAATACTAATCTTCCACTTTTATGAACTTAACAACCCCCTGTCATCAATAATCATGATAGTTAATTTATCTTAAATGTAAAATGTGCGATTGTACAATCTCGATATAACAAGAACACTAAATCCATTTATGTAATCAAATATGAAATTCCAACCACTCACTAAAATAACATATATAAGTTATTGAGGTTGCGTAATCTCAATATAACTAAGACACTAAATCCATTTATGTAGTCAAATATAAAATTCCAACGAAAACAAATTAAGATTTAACAAAAAAAAAATATATGATATATAATAGTAATTTGAAAAAGAAAAAAATGTCTAAAAACATTAGCCTTTCCACTTACTGAATAACTCTAAAAACCCTAAAACATTTTATTCTGGAAATTTAAACACTGTTATTTGGAATTTGAGGAATTTTAAAACCATGAAATAATCGAGAGTTTAAGCTATGCGCTTAAAAAGTTCAAAAGGTAGAATGTTCAGATTAATAACTTATGAGGTGAGAATGAACGTGAAGTCATATGCACCAAACAACCGACATAAAATGAGGTGAATCATAAAATGATTGATTTAAAATGAGAGGTGAATAATGATTGCCAAATAAAATGAGATGAGGACCAAACCAACCGACAAAAATAAAATAAAATAAAGTGAGAATGAAAGTGGACTGGTTTGGACCAACCAACCGACAATTTTTATTTACTGTAACTGTTGTCAGTGGGTATTCAAATCTGAGATGACAGATGGCAGCGTTTCAGGAATCTGGATAAGCTTTGAAGATTCTCCCAGGACAGAACCCACATTTATATTTTATCTTGCCTTCTCCCTGAAGCAACCTCTACCGTATTTAAGTCCTTGAGGGATGAGGGAATGTACCTTTTGGCCATTCCCAACTCCCCAGTTCCCAGTTCCCAGTTCCCAGTTCCCACCCATACACATTACATTACTTTAATGGAGGTGTTACAGCTTCTTTGCCCATTGCACTGCAGAATGCCCTTCACAACGGAGCCGGAGGCATCCAACGTACCTATGCCATCGCAGCCAGCAACCGCACCGTGAAACACAGATTCCGGATGTAAACATCGATCCTCACAGATGCAGCAGCCCCACGGGCGTCTTTCCCTTCCTTTGCTTCAACAGCCCGTGAAACACAAGTCTGTGACGAGCCCTCTCAATGAAGCTGTCCGGGCGAGCATATGCGGAAACTTGCCCACCACAGATATAGCCAGTGCCACCCAGTGCAGCAGCGACCACGACATCGACTCCGAAAGGCTTGCCGACATGATTTATGGTTGTGACATTGTCGATCAAGATCAATCAGGCGGAGAGTTGTGGCCTTCTGATTTCGCAGAAGGCTCTAATGTCGATGTCATGGACTCCAATACTCCACATTTCATGGCGCTTTTCACAGAACAGCTCTGCGAGATACTGGAGGTACATCATCATGCATACGCATTTTCCTTAATTGGTTCTCCTTTTACTATGAAATTTGTGTATGATTACACAGTTTCACTTAAGTTTTAAGGGATTGTTATGGAATATGAGGATCAGAAATCTCTTACATTATTCTACGTGAGATGTTTTAGCTTCACCACAAAACGCTCACTTCTTAATTAATCCTGCATTCTATATTGCTGGTTCTCAGTTAATCAAGATATAGAGTGAATTATTTTAAGTAGAACGTTTTCGAAATTCCAATCTTACACTCCTCATTTTAATATCTTGGATTTGCATGACAATAACTTCCTTTTCATCATTTAAAATATTGTTAAAAAGATAGAACTATGTATGATTCATCTTATCTTTTTATATTTTTTTTTAATTTTTTATTATTTTTAGATATTTTTTCATATAAGTAAAGATTTTTTAAGGTGGAAAAACCTATTAACTTTCTTGTCAATCAGAATCTGCAAATGTTGGTTAACTTTCCTTGTAGCCAAATGTTCCTAAATTTTATTTTATTTTTTTCATATGAATAAAATTTTATTTTAAAGTGAGCTTTTTTCATGAAGATACCAAAACCTATTATAACTTTTTTGTAATCAGTATTCACACATGCTAACTAACTTTCACTCCTCCCAAATGTTCCTAGATCTTAAACTGTTAGCTTATTTCATATTACATGCTAACTAACTTTCACTCCTCCCAAATGTTCCTAGATCTTAAACTGTTAGCTTATTTCATATATATATATATATATATAAAAGTTGACAAGTTTTTAACTAATTAAAAATACTTTTAAATTTTACTCCAAAACTAATTTTAAAATGAAATCTATTTTAAAAATTATATTTAACTATTACAAATGTGTAACCTTTAAAAAATATATTTTTGTTGTAATTATAAACTATTTTATGATTTATATATATATATGATGTCTTTTAATGTTTCTTTATATATATTAATTATATAGTTTTAAAATACAATGTAATTAGCAGAATTATATATCAAAATATGTTAGAAGGGATTATATTTAAATATTTATATTTTTTTTCAGAATACTATTCAAATAATAATATATATTTTATAAATTATTTTGAAATAAAATCATTATTTTTTAAGATGGCTAAATTATTTTAAGTTATTTTGAAATGAATCATAATTAAATTGTTAAATTAACCATAAAAGTAATCATTATTAATTTTTACTAATTAATAGTTTAAATTTTAGTCAATTAAAAATAGTTTTATATCTTATTTCAAAACTAAATAAAATCACTTTAAAAAAATAATTATAAATCATTTTTATATATATATTGGGAACTGTATTGTGCCGGCTCTTCCATCCCTTTTGCCAAAAACTGGGTGCAAGTTTTTTTATTAATAATGCTCTTTATGATATCTTGTTTTGATTGTTTTGATTGCATTTGTAATGGTTGTTGCTTTAATATTTTGTAAAAACAAAAATAAAAATTATTAATAATGCTCTTTGTTATCCAATATCTTATTTTGATTGTATGTATAATTTTGTTGTTTTGGTAAAATTCTGATCCCATTCTTTCCATTTTTTCCATATCAATTAGAACTCAAATTTAATAACTATGTTTACAAAACTTTAATATTTTGTAAAAATCAATATCTTGCAAAAATCAAACTTATTGAGAATAGATATTTATACTTTAGATATAGCTAAGTAAACTGTTTTATTCTCTGTCTAATTAAAAATCTTCCATCTTTTCAAGAAAAATGTTCATAATAAGCATGGTTGAACTTTCATGGGGTTGTATGAGTAATTTCCAAGATTAAATGTTCTTTGCATGAACTTTGTTTGTCATTTTTTAACAGAGATTTTCAGATTTAATTGTTATTTTGCATTACCTTAAAGCAAAATAAAAATAAAAAAATGGCTGAACTTAGATTTCTGTGTGTACAGGGTGTTTCCAACGGTAGCAGCACTGCATTTGAGATGCGCCTGATGCGAGATGCGGAGAATGCTGTAGCGATGGCCAGCCAAAAAGCGGGCTTTAATACTCCTGAGAATACGGAGCAGAAGAGTCGCTCACGCCGATTCGTATTGAACAGTCTGCTATTCGCGGGATACAATGCAGCTGTCTGCAAGTCGCAGTGGGAGAAAAGGAATGGGCATCCTTCAGGTCAGTCATTCTTGTCGACGTTATTAAAATATCAACGCTTCAACCTCAAACACCCCAGATCGTGTTGAAAAGCCAGTCGATGCTCCTTTTGTGATTGCAGGGTGGAAAAGTAAAGGTTCAGCTAATGCTTTGGTTTTAAATTGGCATTATTGGTAGGAGATCAATATTTAGATGTGAATATTTACTTTGCCACTTAACATTGAATGCTATTACGAAAAAGATATGAATATTTACTCCACCGCTTAACATTTAATACTGTTGCGAAAGAGATGTGAATGATTGGATATAATCCCACCCTCCCCCCAACTATTCATATCTCCTCAGTGCAGCAAATCCCTGCACAATAGATATTGATTGCCCTATCGGTATGATACGTACAGTACGTCATAGATATGTATTTGTTGCCATTGTTATCTTTAGTTCGTTTCTAAAATGCTTGAGATTGATTCGGGTACACAGGCGATTACGAGTTCATAGATGTGGTTATCGAGGGACCGAAATTAAAAAAGGAGCGATTCTTCGTTGACATCGATTTGAGGGCACAATTTGAAATAGCCCGACCAACTGACGATTACAATGCCCTGCTGCAGAAGATTCCCAATTTGTTCGTCGGGAGGGCAGAGAAGTTATGTGGGATAATCAAGATCATGTGCGGCGCAGCCAGGAGATCATTGAAGGAGAGAGGAATGTGCCTTCCGCCGTGGAGGAAGTATCGTTACATGCAAGCCAAATGGTTGGGTTCTTACAAGAGGACTACCAACCCAGCTGTGCAGGGTACCTGCAATGAATACGGCGCCTTTCTACAATTTCCAACGTCAGAGATTGATGCCAGTGTTGTACTTGTCAATAACATGGAGAAAGCCAGAATGGGCACTGAGAAAAATCTGACGGCGAAATCAAAATCTGCAAAGCAGGATAATGAGCGGCTCGAGTCTGGCAATCGTCTGTTGAGTGGCAAAGAGCAGGATAGAAAAATAAATAAGATTTCAGGGTTGGCCACGGCCTCGTCAAACGCTGGCCTGCCGTCGTCGTCCCATTCAAACAGAAGTTGACACTTGCATCATAGCTAATGCATCTGTTCTAATCCACAAACCATATTGTACACCATACTGATGTGACTAAAGAATAACCACAAAATTCCTTCAGAACATTTACCAAACCTGCTTTAAAATTTAATTCAGTGTTTACAAATATCTATTGGTTAAATATTTAAAACTGGTTGATATCTGTTAGGGATATATTTATTATTTTTAAAAATGTGGTTGTATTAATTGATGTACAAATGCATAAAAAAGATTGGTAAATTATTACTATTATTATTATTAAAAAATAAAAATTATTTATAAATGAAAACATAGAAAATAAATAAAATTGAAATTAATATTTATATCATGTTTAGATATAGTTAATTTTAAAATAAATTTAAATATTATATTACTTGGATGACTTGAATTCATAGTTAGCTTTAAAATTAATTTAAATATTATATTACTTAAATTTTCTTTTCATTATTAACACAAAAATTTGGTTATATAATATTTAGTTAAATTATATTTTTTATTATTTAAATTTTACTTTTTAATATATAAATAAATTTTGTTCCTTCAAATAAATTTATCTTTCAACCTATTACCAAGAGCAAGTCCTTCCCTTCACTAAGAGAGGCTTCATAATGAAGAGATTAGAAACATCCATGTTCTTTGTTTAGCCTTGAGGTACCAAATCTTATAAAGTTTAATATTAAGAATCAAAATTTGGACAAAGTCATATATAGCAATCAATAGGTTTATGCTCATTTAAGCCATTAGGGAAGGTGCACTAAGCCACAAATTATCATCAATAGGCTTATACTTATTAAATGCCTTAAGCAAGTTGTAATGTTAATGCATCTCGAGAGGCAAGGGGGCATGAAGTTCAATTTTAATGAAGAGCTTTTCTAGAATAAAGAATTAGCTTCTTTTTAAGATTAATCTAACCTATCAAGAGTAGTAAGTCTAAATTATGTTCTTTAGATAGGTTAAATATTCCATTCTCTGATATGGACATCAAATAGATTAATGATGTTATGCAAGCCTTTTTTTGAAAAAATGTTTGATTGAGAATTAAACATATTATACTAAAGCCTTATTATTGTAAAGCACCACATAGGACCACTATAAATCATGATCATTGAAAGAGAGCCTCAAGATCTAAGGGTTTTCCTCTCGGCCTGAGTGAAGCATGGACATCAAATAGGTTAATGATGTTATGCAAGCCTCTTTTGAAAAAGTATTTGATTGAAAATTAAGCATATTATGCTAAAACCATGTTATTGTAAGGCACCACAAAGGACAACTATAAATCATGATCATTGAAAGAGAGCCTTGATCTAAGGGAGTTGCCTCTTCCCTTGAGTGAAGACTTGATGGCTTCCCAAACTTTTCAAATACTCCTAGATACAAAGGTTATTGCAATCTCTGTATGAGAAGAGACAAGTATAATTTGCATATTGAGATTTCTCCAAGTATTAATACCAATGCAATTGGCATTGCAATTTCAAAGAAGAATTTTTCAGACCTAATTACCTTGAACGGCCTAAGTGATCCATTTTGAAAAAAGGGCATATGCTTGAGTGTGGTTGCGGATGATCCCAAGACCACACCATTGCTTTTGAAGGCAACAAAGGTTATGATTCACAAGGTGGAAGCCCATTTTACCTTGAGCATTTTTCGAAAGGAATTTCTTGAGAAGCTTACCAGACTTTTGGTAGGCACTTTGGGATGGAACCTGACATGGGGATTAATACACATGGGGGATATGAACACTTTAGGGTAGATATGAAACTTAGCAACCAAAGACAATGACCTAATGATCCATTTCTTTATATTTGCTTTAATTTGGATCACTTTATTCTCAAGTTAATTTGAATAACGCTAAAAGGAAGGAGGGATACCCATTAACTAAAAGGATTGCCTCGTTTGAATATAAGGCCACCCTATATTTTCCATCCACATAGAGAAATTACTTTAGTTAACGAAAACATTATTATTCTTATTTATCTTAGAACTAGTGACCTCATAAAAGATGTGAATGAAATCCAAAGTATTGTCAGAATACCATTTACCCTCCAGCAAATTTAGAAAGGAATCATTAACAAAGTGGTCATAAAATCCTTAAAACATATTTAATCATGTAAAAGATAAAAGGTCCCTCTCCTACATCAAGAATCTTATAAGATTCATTGTTCATATAGAGTCTTGTACATTGGTCAAACTAATCAATCCATAAAAACTAGACATAAATTATTTATTTTTTACCGAACTATAGTTGCACCACTAAATCTATCATTGTCGAATATTCTACACACACCAAGCACCACATTGGTTTTGACCAAACTAGAATTCTTCCCAAAACCTAACATTACTCTACTAGACTCATTGAGATTGAAAAGAATCCAAACAACATTCATAGTGAAGATGAGTATAAATGAAGCCAAATCTATTACTCATCACAACTCATGTTGCAAACCATAGAGTTCTCTCATAATCCCATTCTTTGTATATTATCTTTAACCACAGATCACTAGCCCCCACTACCCCACCTTGCCAGGTCCTCTCTTAACAATTAATTAAACGAGTGGACTAATCCAACCTAAGAGGACACATGAAGCAACCATCCAAATTAGAGGTATGAATATAATGTTGAAGGAAAAGGAGCAATCTAATTTTTCCTAATGTTACAGGATATTTTATTTCCTTTGTGATGGTCCAAGCCTATTTCAAGCATTATTTAAAGATCCATTTTAATGACAAATATGCATTGAGGCTTGATTTGTTCCAAAAGTAATAAGGATGTTATAATTCATAATACTAGTTGTGTATAGGGTTCCTAGAAGCTACTTTCGTAAGCGAAGAAGGGTATTATAACAACATGGTAAGTGTATTGTCTAGCATCCAACAACCATGTCAAATGGAAATCATCCTGTACTATCATCATAATGGTCCATATGGAGTAGATCTGATCTATGATGGGAAAATCCATAGAAAACATGTTTTGAGTCTGTGTGTGTGTGTGTTCTCGGAAGGACAATTTTCTAGGCTATCATGGAGATATTTCTCCTCATATAAATAGTCTTGAGGAAAACAACTTTCCAATATTTCTACTTTGCATATATTGCCTCTTCCAATGATCCCCTATAATCGTATACTCAATACGCTAAAGTTCAATCTTCATCCTTTTTGGTTCACACTCAATATCAAGTTACATACATAAAATAGTTTTCCATTTAGTTTTAGAATAGTAATGCCTTTATACATTTCATGATTCATGTTATGATTTCATAGTGGTACATGACGATACATCATCACCAGAAACTAGCACACTTGAAGATGACATACCTAGTGATTCAAAACCATTGATGCAAGTGATCCTCCTTGAGGGTAACAATGGTGTGCAATTTTCTTCCAAACTGATTGAATCTAGCAAATTGACCTTGTCTATGTTGTCACAGAGGTAGAGAATAAAATTGCTTATGGATTCTAATGGAAAATCTATGGCCCGCAATGGAGGCTAAGTTGAGTGTCAAACTAGGGCATGTTGCACTAATGGGATGATCTTAGGGATGGTGTGTAATGATGGAACTACTTGTTGGGATGGTCAAGGTCAACCAAGCATTAGGTGGTTAGGATGTTTGTTATATGCACAAAGGAAATGCTTATCGATTAGCACCAATGGATGTGTGAGGTTATACCTACTAATGGATTAGAAATAGATAAACCTACTACAATACCAAATGTGGAATGGGAAAGAGACATAATAACCAAGAGGGGGGTTTGGATCAGATGTGGTGTTATTTGTGGCAAGCAATAATTCCTTGATGGGTGTGTCAATGGGCTCGTCGTTTGAGATATATGTTATGTGCTCGTGACATGGTAATGTCTCAATATTGTAGCTCTTTCAATTTACCAAACCAAATTATACATGTCTTATTGAGTAGTCAATTGCATGCACAACTTCAAATATGGCATGTAGTACCAAAAGTAGTGGTGATACAATCATGTTTGTGAAGGACCCAATTCAAAAAATCACTTAGCAAATTGACCGCATTAGATCAAACTCTAAGAGTGTTTTGGAAGGATAAAGAAGGTGTTGATCATAATCACACCTATCTCTTTTGCTTATGCTTGCAAACTGCCATCAATGGTGTTGGATTGTAGCACTACAAGTTTTTGAGGTTGGGGTAGTGAGAACGCTGGACTCAAAAATTGTTTCTAAGCTACAACAGAAGTCTAAGAACCTGACACAAATGACCAAAGGTACAAGGACGTTAGTTACATAGTACTTAGTGTTGTGCACATTAGGGTGCAAAAATGACCAAAGGTACAAGGATGTTAGTTAGATAGTACTTAGTGTTGTGTACATTCGAGTGCAATTAGTACATAGCAAAATATAAGAGCACATAGTACCATGTTAAGTACATACATGAGAATATAGTTGACTCTTGCATGGGTGTGCAATTGCATATGTGTGATTATCACAATCTAAGCATGTATTTGTTTGAATAGATAAAAGAAAACCTATCTGTAGGGCTAGATAGTTCCAATTGAATTCAATGTATTATATTCCAAGAAGTTGTCATAAAGTACCAAGAAGGTTTCAATGTTGACCTCAAAGTACTCACAAGTCATTGGCAATGTAGAGTGGATCAAGGGAATGATTGATGCTTGCAAGTGAGTACAAACATATTGGTTTGAAAATACGTAGATCATGTTATGCACAAGCCTTTTATGAACATATATTGTTTGATATATTAAATAAGTTGAACAATTGCACACATCAATTATGTTAGACTATGGCTTGGCTATTTCTTTATCAAGATCTACAACTCTATTCATTGAATTAGATTTACTTTGTCCTAAAAGAATTGCATTTATGTGGGGAGGTATATGTTGGGACTAAATAGGAGTAGTTTCACTAGTTTCTAGATCAACTAAATTGGAGTGGTTTCACTAGTTTCTGGATCTCCCTCCCATGTTATTTCTAAAACAATAAAAGCAAAATAGTTGAGAATAATGACAACAAATAGATTTAGAAGTATTTTACTAAAATTCTATTACAAAATGTAGAGTAAAATAAAAAAGTATTTCAATCACCATTGACATAACATACAACTCATTTGAAATTATTTAAAACGCAAATTTTAGGTAAGAGAGGTTACCAAAAATGACTATATTCAAAAAAAAAAACAATCCATGGCCCCGTAGAGAAACTATCTTTGCAAAAGAATGTTGCAAAACTTCTTGATAGTATTGTGTCTTTTTAAATTACACATAGAATAGTTCCAAGTCTATTTCAAAGGCAAAGAAAGAGAGAACATCCATTTTGTCTCTCAAAAGCTACAAGATTGTCCCTTTGTGCTAATGAGATAGATATTGTCGTATTTTATAAATCGGATTTATTTAGTTTTTAAAAAACTTCAGACCGCGTCAAACTTCCCACGTCCTAAGGACATATCTATAAAAAAATGTGACAAGATTGTAATTATAACAATTACAAAATTGGCAATCTTTCATTGGCACCTCATCTAAATACCTACTTATGAATGCAAATCACTTCGAAGAATGTCAAAGAAACGTCATACAAACGTCATTGTTTTGTTAGAATAGAGACTTCTAAATGCAAATCACTTTGAATATTGTTGGAGGATTGAAATCATGACTTCTAGTTGCAAAATACTTGAGTACCATTGCAACACGTGTCCAAAAGTTGTCAAAAGAACATCAATCTATTGTTGAAATACCGACGTAAAGTTACAAATATGTTTCTTCAATGAAGTGCCATGTGGTCAAAATGTTGTTAAGAGAACGACATTATATTGTCGAAATATTGACGTCAAGTTGCAAATATGTTTCTTCAATGAAGTGCTATGTGGCTAGAAGGTTGTTGGACGAACATCGGTCTATCGTCGAAATATCGACGTAAAGTGACAAATATGTTTCTTCAATTAAGTGCACGTGACCAGATGGTTGCCAGAAGACCATCGATATATTGTCGAAATACTGGCATTGAGTTACAAATAAGTTTCTTTAATGAAATGTCACATGGTCAGAAGCTTGTCAAAAGAGCATCAATCAACCAACATCAGGTTACAAATATGTTTCTTCAACGAAGAGCCACATGGTCTCCAAATGGAGTTGGACTTCCCATGAAGGATCGACGTTGTAATTATTCAACGAAGTTATTGTGACAATATAAGAAAATACAATTTTCCGACATGATGACATCAAAGTTAGTATTAATAGAATCTCGAAACTTGTAACCAATTGTACTAGTATACATTGATGATGTCTATTTCATTTTAATGTATTCTTGTATTGGTGTTTCATTAGATTTAATGTAAATAAATAATTGAGTCGTGCATTATAGCTATGTAGATAGTGTTAAGAATCAAGAGATCTATGCAAGAATTTTTTGAGTGCCAAATAGAGGTTAGAGATGGAAATGGTTCTTGTCATCATTTATAGTTTTCTCCTGACCATCTAAAGTCTTGGAAATGCACCTTGGGTGAAACCTTCTCTATCTTCAAGAATTAATATGTCGAGCCAACAATCCATAGTTGCATGTTGTCTCCTAAATACCAATAAAACCATGTTTGAACCTTTTTGTTTTATAATTGGTATTAAAGTCTTTCGTTTTCATGCCCTCTAACTTAGCCTCCATACATAAAGTAAAAGCCTATTTAATTTTGACTACAACATTACAAAACAAAGTAATATTTCCATTAAAATACCCAAAATGTTAAGTAAATATAAACAAAAGTGTAGTAAGACAATAATAAAAAAGCAAAGAAATACCAACCACTTGAAAATGGCGTGTGATAACTTGCACTCAAATTGCCCCCTATCGGTGACGAAAATTTTTTCGACGGGGCACAGTTCCACCCCTTCTCGTTTTTTTTTTGGAATTTCAACAATCTGGGTCGTCTTAAAATGGGCCAAAACTCCTAGGGGCACAGTTCCATGGCATAGTTCCGTAGTAAATGGGGTGGAACTACGATTCATCCGGTTTTTATAACCGGATCTAGGGAACAAATCACCAGAAAAGCGGGGCAATTTGAGTGCCAACGCCCTTGAAAATACCACACAAAAAATTATAATATAAATTGATAAATCAATAATCTTTTATTATTATAAATTATATTGATAGGAGTGTTGGCACCTATAAATTTTTTACTTTAACCTTCTTCAGGCAGCATTGGCAGTGCAAAATTAGGACATTTTTCTCATGATGGAAGGTTTCAAAGCTTGGCCGAGAAGAGGCATTTTTCCTCGGGCACAGGTACCAAGGGTTAAATTCTTGTGTTATCTCTTCTTGCAGTCTATCTTTTCTTTTTCCCATGTTAATTTGTATCTCTTTTTTTGTATTTCATTCTGTTAAATTTCTCTCATGCTTGAATAAGTGTTGCATCTGAATGGGATTCACATTAATGGTGCCCTGTTCATTTCATTTCAAGCATTTCACCACCAATTTCTACTAAAGTTGGCATAAGATTCATCTTTGTTATATGCCCAATGTTGATGGACTGTTCATTCCTCTTCTATTTCACCAATTAAAGTTATTTGACAGTGCGTGGGAGGCTACCTTGCCTCTGTGTAAATGTCTCATGCAGCAGCACTGTATTTGTTTTAGATGTATGTTCTAACTCCATTGCCCAATGTTCCTCTCCTGATTTATCTCACCAAGACCTTAAACAATTTCTTCCAGCAAAAATCTGATCTTCTGCACCTGTTTTTCATTGAATATCTTAAATGTTGAATGCTGGTTTGTTTCTTCATTATTGACAATCTTGATGATTTCCAGCTTTCTGTGAGTTAAAGAGAGAGCCCTCTCTGTTTGTGTTAGGTCAGAAACGCAAACTAAAGATTGGTTAGTGGTTACCCAGAATTTCCCTCTCCACAACCTAGGGGGTCAATTTTGGTGTTAACAAAGAGATTTAATAATTAACTTTTTGAAAGATAAAACCCCTATCAAAACAACACCCTTAAAAGTGAGATATTCAATACACTACTATTTTTACATTCTAGACTAACATTTGGCTAACATTTCTGAAAAATATCATAGAAGTTTGTATCATTTATAATTTATTAATAATTTAAATATATTTGAAAAAACAAAATAAAAATCATTATAATATAAATATATATATATATATATTATTACCTTTTTTCTAAAGTTTTTGTAAGATTGAAATTTTAAAAACATTTTACTAATTAAAAAACTATAATTTTAATAGTGTACTTATATTTATTTGATAAATTACTTGTTTTTCTTGTTAATATGGATAAATATTGACTGTATTTGCCCAGCAAAATGCCCTCATCAAATTCCAGCACCTATATTATTAAAGGAAAATACAGCCCAGCCCTTCAAATTTAGCAACTTTGAAACTAGTAAGTTCCTCTACTATTTCCTACAATCCTTCAAAGCACATTTACTTTAATTTTCTTTTATCTAAACATTATTAATATACTGAATATATAATTAATAGTATTAATGCAGTTATTACTATTAGCCCTTTTGGCATAAGAATATTTTTAATATTTACCTATACATAATTTGATTACCATTATCTCATTTTATTAAATTGTGTAATTATCATCATAAATTATCATATCATGTTATATGATAACAAAAAAATATTTACATGACTTTTGTTTACACCAAAATCCACAAATATTGGTAAACTTCCAAACCAATTAGATAATTTTGAGTGGAAAGTGTTGTAAATCCACATTATCAAATACCAAAGGTGCAGCTTTTAGTCAGCTTTCTGTACCTGTGAAGTATCGCGTTATCATGTTATAATAAAATTTTTTTAAAACACAAAAATTATAAATATATAATTAATTGTATATAATACATATTTCAGATAATAAAATAATATTAACACTTTAAACATAATTTAAGTAGTTTCACTAATATCTCCTTTAAAGAATATTTATCTTATTCCTTCTTAACACTCAATGATGATCAATTTGTCATTAACATCAAACATGTCCTTTTATCTTCAGATTTCAAGTAGCTATATTAGTATTATATGTTAAGCATATTCAATATTAGATGGAGCTGTAAGTGGCAGTCCTCTTTCATTTGATATGGCTAGGCGGTAGAACCTATTAAACTGGAAAATTTGGAATTAAATCTTACTGGATATATTTATGTATTTGAAGCTTTCATGAGTCACGCTTGAAGGTTTTATATGAGAACTGTTTGCAAAATGATATAGCAGAATATGTCTTTGGTATCTCTTTTCTCATTAAATGAATAGTCCATGGCCAGTTGGTTGATTGAACAGTAAAATATTCATAAATTTGAATATATTTTTTTGTAGCTTTTCTTTTTCAAAATCTATAGAAAACTGAGCTGGGAATCGGAAAAAAGCCCAACCAACTTGCCAGAATTCTATGTTATTCCAGTGCAAATAGAAGTCCCAGATTGTGGATCGTAAAATAGTTTTAAGTAACATATAATAAATAATGAAAGAAAGCCTGAATGTAGTCGCTATAGCCCATACTTACACAGTTCAATATTAGTACATTGACAATCATTATTGATACCAAATACATCACTGATCGTAAAATTTAGTTACATACCCAATGCAAATCAGTTAAGAATGGTCTCCTCTAGAATGGTCTCTGCATCTGTGTACAAATATATTTCTGAAACAATATACTAATGGCAGTCACTCTTGTACAATGTTATATCTTGATTGTATATTTTCCTCCAATGCCAAATTATAAAACTAGGACATGCAATTCCATGGAGCTTGCATGCATTTACATTAACTTTTTCCCTAGGACGGACTACGTCACAGTAAAATCTCAGAAGAAAATTGCATCTTACTTTCAATCCATACTCTTCATGTGAGTTAAAGACTTCCAATTACAGAACTGCCTGGCCAGGATGCCTACCTTCATTCACAGCAAGGCAAAACAATACTTTCTTTTGTTTTTGTTAGGTTTTTGAAATGAATTATTGCAATGTGCATTTTGTCATTCATCTGCAGAGGAGCATAGTCATATTAACCTCGAACAAAAACTGCAAGAAGGAATATACACCTTTGATTTTTAGTAAACCTTGCAATCAGTAAGGGGATCCACAAAGCACACATCCAACTCTTAACTGAGAAAATGGTTCCATTACTTGCATTGCCCGCCACGAAAGTTCTTCCTAGGCAAGCGCCTGGCAATAAATTGCCCTAGCCTCTTTGAACCAGGACCAGGCTTAATAAGTGTTTTCTCACCCATCACCGAGCAAGGATCATTCCGTCCTCCGACACACCAGCCACCAGGAGTAACACTGCTTATGTTGCGACCCAGAAGCTCTCTGTCTATCTTGTCAAGCACCGGATCATTTCTCCTAAACTTCCTTGCGAATGGGGCATTGCTCTGCACCATCCTTCTGTAGTCTCTGAGGCCAAGGGATCGTGGATGCTGCTTTGGGGGATTGTCCCATGATATATAATGCAGATCAGTGTTAACAGTTGTGTTTCGAAATTCTGGAGAGTTGCAAATGAGCGTGTGAAAGTAAAACTCTGGTGTAGAAATGATGTTTGCATGGTACATGAGAAGTGTTCGGGGAAGGTTGTCCCAACCCCAGATCATGAATTCAACAAATTTTCTTGATAGTGCCATCCAAGCAGAACCTGCATTCAAAACATGGTCGTCCTCTTTTACACAAAAATCTTGATACATGATTAAGAGGCATTAAGACAGTTGGTAATTGACACGCTCGGGGTTTTAAACTTTCTAGATAGTGCTATCCAACCTGCATTCAAAACATGGTCGTCCTCTTTTACACAAAAATCTTGATACATGATTAAAAGGCATAAAAACACAGTTGGTAATTGACACACTCAGAGTTTTAAGGGGGGTTATATGGTCGTCCTCTTTTACACAAAAATCTTAATACATGATTAAAAACAAAGTTGGTAATTGACACAATCAGAGTTTGAAGGGGGTATATATATATATATATATATATATATATATATATATATATATATCGAAAATGTGTTCATACAAGACAAAATGGAGAATCAAAAGCGTAACTAGAAATACATACCTAACATGCTTCATTCATTAATTAAAATGAAACCAGACTGAATGTGTTAACATATTAAATGCCATAGGTTAAATCTGCTGTTATTACTTAATACAAAGATAGAAATGCTTTGTAATTAGCAGTTAGATGGCATTGTAACCGAAGAAAACGGCACATACATTGTAATCTATGGAGGATGGCATGTGGTAAGATTGCTCCTCTGGACAGGCTTTATTATTTTTAACTATTGTACAGTGTTTCATAAAGTGTTAGACACAATCCGAGAGAAGCTTTGTTCGAAAGACTTGGAGAGATTGGTATTTGAAAGATCCCTTTACTGGCGTCATGAAACTATATGAATCTGTAATAGTTGGCTGGTTAAGCAGAGATGCCCCTCTTGCCCACACTCTTTGGAATCTATATTGAAGTTGGAGTCCTTTTCCAATTAATACATTCAGGAAGGTGCTAGGTGCCTCTTATATGAAGCATTGATCTCACTCCTTTTCTCTTTGCTAACAATTTGATCCTTTTGGCTTCTTCACCTTCTTTTCAGATTTTGCGAACTTCGACAATTGATGATTAAGTCAGGTAAAACCATGGTCATGATCCTCAATGTGTAGAAGTGTGCACTCTTTGACTATTATCAGTTCTTTCAGGGAAGAGGTTCAGATTACCATGGCATACACCAACAAGCCTTCCAACATCAGTTCCACAAGGGCTATGGTTCTCTTGCCCTTCTTGAGAATCACTTCCACAACGTCATGTTGAGGATGCACCTTATGGAATCTATCATCAAGCCATAGTGCTTTATGGCTCCAAGGTGGGGGGAACAAGTATGCTCCAGACCCACTCGACTAGGACTAAGAGAATCGAAATGCCCTTTTGTTATCACACCATAGTAGCAGGGCTACTATTCTTGCTTAGCAGATATCTGCACATTCCAGAGCTTCCATTATTTAGAGCATGGCTATGATGATTGTATATTTTGTGATCACTCATGATCAGAGCCGTGTATTATTCAGACTTATGTTAGACCTTGTGTCAAGGCTGAGCCTTGAGAGTTCAGATTTGATGACCGATGTGACCCTTTATCCCATACAATTTCAGTTCAGTGCTTAGAGATGTATTGTAGCAGTGTTTCAGATGGTATATGATGTTTATTACTATGATGATGTTGTATGATCTATGGATATTTTATCATTGACTGTGGATTATTATCTTGTTAATTTAGTCATGTTCACAGCATCTGCTTGGTATGTTATTCCTGATGTGGCAAACTGTTTAAAATTAACTATAAATCATAAAATGGACAATTGCTTGCACATTTAGGTCATTTAACAAAACCCACTGGTTTTCCACCTTACATAGATATGGTCTTTCCTGACACCAGTTGTCTGCTAGTGTAGGCTCCATATTCACTTGACTCCATCCATACATGACTTTCCTATTTGACTTTAAACCTTGACCTATCTCATTTGACTTTCTGATACTAAGGACTTCCCCATTTTTCTACCGCTGTGTTTGGACCGCATCCCTGTATGTTCAGTGTCTCGGCTCTAAGTTGGTAACAAAACTTGCCTTTGGTGAGTTGGATTGTAAGCCTAAATCATTCTAGTCGGGTGTCCCGATGTTTGGCATTGGCCCGAACTCCCCCTAGTCACTTGAGATGTTGTTGGCTAAAACTGAAAGCTCATGTTCTACTTGTGGAAACTTATAAATTCGCCCATGGAAACTAAAAAGGGCAAGAGCGATGAACAACTAAAAATACTCCTCGAAGAGTATAAGAAAGGTCCAAAAAGCAATGGTTCTTAAAAGCTATATCTAAACAATTGTTGACCTTATATGTATTTGAAAACATGCCCTGGATGCAAGCTGCAACTAGTTGTGCTTATCAGCACACCTGAGATCCGAAGGGTTATGTAGGCCAAAAAGGCCATGAAATGAACTTGAATGATCCTAATGAACCTGGATCAACTTGATGTAGACATGATGCCTAAGTTGAATAAGCACTCTTTGAACAACTTATCCATTTGTGAGGCACAGCCATCCCCCGTGTTATTTTGTCCAGCATAGAGTTTGTAGCTTTCCCCCTTCTCCCAGTCCAAAGTATTTTTGAGTTAAGTTAGATAAGTCAACCCCTTGGCCCAACCTTGTTCCTAGCCTTCATCCTTCACTAGCAGTTTGACCATGTCCAATGGGTGAGTTTGTCATTTGAACTATTGTGCAAGTAATTTTATATAACAAAGGAATATGATAACTTGATTAATGCCACTGAATGGATGTTATACTTTGAGCTTGGTTGTGAGAATGATTAGAGAAGCATGTCTTAGTCTACTGATGTGATTTATCCTTGGTTGTATATTATTGGGATCCGTGATGATGTGGGCCATATATATATACCTATTGATAATGATTGATGGTCCCACATACTTGATGATGATATCATATGATGGACATATGATGCAGATGATGATTGATGTAGTTCAGCAATTTTATTTATTACTTCAGATCACCAGATTATACACTGTCCATATATGGTGGACCCTACAGCTGGCCCATTAGGGCAACCCATGGTGTATGAGTACACATTCCTAGTGGATTTGGGTCTTCTGGATCCAATGAGACACTTATCTTTCAGTTTCGGGCACTTCTGACAGTGATTGATGCAGTTTTACACTTGTTGACCAAATTTGGGGTTGATTTCCCAGCCTGAACAGCAAGGGCCAAGAGAGGCCAATTCACCTAGGGCGCTGTATGAGGAGGGGGTGGTCCAGCCACTTGTTATTACCATTTACCCCCCCTTCTGGAGAGCCTAGTGGGCTCAGTTGGACAGCGCAGATGCCCTAGGAGGCAGTTTTGGCACTTTCACAGTTACCGAGGCAGTTAAAAAATGGGATAAAGTGGTCACTGAGGAATTCGATTTGGGCAATTGAGGCAAGGTTTTGGCATTTGGTTTTCATAGAGGTCTTCCAGGGTGATCCCACTATCTTCCAGCCAGTTTTCACCATGTGGGTAGGCCCACAGCAATCACAGGAGGTCTTTTACTACTTGTCTGTCACAGATTTTGAGGACAGATTTGATCATTTATATTATATTGGACATATTTTATTATTTTATTGTGCCTTGGGGATGAGCTAGTAAGGATTGATGCCTCCTAGCCCTACCATGTGCTCTTTATGTCATGTCCTAGTCATTATGAGGTGGATTTTGGTACTTTTTCCCCCTCTAGTGGATGACATCACCCTCCATGATTATTTTTAGATTATGATGTCATCACTTTATGAGTGATCCATGTGTTATGTTATTATGGTTCATCTTAGCCATTGATTGTATGATGAGATCTTTTAATCTCAACCACTCATTTGATGTAGTATTGTAAAGTGGTATATGGTTTTGGTCTTTATTATCCTATATAAGGAGGAGACCCCCTATTGTATAGGGACCTTTGGAGCTCTGGAATATTGGAATAGAACACTTCTTTGTGGAGCATATCTCTCTTGTCTTGTGGATTCTCTTGCATATTGAATATCTCTTCTATGTATCATTGTGGATTTTGGTGCTTCTACTAGTTTTCTTGCAGGAAAGTCGAATTGGTGGAGAGGAGGGCGATTTCTTGAGGGTTATTGTTGGAGGGATCCACATATTCTCTCTTGGGTTGATCTTGTGACAGGGAGTATCATTATTGTATCTTCGTGACATAGTTGATGCTTTCTATTACATCTTTCTATCATTTTCATAATCATCTTACTTGACTTGTTTCTTTGATCTTGTCTTGTAGGACGAGGACAATTTGGCTATCTTGGAGGAGGACATTTTGGTTGGAGCTCTTGGATCTCACTCTTGAATATACACATAGGAGAATGCTATCAATTTGCAAGGTGGCCACAAGCAATTGAAGTAAGATCTACAAGGTATGTGCCTCTTTCCATCCATTCTCTCTTCATTGGTCACAAACCCTAATTAATTAAAACCCTCTTTTTGGTTTTTCTTAGATCTACTTAGATCTAGCCTTGCTTTTGAAAAGATCTTAAGAACCCACCTCTATAGCATCCACCCCTAGTTGGATCTATAGTTTGGTGGTGATTGGGTTAAAATTAACACACTTTTCAAGGCAATATAGCCCTCTTGAACCAAATCGCACTTCCTTGAAGAGGCTTGTTGGGTTAGATCTAGCATGTGGGTAGGTGAGATCCCACTTGATTTGCAATCTACACACTTGATAACCTACCCCTAGACTTTTACTTGGGTGATTTCTACCTTGTGGGCATATCATTCCACATTTTAAGGGATTAAAACCCCCTTTTGAACTACTTGGCATCTTAAAACTCAAATCTAGTAAGATCTAACCCTTGGATTGGCTTGATTTTCTAGATCCACATAGATCGGTGCCTAAGCTACTTGGATCTACAATTTGGTGGCCATTGGACTTGATTTGACCCACTTTATCCACCTTTTAGCCCTCCTTGAGCAAGGTCGCACTTCCTTGGGTGACTGAGTTTGCCCATTTCTAGGACCTGGATAGTTGAGATTTCAGTGGATTTGGAACGGGCATACCTTGGAACCTATATCTAGAGTATCATTTTGTGACAATCTGCCTTGGGGGTAGCATTCCTTGTTTTAAGGGATTGTGGTCCACTTTGGCCATTTCATGAAATCCTAGATCTAGCAAGATCCAACCATTCTATCTCGATTAGCCCGCTTGACTTGACCTCTAGGTGTCCCGATCTACACTTTGACATATCTTTTGACTCCATTAACCCATCCAACAAGGCACTAGTCCTCCTTAAGCAAGTCGCACTCCTTGGGAATTGTGTCAAACCTTAGATCTAGTAAGTGGGTACTCCTAAATTCAACTTAGATCCCTAGATCTACTCATTTCATATCCTCTAGTGCCAATTGCATCCCTTAATTTCACCTTGTGGGTTCACTTTAAGCCATTTCAAATATCCCAAGAAAGTAGGACCCACTTGTGTAGCACATGGTACTATACCTTGTCATTATAACTAATCATGTGGCCTAAATCATACATTGGTTGAAACACTAATCACCTCTCAAACCACCTTCAACCATACTTTAATTTCCAGGTCCACTTTACCTTGCATTGGTTTCCGTAACTTACCATTTACTCATCCCTAGGAACCTTTGTTTGGGACCAATCATCTTTGATTTGTTATAGAGTCTCCCCCTGGGTCTTGATTCTTCTAGATCTAAAGCGAAGAGTGCCTCGGTTGACGTGACTCCCACCTTGCATTGGGAACCGTGGCATCTCTTCGGTCACCTCTTTAGTTGTCCGTCTCCTCTACCGTCCCGGATGGGATACCACTAGGGGCAACTACAAGTTGTGTGATAACACCTTCCTTCAACACATCATCCAGTGCAAACAAACAATTCCCAACCCAATCATCTAGGCAAAGTTTGAAGTCCAACATCTACAACTAGAGACCATTTTCTAACTGGTCACATTCCTTCACAAAATCCACACATTCAAGGAGTCCACCTCTTGAAGAGATTGGTATCCTTACCTATTACTGAGAGATCGATATCCTTACCTAGTACTTTGTTTGTCTAAGACCATCCCCTCAACTAGCCCCCCTCTACTTGGGTCTTTTATTGATTTTCATATGCCTCTCATTATATCTAGTTAGTGGTCACCTCCCTAGCAATCTCCCCCCTTCCACGTATTCCCTGGACACATTGGGACTATGAGATATGGTTTATCAACCTGCAAGAAGATCTAGAATCTAATAGATAAGTAATACAAATAACAATTGAAACAAAAGTGCAAAGGAAAAGATTCAAGCAATGTAATCTTTATTAATCAACTGAATGCTCAATAAAATACATCATTAAATGAATGCATCAAAGAGATGAAAGAATACATATAAGGACTAGTCTTAATTGCATACAAGAGCATAAGAGCCACTGAAACTCCAAGAAAATGTGCCCTAGATATCCAAGTGTGCCCTCATCAAGCAGTTAACTTGGTTTTACATGAGCCAAGTGGGTTAACTAGCCCATAACTACTAAGTGAAGCGCACTTATCCCTAGAAAGAGGGAAAAAGCCATGCAAGTGCTCCTCATTCCTAAAAAAGAGGAAGTGACTCAAGAAAGTGCACCCTATCCCTAAAAAGAGGCAAAATCTCAAGCAAGGGTGCCTTTATCCCTAGAAAAGAGGAACAAGAGCTCAAGCGAATGAGAAAGGAATGCATGTACACCAACACCCTATCCTTAAAAAGAGGCAAAATCTCAAGCAAGGGTGCCTTTATCCCTAGAAAAGAGGAACAAGAGCTCAAGCAAATGACAAAGGAATGCATGTACACCAACACCCCCTCTTACACCTAACTTAGGTGAGTATGATGCACAAAAATGGGGTCCTAACAATATGAAGCCTTGTTAGATGCCCAAGTACAAAAAATTATCCCTGAAAAGTGAGGAAAGAGGGAAAACCCAGTGAGAAAAAAACCCCCCTCAAAAACGGGTAGTGCTGAGTGGACTAGGCAACCTGCTTTGATCCACAATGTGGTCGATTGATAGTCTCCAAGATCCAAAATTGATGGCAAGCCAATGAAGCAAGATTTGATGATGGTAGATCAATAAAATGCTCCTATGTTGTTGGGAGCAGGGAGCAAAAGCGAGGAGTGGAAACGGGGAGTGGGAAGCGAGAGCAAAGCGAAAGGCGAAATTTTCAAAAGCTTCCGGGGTGGGAGCGTTTTCGGGAACATTTTTTATATAATATATATTTTATATATTTTGATGTAGATGCCAACAAAACTATGTGCATCCATCGGAATTCAAACCATTATACACAAATATGCAAAGTTTCTCATGTATATAGCATAGCAAGTAAGAGTGCATACAACCAAAATAGCATCGAGTGCAATCCATATCTAAACCAAAGTACATCAATAAATAGGCTATAGACTAGGGATTCTTCAAAAACTAGTTTTGAGGCCACCAACATCAGTCTGAACAATTAGCACCACCAACATCAAGGTACATATAGGGGTTAATGTGTTTGATTGAATGTCAATTCCATACCCTCATACATGATAGAATCCAGTGGAAACACTGCAATCCTAAAATCCTAAAAACTGTTAAGTCTGTTGAATTTTGAATGGGATCAAAATTCTACATTTTGCATTTGAAGTCCGATGAGGTTGGAACCACTCTCAAACATCCTAAAAGAATTAATGGTAATGTTAAAAATTTAAGTAAAAGGATAGAAAATGAAAGATAAGGAGAATGTCAACTTTTACTTCAAGAATTTAATATTACCATTTAAAGCTATTGATGATTACTAAGGTTAGGTTTTTAACTTTTTTGCTATTAGAGTAGGTTTTTCCTCCTTTATATAGCATTAGTATAGGCCTAGGGTTAGTCCCTGTTAGGATATTCCTATACTCCATCCTAGTCCTACCAGCATTTTCATTATTTGCATTTTCAATCTTGCATGCATGCATCCCAGTCATCAGTCCCAGCACCTAGCCCTCAGTTAGCCAGCCCCCGGGAGCTTCTCACTGATCACCTACCACTCAATTGCACTTCAGTTAGTTGAGTTATCTTCAGTTCTTTCCTTGATTTAAGGCTGGACTGACTCTCAACTGACTATATCACTCCGATGGACCTCCGATGAGACTAGACTGCCCATTCTGACTCCAGTTAGCTCCTCATGTGCCCTCCACTGAGCCTCCTTCATTCAATTAGTGCCTCCATGTGCCAGTTACACCTACCACACTCAGTTTGACTTATGATCTAAGAAACCGGACACGTCCCTCTAGGGCCAAGTGTCCCGTGGGCAATGTTTGGGCACGAACACGACTGCCCACATGGGGGACACGATGATCCTTGATGACTCCACTGATGATGATGAAGACTTCTAGTTGTGCTCCGATGACACTCCAGTGATATTTTGATCTCTCCATGAAGGCTAATTCGAATTGCCACCTTGGCATTCGAATCCTCATGCATTGTATTATTTATTTGTCCATTTGTGATTAATGAAATCGTGTGTGTGAAGTTATTCTGCTTCTATCCGAATTCTACTGTATTATTATTATGTTGCTCATTTTACTGCATTGACCACTCTTAATCTTATTCCTAAATTCTTTCATTGTGAGGTATACATCAGCTCTTAGATCTGCTGTGAGGATTTTCACATGGTATCAAAGCATGTTGAGAGTATTGTTTATCTCCATTCCTGAGAGTTTTTTACACGTTATTATCAAGATTTCGAGTGTAGCAGTTTCTGCACTTTTGCAGCAGTAGCAATTGTAGATATTTCTATTGTTTTTGTAGGTCTTCTACAGCTTCCATGTATTCAGAAGAAATCTATCCTCCTCCATTCAACTATAATCTTCTTTCTCCATTCAACTATGATGAATGGAAACCAAAGATGATAGCACATTTAAAGAGAAATGGTCTCTTTGATTATTGTTTTGAAAGAGAGTTTGAATCCTCTGAAGAAGAGATTGATTGGTTAAATAAAGGTGACCATGTCCGTGCAACCATGTTGTTTACTATGCCTCGATGCAAGGTACACCAATACATTGATGTTGAATCTCCAAAAGAGCTATGGGCCCATCTGGATGAAAGATTTGGCAGACAGAATGAAGGGATTGGTCCAAACCCTTTCGAGAGCAAGCAAAGTGATGCATTTGCCCTCCTTGATGATCTCATTGATCATGAACCAGTATCAAACATATCTCATATTGAAAGTGTCCACAAAGTAGAAGAACTTGCAAATTCTACACTCATGCTCCAAATTTCTTCTATTTCAAATTCTGTGCCAGCTCACACTCTAGAAATTGCAGAGGTTCCTAAATCCTCTCTTGCACCAGAGTCTGTTGGTTTGCATCATGATCTCATGAATGTTTCGGAGGTTAAATCAGCCATTGGAGGTAATGCATTCGCTCTCCTTGATCACTCACCTCTTATGTACTACGATATGATCGTTATTTCATGCTTTCAGAAGGTTATTGAAAATGATGGCCATTGCCATTCGCTTGGGATAATTTCTCATGCATTTACTGGTTTAAATCTCACCTCAAATGGTTCAAAGGAGATCTTAAGCAACCATGATTCAAGTCTTAGATCTAATTTGGATTCCAAGCAATCACTGATATTTGATGGTTCTTTTGGGCATAATCTCACCCATGATGGCCATTGCCATTCGCTTGGGATAATTTCTCATGCATTCAATGGTTTAGATCTCACCTCAAATGGTTCAAAGGAGATCTTAAGAAACCATTCTTCAAGTCTTGGATCTGATTTGGATTCAAAGCATTTCTAGCATGTGATGGTTCTTTTGGGCATAATCTCACCTATGATGGTTCAAAGGAGAAGACAAAAGACTATCTGCACATTCATAGTTTTGATCCTACCTCAGCTGATTCAAATCACAGGTTCAAGGATCATCCTCATACTTTTGGATTTGTTCTCATCACATTCGATCTGAAGAGCAAGTACAAGCACATGCTTTTTGAGCATGATCCACTTCTTCCCAAGAAGAAAATACCTCCAGACATATGACCAAGCATCACACCTACTTGAGTTTGGAGCATTTATTTTTGGTGTGCCTTATAGTCTATTTTGAGGCGGGGTATTTTTCCCATGAGGTTTTCCCCATTTCCTCGGTTTATTGACTGTTATTATTCATTGTATTGGGTGACCTTTGGTCTCAATTACCAGGGCCCAGGATGGATTAAGGGGGAGTGTTAGGATATTCCTATACTCCCTCCTAGTCCTACCAGCATTTTCATTATTTGCATTTTCAGTCTTGCATGCATTTCTACATGCAGCATGCATCCCAGTCATCAGTCCCAGCACCTAGCCCCCGGGAGCTTCTCACTGATCAGTTTTAGCCCTCCTAGAGCTTAGTGCGCCCTTCTTCCTTGAATTAAGGAAGCCACTCACCCTCTCTCACCTACCACTCAGTTGCACTTCAGTTAGTTGAGTTATCTTCAGTTCTTTCCTTGATTTAAGGCTGGACTGACTCTCAACTGACTATATCACTCCGATGGACCTCCGATGAGACTAGACTGCCCATTCTGACTCCAGTTAGCTCCTCATGTGCCCTCCACTGAGCCTCCTTCATTCAATTAGTGCCTCCATGTGCCAGTTACACCTACCACACTCAGTTTGACTTATGATCTAAGAAACCGGACACGTCCCTCTAGGGCCAAGTGTCCCGTGGGCAATGTTTGGGCACGAACACGACTGCCCACATGGGGGACACGATGATCCTTGATGACTCCACTGATGATGATGAAGACTTCTAGTTGTGCTCTGATGACACTCCAGTGATCTTTTGATCTCTCCATGAAGGCTAAGTCGAATTTCCACCTTGGCATTTGAATCCTCATGCATTGTATTATTTATTTGTCCATTTGTGATTAATGAATTAGTGTGTGTGAAGTTATTCTGCTTCTATCTGAGTTCTACTGTATTATTATTCTGTTGCTCATTTTACTGCATTAACCACTCTTAATCTTATTCCTAAATTCTTTCACTGTGAGGTATACATCAGCTCTTAGATCTGCTGTGAGGATTTTCACAGTCCCCCCCCACCCATCACTTAATTTTTTGGTTTTTTTAAAGAAAAATTGAAAAAAAAGGAGGGAGCATTTTTTTTTTGCAAGGAAGCGAGCTTCTTGAAAACGCTCCCATACGGGAGCGTTTTGGGAGCACGCTTTCCCATTGCTTCCTGGACGCTTCCTTCGACAGCGAGCTTCGAGAGTGGAGGAAGAGGAGGGGGCGCTCCCACACAACGTAGAAATGCTCTAATGAGTGTGTTGAAGCTAACTGTTGTAGTTGATGCTGACAACAATCAATTTATTTCAAGCAACTAAGACGCTAGCCTACACCAAAATGGTTGGGCTAGATTAGAGTGCTTCTAAAATCAGGAAGCAACACCACAATCATCATCAAAGTAACGGTTAATAGGACTATTGTTGATGTTGAATCAGTCAAGGTGAGCAATGAGAACGATCCATGTGTATCATGGAAAATTCAAAAAACATATCAATAGGAAGTTCTCAAACAATTGCTCAAATGCTGCCAAGACCAATCATCAAGCCAACCACAAACAATCCTCAAAGTTGGTACCTTGCCAAGATGTTTCCATATACACCTCTTCGTCAATGAGTTGAAGGAAGAGGAACTGGCAAACGATTGTTGATACTGGAAAGGAGGATAATGATGCCTTCAATCGTATTGTTGGGTTAATCAAGATGTGGATGGTGAAGACTGTAAGTTGGTGTCAAAGAGTCATATGTTGGCAAAGATCACTCTGAAGTTGATTCAACAAGCAATGTAGAATGTGGCTCCTGCAACTTAACAGTAAAAGTCATCTGATGTGATGGACTCTAATGTTGGAGCAAACTGAGTATGAATGGTAGAAGGATTGAGACATCTTGTTGATGTCGATGAAAACCCAACGAAACCAAGTCCAACTTTTGTTGGTCTCATCACAAACTAAATGGGATGTGCAATCCCCTCTCCATTCTTACCAAGGCCACCATCAATATAGTGCACCTAAAGGAGCATACTTGTGGCATTGGGTCCATTTGACACAAGAAAGTCGCACACACCTTGAGTTTCAATGGGCATTTTCTCACTCCTCGGGCTAATATAGAACGAATTCCATATACCAATGGAAATGTTATCATTAGAGCAAATTTGGAGTGTAAATTGGGCCTTCTAAGAAATTGAGCCATTGATGCATTGGAATTTGAGAACCAATAGAATTTCAAGAAAATAAGTCAACCACAATGGTTGACTCGACATATTTGCCATTAACAAAACTATTTTTTTAATTCGTATATTCAACCTATATACCTGTAGTTTTACTCACATTTCAAGCAAAAGCACTTGCTGGATGCTGAATTCAATTCCGCATCCAATGAGTACCCACACTACATACTTTTGATGGACCCCACCCCACGAAAAACGAGAAATAAGTAAAAAGTTTTTTATGTATTTCTCGTTTTTCGTGGGGTGGGGTCCATCAAAAGTATGTAGTGTAGACGAGTGCTCCCACTCGAAATTTGAGTAAAACCATAGGGATATAAATTGGAAATATGAGGAAAAAAAAAGTTCTTGTCTCTTTTCCTTCAAAATTCATAACTATTATTTTATTATTTTAACTATTTTTTTATTATTTTCCTTAGAAAGCCCATTTTAGACCTCAAATTTGCTCTAATGGAACCAAATCCTTAAAATTATCATAAGAGATTAGATTACACACCATGTACAGAAATGTAAACGTGGAGCACAACACCAATACAAATAAGAAAGATAAGTTACACAATAACTCCTTGAAGAATAGGATATCCTCTTCCAATTACCCCAAAACATTCATATAATCATTTCACATATCCCTCAACAATGACTACATTACCTTTATATATACATATCCACTCATTGCACATGAAGCCCCTTCATTAGACTGACCCTATTACATATACATTTACTTCTTTACATATACATTTAGCCCCATATATATCCCCCTTGGGTTCATATCATATACATTTAACCTCATATATACCCCCCCCCCTTGGTTCATATCATAGTACCCTCCTTCGAAAAGCTTTGTCCTCAAAGCTTTGAAGTTAATGGCTTGACATGTGATGAAACCAAGTAATAGGATTTCTTTATATTCCTATTTTTTTGTTGCCATTGCTCTTATACCAAATGTTATGAACAAAATCCTTAAAATTATCATGAGAGAGAAGAGTACACACCATGTACAGAAATGTAATGTGGAGCACAACTCCAATATAGATAAGAAAGTTAAGTTACACAATAACTCCTTAAAGAATAGGAGATCCTTCTCCAATTACCCCAAGACATTCATATAACCATTTCTCGTATCCCTCGGCAATGACTACATTACCTTTACATATAGAAATCTACTCATTGCACATGAGGCCCCTTCATTAGGCCGACTTTATTACATATACATTTACTTCTTTACATATACATTTAGGCCCATATATGCTCCCCTTGGGGTCATATCACATACATTTAACCCCATATATGCCCCCCTTGGGTCATATCAAGAAAGTTCTCTTCAATATCTCTCGAATGGGTCTTCAACAAAATTAGATTTCATCACCTATAGCAAAAGTTATGAACAAATCTGTAGGTGGTGATTCTCTTGCGGAGTAAAGGGCCTATAGTTCAATGGTAGAGCCTTGGACAATCTAAAGAAAGTTTCGTTGTAGAAGTTTTCTTCAACATGTTAAGAATGCTCGTCTCTTGCATCTCTTGATGATCTAGAGAATCAAAAACGTTGAAGAAAATTCAGATTATGGGGGAGATTCTCTATAATGGAAGACAAAGATGCAACTATCTCCACTCTTCCCAGTCTGAATCTAACCCTTGTCAAAGAACTTAGCAAACATTGAGATGTATTCAATGAGATGGAGGAAAAATTAACTCTTTGAAATAAGCATCTTTTGATAGATTTAAGAGAGAAAGAAGATATTATTAATTGTTTGCAGAAAGATCTACAATAGTCTCTTGATTGTATCACCATTATTACAATGTGGATTTGTTCCAAAGTCTCACGTCTATCAACTCTCGGCATCAACACAATGAAACTTCAGATGATGGAAGTGTTGATGACAAGTCTATTTCATCCATCGTTGATGACTCTACCTTCTCCACTAATGATGAGGACTATACTTCCTTTATTGTTGATCATGAGGATTCATTTTCATCCCTTTCTAATAATAAGAATGACAGTGCTATAGATATGGTGGATTTGACTTTTGTTGCTAAAGATTCTTCCTCTACCACTTCAAATGATGTTAAAGAGAAAGATGCTATAGATCCAACAACAAGATCATGTTCTGCATGTTAGAAGCCACATGCATTCTGTTTTTAAACTTGCAACATGTATACTGCTCCATTACATTCACCAAAGCTCTAATACTATGTGAGATTTGTCTTATCAAACTACAAAAAGATCTAGAATCTAATAGAGAAGCAATACAATTAACAATTGAAACAAGAGAGCAAAAGAAAAAATTCCAGCAATGTAATATTTATTAATCGATTGAATGCTCAATAGAATACATCACTGAATGAATTCATCAAAGAGATGAAAGAATACATATAAGGGCAACTAATCTAGGCTTAATTGCATGCACGAGCATGAGAGCAAATGAAACTCTAAGAAAGTGCACCCTAGATAGTTAAGTGCACCTTCATAAGGTAGTTAACTTAGCTTTACATGGGCCAAGTGAGTTAATTGGCCCATAACTGCCAAGTGAAGTGCACTTCTCCCTAGAAAGAGGGAAAAAGTCATGCAATTGCACCCTCATTCCTAAAAAAGAGGAGAATTGAAGCAAGTGCACCCTCATCCCTAGAAAGGGGGAAAAAATCAAGCAAAAGCACCTTTATCCCTAGAAAACAAGAATGGGAGCTCAAGTGGATGAGAAAGGAATGCATGTACACCAACAAGGACACCTCTTGTTGTCCAAGCAAGTCTCGAACTAGGAAATCCAAGAGGATATCTACAAATGCTACATTCAAGTTCCCTTGATAGCAACATTAGAGGGCCTAATCCCGAAGATGGCTTTCTACTCCAAGCACTTCCTTGAGATGAGAGAGTGACCCATCATTGGACCTCAGTATACTATAAGACACTAGATGCATGCTCTCCAAATCCCCTACAAGAGCTAACAGGACCATTTCATTTTTGAAAGCCCTACCTACTATGAGATTTGGGGAAGATTTATCTACTTATTCAAAGACTTGGGGCACTCCCTTTTGATTTTTTTTCACTACCTTGATCAAAGGTGCCTCGCTCTCTACATGAGAGAAGCACTTAGACACAAATCTTGGACTCTTCATATAACCCCACCCTGATCAGAAACTTCCAAGCAAAGCACTTCTTACTTCCAAGTTGTATTGTCAAATCAAAGGAACAAGCAATAGGCCGATACCTAGATGCCCTCGGATAGACCCCTAGATAATCATCCAAACTCCAAATCAGTGAGTCCTTAGCTCTTTAGTCGCCCACCCCACCCCTCAAAGGTAACCAACCTCCACAAGACCCTTACAAAGATGTCACTGCAGGTTGCACGTCATTACACATCACCAAAGTAGCAAACAACCCAATAGACAACTCAATTTGAGATTGCCCAAAGACAAGGTGCCCCCCACCACCTAGCACAACGAATCTTCCATCTGGACCTTCTTCCCCATGGCCTTGGATGGTGGGAGATTAGGGATCCCTCCCCATCCCATGCTCTCCCCAAGATCATACAACCAAAAGCACTTAGACACAAATCTTGGGCTCTTCATACCCCACCCTAAATAGAAACTTCCAAGCAGATCACTTCTTACTTCCAGGTTGTCTTGTCAAATCAGAGGAACAAGCAATAGATCGAGAACCAGATGCCCTCGGATAGACCCCTAAATAATCATCTAAACTCCAAATCAATGAGGCCTTCTCTTTAGTCACCCACCCCACCCCTCAAAGGTAACCAGACTCCACAAGACCCTTACAAAGATGTCACTGCAGGTTGCACGTCATTACACATCACCAGACTAGCAAACAACCCAATAGACAACTCAATTCGAGATTGCCCAAAGACAAGGTGCCCCCCACCACCTAGCATAGCGAATCTTCCATCTAGACCTTCTTCCCCACGGCCTTGGATGTTGGCAGATTAGGGCTCCCTCTTTCCCATGCTCTCCCCAATATCATACAACCACGTTAGCTCATCCCTAGCCACAACCCAGATGACATCATCAACCACTACCTAGGCAATTTCACAATTATTGATGACTAGAAGAGTGAGACTTGATCTCCACACTTGTCCTTAACAACCAAAACTATTACTTATTGACATCATCTCCCCTTGTTCAGCATCAATTTCAACATTCAGTGATCTCTTCTTTCAGTGCTCTTACACTTTTCTATATGTGCATGTTCTTCACTTATTATGCTTTTCTCATTAGCATTGTATGCTTTATTAGCTAGATGTTTAGTAAATATTATGATCTAAGATTTGTTGACTTTTGCATTTATGGGGACTTTGCATTTGCACTCCTTCATTATACCTTACATTATCAGTCGTATCTTTTAGGGAAACCCTCTAACTCTTCACTACATTCATGGATGATACCCAATGCAGACTTGTCAACGTTGATTACATCCCTTGACTAGACAAGGAAACAACCTCCATACCCCCTTTCATGAAGCTTAAAGCACTCAACCAATGAAGCTAGCCAACTAAACTCTATGCCATCTTGTCTCTCTAATCCTTCCAATATTGTATCCTTTTTTATATATGTACACTCCCCAGTTTTAGGCTCACCAAACTTGGGTTGTTGTCCATACCTCCAAGTAGAAATATACACCATCAATCAAACCAGAAAAGGTGCCCAATATGTAAAGGGCATGCAGCTCAGCAATAAAGCAACAAGTGCACCAATGGCAAGTCTTGGGATTCGATTACTAGCATGCCCACTTTTTGACATGGTATCCGATCAAAGTCAAATAGAAAACCCAAACCAAATCAAAGGAAGAGGAACTTACTCTACTCAAGTTCCTCAAAAGAGTACAGTCAAACTTGGAGGAGTCTGTTAGGAACCCATGTCTTTACTTTGTTAGTATGTTGTTGTTGGACACATATGCTTTGTACGTCGTCCCGTAGTATTTGTTGATCAATAGTTTATGTTATTGTTGTTGGCGCATATGCTTTGTAAGTCGCACGTAGTATTGTTGATCCATAGTTTGTAACGGCCCATGGTTTTGACCCATAGTATTGGCGCCTAGAATTAGTATATAAGTGTGTGTTGAGACCTATGAAGACACGATGAAGTTAATTGTATTGAGCTTGCTCAAAGGAGGTTGCCCCCTCGAAGTGGCCTGTGATCAATATAAAAGTGATTCTGAGTTCTGTCATTTCTGCTATTTCGCATATTCTTGTTAATTAATTGTTACAGGTGCATCTCATCTGGTATCAGAGCACTTTCTTGGGCTCGCTGGGTGAAATTTCTGCCAAATTTTTTTCGCATCTGTTGCAGGTTCGGATTTGGGAATAATCCCTATCCGTTTAACTGTGGGAAGTACTTGGGCATAAGCCCTAAAACTCATTGTGAGGAGTACCACAGGAACCCCGAAGTAGCTGGCCCATTCAGAGGACCTGCCAGCGAAAAGGGCAACGACCCCTACCTGATTGACTAGTTCCCACCCGTGAGGTAAACCAAGAGCTGTCGTTTGTGGCAAAGCGGTTATCAGTTTTACCTGAGCCGTGGAGTGAGGGGTATTGCCCCAATACGCAAGCCGTCAGACAGCATTGGTGGCCGAGTGAAACCCCTGAACTGTTACGAAGCCGCACATACCTGGGGTCCATATCTACTTTCAGCTGAACTATTGTCGATCACTGCTGCGCCGTTTCAGATCCATTTTGCAAGCCGTTCCAGATTCAGCCATTTCAATCCATTCGACGTTGTTCCAGATCCCTTTCGAGCCGTAGCCGCTCCAGTCTGATTAAAAAAAAAAAAGAGTATAAAATTCAGTTTTTTCCAGTGTTACACGGGGACGCGTTCCCTAGGGTTGGGGGCACGCCCCCCTCGCTCCCCGCGCCCCGGGGACTTGGGGGCTCGTAGCGAAACGTTTCCCCTCGTCCCCAATTTGGAGAAACTTCAGGAAACGCATGGGGGAGCTCGTCCCCTATTTTGAATCGCGCACCGATGAAGTGGGGGGCGCTTAAGCGCTCCTTCCTTACTAGAGTTGTTCAGTAGTAAATGGCAATATTAAATTCTTAAAGTAAAAGTGGTATTTTCCTTATCTTTCATTTTCTATCTTTTTACTTAAATTTTTAACATTACCATTAATTGTTTCAGGATGTTTGAGAGTGGTTCCAACCTTATCGGAGTTCATATGCAAAAAGTAGAATTTTAGATTCCATTCATAATTCAACAGACTTAACAGTTTTCAGGATTTCAGGATTGCAACGTTTCCACTGGATTCTATCATGTATGAGGTTAAGGGATTGGCATTTAATCAAGCGCATCAACCTCTCTATGTACCTTGATGTTGGTGGTGTTGATTGTTGAACTTCTCTATCATGACCTTAATCAAAATGTTCCCTTTAGTCAAGCAAAAATCACTTATTAAGCATGGGAATTTTTTTTCTAATTCTACCTTATTTTAATGCTTGATTTAGGAAGTTTCATCAAAATTGTAATGCGTTGAGTAATGTCCCTCGAGGATCAACTTCAAAATTCAAGGTAGAGGCAAGGGCTAAGAGCCCTAGAGGAGGGGGGCACAGGGTGTTATTGATGAATAGGATCCCATTATAGGATTAATAGTTCACTCCTACATAATTGTATGTTGGACTTGAAAGCCTCAAATAATGTGATTTCCTCTAGAATCATGAAGAAATAGGATCGTCAAGTCACAGTTCCCCATTACAACATCTATGCCATGGATTCACACAATGTTGAAGTGTATTGAATCATTGAAGAATTAGACTGTATTTACAGGGAGCAGCTTAAATTGTATTTACACGCGATGAATTGTTGTTGCTGGTATTTAAAACCTCTATATTTTTTATAATTTTTATGACCTTAACGCCCCCCCCGTCCCCCCCGAATTTCCCTAAAATTTGGGGGTGGTCTCCACACGTCCCCAATGTGCGTTTCCCCGCTCCCACGCTCCCGCGTCCCGGAAACTTGGGGGAACATTGGTTTTTTCTCCATATCTCCCTTATTTTCACTCTGTTTCCCTTGAAATTTTCGGGGAACCCCTGTCATCCCATTCTGCATATTTCAGTCCTGAGGACCCTATCCCCAATTCCACTGCCCAAAGCCCGAAATCCCACATTTGTCTATTTTTAGGGTTTGCCATAACTTCCTCAGATTTCACCCAATCACCTTCAAATTTTACCACAGAGTTCCTTTCTGAATTCTGCTTCTTTGTTCCCCTCTGCCAAATTTTCCCATTGTTTCACCCCACTTCTGAAATCCTCATTTTTGCTTCCCTGTCTATCCAACAGTGTCCAAAACCTAGTCAAACCCCAATTACCCTTCTGATTTTTTCCCAAGTCCAGATTTTCCTTTACTGAAGTAGTTTCTGTTTCTGTTTTCCTACCCAATCAACCAAAAAAAAAAAAAAAAAAATCCTGGTTATGGTTGTCACTCGTGCAGGAGCAAAACCATGGAGGACGCACTTGCAGCCATCTAAGCCAAACTCCAAGATCTGGATGAAAAATTTCTCGGTCTCCATCTTGAACATTCAGCTATGAACAACAAACGGCAGTCCGAGTCTTCAGCAGACAATGGGTTCTCTTCTTCCAGCAATTTCCGTGGTCCGAAGCTTGATTTTCCTCGCTTCAATGGTACCGATCCAACTGGATGGATCTATCGTGCAGAACAGTATTTCAGTCTGCATAATACTTTTGATGTCAACAAAGTTCCGTTGGCATCCTTTCATTTGGAACAAGAATCTCTTCAATGGTACCGTTGGTACATCAAGGCTCATCCAGAGCCCAAATGGCCAGACTTTTGCCAGCTCCTTTTGCAACGATTTGGTCCTAGTGCTTTTGATGACTTCACAGGAGCCCTCACTAAACTTCGCCAAACTGGCACTGTGAGAGAGTATCAAACCGAATTTGAAAATCTAGCCAACCACACTGAAGGATTGTCTGATGACTTTTACCGGAGTTGTTTTATCAGTGGTCTAAAGGATGCCATCCGCTCTGAGGTCAAAATGTTCTGTCCCAACACAATGATGGAAGCACTAGGGTTGGCTAAGTTGGCAGAAGACAAGATTGCAGCCCAACAACGCTCCAAGCCCACTTTTGTTCCCTTCCGAAATATGGGTTCTCAGCGACCACCTATACCGCAGGCTCCTCGCCCAACTCCTATCAAGCGTTTGTCTGAAACAGAGATGCAAGCACGCAGAGAAAAGGAGATTTGCTATAATTGTGATGAGAAATTCACTCGGGGACATAGATGTGTTCAGCAAAAGCTCTATCTCTTGGATGTGGAGTCTCCGCCTGCCTCTGAAATTGGTGACGAAGATCCAGAAACACTGGATGCTCCGGTCGACATTCAGGAACCGCCTATTGACCCTCCGTCTCAGGATGACCAGCCAGAGATATCTCTCCATGCTTTAGCTGGAATCACCACCCCCCAAACAATGCGGGTCAGGGGTTACTTCAAGAAGCTTCCTCTTACAATACTCATTGATTCTGGTAGCACTCATAATTTCATTGACCCTCGGATCGCCAAACAAGCTGATTGTTTTATCCATCCTTGCTCCAACTTTGAAGTCATGGTTGCCAATGGGGGCACCTTACCTTGCAAAGGGAAGTGTCGAAATGTGCGTATCTCTATGGGAGATTATACCTTGCGCTCTGACATGTTTGCCTTGCCCTTAGGCGGATGTGATGTGGTTTTGGGCGCTCAATGGCTACGCACACTTGGCCCTATCTTACGGGATTTTGCTGAACTTTGGATGCAATTTTCCCTCAATGGACACAAACACACATTGACAGGATTACAACCAGGTTCTCTCAGCATCATCAGTTCACATCGCATGGAAAAACTCCTCAAGAAGAATTCACATGGTGTCATCGCACAGATCCATTCCATCCAGATGCAACCATCAACGGTCTCCACTACTCCTTTGGATCTACAACAAATTCTAGATCGATATACAGGTGTCTTTGCTGAACCAGTGGGATTGCCACCTTCCAGGCTAGAAGACCATCGCATTCAGCTCCTTCCTGGCAGCGTTCCTCCCAACATCAGGCCCTATCGCTACCCATTTCACCAAAAAACGGAAATTGAAATGCTCGTTCGGGACTTATTGAAGCAAGGTATTATTCGCCCAAGCACTAGTTCCTTTTCTTCTCCAGTTATTCTTGTCCGCAAAAAAGATGGGTCATGGCGCCTCTACATTGACTTCCGAGCACTTAATCACCTCACCATCAAGGATAAGTTTCCAATTCCTGTTGTTGATGAGCTTCTTGATGAGCTTCATGGGGCTCACTTTTTCTCCAAATTGGATCTTCGTTCTGGGTATCATCAAATTCAGGTTCATGAGGATGATATCCCTAAAACAGCTTTCCGCACACATGATGGCCATTATGAGTTTTTGGTCATGCCCTTTGGCCTCACTAATGCTCCTTCCACATTCCAGGCCTTAATGAATAAAATATTTCGACCCTGCTTGCGGAAATTCATTCTGGTATTCTTTGATGATATCCTCATCTACAGTAAAACATGGGATGAACATCTCCGGCATTTGGATCTTGTCATGCAACTTTTCTCTGACCATCATCTCCATGCCAAGCAGTCTAAATGTGTTTTTGGACAGAAGGAAGTTGAGTATCTCGGGCACATTATCTCAGCACAAGGGGTTCACGTGGATCCTGCCAAAGTCGATGCCATGAACAATTGGCCGCAGCCTCATACACTCAAGAGCCTTCGTGGTTTTTTGGGGTTGACTGGCTACTACCGCAAGTTTGTCAAGGATTATGGGAAGATTGTAGCTCCATTAACTGCTCTATTGAAAAAGGATGCCTTCACATGGACACGTGCTGCTCAGTGTGCATTTGACAAACTAAAACAAGCTATGTGTACTACACTTGTGCTAGCTATGCCCGATTTTTCCAAGCCCTTCACTATTGAGAGTGATGCTTGCGGCAATAGACTTGGTGCTGTTCTCCTTCAAGATGAACACCCCATTGCGTTCACCAGCAAAGCCCTTTCAGGTAAGAATCTAGCTGTCTCTACCTATGAGAAGGAAATGATGGCTATTTTGCATGCAGTACAGAAGTGGTGCCCATACCTATTAGGGAATCAGTTCTGCATCAAGACTGATCACCAGAGTCTGAAATATTTCTTGGACCAGCGTGTCTCCTCCCCAGCACAACAGAAATGGGTTAGCAAACTCATGGGTTATGACTATGAGATCACTTACAAGAAGGGTAAAGACAATATTGTGGCAGATGCTCTTTCTCGCACATTTGAGGCCCAAGGTTCTCTTTCAGCTATTTCTATGCCTGTTCCAAATTGGTTGCAATCTGTTCAACATGGTTATGTCAATGACTCCTCCTTATCTCAAATCATCCAACGCTTGACCAACAACCCTTCTGCTGTACCACATTACTCTTGGGATGGTGCTTCTCTGCGATACAAGGGTCGCCTGGTGCTTCCCCAGAGCACAGATCTTCAACAGGCTGTCTTCTATGAACTCCATGCTTCTCCATCGGCAGGGCACTCTGGGTTCCTCAAAACATATGAACGAGCACGGCGTAACTTCTTTTGGCAGGGCATGAAAAGGACAATTCAACAGATGGTGGCCGAATGTGATACCTGCCAGCGCAATAAGGGTGAAACAACACTCCTTCCAGGATTGCTTAAACCCTTGCCCATACCTACACGGATTTGGACAGATATTTCTATGGATTTCATTGAAGGGCTCCCTAAATCTGGCGGGAAGACAGTGATTCTCGTTGTGGTTGATCGCCTCTCCAAATATAGTCATTTTTGTGCTCTCAACCATCCCTATACAACCTCCTCCGTCTCTCAAATTTTTCTGGACCAGATCTTTCGTCTTCATGGCATCCCTTCTTCCATTGTCTCGGATCGTGATGCGACTTTCACCAGTCATTTTTGGACAGAACTATTTCGCCACACTGGCACCAAACTGAAGATGAGTTCAGGGTATCACCCACAAACAGATGGTCAGACTGAAATTGTCAATAAATGCTTGGAAACTTATCTTCGTTGCTTCACCTCGGAACAACAACATCAGTGGGCAAAATGGCTCCCTCTCGCTGAATGGTGGTACAATACCTCTTACCACACTGCCTCTAAAATGACCCCATATGAAGCAGTCTATGGTCAGGCACCTCCAGCTCTTCTTCCATACACCCCCACCAGTTCAGGAAGTTGACACGGTCCTTCGAAACCGCGATCAGATTCTTCGCATCTTGCGGGACAATCTTCACATGGCAAGAAATCGCATGAAGCAACAAGCTGATCAGCACCGTTCTGAGCGCACTTTTCAAGTCAGCGATATGGTTTTTCTTCGTCTCCAGCCGTACAAACAATCATCCTTGAAACTCAAAGGGCGTCATAAGTTCGCTCCAAAGTTCTATGGGCCATATCGGATTCTTCAGAAGATTGGGTCCGTTGCTTATAAATTGGAACTTCCTCCTTCTTCCCGCATTCATCCAGTCTTTCATGTCTCTTGTCTGAAGAAAGCAACATCAGTGGACAAACGATTTTACTTGAACTGGATAATGAAGGATCCATCCTTTTGGAGCCAGAGGCCATCCTCAATCGGCGCACGCGTCAGCTTCGCTCTCGCTCTATCACAGAGGTCTTAATTCAGTGGCACGGCATGCAACCAGAGGATGCTACATGGGAACCACTCCTTCAGATTCAACAACAATTTCCACATCTAAAGCTTTGAGGACAAAGCTTTTTTTAAGGGGGAGGGGATGTTAGGAACCCATGTCTTTACTTTGTTAGTATGTTGTTGTTGGACGCATATGCTTTGTAAGTCGTCCCGTAGTATTTGTTGATCAATAGTTTATGTTATTGTTGTTGGCGCATATGCTTTGTAAGTTGCCCGTAGTATTGTTGATCCATAGTTTGTAACGGCCCATGGTTTTGACCCATAGTATTGGCGCCTAGAATTAGTATATAAGTGTGTGTTGAGACCTATGAAGGCACGGTGAAGTTAATTGTATTGAGCTTGCTCAAAGGAGGTTGCCCCCTCGAAGTGGCCTGTGATCAATATAAAAGTGATTCTGAGTTCTGCTATTTCGCATATTCTTGTTAATTAATTGTTACAGGTGCATCTCAGAGTCTAGTCACAATGGACCAAACAATAAGTACCTTCAAGTTTGTTCTAGAAGCTTTTGTAAACTTCTGTAAACATGTTCAGTATCACATGTATATACCAATAGGTCCAAGGAATAGTGAACTGCAATTGGTCGAGAGGTTTACTTTCTTCCATACTACAAACAACATGTTGAGGGAGTATTGACCAAAGTAACATGACTCGCGTTTTAACTTGTTGAATCATGAGTTTGACTCTGAAGGGCCTTCAAACGAGCTGATCTGACTCGTCTTGAGTCAAACTCGCGTTGTTTGAGTTTGACTCGATTGACCAAGCCAAACTCGTGAGTTTCACATGTGCACAAGCCCAGTACCTTTAAAACTATATTTTTTGTTTACGTTTTTCTTCATTTTTATTAGTCTATTTAGCTAGTTTCTCCTTTGTTGGGTTATGGACAATGAGAAACAGTGATCAACAATGACCAAGAAGCCCATAGGAGGAAGAAAGCATCCAAGGAAGGCCATCCACCAACATTACTAGGAAACTAGGGTAGAAAAATAAGAGGATTTTACTCAACCAGTCATTATTACAGGTAACTTATAGCCTATTTAGGTTATTCTCTACACTTTGCAGGTACTCTTACTTCATTCTTTTACTATTGTTTGTTTTTAGAAATATTTTAGGGCTTTTTTCTTTTTTCTCTATTATTTAGGTTTTTTTCAATATTTGTTGTCATTTAGTTGCCGGCAGCAATGGTTATGTTATTTATTTGCAGGAAGCAAGGGATTTAGGGCCTACAGTTAAATTGAAACAAAGTTGCAAACCACAAATACTTGTCTTAAACTCTATGGCCTAATCAACACAATTAGCAACAAACAATGACTGAACAATTAGCAGCAAACAGTGAAAATGCCATGAGAGAGGAACTTTGCTTGGTCTTTACTGTGAAAAGATTCTAGGGTTAGCTATGTTCATTGTTTTAACAGTTCCAAGTATGGAAGACCCACGATCTACATTTCCATGGATTTGGATCCATCTTAGATTTGCTTGGGACACAAACTCTTTTTGCCTGTCCCTCATTCTAATAAACACAATTTTTGCATAGCATTCTACATTTTTAGATTGTGAAATAGCCACAACCTGCAAACCCCATACAAGCAAGGAGTATGCCTGCAAGGATTTGAACCTGGGTCTTCATCACAACCACCACTCCAAGTTGCAAATAGACCACACCATGAAAAAAGATGGTTTCATATATACAAGGGAGGAGCTTGCTTGAAAGGATTTGAACCTAGGTCTTCATCAAACCCATCGCCCCAAGTTTCCAATAGACCAGAGCCTAACAAAGATGGTTCTCTCAAGCATGCATATATATATAGGAGCTATCTAAAGATGGTTCTCTCAAGTGTATATATATAGGAGTTTTCTAAAGATGGTTCTCTCAAGCATGCAGTCATATATATATATATAGGAGCTGTCTAAAGCTTAGACGATATTGACTTTATTGATGGAATCCAACAATTTAATCGTTGGCCAAATCAAGATATTTCATTGTTCAAAATCTATTTTTGAATGTGGAAATGGATTCAACACCCTCAGATAACCCTATTGCACCCGGATTGTGCAATATCAACAGCTTATATCTGCAATTCCAACAACTACTGCTAGATTTCTGGCAAAAAATGTCCAAAAATGGACCAGAAAAAAGTGGTCCAAATCGTCGCTTCTTTGTTGAAATTTAACATAAACCCAAATATTGATTCACAGTTCCAATAAATTAATAAACTCAGATTTATTCTCATAAATTTCACACATTCTAAAATCTGCAATTTATGAATGTGAATACCCTGAATTTACTCAACCAAATATGCAACGGAAACAATGAACATCACACAAATTTGAACACAAGAATTTTGGGCAATGCCCCTGGAAAAACCCCAAAGGGAAAACCAGTCACAATGAGAAATTTATTATGAGCTCATGAAGAAATAAATGAGTTTACAGTAGTACATTTTCATCCAATCAAATCACTGTACTTATCTCAAAAAACTGAGTCAACACCACCTCGATTTCTATGCAACAATATATAGTAAATTGTACAGTCAATCTAGCTATAACAGCAGCCGCAAAATTTGAGCTCGATTTTGTACTTGTAGGTATGGACTGTACGTATTTACCACAGCAGTAAATCACCTCGAAATCTATACCAAGTCTCCCTCAAAATCTATGCAAAAGATGCCTCGATTTCTATGCCAAAGTACGTTGTATGGACTATATATTCTTGTTGTACGAAGTACATATTCTCTCTATTGTACGAACAAATTTAATGTTGAGAATACCTCAATTTGCGTGCCACCAATAACTCTTGGTATATGAGCCCCCTTTGTTGCTACTTCTCTCCTTCTCTAAGTTCTTCCTCTCCAAATCTCTCATTCATGAATGTGTGTCTGAACTCTCCTAGAATTCTCTCTTTATTAAATGAGAGAATGACTTTGTTTCTTCATCTTCCAAGTGACTTTGTCTCTTCATCTTTCGACTGACTTTGTCTCTTCATTTTCAAAGTCAATGGATGAGAAAAATTACACTTCATGAATTAAAAATCATTTTCACTCGTCAATTAATAAAAAGTCAAATTAACTTTATAACACTAAAACTAATGTCTAGCAAAGTCACTTAGATCCTTTCTACATGCCTTGACACCAAGCCTGTGTAGAAGACCTATCGAGCTATAAAATATAACACTCCCTCTTCACGAGGGAGGTACTTCTAGAACCGCCACCTGGATATATCTCCAACCCCATCACTCCATCTGTTGTTGTAGTTGCTCCTTTTGACCCAAAAGGCTTCCCTGCCGCCTGCACTGGAATATGTGTTGAAGACCGATTCCTGTAAAACATGCTCCGAGGAATCTCCTCAACCTCCTGAGCATCCAACTGATTCATCTTGTACCAACTAAGTCTCCTGACAGTACTGGACGAAGCCACACATCCAACTGTCCCTATGTAGTGTCCCTTTCTAAGAATTTGCAAAAACTAGGAAAAATTGCCAATTTTGACCAATTCGACCCTTAGACTAGTCTTGACTCAACTACTTCCAAATGGCTCCAAATGGTTCTGAATTGGGTTTGAATGAGTTTGGAAGGTATTCAGACATGTAAATGAGGTTGATGGATGCTTGGACACTCTTAAAACACTTCTACAACATTCATTTATAATCAGGGAAAAATGATGAACTTTACTAGTCAAATCGAGGTTCACAATCCCCAAAGGTAGGATACAAAGATGGCTTCCCAAACACTGTAAAACCTTCCCAAATTTCAGAACAGAGACATGGTACTGATAAAGGACTTCAATGGGCTCCCCAATTCATCATTAATAAGTTTCTATAAGCTTCTGCAACTCCCATAAATTAGATGTTTGTATACTAGCTTTGACATAGGGGGAAATGATAGTAAATCTTCACAAATTGTTATGAAACTTAAGAATATTGCTCCAAATGCTTGTATAATGAATATGAAACTTCTTCAGCATATTAATGGCACTCCATACAACATTAATATATCAAAGATTGACTGAACCATTCAAATTTGATACCACTTCAAGTGCAAATAACAAGGTATTGGGGAAATGACACTATTTTTTCATAGTTTAGCATTTGTACATGAAATCTCTTGGAATTTTGATCTAAAAGTCTTCAAAGCAGTAAATACAAAGTATATATATCAAATTACAAATATATGGGGCCTCGAGATCTATCTCAAAGAGATCATCACCTCACCAAGTGCGCCTCTCCTCAAGGAGCAAGAATATGCCAAGAAATGAAAAAATGGTTGTAGAAGCAAGCTAAAAGAACTGTGACCACGAGCTGCCCTGTAGCTTCAACCTATAACAAAAGACTCCATTGTAGCTCCAAATGAAAGGTCTGAATGGCCTCTCCAATTGCCAATTAGGATGGGAATCTTTCACCCTCGAAATTGGTGCTAAGGCAAGTAGAATAGCACTCTATTAGCTCTCCTCTCCAAATGCAAAATCTCTGTAATACCCTCATTTTGACCCTTAGGATATTTTGGGCTATAATGTAAATAATGCATGCATATTATGTATGATTCCTAGCGTGGAGCTCAAGGCCAAGGCCCCGCTAGTGAACGCTCGACCTTGAAGAGGCAAGTATTTGGTATTGTGTTACCCATGTGCTAGTGAGCCATGGAAATGGTAAATATGCATTTTAATATAAATGCCCACAACTAGCTATGCAATGCAACAAGAGATGGGGGCATGATGTTTACAAGGAATTGGGAGGGAAATATTCAAACCCTTGAGCCAATCAAGTCAAGCCAAATGTCGATGAGAGAATCCATGAACCCTCAACTACATATGTTGACTTTTGTGCCCAATCATTCATTTCTCCCAAGAGTTGGTTGAGGAAGTTAATGCCTTGGGGAATGGAGAGGTATGGCTGTCCAAATTCGGGTATGGGAAAGTCACCCTTCATAGAAATCCGTGTTTGGCTTCTTGGGCAAGAAAAGAGCCACGAAATTGCTCCCCAAGCCATTCTTCACCCATCAGTTTTGCTCTCTCACGAGTTGGGAGCTTCCTGGGCGTTTTCATCCATGGTTTTGCTGTGTTTTCCTCCATTTTCCTAGTTGGGAAGGGCGTTTTTGTTTTGGTTAACAGTGCGGAAGAGAATAAATCGATTTTAGGGTTTTATAGAGGTCGTTTTGGCTCACTATATGCTCACATATTGTGGGAGAAATTGGTTTTCTTCCCTGGGGTTGATTTCCTCTTCCCGCAATCCGTTTTTGGGTGTGCCACGATTTGGGGAAAACCCATAGACCCTATTCTGTAAATCCCATTGTGGAAAATGTGTATCCATGCCAAGGTTTTGAGTTTGTTGTGTGTAAGAGAATGTTGGGGTTGAGATGGGCATCCATTGTTTTGGGTTGTGCTGAGCTTGAGAGTCCCATTTTCCTTGTAGATATCATGCCCATCTTGGGGGTGGTCTCTGAGTGCTGAAATAATACAGGTTGGGCAGAGCCCTAAGGTTGTGTGGAACGTTGCAGCGACATAGCTAGTTGTTGGGGACAACATTACATCAAGATGAGTATTTTACTGTGTTTTACTTCTGCACTGTTTTAATTAATGGATGGTTGTTCTTGATATGATGGATGCATGTGAAAGATGTGTAGATGATGTTCTATTCCGTTGTGCATATTTGTTTGATTTGCATCTGCACATATATGCATTTTATTGTAATGCCATTTGTTTTATTCATAATGAATGGGGCTAAGTTTTGTAAAAGCCCAGATCTTAGTGTCATGATCCCTTCCTTGCTTTGGATCGACGGGAGGGGACGTGACAATCTCAAATGATCAAAAGTTGGTCTTCTTCTTTGTTCCTGACTTTTATAAACTTCCTAAGGCTTCCCTAACTTGAATTCCATCCATGAGCTTCATGCCAACTCAATTTGGGAAGAGATTCCCAAGTATGCCACTTGTCCCTCCAAATCTAGCCTCCTCCTTCACTCAATTCGAGTAGGTGTCTCTTTGGCTGCCCTAACTCCCTTGTGCACCTTCTTGGAGGCTATTTTTAGCCCTGACATGTCATGTATGTCAGATGTCAGCCATCAGGTCTGATTTTGTCATAAGTGTCATAGGCATCTTCATCATTGGTGTCATAGAAGCTAGGGAATCTAGCCCAAGTGTCCCACTAGCTCCAAAATGCCTCTTCCTCTTGCATGGGAGTTACTCTTCCTCTACATTTCGACCTCATGTGAGTGATGCCAAGTATTATTCCCTTCCAACTCCTCCAAGGATAGTGGACTCCACCTTGGATTCAAATGGGTGAGAGTGGAATGCCATGTGGCATGGGAAATCTAGCTTTGTGTGGGTCCCACACCATCCATGTGTCTCCATGACCAAGTGCCATCTTATTTTCTCATCATAAATATTTATTTATCCCCTCTTAATATATTTATGTCAGGCTAAAGTCCATTTGGAGTTTATTAGTCTCCTTATTCCAAATTTAATGTCTCCACCCAACCTAGGAAACTAGTAGATTGGTGAAATTTTCTCCTTTTGGAATTTATTTGAATGGGGACATTACACCCTAACAATGGCATGGACCCTGAATCCAAGATCCCCTTGGACCCAACAACCTATACGATCTCCCATGTCTGACACCTAGCACTCTTATGAGCTCATGAAGAAATAAATGAGTTTACAGCAGTACATTTTCAGCCAATCAAATCACTGTACTTATCTCAGAAAACTGAGTCAACACCACCTTGATTTCTGTGTAGTAACATACAGTAAACTGTACGGTCGATCTGGCTGTAACAGCAGCCTCAAAATCTGAGCCTGATTCTATACTTACAGGTACGAACTGTACGGATTTACCACAGCAATAAATTGCCTTGAAATCTGTGCCAAGATTCCCTCGAAATCAGTGCAAAGGATGCCTCAATTTCTGTGTCAAATTACGTTGTACTAACTGTATATTCTTGCTGTACAGACAATATTCTCTCTACTGTACGGACAGAATTAATGTTGAGAATACCTCGGTTTGCATTCCACCAATAACTCTTGTTATATGCACCCCTTTGCTGCTACTTCTCTCCTTCTCCAACCTCCTCCTCTCCAAATCTCTCATTCACGAATGTGTGTCTGAACTCTCCTAGATTTCTCTTTTTATTAAATGAGAATGACTTTGTCTCTTCATCTTCCAAGTGACTTTGTCTCTTCACCTTCCAAATGATTTGTCTCTTCATCTTTAAAGTCAATGGATGAAACAAATTGCACTTAATGAATTAATAAAAATCGTTTTCACTCACCAATTAATAAAAAGTCACATTAACTTTATAACACTAAAATTCATGTCTAGGAAAGTCATTTAGGTCATTTCTACATGCCTAGAAACCAAGCCTATGTAGAAGACCTCCCAAGCTATAAAATCTAATATTCTTTAGACTACTTGTGTGTGTGTGTGTGTGTGAATCCTGACCTTTTAGCCTACTAATTCATTGAAGAAAGACAGAATACAACAACATTTATTATTTTTGCAAACAAGAAAATTTTACATTGCATTTTTCTTCTCATGAATACAAATAGATACAAATCCAAAGCTGTCCCATTTTCTGTGTTTTGTCAAATGTACAGTTGTTTGTACAGAAAATTCAGCAATGTGGACCGAGTCAATTAAGTTCCTTGCTGTTACAAGAAGCCAATAAATAACTAACTTTAATTGCATTACCTTCCAACAGACCCACTTAGGAAGACTGAAGTTAGATGGCTTCATCACTCCCATAGAATTTATGTTGTCCATGCCTCTTACCAGTAACAGCTTTGCTAACACCTCATCTGCTACCACCTCGTCCACTCTACAAAACAAGAATGATGTGTCTTGAGTTCTGAGCAAACCATCTCTCTCACAAAGAGAAGAGATACTTAATGTGTACATGTTTTGATTTGGCATGATCAGTGGGATCCTAAGCCAAAGTAATTGAGCTTCTAACATCACTTAGAATAGTCCTTGGCTCCCTTTTTATAAAAACGATTTATATGAAAACTTTCTCGAGTCCAAGTCAACTGTCTTGTGCATGTGTGGCCGCCACATAGTCAACTTTGTGGACAACAATACAACTGTGGGTTGTCTTTTGCTGGTTCAGCTCACAGCTTTTCCAAGCTTGTTAATAACACCCGGTTGTCTATCTTTGACGATCAAGATCACCACCCCAATCTGTAACTGCATATCCTACCATGCAATTCAAACTTGGACTTCCACTGCTTCCATTGTAACAAATTCAATAGTCTAGGCCTTTTTCTCAAGTACCTGAAAAGCCGCTTTTACTAAGGCACAATGTTGTGGCCCTAGCTTACTGATGTGTCTACATACTACTCCCACTGCAAAACCAATGGCATGTCTTGTACAAACCATATCCTGATTAAACTACCAATTGTGCTCTTACATTATTTGAGCACCCATATATTGAGACATGTTTTCACTAGGCATCCTTGTGGGCTTATAACCTTGCATCTTGAATCTATTTAGAATATTGTCCAAGTATGTATATTGATTTGGATAAAGCTTCCCATGATACCTCATTTTGGTACCCATATGTTGTGCATGGACCAATGTGTATCATGTAAATATTTTACCTTATAATGTAAATAATGTTCCACCAAGTTTCCGGGACGTGGGGACGCGGGAGCGGGGAAACGCGGAAACGACATATGTAGAAGTACCCCCCAAATTTTAGGAAACGCCGAAGGGTACGTCGAGGTCTTCAACATAGGAAAATTTTTAAATTATAGGGGGCCCCACCCAGAATACTACAAAATTAAAAAATTTAAAATTATAATTTAAGAGTTTAAAGTTTAAAGATTACTGATTAGTAGTAACTAGTAACTAAATACTAGTAAACGCGGCCTCTGCAATGTGCAAACCCGACCCAACCTCTGCAATGTGCCAACCCGACCCGAAAACTAGTAAACGCGGCCTCTGCAAAGCACAGCCTCTGCAAAGTGCAAACCCGACCCGAAAATGAACGCGACCTCTGCAAAGTGAAAACCCGGCCCGAAAATCAGTGAAACGACGAAGTTGTATCCGGAAACCCTTGCGAATGGGCCGTGTGGAAGACGACGGGTGAAGAAAATCTGAGGGAAACCGAAATCAGAGGGAAAACGAGGAAATCCGAGCCGCCACGTGGTTATTTTTGGGCCACAAACTTGCCAACGTTTCCGCCTTTTGAGGAAACGACCCCTATGTGCGTTTCCCGCCGTTTCCGGATTTGGGTACGCGGTGGAAACGTACCCAAACTCGTTTCCTAGTTTCCGAAACGCGTGGGAGGGAGGAAACTCGTTTCCGGGGTCCGGAAACGCGTACCCGTGTAACACTGAATGTAAATGATGTGCCATATGACTGTTTGCTTTTCTTGTGTTGGCTGCACAACTGAGGATATCTATGCAGGCACAATAGTTTTTTGAGCGATTGTGTCTATTGTCAATAGAAGAAATTTGTGTGCGGTTGATTAAGTTGCATTACTGCTTTAGTGAAATCAAAGTAACTTTGGGTCATGGTTTCACCTCAATAAAACAGAATAAGCAATCTCTGATATTGAGAACAATGCTCTGAGGTTTGGACTCCTAGATGCCATGTTGCTACCACAGGTATGATTGTCCTACAAACGCATTCAAGATGTCTAGAGGCACCACATCACAAGTGAATTCTATGGAATCTGCACTATTATGTGACATAATTATTTACTACAGTTGAGCCACCCAATTTTGTATGGTTGTACTTGTGAATGTTGTGTGGTTTCTAGCTTGAGTAGTTGCACAATTGTAGCAGAGATCAAATTATTGTGACTTTTGTTACCCACTAAGTTGCACTTAGTTGGACTTGCAGTTGAGCCGACAAATATTGAACAAGTTAATTGTTCATCATCAGAGTTCAGAAGTCCATACATGCCATTTTTGGCCCTTTTTTCAATTTACGCATGTTTATACCCCTTTGGGGGAATTGTAATAATTGACGTAGCATGATAACTTATTGTAAAAGGCTTGACTTTCCTAGGACTTGGACATCAATCCGATTACTCTAGAGTGGTTTTTCCTTGTTAATTATATATCGTTTTTCAACGACTTATAATTCTCGAGTTTTTTACTCAATCCTCCAAAGCTAAAGTAATTGTCTTGGTGATTAGGCATTAGGGGGTTATTAAAGCCTAGTGTCAATGTATATTACCATGTTAGTCACTATTTTTGAGTCGTATGCACATGTACTAGGTCCCCCTAGGTGTTTTTAATTTTCCGCCAAAATAAAAACTTCCCATTAAAAAACGGGACATGTTAATTGTAAAAATTTAAAAAGTCATAAAAGTGGTACTAGGGGTCAATTTTCCCATGGGGGGCCTCGTTTTCTAACTCAGAGCACCCACTTTACCCATGAAGCCACTTTGAGAGTCAAATTAGTGATTGTTTATCACTTAATTTGATTTTCTCTCGAAAAAATAAATAAATAAAAAAAGACAAAATTGACATCCCACTAATCATGGAAACTTGTCTCATACATGTTTTCAGTGGTGGCAGTTGATTGCTAGTCTTGAGAGAGTTAACTAAAGACCTGATTTGGTGGTTGAACCTCTCAAGCAGAGGTGGTGCATTACATGAGGAAGAGGGCGCACATCCAAAGAGAGGGTGCATTTTTGGAGCATGATGTGTCACCAAATGAGAGAGGGTGACCTACTTCTGAAGACTTGAAAGAGTAGGTTATCTTTTGTTTTTCAAAGTTGTATTTAGCAAAGTAAGTACCTTTTATTTGCTGCCTCAAAAAGGCAAGCAAAGATCCTACGGAAAACAAGCTTTCTCATCTTTCTAGCTTGTTTTCCTTAGTTAATTTGTGCATTTTTTGCTTAGTTTTAACTTAGATTAATTTTTTTGTTTTTCTAACCTTATCCAAAGACACTTCCAAAGTGGTTTTGGGCATCTTTAGCTACTAATTGCTTGCTGGTTTTTAGGTTTTGACGAACAGGTATAGAGGCACTCTGGCAAAATTTTGAAGTTCTGAACCATCCAAAGCATCAAGAATACCCCTTTTTCACCCCAAGAAGAAATTTAAACCTTGTAAACCTGTCAGATCCCAATTTATAAAGGACCAAAGGCATTCCCAAAAAATTGTAAAAAGATCACTCTTACTAGTACCTTCCGTTTTTCTACTTGACAATCTTATTAGTGACAAGTCTTTCCCTCTCCACATGTCATCACTAGGAGATGCATGTGCCCTCCATATCTCATCACAAGGGAATGCATGTTCACCTACCTCCCTCTATTTAAAGCCCATTGTATGTACTTGTAGGACATCACCAATATATTATTGTCTTGTATTCGAAGGTTACCCCCTCAAAGTGGCTTGTCCTCTCTTGATCAAGGTCGATAATAGAAATTCTTCCATTGCATCTTGTTCAGTTTCCACTAACATTTTTATCCCATGCAAATATTGTATAAAAACATCAGATGTGGTCCATTAAAAGGTTTTTAATCTTGCTATGTTTGTCAAAATTTACATAGATTAATAATAAATTGCATTTTTTTGTTGGACCATAAAGGCATACAAAACTGATGATTCAAGATGTCCTCTACTAAACCAACCCCTTTCCTTCGTGCATGTAAGGAAACTAAATCTTTCTCTTCTGAATGGCATACCATGTTTAGTCTGCGAGTAGGCTCATTTGGCTATACTCAACAATCATTGTTAATTTAATTGTCCTTTGTTATCAAGTATCAAACCACTGAACCCTAATAAAACCTTCTAGGCATTGAATATTGTAAGATTACAGGTATCTGTTTCATCCTTGTTCCTTGCCAATCATTGAAAAATGCACATGTACAAATGGATACAACATTGCATTTGTACCAATTTGCGGTATATATTTTACATAGGAATGGAAGACAATGACCATATCTTGCAAGAACAAATGCTAAGGATAATCCACGGCTTTAGATTCACATAATGGAAAATATTTAGAATGTTGGTACTAGTAATACAGATCCTATTGCTTTCTGCTTAGAGCTGCTTTGAGGCCGATGTATGTTATTCTTTTAATCTTCAGATGATTGTGCACAAGTAGCCTCTGCTCATCAAATTCTGTGTTTAAGTTATTTTGGGATTATTGTAAAAAAATGTGTTCAAAATTAAGCTAAAATTCTCTTTCCTGTTTGAGATGAATTAGTCACCAGCATAGATCCATCTTAAAAGGGGATCTATCAAGCGTCGAGAGGGATCAAATCTCTCCACGTGCAAACCCCTTTTTAGAGTGCAAATGTTGAGGAAGGATTTTAATTTATCTAAATTGTATAGTTTTATATATGCCGTAAAAAAAATTAAATCTAATTTGATCCGACCTGTTATTTTTTATAATATTTTTTTTTTTTAAATGACACGTGTCGACTCTAGGATGAGCACGGAATGAGTTACACATCCCCCTACTAGACTGTAGAATGCACCTCTTCGGCACAAAAATAGAGTGTAGGACTCGGAAAGCATTATTTAGAAACTTTTAAGCATTTAGAAAATTGAAAATACCCATGAATCTAGGACTTTAACTATGACAAAACTAGAAACCCCTATTTTGGAATGAGAAAGGACTTCAGTAACAGAGTGATATAACTCTTGTTTGAGAAATTGTTTTCAGAAAGCATTATTTAGAAACTTTTAAGCATTTAGAAAATTGAAAATACCCATGAATCTAGGACTTTAACTATGACAAAACTAGAAACCCTATTTTGGAATGAGAAAGGACTTCAGTAACAGAGTGATATAACTCTTGTTTGAGAAATTGTTTACAGGGATCTAATGAAGCCGCATAGGATCTAATGAAGCCTCATAGAAGACTGTTTTAATCATTATTTGTAAGGTTGTCACAGAAGCAATCTGGAAGGCAGAATCAAATACATACTAGAGCTTGACAAGGGAAGTCTAGATATAGTACACATCAGGCCAGTGCTACATTAGAAAGCATTCTAAATTCAACAGAGAGAAAAGGTAGTCCATAACGAGCCAATGTCTTGAGAAGAAAACTCTCGAGAGTAACATGTGGCTCTGAAGGTTGTTATTGTGCTTTCGCCAAACAGGAGTTATCAAAATTAAATTATAAAAATGTGGTTGGGCTTTTCTTCAATAAATGAAATACAGAAATCCAAAGATGCGATGTTGATCTGTATGACCAAAAAACATTGCTACCAGCTACCACAGAAAATGAATTATGAAACATTTACTCAAATGGAGTGATCTTGAAAAATACATCACCAATGTACAAGATGAAGAGGTACTAGAACTATACCTGTAAACATCTTGAATGCAGTAGGCATGCTTCTCTTTTCTGTAACCCAAAAAACATCAGACTTTTTTAATCTATACAGCCCAGGATCGATGATAACTGGCTTAATTCTTTTCTGCCTGCCGAAACCAGTTATGAATAAATGGTATGCCCAGTAAAACTTTGATCTTAGAAAGTACCCAACTAGAACAAAATAACAAATTGCGGGGGGCAGAGGATTCCTATGCTTACTCTTTCCAAGCCAAGTTGCTGGTGTATCCAATGAAGTTAAGGTCTCGAGGCAAATAAGAAAATGTGTGAAGCAGATCTGAAAAGAGAAAATTAATTAATAAGAAGTTACTAATGGCACCAATAGAAGTGAACTGAACTGCATTCTGCAACCCAGGTAGGGTTGGGATGGGGTGATTCATCAATTCTCCTTGTGTGTGTGCCTGTGTGTAGTTGTGCAAATAATTTAGACAATGCATTGGGTGTTTTTAATATGGACACTGGCAGAAACATGGTAAAACTCAGGTCTGATATTGGAACTAGAGATATGCAGTCTCAGGTTTCCCAACCTTCAAGGTGCATATTAGACCCAGGTGTAGGCACGTTATACATTTCAGATGAGGGTGAGGACGATCCATCAACTCTTCATGTGTGTGTGTCTGTGTTCTTGTGTGCAAACAGTGGATTTATTCTAGATGGTGCATTGGGGAATTGGATATGGACACTAGCAGAGACCCTGCTAAACTAGGATATGATAGTGAAACTAATACACACCCATTTAAACCAGGTCTGATATGTACTTCGAAGTTGCCAAGCTTGAGGTTGGAAAGCTGGGTCTGATATGCATCTCTAGGTTTAGGTGGGTTAGTGCTAGTATATAACTTTGTGCGGTGGATACAATTGGACATTGTAGATTACTTAAAATATTAACATTGAAAATGAATATCAGCATACCATCTTGAGAGACGAGAGGATAGTCCGAAGCACTGAGATTGATAAACCAGTCCCACTCCTGATTCCTCCTCAAGAGAATGGCTGCAGCATGAAGGGTGTTGGCGACCATAGTGGGTCCTCTGTAAGTGACCAGATTGGCTTTACGGATCACGTGAACGTTTCCCGCCTGTGCAAACACTGCACTAGCCCTCACATAGTGGGATAGATTGACTCTCTCTCTGGGAGATGACTCCCGATCCAAATGAAGGATATATTGATTCAATGGATGGTACACAGCCTGAAGAGTTCTCTTCAGCCTTTCTCCATCGCCCTTGGATCCTGAGATGAGGTAAGCAAGTTTTGCAGGCCGAAGAGCCAACTTGCTAACGGTAGAAGAATTAGTAGAGCCCGGTGTCTTAGACTCCACAAAAGCATTATGTTGTGCTGCTTGATCTCGGCCAAACCCCAATGGCGACATCGCCGAGTATACTGGGGAAGAGATATCAACAATGGACGTTGTTGTTATGAACAAGAGGAGGAGAAAAACCATGGAACTGATAGCAAAGGGAATGACCCATCTGCGTTCCATGTTGAGATCTGTAGAATGGAATCCTCATGTAACATATTGCTATTAGGCATAGGCACGGCAGATTACATAATGTGGGTATCTGTTCAGCCATCACCATCGCCACCATCCAAACCTCTACTTACTTTTTTTTTGTTTTAAGTTACAAACCAAATGCAACAGATAAGTGGGTCTTATGCAGCATCAGATTCCAAAGCAGAGGATCTCGATTCTCTGATTTTTTAATCAATCAGCTTTGCTTCTTGTGCGGTCGTGCTGTCACATCCAAGTCTGGAGGCTTGGATCATAATGCGGTGCATCGAAGGGACGTAAAGCTACCACGGCATTGCTTCTCAGTTCGGACAGAACAGTACGGTAATGCGTCAATGTCTGGATGAAAAGTGCATCATTTGCATTCAAGTCGTTAATTAATTAATCGTTTTCTCGGAGGTGCTCTCCAGCTGGGTGGGGAAATCCTATAACATAATATTGAAGTTCGGTAATCTGTATTTCGGTAAAGGGCAAAAGAACGAGTCTAGAAATTCGAATTATGTTTTTTTTAAGAATTATGTATGGTTTAAGGCACGATTCTGAATGCATAAGTAGATTTAGTGTTTTTGAATACTATCAGGGCATTTAGATTAAGTAAATTTAAATAATGTTATTTTAAATTTTAAATTTTTTTTATCGGATCAAGATTTTATTGGAAATTATGATTAAGAAAAGGTGAAATTGTCAAAATTGAACATTTAGGGTGAATGATGACAAAAACTATTATAACATAATTGTCAAATTAGCAATGACAATAGTCCTAGTTGTTATCAGCGAATACAAATTGACTACCATCTTTCCTAAAAAAAAATTGTACCACTTAAAATAATTGACTAATAGTTATTCCACTCTAACGAGTTGCCTTTAAATCTTGAACCTTAAGGTGTTTCCTTTCCTTCCAACCAATGGTCAATAATCTTGTAACAAAATGTTCTCTTTTATGTCATCCACCAATTGTGTAAGTATTTGACATAGACTTGACTTTTTTCTTATTAGAAAGTTTGCTAATTTTATTAAAAATAATCTTTAAGTCACTTACAAATTTGATAAAAATATTATAAAAACATTTATGATGATTTAAATTTTATTAATTTTAAATCATAAAAATTTTAGATTTATGGAAATATATATATTTATTTTGAAATTTTAGCAATCCAAAAAAATTGTCATAAGAATAAACATGTTTGTATAACTGTTTTAAGAATAAACAGCATTATTATGTAAAAAATAAACATTAAATCATTTGAACTAGGATAACTAGCCAATATTTTTACAAGTTTAATATGTGAACAAACTTTCCATCCAAACTTTGTTTGAAATTAGAATTTCATTTGGATTAAGTGAAACTTTGTTCATACAACTTTACTTTTTAAGTTTTGGTTAGTTTTACAATAACTTATAATCAATTTATAAAAAAAATTAAAAATTTAAATTATTCATAAAATTTAATAAATTTTATTTTATTTTATTGAAATCACTGAATTGGAATATAGAACATAAAAATAACAAAAATCAACTCACAATCACAATCATAGAAAATTCTCAAAATGCTAACATTCTAAAATTTTAGTAAACAAATTTACTATTATAATACAAAGTCATAAATAGTAATAAATAAATGCACAGTGTGAGCTCCAAAATCAATTGTAAAATGATCCAAAGGAGCAAACAAATGTGGGAGTGTGGGTGTGGGAATGATCTTACTCCAAGTCATTTTAGCTTTGGATATATTAAATACAATTTGAGGTTTTTAGTTTTTTATGTTAATTTTTATTTTTTGTTGTTTGAGCTTGTGTTGTGAATAATTTTGATGCATTGAAAGGTGCATTCTACAACATAGAATATAGAATAGGATCATAAATGTGTTGTGATTAATGTTGATGGCCTCTTACCTTGACTAAATATAAAATTTATAAAAAATAATAACGAGTTTAGATTCATCTTAACCTAGAATTATCAAGAATCGCCAACTTCCTTGAGATGTAAAATTTTTTAACATTTGAAAAACTTGAAGAAAAGCTTGCACCTTCAAATATTTGATCCCAAAGATAGCTACCAAAGTGATAAAAATTCTAATCCCTTTACAAGCAAGTCTAACTACTACATTGAAATCAAAGTAACACATAAACCATAGAATGAGATGTAAGCAAATTTAACTATCAATGTAACTTAATGAAATAGTAGCCAGATTATGAAATATAAGGTGTAAGTGGGTCTGTTATTATGAAAAATGTATGCCCCCGAAATAGCGGAAGCGAACACCAAAGTGAATCGGGGTGGTTACATCGCTCGAAGATAGGAGAAGAGTTGTTTTTGGATGGTTCATGAATAACTAATAGAGGATCCATTGAACAGGGTCCCTGAATAGCTAATTAAAAGGAGCACTTAGCTAGATAAGCGTCAATGGATATATGGTGGGAGGATGTGGTTAAGGAGGTCATAAGTTACTCATTCATCATCAAATCAATGTCAGGTCTAACAGGGGTTTCAAATAGAAATTTATCAATGTTCCAAGAAATATCTTGATGGCTATCATAAATAAGACAAGTAAGCATGCAATGATGAGAAAAATGCAATGGTGATATATAAAGAGAATATCCCAAGGACTATTGGATTAGAAGGAAATTGAGGGTCATCGTTATCTCTAGGGACTTTTTGTGGGTTGCCATTACAACTCAAATATATATTGGAAATAATGGGTACAAATGAGTGTTAGGATAATTAATAATCCTACCTTTGTCCACCTTAAGTTTTTTTCCTTTTTCCAAGTTTTGGATGATGTTGTTGACCACCTAATGGTGTTCATTTGTCATCTAGGACTCATTAGCCACTTGATGCGCCTTCCATGCATGAATTTAGGCCATGCAGAGTCAGTTCCCTAGATTTTAGGAGTTAACTTAGTGATCTAGTTCAGTCCACCTGAGTTCATTACTATAGTGAGGGGTTTGAGCTCCGATTGGCACTTATTGTCAACTAATGTGCCCTCTCTTGCCTGCCTGATTTGCATGAGAAACTCACTGATGCACCCTTCATGATCAGTTAACTAACAATAGCTTCAGTGAACTGACATTCAGTTGAGTTTGGAACTATCAGAGCACTATAGTGGGGATAATTCCTATGCTAGACTGAGATGGATTCAAATTCCTCCAAGGTAATTGAATTCTCTCCATTGTATTGTATTATTTTACTATACATATTAATAGAATATGACACCAGTTTTGATGCACATTTGAGTTTTCTTTGCATGTTTGATTTTATTGCTCAATTCTTGCTAGATTTCACTGTAATTCTTCTACCTTCCTAATTTTGTCACTGTGAGGTATTCCTAGGATCAATGATTTGTTGTGTTCCTGAATTTCACATGGTATCAAAGCTCAACAGAGCTGGCTTATGTTTGTTTTGAGAGTTTTCTATAGGATTTTGAGAAGTTTTCAGTGCAGTAGTAGCAGTTTGCATTCGCTCCAGTAGCTACAGATGGAGAATTCGAATGATTCTTTGACACCAAGAATACTGACACCCTTCAATTATCTGGATTGGAGGGAAAATATGCAGATTGTCTTGCACAACAAGAGTCTGTACAAGGTCACAATGGGCAAGGAAGTCGAACCTCAGGCATTTGTTGAGAAAGCAAAGTACCTGAACAAACTGGATGAGGCTTTTGGTTTTATGTGTATTCACATCTCCAGAGACTTGCTCTTCCATCTTGATGGATTGAAAACCCCAAGGGAGGTTTGGCAGAAGCTTGAAACTCTCTTTGGTAAGCAAGATGAGCCGAGAGGCCACGTTTTGGAGAATGAATTAATTGCACTTCAATGCAGCAATTTCGAAACCATAGAACAGTTCTTTTCAAAGTTCAAGTCCCTGGTTATACAGTGCAAATAATGTGGAATTGACAAGAAGGATGAGCAGTCGGTGCTATCCATAGTGAGTAAGCTTGGCCCTAAATTTTCAATATTTGTGTCTACCTTCCACTCTAGGAGATTGTCAATCCCCAATTGGAAAATCCCTTCATTGGATGCATGCACAGAATCCCTGATCCAAGAACAAGACAAATTGATCCAGATGGGAGCCCTGAAGGCCTCCAACAATCAGGCTCTAATGGCTGGGGATTCCAAAAATGTGAATGCTAAAGGGAAGCAGAAGGGAAAGGACAAGAAGCAATTTGAATCCAAACCAAAGGAGAAGCCTAATCCATCAGAAGGAACCTTCGGCTCTAAGAAGGATAAGCAAAAGAGGTTTGAGAAGACCAAGTGCACATATTGCAAGAAAGGAATCCATCTAGAGAGTTCTTGCATGAAGAAGACTATAGATCAAATGTCCAAACTTCTTGAACAACACAACATTTCCCTTCGAGAAGGTGCAAGGCAAAGTGATTCTGGAAGCAAGACAGATCATGAGAGATGTAGTGAACTGAAGGCTGGATTCTCGCAATCACAAGATTTCCCCATAGATTATGGATCCTCCAACCACATGGTTTCCTCCAGAGAGTATTTTTCCTCTCTAGATCTCATTGATGGTCCTAGTATTCACATGGGAGATGATTCACAAATCTCTGTTGAAGGGAAGGGAACAATACAACTGGAGGATGGAAAGTTTAGCAATGTTCTGTATGTGCCTTCTTTAGCAGCAAACTTGTTATTTGTTTATCAGATGAAACACACAGGTTCACCAAAGGAAGTTCTTTTTGGACCTGACATAGTTGAGATTGCAGAGATATCTTCTAGGAAGCTAATAGCTAAAGGTGTTGCAAACCATGCCTCAAAGGCATATGAGTTCTCCCATTTTTTTCCATATTCACATCAAAGTGCCATCTTGACCCATGCCAACGAGACTAACATAATTTGGCATGAGATATTCGGACATATCAATTTCAAGTACTTGCAACAGTTGCAAAAGGAAGATATGGTTGAAGGATTGCCCGACATAAAATTGTCTTAAGAAATCTGCAAAGGTTGCTTGGTAGGGAATCATCCTGAGCGAAAGTTTGATGTTGGGAAGGCAAAGAGAGCTTCCTCCACACTTGATTTGATACACAATGATGTCTCAGGACCGATGCCCATAGCTTCTATGAATGGATCCAGATACCTTCTGACCTTCATATATGACTACTCTAGGTTCTGTTGGATATATTTTCTTAAGCAGAAGTCTGAGGTATTCCAAACTTTCAAAGTTTTCAAGGCCTTGGTTGAGAACACTGCTGGGAAAAAGATCAAAGCACTCAAATCTGACAATGGAGGGGAGTACATCAAGAGAGAGTTGCAGGAGTTTTGTGCTTCTGAGGGAATCCAAATGCAACATTATGTCCCATACACACCACAACAAAATGGTGCAGCTGAGAGGAAGAATAGGTTATTGAAAGAAATGGCTACATGTCTACTTGAAGCAAGGGATCTTCAACCATATCTCTGGGCAAAAGTAGTGAATTGTGCTTCATACATTCAGAACAGGGTACCCCAAAAATCTATGGATGGGTCACTCCATTCGAAGCACTAAAGGGACATAAGCCAAATGTCTCTCACCTAAGGGTTTTTGGATCCAAGGCATGGGCCAGAATCCCATCTAACAAAATAAAACCTCTTCAACCCCAAAGTAGCAAATGCATTTTGTTGGGCTATGCAAAGGATGCAAAAGCATACAAACTTATAGAGATTGCAACCAGAAGATGCTTCATTAAAAGAAGTGTCCAGTTCAATGAAGATCCATTGCAAGATCTACAGTCAATTTAAGAAGAAGGTAGATCTGATCTGCCTACTCCATTTACACCTGATGAAGATCAGAATGATGTCTCTTCTGATGTTCCAAATTCATATTCTGAAGATGAGAACTGAGTTGAATCAAATCTTGATGTTGAGTATGAAGATAAAGCATATCAAGATCCAGATCCAGCACCTACTCCCAATCCAAGGCCTAAATGGGCTCAAAACGTCCTTGAAGCTACTGGGAACATAGCTGGAGATCCATCTGACCATAGAAGAACCATATCTCAGTATCAAGATGCAAACCTTGCATTATGTCATACAGATCCACTTCTCCTAGAGAGGTGCTACATGATGATGGGGTCTGATCCACAATCCTTTAAAGAGGCTTGCCATGATCCAAGATGGTGGGCTGTCATGGATAAAGAATATGAGTCACTGCAGAACAATGAGACATGGGATCTTGTCTCTCTTCCCCCAAGGAGAAAGCTAGTCCAATGCAAGTGGATCTACAAAACAAAACTTGCTTTTGATGGATCTACAACCAAGTACAAAGCTCGGTTGGTTTCCAAAGGGTATTCACAAGTTCATAGCTTGGACTATAATGAGACATTCGCTCCAATAGAAAGAATGGAATCTATTATACTTGTTTTGGAAATTGCAGCTTCGAAACAGTGGGAGGTACATCACATGGATTTTAAGAGTGCCTTCCTGCATGGTGACTTAGAAGAGGAGATCTACATGAAGCATCCTAAGGGATACACATATGATCAATCCTTGGTATGCAAACTAAGGAAATCATTGTATGGGCTCAAGCAAGCCCCCAAGGCATGGTTTTCCCAAAATGGATTCTTTCTTACTGTCACAGAAGTTTGAGAGATGCAAATCTGATTGCAATGTCTACATGCAACAGAAGGTAGGTTGCCTATTGTTGATTGTATTGTATGTGGACGACTTGCTCATCGCCATTGGTTCATCTATTAGATTGAAGAACATCAAGTCTGCTTTGAAGAAACCCTTCTCCATGACAGATCTAGGGCTGCTGAAATTGTTTATTGGCCTTAAAGTAACTCAAAAAGCTCTAGGGATCATGATTTCACAGTCCATATATGCATATGACTTGCTCAAAAAGTTCCACGTGGATGATTTCAAAGCAGTTACCTTTCCCTTCCTATCCGGCATCAGATTGGAAGAAGATGATTCTACTCCTTTGGTAGACATCACTTTGTACATGTAGATGATTGGTAGCTTATTGTACTTGACACATTCGACACCGGATCTATATTATACTGTTAGTTCTATGGCAAGGTACATGCAGGAGCCACATGAGCTGCATTGGAAAGAAGCAAAGAGAATCTTGCACTATGTGCAGGGTACAAAAGAGTTTGGGATTCATTATTCTATTGGTGCTCAGTTAGATCTGGTTGATTTTACTGACTCAGACTGGGCTAGATACAACAATGAAAGGAAATCCACTTCATGCTATGCGTTCATGTTGGGATCGGGACCAATCTGTTGGTCAAGCAAGAAGTAAGCATCTCTTGCACTCTCTTCAGCAGAAGCAGAGTACAGAGGGGTTATGAATGCAGCTATTGAAGCAGTTTGGTTACATGGCATCTTGACAAAGTTTTCCATTCGCACATCTCCTTTGGTGGACCTTTTCTGTGATAATTAAAGTGCCATATAAAGATCTATAGTGATTCGGTTCAAAAGCAAAGAACCAAACACATTGAGGTTCATATGCACTACATCAGGAAACTATTGCACAACAAGACCATCACACTGCATTATTTTCCTACAAAGGAGCAAATTGCAGACATTTTTACAAAGTCTTTCACTCATAAGAGATTTTCCTATCTCAAATATCTGCTTAGTGTGAAGGCTACTTAAGTTCCATGTTGTTCATTTTTTAGGTGGTTTATTTTCCCCGTGAGGTTTTCCCCATTTCCTTAGTTTCATGAACAATTATTTTTTATTATTGATTGTATGGGTGACCTTTGGTCTTAGTTACCAAAGCCCAAGTTTCCTAAGTTTGGATTAAGGGGGGGTGTTATGATAATTACTAATCTAACCTTTGTCCACCTTAGCATTTTTTCCTTTTTCCTAGTATTGGATGATGTTGTTGACCCCCTAGTGGTGTTCAGTTATCATCTAGGACTCATTAGCCACTTGATGTGCCCTCCATGCATGAATTTAGGCCATGTATATTCAGTTCCATAGATTTTAGGAGCTAACTCATTGATCTGGTTCAATCCACATGAGTTCATGACTATAGTGGGGGGTTTGAGCTCTAATTGCCATTGATTCTCAACTAGTGTGCCCTCTCTAGCCTGATTTACACAAGAAACTCATTGATGCGCCCTTCATGGTCAGTTAACTGGCAGTAGCTTCAGTGTTCACTAGCATTCAATTGATTTTGTAACTGTCAGAGCACTATAGTGGGGATAATTCATATGCTAGACTAAGATGGATTCGAATTCATCCCTAGGTAATCGAATTCTCTCCATTGTACTATATTCTTTTACTATACAGATTAATGGAATATGACACCAATTTTGATGCACATCTGAGTTTTCTTTGCATGTTTGATTTTACTGCTCAATTATTGCTAGATTTCATTGTAATTCTTCTACCTTGCTAATTCTGTCACTGTGAGGTATTCCCATGCTCAATGATCTTATGTGTTCTAGAATTTCACAATGAGATCAGTAACCCACAATGCATGAGAGTATCATCATGTTAATAATTTTGTAGGAATGATGTCTCATTGGATGTGCCTTGTGTGTCCTTTCCTAAGTTATATCTATTACATAACCTAGTCAAACAAATTCTATGTGGTCTAGGCTACATTTTATAAGTTCATCAATGACCTTACACATTACAAGATGAGCATGAACAATGTGTGTTTGAATACAAACCTTCATTTGAGTATATTTGGTTTGGAATTATAATGTAATTTGTTGAGACTTGAGGGAAAGTCACTTACTAAGTTCTTGCCTTCGTTTATCATCATGATGTCGGCTCTCTTGAAGAAACCTATAAACAAAAGAGGAAATGGGTTTCATTGGTTGTCATTAAAGTATGGATCCATAAGAAAAGGAAATACTCACACCCCTACACTATGGATTGTTGTCTATTATTGTTTCTAATAATTATATTTAATGCAAAGTTAAGTTAATTTGGTATGTACGTGTATTCACAAGGCAAGGTCACATACATCTCCAACTTCGAATTCTTGTTGATAAGCATCCCGATCTTATTCAAATGTTCCCTTGGTGTTTTTTATTCCACATTTACTCTTGAAATATTCTTCTTTCATTTTCTCCAAATCAGTTTACGTTGTTTAGCTATTCTAACATTCATTCGTCTAGATGTGAAGTGAGAGCAACAAAGTGCAAGTGAGAATATATTTACCCCTCCTAGGATTTGTATTCATGCCCACATATAAAGAGGGAGAAGGACGGTAAGTCAATATTGTTTTGAACTCTTTCTTCTCGCTTTGTCTCTCCCTCTCTTGAATAAATAACCTTAAAATTGCAACTAATCACAATGTTAATTGAATTTATCAAGGCATCCTAACAAATTCTATCATGTACACATGTGGATCTCATGTGTTACATCATGCAAGTTGACATTATTGTTGTCGATCTGCACTAAATCTAGATTGATTGGAGACATCCACGACAAATCAAATGCTCCATAATTGTCACTTATTTGGTAGTTGATGATACGAAAACACCATTAGCTGCTAAAATATGTAGTGATGACTTATGTGATATATTGGTAAAATATCATTTAAAGGCATAAAATATCTCTAATATTATAAAATAGAGTTATCCCACATGCATCATTGTAATTATATCCTTTGTAACCATTCTATATATAAAGAGGTGGAAATTCATTTATTCCACATGTGTTATGGGATGTATTGAATCCAAAAGAGAGGTGAAGGAGACCCTTTTGGGTATGTGTTGATTGTAGTTCATCACGCATCACATGTTGTGTATGTTATTTGTACACACATGATGGAGTGATAAATCTTGATGTGATGCATATGTGAGGATTCCATGTAATATTGGAGATATATTTGCATAATAATGGAAGATGCAACCCTTCCGTGGACGTAGCCCATATTGGGTGAACCACGTATATCGGTGTTCTCTTGTTGTTCTCTTTTCTCCAATTTTATTTCATGCTTTATGTTGCTTGGTAGATAGAAGAATAGACTAGTAATGTTTTCCATAGTTTATATTGTGCTATGATATTATTTCATATGTTCACAATATTCTAACATTAGTTAAGTAATGCTTAGCTACTTCGAATATTCTAAGAAGCAAAGTTGATTGGATAATTGTCAATATTATGAAGCTTGTTTGGTATTCTCACACACTGCAAGCATACAAATTATATTGATTCTCAAGTATTCCAACTGAGGCTCACCAATGCTATGACATATTCCAACAAATAGACTTTAGAATTTCAAATAGAGTGAAAGTTATGCCCATTGTCCATATTATTACAGTTCCAAATTTGAATTATTTGTTATTAAAAAATATTAAATAAATAAATAGTCGATTAAAGTAACATTTATTGTTTTGATTTTTTAACTAGGTTGTAAGTGGCTTAGTCACTTAAAGGTAGTGCTCATTGTGCACAATCCATCTAAGTTGTGTTCACATAAGGTACTGCCTCTAATTTGGTGGTGTTTGTCATTAGAAGAAATTAATTGAAACCTTAGCTCAAATGCTAATATTTTAATAATGGAAGAGTTGCTTTGTCGAAGGACAAATTTGTTTATGTCATCCTGAATATGACAAAGTGAAAACATGTTGCACATATAAGCCAAATGGGGGGAAGGGAACGTTTTTTTGCCAATGCATGTTTTTCTAGTCACTCATATTGTTTCGACAATGCCCATTTTTTTAATGCTCCTTTAGAAATAATTTAGCCTAATCAACTACATGTTCTACTTCAAACCTAAATAGGGTTGTTAAATCATTTCGAGAAAGACGTTGCAATACTTTCACAAAATAATTCATGCATATGAGATGATTATACTAAGTCTCTCTAACCATTTAAGTCGACAAAAAACTCACCTACCTTCACAACGATATAGTGTAAGTTCAATCTTTTTATGCTCTTAATGTATACCACACTTCCATGAACACTATCCACCATTATGGAGAGTAGACCTACCCAAGGCCCCTCTTTTTTTGTGCTCACTCCAATATGTACTATATTAACCTCTATGTTGATTCCATTACTCTATCTCACCTCCACTATTAAATTCACAATGGTTACATGGTGTTTCTTCATGCCTCCCAACTAATGTCAAGGAGAGCCAAGGGCACCCAACCTCGAAAGGGACACCTAGAAAAATCCTCTTACAAGCATAAAGGGATTTTCATGAATGCAATATGCTTAGTGTTTTCACAAGAAATTAATGGAGATGTGTGAAGGACCATATTCTATGGATCAAAACCCAACAACAAATGAGTATGAATCAAACAAAGAGAATCAAACTTCCACCTAGTCCTGACTTAAATTTAATTCATGTTAGGCATATTAATGCGACAATATGGTTTTGAAGGGTAATTAGCATGTATCTCAACATTAAAAGTGCTTTGTCCACTTGACCTCAACTCTATTAACTTTGCTAGCAAGTTTTTGGCATTTCAATATCGTATACATAAATGTTGTTGGAAATGTATGACAAATGGCACACATGCATTCACTCTATGTGATTCCATAAAGTCCCTACTACATGTTATACCTTGGATGCAATCTTTGTGGCTTTTTTTTTTGTAGCCTCCACCTTGTATCACAACTATGAGTACTCCATATATTTGAATTATGTTTGAAGGAACTTTTTCTAGCAATATTGTACTTTTACAATAAGTCTAAAAATTTAAATGTTGTGATTTATTATTTAATGGAAGGGTGAGACTTCCTCATTCTCATTCCAAAATATATGAATGTCTCCTTCATCCGCCTACTTTTGAATGTCATTGGGATCCTTTCCAACAATCCTAGAACCAACAAAAATACAAGTGATAAAATTTCCTTTGACATTCCTTTCAAGTTCTTAACCATGGATTTGGGCCTATAATCCTCGCTCAATCACATAGCTAAGACAAATATTTCCATTGTTCTTGTGACTGGTCCAATTTAGGATTTATGTTATAATCATAGTGCATGTTTTGTCACTCTAAACCTTGACAACTTCAATATTCCTATTCTAAATAGTAATATTTTCCACCACGATGTGCTACAAAAACTTTGTTGTTGTAATTGTCATCCACATCTCAAAATGAATAACACAATTTTATCCAGACCCAAAGTAAATAAAATCTAGTTCATACTTCCTCTAACCTCAAAGTAACATAAAATCTAGTTTCATGTAAATCATAGATAAGCTAACAAAATAAATAACGTCACACATGTTTATTCAAAACTTCCATTTCCCCTTTCAAAAATTAAAATAAAAAGGAGAGAAGCATGCAACATAGAGATAAAAAAAAACAAGGAGAAAATAAAGGCAACAATAACAACAAATAAATGATGAATGAAATGAAGGCACTTATATAGTAATGTAGTGTGATCCAATGCCTCATTGTCACAAGCGAATTCTTCACTAACCAAGGCATGATATTTTGCTAAAATGGGAAGACCTACATGCCCCGACAATCAATGCAAATCATTAAAGCTGCAATGCCATGTCATGGGAAATAAGAAACAAGAAAGAAAGAAAGAAAAGAGAGCAAGAAGCGAAGATACATGTCAAGTATAAAACATTGGGATGGGAAACAAGAAAGTCTAACTAATGCATTGAAACCAAAGTAACAACTAAACAATGGAACTAGGTGTAAGTAAATATAACTACCATGCAAATGAAATAGTAGCTAGACTATGAAATATAAGATGTAAGTGAATCTAATTACTATGGAAAATAGAACTAGCATATCCCCCAAAACATCGAAAGGAAACACTGAAGTAAATCAAGGTGGTTACGTTCCACAAAGATAGAAGTGTCGTTTTTTAATGGTCCATGAATAACTAATAGAGAATTCATTAAATAATGTCCATGAATAACTAATTAAAAGGAGTGTTTAGTTTGTTAAGAGTCAATAGACATATGGTGGGTGGATGGGGTGGAGGAGGTCATGAGCTACATGTTCATCATTAAATCAGTGCTAGGTCCACAATATTCGAGGTTTGGAATAGAAATATCACAATGCTCCAATAAAAATCTTGATGGTTATCCCAAATAAGACTCTATGGCAAGAATAGTGCATTAGTGATATATAAATAAAACTCCCAAAGACTATTGGATTAGGAGGAAATAAAAGCTCATCATTATGTCTAGGGAATTTTTGTGGGTTTTCATTACAACTCAATTATACACTAGAAACAATGGATTCAAATGAGATCAATAGTTTGCAATGCATGAGAGCATCATCATGTTAATAATTTTCTAGTAATTATGTCTCATTCGCTTGGATTTGTGTGTCCTTTCCTAACCTATATCTATTACATAACCTAGTCTTGAAGGCCAATTCCAACAAATCCCATCTGGCCTAGGATACATTGTATATATTTATCAATGACCCTACATGTTACAAGACAAGCATGAAAAATGTGTTTTTGAATGGAGGATATTTGGCTAATTGGAATTAGAATGAAATTTGTTGAGACTTGAGCCCAAGTCACTAGTTGAGTTATTGCCTCTGTTTATCATTATGATGTGGGTTTTCCCTAAGAAACATATAAATGAAAGAGGAAATGGTTTTTAGTGTTTGTCATTAAATCCTGGATCCATAATACTGAGGCCTTACTCACAAAACCTTTGTAGTGAAAATTGTTCTCTAGAATTGTATAATAATTATATTTGATGCAAATTTAAGTTAATTTACTATGTATGTGTAGTCATAAGGTCACATACATCTCCAACTTCAAATGTGCATTGATAGGCATCCTGATCTTATTCAGATGCTCACTTGACGTTTTCCATTCTAGCTAAAAATATTCTTCTCTCATTTTCTTCGGATCAATTTACATCAGTTGGCTCTTTTGACATTTACATGAAGTGATAGCAAAGGAGTGAAAGTGAGATTATATGTATCCCTCCAAAGCTCTATGTTAGTGTCTACATACAAAGAGGGAGAAGGGACTCAAGTTAATATTGTTCATGACTCTTCCTTATTGTTGTGTCTCCCCCTCTCTTGGATAAATAACATTAAAATCACAATTAATATTAGTGTTAATTGAAGCTCTTGGAGTATCCTAATAACTTGTCACCCTAAATACATGTGGATATCCTGCGCCATATCGTGCTTGACATTATTGTTGTGGATTTGCACTAAATATAGATGATTGAGAACATCCAAGACAAATTAGACGCTCCATAACTATTGCTCATTTCATGGGTTGATTATACAAAAAAATCATTAGTTAAGTAATGCTTAACTGCTTCAAGTATCCTGAGAATCAAAATTGGTTGGATAATAATTGTGTTAGGAACCCATGTCTTTACTTTGTTAGTATATTGTTGTTGGACGCATATGCTTTGTAAGTCGTCCCGTAGTATTTGTTGATCAATAGTTTATGTTATTGTTGTTGGCGCATATGCTTTGTAAGTCGCCCGTAGTATTGTTGATCCATAGTTTGTAGTGGCCCATGGTTTCCACCCATAGTATTGGTGCCTAGACTTAGTATATAAGTGTGTGTTGAGACCTATGAAGGCACCGTGAAGTTATTTGTATTGAGCTTGCTCATAGGAGGTTGCCCCCTCGAAGTGGCCTGTGATCAATATAAAAGTGATTCTGAGTTCTGTCATTTCTGCTATTTCGCATATTCTTATTAATTAATTGTTGCAGGTGCATCACATCTGGTATCAGAGCACTTTCTTGGGCTCGCTGGGTGAAATTTCTGCCAAATTTTTTTTGCATCTGTTGCAGGTTCGGATTTGGGAATAATCCCTATCCGCTTAACTGTGGGAAGTACTTGGGCATAAGCCCTAAAACTCATTGTGAGGAGTACCACAGGAACCCCGAAGTAGCTGGCCCATTGAGAGGACCTGCCAGCGAAAAGGGCAACGACCCCTACCCGATTGACTAGTTCCCACCCGTGAGGTAAACCAAGAGCTGTTGTTTGTGGCAAATCGGTTATCAGTTTTACCTGAGTCGTGGAGTGAGGGGTACTGCCCCAAGACGCAAGCTGTCAAACAGCATTGGTGGCCGAGTGAAACCCTTGAACTGTTAGGAAGTTGCACATACCTGGGGTCCATATCTATTTTCAGTTGAACTGTTGTCGATCATTGCTGCGCCATTTTAGATCTAGTCGTTCAGATCCATTTTGCAAGCCGTTCCAGATCCAGTCGTCGGCACCGTTTCAGATCCCTTCCGAGCCGTAGCTGCTCCAGTCTGAAAAATAAATATAAAAATAAAAATTAAAAATTAAAAAAAAAACCATTTTTTTCTCCATATCTCCCTTGTTTTCACTCTGTTTCCCTTGAAATTTTCGGGGAACCCCTGTCATTCCATTCTGCATATTTCATTCCTGAGGACCCTATCCCCAATTCCCCTTCCCAAAGCCCGAAATCCCACATTTGTCTATTTTTAGGGTTTGCCATAACTTCCTCATATTTCACCCAATCACCTTCAAATTTTACCACAGAGTTCCTTTCTGAATTCTACTTCTTTGTTCCCCTCTGCCAAATTTTCCCATTCATTCACCCCGCTTCTAAAATCCTCATTTTTTCTTCCCTGTCTATTTGACAGTGTCCAAAACCTAGTCAAACCCCAATTACCCTTCAGATTTTTTCCCAAGTCCAAATTTTCCTTTACTGAAGTAGTTTCTGTTTTTGTTTTCCTACCCAGTCAACCCGAATAAAAAAAAAAAAACCTCCTGGTTATGGTTGTCACCCGTGCAAGAGCAAAAACCATGGAGGACGCACTTGCAGCCATCCAAGCCAAACTCCAGGATCTGGATGAAAAATTTCTCGGCCTCCATCTTGAACATTCAGCTATGAACAACAAACGGCAGTCTGAGTCTTCATCAAACAATGGGTTCTCTTCTTCCAGCAATTTCCGTGGTCCGAAGCTTGATTTTCCTCGCTTCAATGGTACCGATCCAACTGGATGGATCTATCGTGTAGAACAGTATTTCAGTCCACATAATACTTTTGATGTCAACAAAGTTCCGCTGGCATCCTTTCATTTGGAACAGGAAGCTCTTCAATGGTACCGTTGGTACATCAAGGCTCATCTAGAGCCCAAATGGCCATACTTTTGCCAGCTCCTTTTGCAACGATTTGGTCCTAGTGCTTTTGATGACTTCACAGGAGCCCTCACTAAACTTCGCCAAATTGGCACTGTGAGAGAGTATCAAACCGAATTTGAGAATCTAGCCAACCACACCGAAGGATTGTCTGATGAATTTTATCGGAGTTGTTTTATCAATGGTCTAAAGGATGCCATCCGCTCTGAGGTCAAAATGTTATGTCCCAACACAATGATGGAAGCCCTAGGGCTAAGTTGGAAGAAGACAAGATTGCAGCCCAACAACGCTCCAAGCCCACTTTTGTTCCCTTCCAAAATATGGGTTCTCAACGACCACCTATACCGCAGGCTCCTCGACCAACTCCTATCAAGTGTTTGTCTGAAACAGAGATGCAAGCACGCAGAGAAAAGGGGATTTGCTATAATTGTGATGAGAAATTCACTCGGGGACATAGATGTGTTCAACAAAAGCTCTATCTCTTGGATGTAGATTCTCCGCCTGCCTCTGAAACTGGTGACGAAGATCTAGAAACACTGGATGCTCCGGTCGACATTCAGGAACCGCCTATTGACCCTCCGTCTCAGGATGACCAGCCAGATATATCTCTCCATGCTTTAGCTAGAATCACCACCCCCCAAACAATGCGGTTCAGGGGTTACTTCAAGAAGCTTCCTCTTACAATACTCATTGATTCTGGTAGCACTCATAATTTCATTGACCCTCGGATCGCTAAACAAGCTGATTGTTTTATCCATCCTTGCTCCAACTTTGAAGTCATGGTTGCCAATGGGGGCACCTTACCTTGCAAAGGGAAGTGTCGAAATGTGCGTATCTCTATGGGAGATTATACCTTGCGCTCTGACATGTTTGCCTTGACCTTAGGCGGATGTGATGTGGTTTTGGGCGCTCAATGGCTACGCACACTTGGCCCTATCTTATGGGATTTTGCTGAACTTTGGATGCAGTTTTCCCTCAATGGACAAAAACACACCTTGACAGGATTACAACCAGGTTCTCTCAGCATCATCAGTTCACATCGCATGGAAAAAATCCTCAAGAATAATTCACATGGTGTCATCGCTCAGCTCCATTCCATTCAGATGCAACCTTCAGCGGTCTCCACTACTCCTTTGGATCTACAACAAATTCTGGATCGATATACAGGTGTTTTTGCTGAACCAATGGGATTGCCACCTTCCAGGCCAGAAGACCATCGTATTCAGCTCCTTCCTGGCAGCGTTCCTCCCAACATCAGGCCCTATCGCTACCCATTTCACCAAAAAACGGAGATTGAAATGCTCATTCGGGACTTATTAAAGCAAGGTATTATTCGCCCGAGCACTAGTTCCTTTTCTTCTCCAGTTATTCTTGTCCGCAAAAAAGATGGGTCATGGCGCCTCTGCATTGACTTTCGAGCACTTAATCACCTCACCATAAAGGATAAGTTTCCAATTCCTGTTGTTGATGAGCTTCATGGGGCTCACTTTTTCTCCAAGTTGGATCTTCGTTCTGGGTATCATCAAATTCGGGTTCATGAGGATGATATCCCTAAAACATCTTTACGCACACATGATGGCCATTATGAGTTTTTGGTCATGCCCTTTGGCCTCACTAATGCTCCTTCCACATTCCAGGCCTTAATGAATAAAATATTTCGACCCTACTTGCAGAAATTCATTATGGTATTCTTTGATGATATCCTCATCTACAGTAAAACATGGGATGAACATCTCCAGCATCTGGATCTTGTCATGCAACTTTTCTCTGACCATCATCTCCATGCCAAGCAGTCTAAATGTGTTTTTGGACAGAAGGAAGTTGAGTATCTCGGGCACATTATCTCAGCACAAGGGGTTCACGTGGATCCTGCCAAAATCGATGCCATGAACAATTGGCCGCATCCTCAGACACTCAAGAGCCTTCGTGGTTTTTTGGGGTTGACTGGATACTACCGCAAGTTTGTCAAGGATTATGGGAAGATTGCAGCTCCATTAACTGCTCTATTGAAAAAGGATGCTTTTACATGGACACATGTTGCTCAGTGTGCATTTGACAAACTAAAACAAGCTATGTGTACTACACCTATTCTAGCTATGCCCAATTTTTCCAAGCCCTTCACTATTGAGAGTGATGCTTGCGACAATGGACTTGGGGTTGTTCTCCTTCAAGATGAACACCCCATTGCGTTCACCAGCAAAGCCCTTTCAGGTAAGAATTTAGCTGCCTCTACCTATGAGAAGGAAATGATGGCTATTTTGCATGCAGTACAGAAGTGCGCCCATACCTATTAGGGAATCATTTCTGCATCAAGACTGATCACCAAAGTCTGAAATATTTCTTAAAACAACGTGTCTCCTCCCCGGCACAACAGAAATGGGCTAGCAAACTCATGGGTTATGACTATGAGATCACTTACAAGAAGGGTAAAGACAATATTGTGGCAGATGCTCTTTCTCGCACATTTGATGCCCAAGGTTCTCTTCCAGCTATTTCTATGCCTGTTCCAAATTGGTTGCAATTTGTTCAACAGGGTTATGTCAATGACTCTTCCTTATCTCAAATCATCCACCGCTTGACCAAAAACCCTTCTGTTGTACCACATTACTCTTGGGATGGTGCTTCTCTGAGATACAAGGATCGTATGGTGCTTCCCCAGAGCACAGATATTCAACAGGTTGTCTTCTATGAACTCCATGCTTCTCCATCGGTAGGGCACTCTGGGTTCCTCAAAACGTATGAACAGGCACGGCGTAACTTCTTTTGGCAGGGCATGAAAAGGACAATTCAACAGATGGTGGCCGAATGTGATACCTGCCAGCGCAATAAGGGTGAAGCAACACTCCTTCCAGGATTGCTCGAACCCTTGCCCATACCTACACGAATTTGGACAGATATTTCTATGGATTTCATTGAAGGGCTCCCTAAATCTGGCAGGAAGACAGTGATTCTCATTGTGGTTTATCGCCTCTCCAAATATAGTCATTTTTGTGCTCTCAACCATCCCTATACAGCCTCTTCAGTCGCTCAAATTTTCCTAGACCAGATCTTTCGTCTTCATGGCATCCCTTCTTCCATTGTCTCGGATCGTGATGCGACTTTCACCAGTCATTTTTGGACTAAACTATTTTGCCACACTGGCACCAAACTGAAGATGAGTTCAGGGTATCACCCACAAACAGATGGTCAGACTGAAATTATCAATAAATGCTTGGAAACTTATCTTCGTTGCTTCACCTCTGAACAACAACATTAGTGGGCAAAGTGGCTCCCTCTCGCTGAATGGTGGTACAATACCTCTTACCACACTGCCTCTAAAATGACCCCATATGAAGCAGTCTATGGTCAGGCACCTCCAGTTCTTCTTCCATACACCCCCACCAGTTCACCAGTTCAGGAAGTTGACACGGTCCTTCGAAACCGCGATCAGATTCTTCGCATTTTGCGGGACAATCTTCACATGGCAAGAAATCGCATGAAGCAACAAGCTGATCAGCACCGTTCTGAGCGCACTTTTCAAGTCGGCGATATGGTTTTTCTTCATCTCCAGTCGTACAAGCAGTCCTCCCTGAAACTCAAAGGGCGTCATAAGCTCACTCCAAAGTTCTATGGGCCATATCGGATTCTTCAAAAGATTGGGTCCGTTGCTTATAAATTCGAACTTCCTCCTTCTTCCCGCATTCATCCAGTCTTTCATGTCTCTTGTCTGAAGAAAATTCTTGGCACCAACATCAATGGACAAACGATTTTACCTGAACTGGATAATGAAGGATCCATCCTTTTGGAGCTGGAGGCCATCCTCAATCGGCGCACTCGTCAGCTTCGCTCTCGCTCTATCATAAAGGTCTTAATTCAATGGCACGGCATGCAACCAGAGGATGCTACATGGGAATCACTCCTTCAGATTCAACAACAATTTCCACATCTAAAGCTTTGAGGACAAAGCTTTTTTTTAAGGGGGAGGGGATGTTAGGAACCCATGTCTTTACTTTGTTAGTATATTGTTGTTGGACACATATGCTTTGTAAGTCGTCCCGTAGTATTTGTTGATCAATAGTGTATGTTATTGTTGTTGGCGCATATGCTTTGTAAGTCGCCCGTAGTATTGTTGATCCATAGTTCGTAGTGGCCCATGGTTTCGACCCATAGTATTGGCGCCTAGACTTAGTATATAAGTGTGTGTTGAGACCTATGAAGGCACTGTGAAGTTATTTGTATTGAGCTTGCTCATAGGAGGTTGCCCCCTCGAAGTGGCATGTGATCAATATAAAAGTGATTCTGAGTTCTGTCATTTCTGCTATTTCGCATATTCTTATTAATTAATTTTTGCAGGTGCATCACAAATTGATGTTATGAGTTTGTTTAGTATTCTCGCACATTGAATGCATATACATTTGATTGATTCTCATGTATTTACACTTCAGTTGACCTATGCTATGACACACTCCAACAAAACCTACTTTAAAATTTCAAAAAGATTGAGAGTTATGCCCATTTTCCATATTATTGGGGTTCCAATTTTACAAATCGGAATTAATTGTTAAAAAAACATATTAAAGAAAAAAGAGTATGTTAAATTAATGTTTATTGCTTTGATTCATTTTATTGGGATGTAAGGGGTTTGATATTCAAGGTAGTGCTCACTACGCACTACCCATCTATGTTCTAGTCACACAGGTCCATGACTCTAGATTTGGTGTTGTTTGTCATCAAAACAAAGGAATTGAAACCTCAACTCAAATGCTAATATTTTAATAGTAGAAGAGTCACTCTAGTCAAAGGAATTTTTTTTTTATGCCATCTTTAAGAAGACAAAGTGAAAATCATGTTTCCCATAATATCCAAATGGAGGAAAGAGAACACCTGATTTGCTAATGGATGTTTTACTAATTGTCCATACCATTTGGCCAATGCATGTTTTTCCAATTCTCCTTTCAATAAAATTTAGCCCGATCAACTACATGTTCTACTTACAACCTTTGATTAGGGTTTTCAAATCTTGTAGATGAAGACACTACAATATTTTCATAAAATCATTCATGCTTATGATATAATTATATCCAATCCCTCCAACCATTTAAGTTGGCAATTAACTCACCTACCCTCACAATGCTATAGTGTAAATTCAATATTTTTGTTGTTAATGTTAACCACTCCTCCACCAATATTATCTACCATTATGGTGAATAGATCTACTCAAGGCCCCTCTTGTACTATATTATCCTCTAAGTTGATTCCCCTACTCTATCTCACCTCCACTCTTAAACATACATTGGTTACATGATCTTTCTATGTGCCTTTCAAAAGACAAGGGACACCTAAAAAAATCCTGTTATAAGCATAAAGGGGTTTCCATGAATGCATTATGATTAGTGTTTGCACAAACACTTAATGGAGATGTCCGGAGGACCATATTATATGGAGAAAAACCTGACAACAAATGAGTTGAATTAAAGAAGGAGAATCCAACTGCTGCTAGTCTTGACTTAAACTTAACTCATGTTGGGCATATTAATATGACAATTTGTTTTGAGAGAGCGTTGAACTTGTTACTATCTCAACACTAAAAGTTCTTTGACCACTTGACCTCAACTCTATTAACTTTGTTGGTAATATTTTGGTCAATATCCTCTATATACATGTTATTGGAAGTATATGACAAATGGAACATGTGCATTCCCTTTGTGTGATGTCGGAAAGTGGGTTCAACAATGCAGAGTTTGTCAGTTGGCAAAAGGAAGAATCCAGAACACAAGGTTGTATACACCATTACCTGTACCGAATAACCCATGGGAGCACCTGAGCATGGATTTTGTGCTAGGATTGACGAAGACGCAGCAGGAGGGCGACTCAATTTTTGTTATGGTCGACAGGTTTTAAAAAATGGCACACTTTATTCAGTGTCGGAAGACAAGTGATGCCATCGGAATTGTTGTACTATTCTTCAAGGAAGTAGTCATATTGCATGGGTTGCCGAAGAGTATCACATCGGACAAAGATACCAAGTTTATGGGACATTTCTGGAAACCCTATGGAAGAAACTGGACACAAGGTTACAGTTTAGCTCAGCATATCATCCGCAGACAGACGGACAGACCGAGGTGGTGAACAGAAGTTTGGGAAACCTTCTGAGATGTTTGACGGCCAACAGACCCAAGCAGTGGGAGAATGTGTTGGCGCAAGCAGAGTTTGCCTATAACAATTATGTGAATCGGTCGACAGTTTTGAGTCCATTCCAGATTGTTCAAGGAAGAATCCCACATGGAGTGGTAGATTTGGTCGAGTTACCAACATAAACCAGGAAAAGCGCAGATGCAGAATCATTTGCAGAGCATATGAAAGAAGTGCATGAAGATGTGCGAAAGCGCATAGAAAAGAGTAACACGACATACAAGTTGAGAGCCGACAGGAAGAAAAGACTACAGTCGTTCAGTGAAGGAGACTTGGTCTATGCCCATTTGAGGAAGGAGAGATTTCTGACGGGGACATATAACAAGTTGAAGCTGAAGAAGATTGGACCATGTAAGATTCTGAAGAAAATTTCGGACAACGCTTATGTGTTGGAGCTGCTGAATGACTTGAACATTTCACCAACGTTCAATGTCTCAGATCTGTACAAGTTTGAAGAAGGTTCAAGCAGTGGAAGCGCAAAAGTGTCGAAGATCGACTGGACAGTGCAAATTCCAGATCGACACAAGGAGAAAATCGTAGAAGTAACAGAGGAACACAAAGTCGGGCGTACGCATAGTTCGCGAAGGAAGGAATACTTAGTGCGATGGAAGGATGATGAGTTGCAGGAGGCGACATGGATTTCTGAAGAAGAGTTCAGAAGATTGACGGAGCAGTCGAGTTCTTTTTCATCTGGGGAGTCTGATGCAGGAGCATCGGGACCTAGGTAGATCAATCGAAGTTTATCAACATGAGGAGGCCGACCAGAGGGAGTGCCGACGACCACTGGTGCGGAAGAGCAGATTGACTTGTCGAATTCAATAAGTCGAGCAGGAGTAGTAGGGTATGCGACTGACGGATGGTGCGAAGTCGAGAGTCGACATACGGTAAGTCAGGAGCAGAGCGCCGATGGGTCGGCATGCGTCGAGCCATGACTCCAACATGTTTGGGCATGATCCAAGCGAGAAGGATGGGGTGCACCGACGAAGATTGAGCGTGTGAGAGGAAGCCGATGGGTGATTCAAAGCTGACAGAGGACAGTATGGCCGACGTGATGGTTTACTGTAGCATGTCAAAAGGACGCGTAGAAGTCAAGGAGAGTACTTGGAAACAGTTCGGGGTTGCTGAGGAAGTTAATGACAGTTATTGCAGGTGGGTGAAGACATGACAGATGGCGTCACAGGAAGAGGCTATGCAGCACGGTTGGGGCGCTAACAATTGCAGGTCTGCAAGATCGGGGAAGATCAACAGACAGAGGATGCGTGTCTCAGGGATCAAAATGATCTCAGGAAAAACAACAACAGAGTAGAAGGTTAGGAAGATTGGACCAGAGTAGAAGTCTGGTAAATTGGAGAGAAGAGTTACACATCTACAGAGCCGAGAATATCGAGCCATAGCTCAGAGTTCCGTAGTGAACTAGGAGAGGGTGAGGTTGACACACTGAGAGAGCACATAGTTACTTCTATGTTGTAACGGCTAAGGCCGACAGTTAGTTAGTTATTCCATTTCTTTGCAATTTGCATTGTAACCAATTCAGAGAAGTAATATAAGCAAGAACCTTATTGTGTAAGGCCCCTTGCGCCACCATTAGAGAGCTCACTTGCATCCATCAAAGAGCTCATTTTCAGCCATTAGAGAGCTCATTTGTAGCCATGGATCTCCTATCTCCCCAACTCAATTTCTACATAGTTGGTATGCTACATCCAGTATTGTTGAAGGAGGACCCACAAGCTTCACAACACATGTCCCACGAGGACATATTCAATACATTGAGATGATGAAAGAGGCCACATAAGCTTCACAACATATGGAATACGAGGACATATGCACACCCATGATCCACCACTCATCTGAGGATCATGGGTGATCTAAAAAATTCTTTTGTCCATTGGAGACCTCGACCCAAATCAAGTTCAAATTGAAGAATCCATTGGATAACTTGTCCCAAATCAGGTTCTTGTTGAAGAAAACCTCCAAAATGTCTTCTCATTCGTTGGACCTACTACCTTTACTCCTAGAGTTCACCAAGTTCCGCACAAAAGCTTCAAGGGATTTCCTCCATTAGAAGCAAGGAGTGGTTAAGAACCACCATTCAAGCACTTCCAAGTGTTGTATCTTGTGAATGGACTCACATGCATTCAAAAGGAGGACTTTATAAAGGTTTGCAAGCATCTTCACAAATCCCTTCATTGAGAAGCAATTCACCCAATTGAGAGCTACTTTGGGAGTGAAGGCATCTTTTGAGAAGGATTCTTAAAACTTTCTCTTCACATTGTCTTTTATGGAGGATGTTTTTCCCATGTGTTTTTTCCCTCTTTCCCAGTTTTCAAAGAATTTTTTGTATGTGTATGGATACCTAATATGACTGCAAATTGTCAGGACCCATTTTTTTCACTTAGTTAGGATTATGGGGGGTGTTAGAGAAAATAACCCTCTACCTATCTGCCTAGACCTGATGACTCTAGTGGGACAAACCCCATCAAAATTGACCACCTAAGTCAAGCCTTAGTTGGATTCCTAGATTGGGGGCACATTCTTTGATTTGAGGAATCGTTCCCTATTTTTAGGAGTGAGTGAGCCTATAACTAGTTGAGGAATAGATGCACTCCACTAATCTAGGTCCTAAATAACCTTGAATAGCCCTAACAAAACCTAAGTTCCCTAGTTGAGTGATTTTAGGTATTTGTATGCACATATAATCAGTTGCTTGCACATCACCCAACCAAAACTAGTGATTGGGAAGTCCTGGGTCAGAAGTTTGTGTTGATAGACTTCTTCTTGCAAATCAAAATTTGAGATCTAAAGTATAAATCGTACAAGATTAAATAGAAAAGTTTCAATACATATGGCCATGAAGAAATAAAGACCAACAAATTCTTAGGTATTTGAATGGCCTTGTGTTGTAATTTAGTAATAAGTTTGTATAAGATTCATTTAGTGGAGGAAGAATATTAGTGACTATTGAAGGTGGCACAAATAAAAGGATGCAACAAATGAATTAATGAAGGATGCATTTTGACAAATTTTAACTAACAAGACACGAAAGGCTCTTTCTGTCAAAATTTCCACCAATTGTCGAAAGGTTCAAACAAAGATGAATTTTCTTAAACAAAATATGGAGACAATCAACACTATGGGATAAACACAATGAGGTTGACTAGTTGATATGATGATGCCCTATTGAAAATACGACTAGTCCTCAAGATAGGACTCGATGAGACTATGATGACCCACACATGATGTGACTTGGAATATCTGTTGAAGGGGTTGTATGATAAGGGGAAATATGAAATGTGGTAAGGACATGATGAGATCCTTGACCTAGACATGATGGTGCTAATGAAATGACTAGGCGGTTAAATTTAATATATTCATCTAAATCACTAAGATCTAACACTTAAGAATCATATCGATGATGAGAATAACCAAGATGATTGTATAATGGCATGGACATGGAATATCCATGAGTTTGATAATAACACATCAAGATATATATATATATATAATGTCCTCCATTAACTTCGAGACGAAGTTTCTATAAGAGAGGGTGTATGTAATGCCCTCCTCTGGCTACTTTGAATTTTGAACTATTGAGGGCACTTAATTGAAAGTGACCCGGTTGAATGAATGAAAATGAATGCTCGTATTATTCCATAGATGTGAATAAGGGTTTCTTTTTTAATCCTTTTAAAGATGTGAATAAATGTTGCTTCGGAATTTCAAAAAATCGATAGAATGAATGATGAATAAACGTTATCTTATGACGAGAAATTGATAAATTTGACTTTGAATAAAGTTCATAGAAATTCGATTAAGATTATGGTCGAAAGTGAATAAAGCATGATAAGTTATTATATTTTGTAGTGCTACATCCCACGGTGACCAAGAATCCAATTGATGACACATAAAATATATGTATTAACACTTCCATATGGTCCTTTTTTGAAAAGCTGGAAGCCAAATCAACTATGTAGAGGTGCAAATGATAAATATAAAATCATTGATTCTCCAAATTCCTCATTCCATATCATTCCAAGTTCACCATGTTTTCCCCTTTCCTTTGTAGTAAGTCTAGATTTTATTTATATTTTGATCATTTGATTGAATATATGCTACATTTGCACATGCATTTGAATAATTAAACATTCAATTTTGTAGTCATGATTTGGGATCGAGTTTGAATGCACGAGATATTCCATTCGTGCAAAAATATCACAAGCCCTAGTTTTCAATAGCAAGGTACCACATGTCGATGGTAGATGAAAATGGATAGCCACTTTGCCTCACCAACTATAACATACTATCTTACAATAGCCATCTCATGGAAATGGTATTTCACCATGAACTGGATGTCTTTTATAATATCCAAGTGGTATGTGGCTGTTCAAAATGTAAAGGGTTGAAGATGAACTTTCAAGATGTCACATTATCCCATTATGTTAATGGTTGATCACCCAATGTTGATTATCTGATACTTCTCACTATGATTAAGGATCCAACTAGTGATACATAATATGTAGAAACACTTATGTATGAACCTTTTTTGAAAAGTTGGAAGCCAAATCACTTATGTTTTGTTCAAAATTTACCAACCCATCTCCTTCTATTGATTCAACCAAAAGTTCTAATGAGCCAAAGCATGATATCAATACTACTCAAAATATATGTACTAGACCAACCCATCTCCTTCTGTTGAGTAAACCAAAAGTTCTAATGGGCCAAAGTATGATATCAATACTATCCAAAATGTGTACTAAGATATACAAAAATTTATATGAGCAAAGAACAACAATGTCCAAATACACACCTCGGTTGGTTCAATTGCTAGAAGGCAACAATGACTTATCTTCCTATCCTTTTGCAAAGAAAATACCAAACCTATTACAATTGAGCTTTTTACGGTGCTTGGCCATCTTCCTTGCTTTTGTGCGATGTTGGGATTTAATTCTCCTTTTGTATTAATAATAGTAAATCATTTTAATGGCTACTTACAAAACTTCACCGATGTAGATCCATTTTAACCCTAGAATTACTAAATGTTGAGTTGCAAACGATTTTTAGGAAGCAAAACTTAAGGAAGAATCTCATTAAAGATGCTAATTCTCTAGATACAACTACATACTATGATTTTATTTCAATGTTTGTAGCTCCAAGGAAAAGGAAGTAAACTCCATTATATATAATATTTTGTTCTTTTGTTTTATCCAACATTTTGTTCTACATATAATAATAATAAAAAATATGATCCAACATTTTGTTCTACATGAGTAGATATTGGGTTTTGATGTACAAATAACTAAAGTTTCCTTAAGAATGGTTGAAATGTTCAATAAGTGGAGTTTAAATACAACAACTTATACATGAAATTGTTTATAAAATATGTAATATATCGCAAAGGCATGCACCTTTTGGCAACAACTACAAACATATGTTGGCCAAGTTAATTGCAAAGCACTACTTCAACTTATACATGAAATTGTTTATAAGATATGTAATATATCGCAAAGGCATGCACCTTTTGGCAACAACTACAAACATATGATGGCCAAGTTAATTGCAAAGCACTACTTCATTACATACGGACATAAGAGGTGATCAAAGGTGTCTTGCATCTATATCACATTCCCAAATATTTTTTTTGCAAAGATAAGTGGTGTTTTGCAATATAAGTTACACAATGAAAGGAACAAAGGTCAAATGAAACAAGGTCAAGACGCTAACAAAGTATATAAAAGGTTTGGTAAGAAGGCAATGACCAGATCATGACCAAGGCTTGACTATTCCTAGAATGGTCATGCTATCTTGATCTGGTCATGCTATCTCAAACAAGGAGATGCTTTTTCATGACATTACTTTTTGGAAGCAAGTCAATCATTGATTTGCACACATTTTCATGAACAAGGAAAAGGAAAAAGGAAAGAACAATGAAAAACAACACCTCACAGAGATGAAGCATTGTATTTTCACGTCTTTTATAAATCCCAAGCATAACAACTAAATAATTAAAAACACGACAACATTTCTACATTTTGATGGAACCTTGAATTCTATTAAAAATGTTAAAAACTGTAAATAAAATAAAACATACTAAAAAGAAAAGAAAAAAGAAATGAAAGTCACAAACAAACAAGGTTTTTAGATTTTGGTTTTCTGAGTTTAAAATTTTATTGCACCCATAATGGAACCGGAAGTGCTCTACTATCTTCCACGCATATAATCAAATCTTTGATGACTGGACTAAAAACCCAATTTGGGGGAGCTATTTTAAGATAATGAAAAGGGCAATGGAGAATTGCTGGAAAGATTCGAGTTATTTTGGGACACATTGAGATATATAGATGACCTTGGCGAGTGGATAGAATCAACGGATATGCTCAGATAATAGAGATGGTTGTAAGCCCGAGAATAATGTACTTTGGGTTTATAAATGGTTACATTGCACTATTCAGGAAACAATGGTTTTGGGGCTTCAAGTGGATCAATGTGAGAGCTCATGCAACAACCTTTGTTCCAATGGAACACTCGGCTCAATAGCCTTTGGAGGGAACCGAGAGAGAGGATCTCTCGTGTTCTTAATATGCCGAGCAAATCTATATATAGTGTTGTATTGACAGGATCTCTCGTGTCGAGAAAGAAAGAGGCATCTAGTATTTGCATCAGTTAACAGGAATCATTATGTGCGCCTTTTTTACGGTTTCTTGAATTCCAGAATTGCACTCTTGGCAATTAATACATTGCCTTCTTTGGTATTATTTTTTCTTGGCAACTCCTACATTACTCCGCAGTGCCCCCTCCAATAGATGAAAGCAATATTGGTGGTTATATTTCATCGTTTCAAACTGAGATGGTATACCAACAAGCATCGCACCCCAAGAAAAAATGAAACAAACTTACCGAGAATATCAGGGAAAATATCTGAAATTATCAACCACCATAAACATGGACCAGAAAAAACTTAAAAGAACATTGGAGAGATCAGCAACCTAAAATACTAGGAAAAAATAAGAAATATAGAGATAAATCAGAAGCCTGAGAAATAGAGAGAAATCATCACTCGCAGAAGCCTTAGAACTGGAAAATCAGAGATATTTGCAACACTGGACTCAAATATACATGATAATTAAAGTGTATGTTGGTTGTGTCAGAGTACAGCCTGTAATGTTGTGTTCCAAAGAGTACTTGTACTTGGTGAACCCTACTACATAAAGGTTGCCAGGATTCTGAAGAATCCCACACTGAAGGATAGCGTAAAGTAGAACCGAGAGAGAGGATCTCTCGTCTTCATCTTAATATGCCGAGCAGATCTATAGTGTTGTATTGACAGGATCTGTCGTGTCGTGAAAGTAAGAGGCATCTAGTATTTAAGACCTTTATAGTGGCTCTAGTTTTGCATCAGTTAACAGTAATCATTATTTGCGCCTTTTTTATGATTTCTTGAACTCCAGAATTGCACTCTTGGCAATTACTACATTGCCTTCTTTGGTAATATTTTTTCTTGGCAACTCCTACATTACTCCGCAGTGCCGTTTCAAACTGAGATAATTAATGGTAGACCAACAAGCATCGCACCCCGAGAAAAAATGAAACAATGATGCTGAAACTTTATTGGTCAAATACAATGTTGAAAATATTGTTTTTGGGAATATATCTCCACAAGGTTTAGAAATAAACTTATCGAGAATATCAGGGAAAATATCGGAAATTATAAACAAGCATAAACATGGACCAGAAAAAACTTAAAAGAATATTGGAAAGATCAGCAACCTAAAACACAAAGCAAAAATAAGAAATATAGAGAGAAATCATCACTCGCATAAACCTGAGAACTGGAAAATCAGAGATATTTGCAACACTGGACTCAAATATACATGATAATTAAAGTGTATGTTGGTTGTGTCAGAGTACAGCCTGTAATGTTGTGTTTTAAAAAGTATTTGTACTTGGTGAACCCTACTACAAAAAGGTTTCCAGGGCTCTGAAGAATCCCACACTGAAGGATAGTGTAAAGCATAGTAGAATAATTCGAATTCGAATACGGAAAAAATTCGTAATGAAAAAATCTAGTAAGAATAAAATACAGAAGTAGCTTGCTTATATATAATACGTTTAACCAAATATTCACATATATTTAAAAAACAAAAATATAAAATCTCCACAACATAGGATATGGAAGTGTGAGAGACGACAACTAGATATTAATACGGCCGAATTATGCTACTATGACGTAAAGTAGACAACATGATTTAGCAAAATGAAGATGTTTAAAAACATATGCAATTCCTTGCCTTTATAATAACCTAAATAACAAAACACTCACCCCCAAGAAAATGGTTTCTAGTGTTCTCAAGATCGATTTTGAAAATCATCGGCTTGCAATAACATGCATAACATGCATCCCACAAAATGGCTCCCAATATTGTCAAGACAGATTCAAACTGGATTTCTTTCAAAATTAGACAAGGTTTCAAAAAACCTGCTACCCTTTCAAATTCATGTCACAAAGTTTTACACAATAAATAATGGAACACAAGAGAATTAAACAGTGAACTCTAAGACTATTTGGACTCACAGAAGCATTTCATTTTGCAGAACTCAATTAATAAAACCTTCATAAAGGATCGACATTTGCTGAGCTACTGTAAAGTATTTACTGAAAATTGTATTCAAAGTGTATGTTGAAGCACAATATTTTTACACTCCACAAGCAATTTTGCAAAAAAATTCAATAATTAAAGCACAACGCAATAGTCCTTGCAATAACCATGTAGAGACATGCATAATCATGGCATCACTCTTTTGTCAATTAGAAAAATAAAAGTAAACAGCAAAGATAATTCCCTAGAATACATGACCCCCCCCCCCATAATGCTTGTTAATATTTGCACTTCCGTCGCCATAGTATAACACTTTCTGAGCTACAAGAAAGTTCTACTGAAAAAGATAATCTAAGTGTTTATGGATATGTAGAAGCAAAATATATTTACACTTTCACTAGCAATTTTGCAAAACAGATTTCGGTGATTAAAAGCACAAGACAATATTCTTCGTAATAAGCATGTAGAGAAATGTATAATCAAGGCATCGCTCTTTTGTCAGTCAGAAGAGAGAGTTCCCTAGAAAACATGAAACCCCACCGAAAGAAAATGAGAACCCATAATGCTTGCCAATCATTGCACCTTAGCAACCATAGTATAAACAAACAAAATTATGATGACACCCGTATAAGCAATTACTCAGAACAACCTCCTGTTTTTATGGAGATAGCATGACCAGATCAAACACACAACATGGTATTACACAGTAAATGGTTTGAATAATTTCTAGAAGGTAGCATCTAGAGTGTGGTTCAAGTCTTCTCCAGCAAACAACTTCAGAATGCAGACAAATTCAAACAAAAAATCCTGATGACACAAGTGCAATTGCTCAAAACAACCTCTTGTTTTTATGGAGATAGCTTGATCAAATAAAAAATATGCCATGGTTTTACACAATACATGTCATGTATGTCGCACAACCGCATTTAAATATTTTTGAAAAGTAGCATCTAAAATGTGGTTCAAGTCTTCTCAAGCAAATAATATAGTTATCAATCAGAGTAGAATGCCTAACTAGAGAAACAGTTGCCCAAACCTTGGAAAAGAAATCAGGAAATCAAAGACTTTCTACTGTGCATGATGCAAAGGTGATACACTCCTGTCTCAAGCCCTAAAATTTGGCTTCGCCACCACATGCCAAGATAGTTGACAGTTAGCAGCACTGAGACCATTTGTAAGATGAATCAGCGATACCTTGCATACACTGAAAAAATAGATATAACTCCAGCCCTCCCAAAAAATTGGGCCAGTTAGGTGGACTGAAATGAGACACTAGAATCTGCAAGGACTACATGAGAAGATCGCAATCAAAACTCTGGTGTAGGCAAACTAGTTCCAACAACTGAACTGCAAGTTTTTCCAGGAAAACAGATGCCTCACGAAACAAGAGGCTCATTTAATGACAGTGAAGCAAGTTGATCAGTTTGGCTTGCAACAGCCGCAGCTTGAGCCAAGCGGAGAACATCCATTGCTTCTTGAATTTTGGATTTTAAAGCATCAGGAGATTCAATTAAGTGTAGTACTTCCGTCTGATCCATCTCTAGTAGCATTCCTGTAACTTTGCCAGCATGGTCATGTTCCAACTGATCCACAAGAGGGAAGAGCTGTTCTCCAAGCATCTGGAAAGCAGACAACAGAATCATGTCAGAGAGATCTATTATAAACAAACTAGCGATGCACTATCCATCACAAAATCTGAAATTTACAGAATGTTCTTTTTCATACCGCTCGCTGTTGCTCTGGATTTGCAGAAGCTAATGCAGAAGCAAGGGCTGTAATTGGCACAGGTTGAGGCCTGGTTGTCTCAGCATTACCAACTGGCATGCCAGCAACATCATGAGGCATGGGCATCATTGTACCCATTAGAGCCTGTGGTACCAGGGATGGATCTGGTCCATTTCGTGTATTATGCATGTAACGATAGCCTTGGTTTGCATTTCTCTGAAGTAGCTGATGTCATTCAATAAAGGTATCATTACAGTCTGAATTTCTAGTTGATATGCAAAACCTAAATAAGAACAGTAAGATTCACTAGATACCTGCTGCTGCTGTTGCTGCAATTGTTGCTGTGTGCCACCTCGTCTACCACCCATCCGTTGTCCTTGTTGACCTTGTCTTTGGAGATGAAAAGGAAGCAAAAAGTTTGGCATCTGATGAGCCATACCAGGACGGATGCTAGGTAGTAGTTGCTGCTGATAACCAAATCCAGCAGGCTAGAAGCAAATAGCCAAAATCAGATGTTGTTTAAGCCAGAAAACACTAAAGAAGCCTCAGCACTGATACTTAATACACAAGTTACCTGTGGCGGAATCAGACCATGAGGAGCCTGACCATAGAACATTTGCTGGGGGGCAAGCCTTGGAGCACCGGGATGATATGCAGATAAGCTAGTAGGCAATGCAGGTGTAACACCAATTGGAGCTCTCATCTGAGCAAACTGAGCCTGATATAGAAAGTTGGCAAACATCTACTCAACAAACTAAGCCTACAACATAATCTATTGTGCATCCAGCAATGTAATCACAAAAATGGAACTTCTACTATAAAAGCAACAGTGCATACCTGCAACCTTGCCCTTCTCTCTTCTTTCCGTTGAGCCAGAGCAACATAAAGTGGCTTTCTCCCAACCATCTTTCCATTCATCTCAGAAACCTATAGTTCATAAGAAATGCAATTCATCAAAACAGTTTCATGGCCCACATTAAAAGGTTGACATAATGGTTTGGTTGCAAACAGAAAATTAGACAAAGTACAAAAAGATATCTTACAGCACGCATGGCTTCTTCCGGAGTAGAAAATGCCACAAAGCCTGATCCCCTGCTCTGCCCTTGTGGATCCCTCATAACCTAAAGAAAATAGCATCAGGGGATACAAAATGCATTAGTAAAGTGCTGGAACTGTAAGAGAATCTAAGAACTAAATAAAACATTATAATAGCTCATGCGAAAATAAATCACAAAACAAATTGAACTTTCAGGAAATGTTGAAAATGAAAGTTACCTTGCAAGATGTTATGGTTCCAAAGTCCGAAAATAGTTCTCTTAGCTTTTCATCATCAACAGAATCATCCAAATTTTTCAGATATAAGTTAGCTCCTTGAAATTTTTCCATCCTTGCCTTCCTTTCTTGTTCAAACTTGGCTCTTAACTCTGCTTCTCTTTCAGCTTTTTTTTGAGCTCTTCCAACATACCACTCCCTATCATCATTGATTCTTTTGCCATTTAAATTATCCACAGCATTAGCAGCATCATCTGCATTTTCAAAATTAACAAACCCAAATCCTTTGGATTTCCCATCTATGTCCCGCATAACAACTGCACTGGTGATGGGGCCATAGCTACTAAAAACCGTTTCTAAGTCTCCATCTGTAGTTGTTTCTGACAGATTTTTGACATAAACATTGCTGAATTTCGATGTACCTGTCACTCTATCTCTTTCCTGACGTCGAATAAATAGACCAACATAGACCTGCTTATCATTCATCAACATACCATTCAACTTTTCAATGGCATTTTTTGCTGAGTCGTCTTGCTCAAACTGAACAAAACCATATCCTTTTGACTGACTACTATCATCTGTAGCCACTTTGCAAGAAAGGATTGGACCAAAAGCACTGAAGGTATCATGCAATGCTCTGTTATCTATCGATTTATCAAGATTCTGCAAATAAACAGAAACAAGGGGATGAAGTTAACAAGTGTTTTTGGTTACTCAGCAGAAAGAGAGAATAAATTTTCATCCAAGGTAAAGCTTTAAGTGATAAGAATACTCACCTTGATAAAGACATTTGCAGACCCACTTTTACGTATGCTGGGATCACGGTGGGAGAACATTATCCTTATTGGCTTCCCATTTACAAGACTGAAATTTAGAACATCCAGAGCACGGCTAGCTGCAAAATAACCCCACATGTATCAAGAATTATAAAAATCATTGAACATGATGCCAATGACCTATAAAAATCCACATTAACTACCAACTTTTTTTCAACTCCTAATCACAAAAAGATTTAGTCTCTGGAATTAATAAACAGCAATCAATTCGTTGATTGAAATGCACTCCTTGAATGTTTCAATATCATCTTGTGCAACAAAAATCATTAGGCAGATAGGCATCCCTAACTGTGTACCTAACAATCTAAGCCTAAAAGACTATTGCCCAGAGCACACTACGACGTGAGTGATGGTCTGCATGCTAACTTGTCTGGATGTTAGGTGCAGATGAGGGAAGGGGTAATAGTCCCTGATTCGATATGCCATAGTAATGGATCACAAGGCCTGAATTCGAGACAAAAAGCATCAGATGACATGTTTCTTACCAGGCAAGGGAAAAAAGCTTTTTTTGATAAAATGTGAATAAATCTTATTAATATATAGAGGGAAAGTACATGCACTCTATAAAATAAAGGGCCATGAAAAACAGCCGCAGTGAGTTAAGGCCACAACACAAAAAAAAACAAGCCTGTCGAAAGTCCACACTGACTGAGGCAGAAAGCAATTATCAAAAAACAAGGCAAATGGCCAGAGCAAATGGGAAGATAAACACACTGTTGGAATCAAACCACTGCGGGAGGAGGATTTTTGGCATCTAGTGGAGAGATCCCCATCCCTCAGCTGTGGGCTAAGGATCAGCCACAATGGGATCCCATCCATTGTTTCCCTATGTGGACTCCCTAGAACACTCTGGTTCACATACAGCAAGAGGAACAGTTAGAAATTTATCAAACCGGGGGAGCTCTAGAGTCCTAGTAGAGGGCTTGGGTATGTAAATTTTTCCACTCATACCTTTGCAAAGTAGTTGTATAAACTTTAAAGAGCTATTGATCCTGAATGTTCTCTGAGTTAGACTCCAAGGAGATCTTGTTCAGAGAGACAATCCAAATATGTGAGGTATAGAGATTTGGACTTCTTAGAAGCCTTCAGAATTTGGGTGGAAAAATAATAGGAAAATGAAGAGAAATTGCAGTTTGTATCTATGGCAGACAGTAATTTGTGGTCAAATTTTAAAATTAAGTGAGGGAGAGAAATAGGGTTGGCTTATTTACGGAATTTTAGGATATTGGCTTTTATACATGTAGCCAGGGTTTTTATTAAATTTTAGGATATTTGGCTTTAATACTTGTAACCAGGCTGCACGCACTAGGTATATGCCCTGGATATGCACACCTAATGCACCCCATCATGCCAGGTAACACATCCTTCATCCCTCGAAGGATTTGGGGTGCATCTCTTGCTCTAGTGACATCCCTTGTTCTTTGTAGTAGGAGAATTAGCATCAAGTAAACAATCTACTTGTTGATGCCCCCCATAAAAAGGATCCACTATTATGGGGATCATCAAACCCATAACAAGTGCATGTTATAACATCTTGACATCAATAACACAATTTGGGGCTAGCCAACCAACACCGCACCACACCCCCCCTCCCCGCCTGCACACACACCCCAGGGCCAAGACTAGAAACAAGAGGAAAACAAGAAAAAACAATATTTATTTTATAAAACAGAAGGAGGGGGCCTAAAAGTTGCTGAAATCTTTTGGTTTTCAGCTAAAAATACACCTTCTCCTTACAGAAATTTTACAAGTGACAAGCCCACATTGGAGCTTAATAAGTGACGCACCCTCCCCAATGCAACCTAACACCCATATCTCAAAATTAACACACTCATACCAACACCAAGCTACATAGGATTTAAACCCTAATTTTCATGAACTTTCATATTGACCCACCTCTTCAGCAATGAATAAAAAAATCACCGTATTCAATCATATCATCACCTTATTCACCAATCAATTATTCCCTATACATTCTATGTTCAAGTATATTCATCTTGCACATCTTTACAAATGGCCCAATAGGGGATAATATGTTCCAGGAAGAATTGAAACCTAGTGGGATAATGTCACCACCCCCACTTTACCAACCAAACATGCCACCATTGACTGCATTTTAAAATTTAAGAAGCACATTGCATAAATACATCTTTCCCTTTTCATGCTCAATCGTTTATCGTTTCATTCGACAACTTTTAAGTACCAGTCCATATACCATGGTGAGATTCTCTTCTCTAGCATTTAAGAGCATGTATGACCGGAATCACAATATCAAAGATAACGCAAATAACAGAGTACATGTATGACCAGAATCACAATATCAAAGATAATGCAGATAACAGAGTACATCTATGAACAGAATCGCATTAGCAAACATAACACAGATAACATAAATACTTCAGCAACTAGCTCATCTTTTCAATGCAGAATTAACAGATGTTAAGAGATCAGTGATAAAACAGAATGCATTCAGAATTGCACTGTTACTGAAACACTCAGAAATTAGATAAATAAAAATAATCATGAAGACAAAGATATGAAGTAAACACAGCGTACATTAGACTAGCTGAATGTTGGACATATATTGTAGTCTACACCTCTCACCCTACTGTCAAAGCAAGTAGGTGCTCATGATTTATACAACTATAATGCGTTGAAGCACATAAAACACAATGTTTTACACTTCTGAATGTATTGGCCAGCAAAAGGGCCTGATTTGCAGGACTCATTCACCACAACAAAGGCATGCTTAACTGACTATAAGATACAAAAAAATGGATCCAATGCGCAAACTGTGCTATTCTCACTGCTCCTTGCAATATCTGATCTAAAATTGTTACTTGAAAATTGTGCAAAGCTGTCGTGCTAGTGTGTTTTGGGGCCATGTTGAGTCTATCCCACAGAATAGTTTCTGGGCCATTGTTGCCAAAGGAAATTGGGTTTAAGCATGGGCCCATCAAAACTTAATCATTCAACAAAACAAACTGCTGAACTTCAAAACTGTTGAACAAAGTTGATAACTTGATCCTTATTTACATTGAAGGTACTTCCTCACTAGCAGCCTAAGTTAGATACTAATTTCCCCTGATGATGGGTGGAGTGTCCACCCGATACTAGTTATCAACAAGAAAGTTGATTTTTTATGTCAATTTGGGTAAGAATAAGAGCTCTGCTTTTCCTACAATGAAGTAGATCTAACCACTGACATCATGTTGTGGAGGATGTTAAGGTTTCTCTGAAAATAAAAATAAACAAACTCAAATATTAAAGGGAATTATAACTCTAGGCTATTACTACTAGGCCAGAAATCAAAATGACTAAAATACTACAAGAAACTAAATTCCCACAAGCAATCCCCTTAAGACTCTGGCTTAGAGGTTCTAAATTCAACACTAGCATTCCCCAGCTTGTGTGAGCTCTTCACCCATGTCTAACCCAGGCTCTCAAGACGATTTTCAAATGACTGAAGACAACAGGAATGGCATAAACTCAGATGCAAATGGACAGTTACCCTGGAAATAAATCTGAAACTTTAAATGACTGTTGAAAAATAACTACTATGGCAGGAATTAAACTTAACAAATTGAATAGGAAATAAACTCAAAACTTGGAACTTGGAACTGGAACCAATACTGAATTCTGAATCTCAGAGTAAGACAAAACATGGCCTTTATTCTGCTACACTGCAATGTTGAATGTACAGAATCTAACTCCCCTAAGATGCTGAAAAGTAAACTAAAAGGTTAACAACTTAACATGTTGCCATCCTAAGAACTTACTGGCTAAACTTTTTTTGGTGTAGATTTCCATCATGAGGGGTCTAATCAAAGCTCATAGAAAGATAGCAAAAAGAGAGGTGTAGGTGAGATAAATAGGAGACAAGATATATGACCGTTGAGGATTAGTTAGGCATAATAAATTAGAGTGGGAGAGGTTATGTAGGGATAAATTATGAGATTAAAAATTAATAAAGAATAAAATAAAGCAATTACGAATGAAAAGTAGATAATAAGATAAGATAAGATAATTTTTAGTGTCCAACGAATGACCACAAAAGTAGGTCAATGGGACTGTGCAGTACAATACAAAGTGGGAGCCCAAAAGTAGCTCCTATAAAAAGCTAAAAGCAGAACTCAAACCGAACCCTAACTCCTTAAATGGAGAGCCAGTCTTGTAGAAAATATATAATGAGAGATATGAAGAGAGCTGATCCAAGAAAGGAAAATGTACAAGTGGAGTGGATCCGAGTGCTGTAGATAAGATAAGATAATTTTATTAGTGTCCAACGAATGACCACGAAAGTAGGTCAATGGGACTGTGTAGTACAATACAAAGTGGGAGCCCAAAAGTAGCTCCTATAAAAAGCTAAAAGCAGAACTCAAACCTAACCCTAACTCCATAAATGGAGAGCCGGTCTAATAGAAAATATACAAAGAGAGATATGAAGAGAGCTGATCCAAGAAAGGAAAATGTATAAGGGAAGTGGATCCAAGTGCTGTGATGCAAAAATGACAAAACCATCACTGTCATGGGGCACTGGAGACACTGGAAACACTGGGAGTATCTCTCCTATCATCTGAGGCTGACTGGAGGAATCATAAGAGAACTCCTGCTAACATTCTGCCGGTTGCTACAGATGCATCTTCAATCATTATCTACAAATAAAAATATTGTGCTGGTACTTGTTCTGTGCACTGAAAATGTTCCTAAACGGACTAATGGTAACTTTGTGCTTCAAACATGCCAGTATATCGAGGAAAATATGTGGATGATTCCATTCATGAGCTGGAAAAACGCTAAAAACTTGATCCCATGCTACCTCTCATCAAACCACTGAGAATGATGCTTAGGGATCAACATGAAAAATTGTTGATCCCTAGTCGTGTGACTGTTATGAATTTTCACTGTTTGTAATGTGTTTAAAGACTGCTGGTAGCTCGCCCCTGTTGTGCATAATTCTTTTACGTTACAATTTAAACTGGAGTCTCTCAAAAAATAATTAAGGAGAAAGCATATTTAAAGGCCGAATTTCCAAGGGCAATCATACAAACCCCGTTTTTCTAACTACAACAAAATAGAAAGAAAAAAAACAGAAAAATAAAGAAATGTTAGGCAATGTATCCCCATTGTACAAAACAGGTACAATGCTTCGAAACTGATATAAATTAAATATATATGAATATCCACACAAAAGAAAACAATGATGAATTTTGCCTTTCGTAAAAATCAAGCCCACCTAAATATAAGCAAAGACGATTTAATCTAAGGTCAAACCAGGTTTGAACAAATGTTTATCACAGAAATAAGAAATTGCGATTTGGGAATGTAATGGGTGTTTGATGTTTTAACTAATGATGAGCAAATAGCTTTTAAAACCCCATTTCCTTCTGTGCGTTTAATGCCCTAATGAAATGAAATTAATGCCCTAGTGCCCTAAAACCCTTACACAACTGATCTTTACCCTAGAGTACATGATCATTATCAATAACATAATTGCTACGTAGGGAATCCGCAAAATTTGAGCTTCGAAAATTTCAGACTAAAAACACACGCGGGCTTTCGCAGATCGCCAAAAAGTTCAATGTCTTAAAAGAAGGAAGGATAGAATTAAATACCCTCGTGAGCATGGTTGTAGTTGACGTAGGCATAGCCGAGGGAGTTCCTGCTGATCTGATCTCTGCAGACGCGAATGGAAAGAACGGGGGCAATCTGGTTGAAAATGTCGTATAGCTGCCCTTCGGTGACGGTGGGATCCAGATCTCCCACGTAAAGAGAAGCATTCGCCACAACCGCCGCTGCCTGTTGCTGCTGCTGAACGGGACTCGGCATCTGTGCCATGGCTTCAAAAGAATGGACGGGAAAAACAGTGAGCGGAGAACGAAGGAGAAGAAGAAGAGAACAGCAACAACAGAGGCACAGACTGAGAAAGGGAGAGAGCTGCAACGTGTTTTTGGTATTTATTTGAAGCCCTAAATTTTCCTGTCGGGGCTTACTAAATATGGAGCCTAGGCCTGCACAGTACACGCCCTGACACGTCCAAGTCTCAGGGGCGCTTTCCCTAGGCACCTCGTTGCAGCTAAATACAAGCGACAGAAGGAGCTATCGGACTCGCCCTAGGGTCACATGCAAGAACACCGGACGGTTAAGTAAGAATGTTTATATCTTCCGCAACAAGAATTGTGTTGACTGAAACTTTGAAACCCGAGTCCCGACCGTGATTTGATCAACTCAGTGCTTCTTTACTGGATGTTTCTTTGATTTATATCACTAATATCTTTTATTTTTACATAGAACTTATCGTAACTTTGATAATTTTAATAATAATCTAGTTTTAAGTCGGCTTCTTCATGTTAGATATCAATTTAGTGTATGAGATCTCTCGTTTATGGGATTTGAGAATTTTAATAATAATAATTTAGTTTTAACGTTATCAAGTTAAATGTGTATGAAATCCCTTATTTGTGGGATAAGGAACCTATTATTATTTATTTTTACACAATTTTTCACAAAAACTCTTAATTTTGAGAATTTTAATAATAATAATATAGTGGTATATAAGACTAGTTGTTTGTGGGACAAGGAACCCCCTATTTATAGTGAATCTAAAACCTCTTATGAGAAAACGCATATTCTTAATTACAAGTATTACTAGCGTCATTCTTAAAATAAAAAGATATTGTACAAATGGTGGCATGGGCATAGGTATCCATGATAAAATGAGTAAAAGTATCATGGTATATTGTGGTGATTTGTTAAAGATGTTCAACTTTTATTGTGAGTACTGTTATAAGGGCCGTGTTTAAAAGATCTTTACAAAGGATGATATGAGCATGGAGCAAAATGATATATTGGAGTTTGCTAGAAATGTCCCATTGAGACCCCTTGTTTGTGGGATTTGAGAATTTTAATAATAATAATCTAATTTTAACGTCATCAAGTTAGACACCAATTTGGTGTATGAAACCCCTTCTTTGTGGGATAAGGAACCTGTTGTCATTTATTTTTACACAATTTTTCACAAGAACTCTTAATTTTGAGAATTTTAATAATAATAATATAGTGGTGTATAAGACTCGTTATTTGTGGGACAAGGAACCCCCTATTTGTAGTGAATCTATGACATCTTATGAGAAAACGCATGTTCTTAATTACAAGTATCATTAGCGTCATTCTTAAAATAAAAAGATATTGTACAAATGACATGGGCATAAGTATCCATGATAAAAGGAGCAGAAGTATCATGGTATATTGTGGTGATTTGTTAAAGATGTTCAACTTTTATTGTGAGTATTGTTATAAGGGTCATGTTTAAAAGATCTTTACAAAGGACGATATGAGCATGGAGCAAAAGGATATATTGGAGTTTGTTAGAAATGTCCCCTCGAGACCCCTTGTTTGTGAGATTTGAGAATTTTAATAATAATAATAATCTAGTTTTAATGTCATCAAGTTAGACACCAATTTGGTGTTTGAAACCCCTTGTTTGTAGGATAAGGGACCTATTATCATTTATTTTTACACAAATTTTCACAAGAACTCTTAATTTTGAGAATTTTAATAATAATAATCTAGTGGTGTATAAGACTCATTGTTTGTGGGACAAGGAACCCCTATGTGTATGAGACCCCTTTTTTGTAGGATAAGGGACCTATTATCATTTATTTTTACACAAATTTTCACAAGAACTCTTAATTTTGAGAATTTTAATAATAATAATCTAGTGGTGTATAAGACTCATTGTCTATGGGACAAGGAACCCCTATGTGTAGTGAATCTATGACTTCTTATGAGAAAACGCATGTTCTTAATTACAAGTATCACTAGCGTCATTCTCAAAATAAAAATATATTGTACAAAGGATGACATGGGCATAGGTATTCATGATAAAAGGAGCAAAAGTATCAATGTATATTGTGGTGATTTGTTAAAGATGTTCAACTTTTATTGTGAGTATTATTATTAGGGTCATGTTTAAAAGATCTTTACAAAGGACGATATGGGCATGGAGCAAAATGATATATCGGAGTTTGCTAGAAATGTCCCATTTTTTTTACTATGAGTATTATTATTAATGTCATATTTAAATTATCTTGTACAAAGGATGATATGGGCATGGGTATACGACTTAAAAGAGGAAGGAGCAAAAGAGTCAAGTGTCTAATTTTTTTTTTACTATGGAGTGTACAATAGAATGTATTTTCTTGGCAAATAAATTTTGCTACCCAAAAAAAAGGAAAAAGGAACATCAGGCAAGCAATCATGTGTGTCCGTGATTTGTCCACTTTTGACAAAGCCCTCTTGGTCCTTAAAGATTAGCCTGGGGAGCAAGGATCATGGTATATTAGGGTTTATATCTCACTTGGAATTAGTTTTCTCAACTAATGTGGTTTAGTAGGTTTGGATATGAGAATTTTTATGTTGTAGAAACACTTACTTGACCAACTTTAATTCCAATGCAAATTCATTTCCATGTACACAATTGTCTTCTTTAAACAAAGACATCTAGCTCATAAGATAATACTTTGAATTATTGAGCCACACAAAAATTTAATGCACACACAAGCACATAAAAAAAAGTGTGTGCAAGTGAAAAAGGCATGTGGAAATAGAAGAATCCATGCAATAAAACAAGTGCAAGAGAACCAAAGTAGAGCAAAATTAAGTGCACATAGGAAAGAGTGTGTGCATGTGAATAAGGCATGTGAATAGAAGAGTCCATGCAAGAAAACAAGTCCAAGAGAATTGAAGTATAGCAAAATTAAGTGCATGAGAAAGCGGTTTAAGCACATAGGAAGATCAATGCACCAAGGATTTGCGCACATGCAAAAGCAAAGGTGTAAGGAGTAGAATAATGCTAGGGAAGGTTTGGGGCAAGAAGGCGCACATGGAAGATGAAATAACAAGTGGGAGTGATCAACTAATGGTTATGGGGTACTTACAATGGTTATGGGGTACTTACAATGGTTATGAGGTACTTACAATCGACGTTCATACATGTCGAGTATATGTCAATGGAGCATCTTATAAAAGTGATGGCCCTAAAAGAGATAAATCGATTGATGAGATAGCAAGTTCATTAGTGAAAGTGGAGGATGACCCTCTTCATGGAAGAAGTTTGAAAGAAGGAAAAAGACAAGTTCACAAAGTGATTTGAAATTGAGGACGAGGTCCAAAAAAAACTATGGCGAAAGTGAAGAATAAGATATTGTCACTGTGATGCAATGATTGTATTTGTAAATATTTTGAAAAGTTAATAAATATATTTATATATTGTTTCTAGTTTGTTTTTATTTAAATGTAAACCTAAAATTTCAAGAGGTGTTAGTTTTTCAATAATATAGTAGAATAATTCAACTATATGCAGTGAAAATAAATAAGGATCATAAAAACAATAACCATGCACAAGAACATAGAGATTTATCGTGGGAAATCTTTTAAGGGAATAAAATCGAGCAACCTTCCTTACTTACTGTTGGCGCCTAGAAAATTCCTTGCGTTGACAGTAGGGGTTCTCCCCAATGAAAAGTCTCAATTAGACAATTCAATGTTTGGAATAGGGAACTCATTCGGTTTACGGTCCGACTACCGTAAGATGTGCTCTCGTGATGAGTTTATCGGTTACGGGCCGATCCACCATTTAGTTTTATTATTATGCGGGTAATGCAAAATACTAATTCTAAATATGCATGCTTCTATCTATACTTGTTTGACAAGTAGAAAGAGGCCTCACAAAGTGATGCGCGGGTTCTTACCTCTCGTCTTACCACCCCTTTACTATCAGTAAACCAAGGAATGTCCTAATTAAATGCAAGATTTTAATCTACTTAACCTATCCATGCAAGGAGCAGAATTTAAAAGAGAGTAATGACTGTAAACTGCTTTATACAATTCCAAAAGTTAGTTGTTTAAAGAAATGTATTTAACAATCACATGATAAAATTAAGACAAATATAGCTTTGGTATTGACATTTGTTTTATTCATTACTCATAAATACACAGAGAATTGCATTTTCCATTCATAGACAATGAAATAATTCACAAACCATTAGACTAATCCAACAAAAAAAGGAAATATCTTACTGCATATTAATGAACAAAAGGAAGAAATAAATTCTGCACAACCATTCATATGTTTCCATGCAACATTCCATGTACGCCTTCACCCAGCAAAAGTTGTCTTTCTCATTAGAAGAAAATAGTTTCTTGCATGTGAGACTAGTACAATATTCTGCAAGCTAAAAGCCCTTTTCTCCTCTAGTTTCTCCTATTTATCTTTACAAACTAAGCCTTGAGGTGGCTTATCATTTCATATTCCTTGAAATCTCTTGCTTTCCACAATTTTGTCCTTTTGTGGTTACAAAATAAATGGCCAAAATGTTAAAACATAATACAATATTACATCAATTTGAGGGAGCGTTCTCTAAACTCTGAAAATAATCATTCCAAAGACCACTTTCATAAGATATTACATTTAACTGTTGTGGTTCTAACAATTTTAAAGCCACTTCATGAAAAGGAAAATCTTTGAACATAGCATTCAACCCTTTAGTTGTTGTGTTGCGGCCATTCGGCAAGTAATGAATCTCCATGGTAGCTTTTCCAACTCGCTCTTGCAGCTCCTCTGGAGTGATAGTCTCCAAACTCCTGATTGCAGCAATATCTTTTTATTTTATAGTCCTTAACTCAACTAAGCGTTGTTCTTTGGGCATTAGATCTCCAAATGAACCAGGAGGAGGTAGATGACATTTTTTGAAAGCTTTTGAAATACTATGATGAATATCCTCACATTTGGAGATGGAGTCCCTGACTTCATTTTGTAACTTCTTCTCTGCTTTTTGGCAGCTATTCAAAATAAAAAAATCTAATTTGAGCTCAGTCGTTGACCTTTTAGGAAAATGCGGAGGAAATTCCCTAGTTGTCTTCCTCCAAGTTGTTAGCTTGTTCATCCTATCATAAATTTCATTAAGATTTTCTGTGGTAGCAGTAGCCTCCTCGATAATTTTCTCAATCCTATTTACTAATCCTTGTACTTCATATGTTTGCTCAACGAGCAAATCTTGAGAATGGAATAATTATTCTTGTAATGCAGAAGCACATTCATAGAACGTTGTCAAATCCTGCTTCCGTTCTTGAGTAGAATTTAGTCGATCCACTAGGGACTCCTTTTATCTATTCAACTCTACCACTTGAGCTTGCAAAGCTCCTCTCTTTATCATAAGAGATTCAACATGTTGATCTAACTAGGTTTCTTTCTCTTGTAACTCACTTACCTGATATTGAAGTTCTGCCTTTTCTACTTCCAATATCACTACCTGTACATTTACTGAGTCCTTTTCATCCTCCAGACTTTGAACAATCTACCTGATTTATTCTTTCTCCAACTCTAAGGAATCCCACTATCGTCTCAATTCCTTAATTTCTAGTCTGTACTAAATTGTCTTTTAGTTGAATCACTTTTTCTTTGCTCTTCTCTACATCTTCCATCAACTTATGGATGTTATCTTCATTGGCTTGTGCAGTAGCAACATTCACATATGTTGTGAATTTCAAATCCTTATTTCTGCCTTCCACAACTGGGACCTCCTGTATGGTAACGACATCTGGTTGTGAAGCCACCTTTAATCTCTTCTATGTTCTTTTCATGATAGTCTTTCTCTTAGGATCGAACATTGTTGTTTTCAGCTTAACAACCGAATGTTGCTTGGACGGTGTGAATGGTGTGAACCCTAGCTCAGCCAAAGGAAGATGACCTACGGTGAGAGGGACTTCAATGCCGATGTCCGTAGGATTATTGATTTCCATGTTCTGTTGGTTATTACTTTCTTGTAAGTTATGAGCTTCCACAACTTTCTTGATATGTTCCTCTTCTTCATTTTTCTTCTTTAATGCTTCTTCTTGTGATCTTTTTCCCTCTTGTTCAACAACCATATTTTCTTCCTTTTCCTATTCCGCTTTCTTTTTTGTCTCTTCAACCTTTTCTTTCTCTAGTCTCTCTTCTTATTTCTTATTAGCCAATCTTCTTCCTAGATTCTCTTCGCATTTTCAGCTGAAAGAGATTCTTCAATTGCTTTCTTTCTTGTCACCCCCTCTACATCTCCTTTTGTTGATGTATCAGCTGGTCTGTTGGAGCTTTCCCCTTTTCTTCTTCCAATCCTTCTATCTAGATCTGCAATATTCTTTGCTCTTCTATAATTTCATCTTCTCTCAAAAATTGATATGTATATTCATAACTAATATTACATGATTGGCAATGCAAGGCAAATTTCTGAAGGTTGTCGTTCCTGGCAAAAATATTTTCGCTAAAATGATAAGAATCTAGTTCCTTCACAAATTCTTCTGCTTCTTTGGCTTTACTGAATTTATAAGCCCCAACTACGAGGGAGAGTGGTGGCCACAAATCTTTCTTATTTTCATGCAAGAAGTGCCCAACTCCATTGATGAATACATGTCTTACTATTTCCTTTAATATTATGTAATCAATGACATATTTAGGCATCAATGATGGGCTCTTTGAACCTCCATATACTTGCAAATAAGTACCCTCCGGAGTGAAGTAATAGTCTCCTAACGTTGTGGCTATTGTAAGTGCTTCATTCGACATACAATTGGGTTCTTTGTCAAAAATCAATTTATACAACGGCATCAGGAATTCTTCACAAATTTGCTTGTAGAAACTGGCATGCTTGTGTACCCGTAGAATTTGATAGGTCACATATACTAGAGTCTTGTTGGGGTTCCATTTGCATCCAAGCCTTGTAAAATGATTCATAACCAAAACACAATAAAAAAAGGTATGATGACATATAAAACTCAACCTTCTTTTGCTTAAGTCCCTTTTGTGTGTCGCCAATGGCCTGCATCATATTCTTTGAGATAATGTCTGCCCAGTTGAAGATTGTATCGTGCATTGTGATATGATATAATAATGGAATCCAACTGAGGTTATAACTGCCTGAATTAGCTCTTCCATACACTCTGCACAAAAGTGTGGTGACAACCTTGAAGGGAGTCTTTAGGTTCTTGGTATCGTATTTCCCACTAGTTCATGTAATTGTTTGCCAAGAATCAACATTTTTTTCACACACTCTGAGTGATCAATCTTCATTCTTTTGACCCCATCTTCTGTTAGGAAAACTTTGGGTGTATGGAGCTTGTAGGATTTTCCAATGTGGGTGGGATGAAATGAAGCAAGGCCCTTTCCAATAGTACTTGAAATGATCCAGGATTTCACATCCACATAGGGGAGAATCCACCCTATTACCTCGGCACATGGAAATAGCTCTAGGTGTGCATCAACTTTATGAATAGCGGATTTCTTGATATTTTGATATATCAAGTCTTCTTCCATCATTGAATATGGTATGTTTTGATCTCTAATGAGTTGGTAGAGCTCGCCCCACTTGAATTCAGAGGATATTCCAGTGGTGGATTTGGTATCACCAAATGGACTTCTAAGGTCGTTTATGGAGCCATTTCTTCATCTGAATTTGATATCACCTTGATATTACACTTGGAAGACCTCCTAGACATTTTCGAATCTTGTGAATGAAAGTCATCATCATTGGGTTGCATGTACTCCATTCAAAAATATATACTAGACAAATTTATACACAAAAGAATGATTGTAGCAAGGACTCAATGAACAAAACTAGAGATATGAGTATGTTATCTTCTATCAATAGAATACTATCAATCCTTCCTGAAAGCTGATCATAATTGTTAGGATATTCCTATACTCCATCCTAGTCCTACTAGCATTTTCATCCTTTGCATTTTTAGTCATGCATGCACTTTTAGGGTTTGCATGCATCCTAGTCATCAGTCCCAACACCTAGCCCTTAGCTAGCTAGCCCTCAGAGCTTCTTTCCACTCAGTTTCATCCCTCCTAGAGCTTAGTGCACCCTCCTTTCACCTACTGCATGAGCAAGGCGCCCTTCCTTACCTACCATTAAGTTATCTTCAGTTCTCTCCTTGATTTAAGGCTAGCCTGACTCTCAACTGACTGTATCACTCCGATGGACCTCCAGTGAGACTTAACCAGCCATTCTAACTCTAGTTAGCTCCTCATGCGCCCTCCATTGAGCCTCCTTCATTCAGTTAGTGTCTCCATGTGCCAGTTACAATCAGTTACACCTACCACACTCAGTTAGACTCAGTTTGACTGACGGTTGACAGTTACTTGTGCATTGATGACTCCACCGATGATGAGATAGACTACTAGTTGTGCTCCGATGACACTCCTGTGATCTTTTGATCACTCCATGAAGGCTAATTCGAATTGCCACCTTAGGAATTCGAATCCTCATGCATTGTACTATTTATTTGTCCATATTGTGATTAATTAATTAGTGTGTGTGAAGTATTTTTGCTTCTATCCGAGTTCTATTGTATTATTATGTTGTTGCTCATTACACTACATTGACCACTCTTCTTCTATCTTCCTACTTAATCTTAATTACTCTTGTGAGGTATACATCATCTCTTAGATCTGCTGTGAGGATTTTCACATGGTATCAGAGCATGTTCAGAGTATTGTTTATCTCCAGTCCTGAGAGTTTTTTGCAGGTTATTATCAAGATTTCGAGTGCAGCAGTTGCAACAGTTTCTGCATTTTTGCAGCAATAGCAATTGCAGATATTTTCTATTGTTTTTGCAGGTCTTCTACAGCTTCGATGTATTCAGAAGAAATCTATCCTCCTCCATTCAACTATGATCCTCTTTCTCCATTCAACTATGATGAATGGAAACCAAAGATGATAGCACATTTGAAGAGAAATGGTCTCTTTGATTATTGTTTTGAAAGAGAGTTCGAATCCTCTGAAGAAAAGATTGACTGGTTAAATAATGGTGACAGAGCCATGGGAACCATGATGCTTGCTATGTCTCGATGCTTGGTACATCAATTCATTGATGATGTTGAATCTCCAAAAGAGCTATGGGCCTACCTGGATGAAAGATTTGGCAGACATAATGAAGGGATTGGTCCAAACCCCTTCGAGAGCAAGCAAAGTGATGCATTCGCCCTCCTTCATGATCTCATTGATCATGAACCAGTATCAAACATATCTCATATTGAAGTTGTCCACAAAGAAGAAGAACTTGCAGATTCTACACCCGTGCTCCAAATTTCTTCTATTTCGAATTTTGTGCCAACTCACACTCTAGAAATTGCAAAAGGTCCTAAATCCTTTCTTGCACCAGAGTTTGTTGGTTTGCATTATGATCACATGAATGTTTCAAAGGTAAAATCAGCCATTGGAGGTAATGCATTCGCTCTCCTTGATCACTCACCTCTTATTTACTACTATATGATCATTATTCCATGCTTTCAGAAGGTTATTGAAGAATATGGCCATTGTCATTCGCTTGGGATAATTTCTCATGCACATCATGGTTTTGATCTCACCCCTGCTGGTTCAAAGGAGATCTTAAGAAACCATTGCCATTCGCTAGGGATAAATTCTCATGCATTTACTGGTTTTGATCTCACCTCTAATGGTTCAAAGGAGATCTCAAGAAACCATGATTCAAGTCTGGGATCTAATTTGGATTCTAAGCAATCACTACTTGTGACAATTTCTCATGCATATGATGGTTTTGATCTCACCCTTGCTGGTTCAAAGGAGGTATCAAGAAACCATTTATCAAGTCTCGAAGCTGATTTGGATTCCAAGCAATCATTATTATTTGATGGTTCTTTTTGGAATAATCTCACCCATGATGGTTCGAAGGAGAAGACAAAAGACTATCTGCACAATCATAGATTTGATCCTACCTTAGCTGATTCGAATCACAGGTTCAAGGATCATCCTCATACTTTTGGATTTGTTCTCATCACATTCGATCTGAAGAGCAAGTACAAGCACATGCTTTCTGAGCATGATCCACTTCTTCCCAAGAAGAAGATACCTCCAGACATATGACCAAGCATCACACCTGCTTGAGTTTGGAGCATTTATTTTTGTGTGTGTGCCTTACAGTCTATTTTGAGGGGGGGTATTTTTCCCATGAGGTTTTCCCCATTTCCTCGGTTTATTGACTGTTATTATTCATCGTATTGGGTGACCTTTGGTCTTAGTTACCAGGGCCCAAGATGGATTAAGGGGGGGTGTTAGGATATTCCCATACTCCATCCTAGTCCTACTAGCATCTTCATCCTTTGCATTTTCAGTCATGCATGCACTTTTAGGGTTTGCATGCATTTGCATGCATCCCAGTCATCAGTCCCAGCACCTAGCCCTCAGCTAGCTATCCCCCTGAGCTTCTTTCCACTTAGTTTCAGCCCTCCTAGAGCTTAGTGCACCCTCCTTTCACCTACTGCATGAGAAAGGCGCCCTTCCTTACCTACCATTCAATTATCTTCAGTTCTCTCCTTGATTTAAGGCTAGACTGACTCTCAACTGACTGTATCACTCCGATGGACCTCCAGTGAGACTTAACTGCCCATTTTGACTCCAGTTAGCTCCTCATGCGCCCTCCATTGAGTCTCCTTCATTCAGTTAGTGTCTCCATGTGCCAGTTACAATCAGTTACACCCACCACACTCAGTTAGACTCAGTTTGACTGACGGTTGACATTTACTTGTGCATTGATGACTCCACCGATGATGAGATAGACTACTAGTTGTGCTTCGATGACACTCCAGTGATCTTTTGATCACTCCATGAAGGCTAATTCGAATTGCCACCTTAGGCATTCGAATCCTCATGCATTGTACTATTTATTTGTCCATATTGTGATTAATTAATTAGTGTGTGTGAAGTATTTTTGCTTCTATCCGAGTTCTACTGTATTATTATTCTGTTGCTCATTATACTGCATTGACCACTCTTCTTCTATTTTCCTGCTTAATCATAATTATTCTCTTGTGAGGTATACATCATCTCTTAAATCTGCTGTGAGGATTTTCACATGGTATCAGACCGTGTAAACAAAGAAACCGTGCTGCCAACTTAGTGTTTAACGCTATTCTGAGCAAGATCACGTCTGAGAAAGTCATGTAAACTAGGGTTTCACGCCCTTTGAATAAGCAAGCATTTGAGAAAATATTCATAAACTAGGTTTAACATTCTTTTAAGCAAAGAGAAACAAAAAACTGTGTTTGAGAGCAAGTAAAAGAGCCAGGGTTGAGCGACGTCTCCTTCAATCGAGAATGCATTAGGACCAGTTGTAAATGGTGGGCTAAGAGTCTTGAATTCAACAGGTTTCACTAGACAAAATCGTAAATCTTATGGCCCCAACTAGACGTTAAGCATGCTACCACAAGATCTTCAAATGTCCTCTTATGTGAAATGATGGATAACTAGGGTTTAAGGATCCCTCTCTTTGTATTGAGTTTTAACCAATCTAGAAAACAAAATGGCCCAACCTGGCCAATCACATATTTTCTCATGAAACACAATCTCCAAAAGACAAGTGTAAAAATTATTTCAGATAAAGACAAAAGAAAAACTTGCCTGGGTAGACGACATACACGTTAGTGAGTTGGTGGTCGATTTGGCAAGGTTTCTTATCCAGGTGGCGCGAGGAGTGTAATGCCGTTGAGGAAACAGACTATGAGCTCGCAACATTATTTCCTTTCAATATAAAAAGTTCACCAACCCTAAATCGCCTAAGACTCAGTCAACAAAGTTCAAATGGTAAAAGGCCTTATACAATTCAAGTTCATTTACAACTGGCTTCAACGATTGAACCAAAGTCATGTTTAAAAAAGGCCCTAAGCAAGCTAATCGGCGGTAAAACTTATTTTACCTCGACGCTCTTCGGAGAATACTCACAAGTTGTTGTGAAGTGGATCAACGTTAAAATTATATGATCACCAAATCGTTTCGGTGATAATTTTCATTTCTCACCTATAAAATCTATCAAAACACACAACAATCATCCAAAAAACAAAACTATGAAATTGTAGGCGAAAGAAATCAAACGCCATGCGACACAGTTGGGAAGGAAATTCATTTTAAGCCGACCGTTTCAAAGCACAAGGGTAAACGACTCCGATATGTTTCAAGATATAACCCAAAAGTCTAGTGAAACAAACTTATTCTTTTATAAAAACATCATAAGTCAGGTGAAAGCTAAAAAGGACCCAAGCTTGCAATACGTTTCGGGCCATACTCAAACTTCTCTGATTTGCCTCAAGAGTCTTTCCCAAACAACCTTGATGTTTCGCTATAAAAAAGATAAACTAGACCGTGATATTGACGAGAAACTGGGAATTACTCCGACATTTCGGCATAAAACCAAGAACTTCTCTGATATTTCACTAAGGTTTGAATAAGTCGTCGAAACGGTCCAAAACTAAAAAATTTTCTTAAATGTTATTTCCCAGTGAACAACCAATTTCCAAGCAATTCTTTTGTGAAAAAGAAAACTAAAAGAGCAAATAAAGTCAAAAGTTGAATTCAATAAAGGGAGGGGCCCCTTCTTTTGCACAAAACTGGGGAAAGTGGTTGCAGCTGCAACACTTAGAGAAATAAATTAAGATACATAATACATCATATGTACAAGATAAAAGATAAAGCCCATAAAAGTCTTCACTGTCCTCGTCGTCTTTGCTCTGGACTTATGCATTAGATCAACTGACTTGAGCAAAAGAGCATGATCCCAATGAGTGAGAAGTCACTCTTATTTATACAATCTTGATGGGTCAACTTTGCACAATTTAAGGAATATAATAATTATTTGTTATTTTTCTTGGGTCGGCTTGTTTGTGAGGATACCTCACGAAGCTACAATCATGAACACTCCCTCTTAGCTAGGGAGGTATCATCATGCTGGAACACATATGTATATCATCTGAGTATCACGGCTTGTCTTGAACGTCTTGTCATCATAAGGAAGGTTTTCAACACAACTCAGTCCGTCGAGATGTGTCATGCTTCAACTCAGTTTGTCGAGGAGCATCAATACTATGCTACAACCCAGTTCATCGGGGAGCATCATGCTACAACTCAGTCTGTCAAGGAGCATAAGTGAACTGCACTTCTCAATCTGTCGAAAAGTGCCATGCTACAACCCAGTCCGTCGGGGGACATCATGCTACAACTCAGTCTGTGGAGGAGCATAAGTGAACTGCACTTCTCAGTTCATCGAGAAGTGCCATGCTACAACCTAGTCCGTCGGGGAGCATCATGCTACAACTCAGCCTGTCGAGGAGCATAAGTGAACTGCACTTCTTAGTCCTTCAAGAAGTGCCATGCTACAACCCAATCCATTGGGGATCATGATACAGAACAGTCAACTCCCTCTCTCTCTCCCTCTCAAGGGAGAGTCACACTATTCTCCCTGTCTCGGGGAGAATGTCACATCGATGTTGCAACCATTAACATAGCCTCTCAATGAGGGAGGCATTTTCCATTACTCCAAACTCGTTACAGAAGTACACAAACTTCTGTTTGGAAAGAGGATTGGTGAGGATATCTGCAATATGATCATCTGTCGGAATATACTAGAGTTGGACTACTCTCCTCTACACCATATATCTAATGTAGTGGTACTTGATCTTCACATGCTTCGATCTGTCATGAGATACCAGATTCAATGAAAGCTTTACACAGCTTGTGTTGTCACAGTGAATCAGTGTTGGCTCTAGCATCTATCCAAGAAATCCAGCAAGGAGCTTCTGAAGCCATACTGCTTCCCAAGTTGCAACACTCACTACAATGTACTCAGCCTCTGCTCTACTAAGTGCCATTGAGGTCTGCTTCCTGCTATACCAGGAAATCACAATAGACCCCCAAATTGAAGCAACACCCAGAGGTGTTCTTCCCGTCCACAACATTTCAGTACACTGTACCTCATCCATATGTATCATCTCTCATCTAGTTTGTCTTCTGAGATGAACCTCCTTCTCATAGGATGTCCCTCCAGACTCCCTTTGGATCTGTGCTTCAAACTTCCTCTGTAACTATGCATCATACTCTCTCTGGAACTGGTCACCAGCTAATCCATCAGCTTATACGAGGTTTCATCCATGATGCCAATCTAAACTGCATTCTGAACACCATCTCTCACAGAGAAAATAATCACATCTCTTCACTATAATGCAAATATATGGCCTAGTGATGACCAGGTATATTAAGGATCCTCTCAACTGCATGTACACGGTGGGATGCACCAAATCTGAATTGGAAGTAGAGTCTTTTCACTTCTCCAGATTTGACACCAATGGTGCGTGTTTCCTACTAAGTCACACTTAGTTGGATTTCAAGTGAGCCGACAAAGAATGATCAAGTGTACTTGGTCATATCAGAGTTCAGAAGTCCATCAGCCCTCCTCGGCCCTTTTATTTTTTATACCACATGTTCATATCCCCTTGGGGGAATTGCAATAAAATGTGCTAGCATTGTAGATGTATGTAAAAGACTTGGCTTCCTAAGACTTACACATTAATCTGACTAGCCCAAAGTGTTTTTTCCCTTGTTAATTATGTGTTGTTGAACAAATGACAAATAATTTTTTAGTTTTTCACTCATACCTCCAAAGTTGGGGTGGTTGGCTTGGTGTCTTGGCCTTAGGAGGTTATTACAACCTAAGTGTCAATGTATTAGACCATGCTAGGCATTAAAATTGAATCATATGGACATGTGCTAGGCCCCCTTAAGTTTTTTTTTAATTTATGAGAAAAAATATATTTTTTTTTTCCCGTAAAATTATATTTTTTTTATAGTTTAATTGGAAACATTAAAATTGTAATAAAAATATGGTTTGTGGGCATAATTTGTCAAGTGGATGCTCGTTATCTAAGCCAGAGCATCCACTAAACCCACAAACCCACTTAATCCTAAGTTTTGAGTAAGTATTTATCTCGGAAAATAATATTTACTCAAAAAACCCAAAAAGACCAATTTAATTGGCAAAAAAGACATAATAAAGGCAAAATCCCAATCCCATGGATGAAGGAAATGTGTTAGAATCAAATCTACTTTGATTGGAAATCAAATCAAGGAGAATATTGAGCAAATAAATGATGATTTGATTGGAGATTGGAGATCCACCAAAGGGGGGGAGGGCGAATTTGTGGTTGGAGATGTGCCAAGTGGATGTTGAAAAGTGTCAAATGGTTGGAGAAAGGTGTCATTAACCTCCCCAAACCTCTCACATGTGTCAACAAGCCTTTTCCAAGTGTATCAACTCATTTCTCCAAGTGTCAAAGAGGACCTCTCTTGGTTTTGCTATATAAGCAAGGCTCTCCATCACTATTCTCATGAAGTGTGGAACCTTTGCTCATTGCAAATTTATTTTGAATATTTGTTAATGGAATAAGGCCTTGGAGGTCTCATTGTGTCTTCTCTCATGTTGGATGATCATTGCTCCATGTGCGAAGTGAGGTAATCTTGTGGTTTCATTTTTCATTTGCTCTTGCTTTGTAAGTCTTTAGCCTTATATGATTAGTATGATCAATAGGATTGAGTAATGTAGTTTCATTTCTCAATTAAAATTGCTAGTTTAAAGATCTGGGATTTTGCATATTGGTTTGCTTACGGGTATGCTCTCCTTATTTTTAATCTAGGATTTTACTAATGATTTAATAAGTTTTGTGCAAGTGTGAAGGGATTCGTAGGTACCTTGTTGGATCTTGTAGAGGATCTTGTTTTTTTCCTTTTCTCTCCAACTTCTATTTTGAGAAGCATAGTCTTTCTCGGAGCTACAAAGGGACTCCTTTGCCCATTCCTCAAAGGGGGATTTCTCTACCTTCTTCTTTAAATTTATCAAACACTTTTCGGTTTCTCCCTCTTGTTCTTTAGATCTACAATGTTTAAAGTTAATATCTTTCTTAGATCTAAGTTATAAGAGTAGATTGCATAGATCTAAGTACTCTTACAAGTTTATCATTCAAAAATATAGATCTAGCTTAGAAAATAATTGATTTTTGCAAGTTTTTTCAAAGTATTTTTTTAACTTGTTAATCAACTAGTTTTCTTTCAAGTTTTAAAAGTTAAACTCAAGCATCCGAGTGCCTTATTGGCTGCCTTTTCAAGGCCATCCAAGACCCTAAGAGGGTTGGCTTTCTAGCCAATCCATATTAGTTATTTGTTTTCTTAAACTAGTTTCTTAACTTAGAATTTTTAGACTTTTTTCTAACTTGCCCAAATCACTTTTAAAGTGATTTTGGGCACTTTTGCTACTAATTTTGTTTGCTGGTTTTTGTTTTATGACAGTAGAAAATGACACTTTGGAGGACTTAGTTTGACAATATCAAACAAGCCAAAGACCCTCTTGGACCATCTCTTTCCTTCCAAGCTTTTTCTACAAGCTTTGTAACCTCTTTTCTCCCAAAATTTATAAGGAGAAAGAGGAGATCTTTTTACTTTAGTTGGCATTGTAATCTCATAATAAAATCACTTTTGGAAGTGAGCTCATAAAGCTTGCTTCACATCCCCCCAAAGGGGATTGGTGTCGATGCCCTTTTTGTGGTTGTTTTTACTTCTTTAGCTTTCTAATTTTTTCTTTAGTTTTAATTTGATTAAAATTAACTTAGATTAAATAAAACTTACTGTCGTGGTCCAATCCAAATATTGGGCTATTGACTCACTCATGACATAGGAATTTAAATTTTTTGTTTTGCAGATCGTATACTTTTACAATACAATGTTGTTTCTCTCCTCCAAAAAGTAATTGGATACTAACCAAGCCTGCTCTACTGAAGAACTGAAAGGGAAAAGATACTCGTGGTGTAGTAATTAGTTCATTTTCCATTTTTCAGTCTTTGCTTTATTCAAAGTAACGAATCCGACTGTGTATACCCGAAGTATGCTCTCGTCGTCACATAAAGGGCTTGCATGAGTACGTGGTGGATGATCGAAAAAGAGTTTCTCAGCTTTTAGTAATTAGTCTCACATTTTGCAATTAACCTCCCCGAAAGACGAATATCCAGTGTCTCCATTTTTCTTCTATGTGGAAAAATTTCACAGAGAAAGCGGGAACAACTAGATAGTGACCGCAGGGCCTCGTCAGAATACACCCTCGTTTAGTGTAGTGTTGGAAACACCTCCGTGACTCCGATCTAGCCCACATTTTATCGCGTGGAGCCACACTTAGCGAGTCTGGACATATTCCCTGTACCTTCGTGGTATATCGGGAATCCCCCTCCCTAATAATCCACTCATCTCTCACAATAATCTAAAATTGATCAAGAGCATTCGCAAGACCTTTCAAGCACAACAACAACACTCTATTGGACTCCATTTTTAGCACTAGTCATTTACTATTACTTTTTACAAGCTTTATTTTTTCTATCATGTATTAAGTGACTTTGTGATCCATACAATCTTTATGCTCTTGTAACTACAAATTTATATTGCAATCTCTTGTTTCAATTTATTTCATAAAACTCCTAAAAAACTTATTCATCCACCAAAACTAATTAGCTTAATCAAGCCTTAGTAAATTTTAGGGTCCACCCCCCTTGGCTTTGTTAGGAGTTTGCCTAAACGGAGGAGTCAAGAATCAAGTGACAGTACTTGACTCGAAGCTTACCCCCAAGGACACACTTAATGGGTTGAATATTCCTGCCACGTTAACCCCCGGGTGTTTGAAAGGCAAAGCGTCCAAAGGACAGAGTATGGACTTAATGCAAAGTGTCCATGGAAAAAGTATGGACTTGGGTTAAGATCTTTGTTATAGTACTTTGTTCTTGCAACGATTTGAAATTGGGTTGGGTAAGGTTTCTTGCCACTGGAATGATAGTTGGCAACTTGTTCTGTCAACAAAAAATTTCCCTCCGCTGTGTTGTTAATGGCACCATATATATCCTACAGAGAAATTTTCCTCTTTTCCTTTGTCAACAACTTTGAATAGACAACCCTGTTATATGCTTACATGGCATCGGTGATATGCCTTTTGTATCATTCCCTATCTGACACTATGTTTGTTTGTTTTTCTCGGTTACATATGGTCTATGGCAAGCTTGTTTCACTATTGCGCTTGTTCTTTCCCATAGCCATATATCCTATTGTCTTATAAGGTTATGTCTACTTGTTCCAACTCTTTTGAAGGAAAAAGTGATATACCTGTTTTCTAGTCTTCCTATCAAGCATCTGGGTTCTTCCTGTTAGCTTTGTTGGTTTCATCTCCCCAAGGAATTTTATTTCGTTCCTACTATGGCATTGTGCAAACATTCTAATGACAATAGGCACGTCTAGATCGTAGAATGTTGGTGTGTTCCCATAGCAAATTCGGTGGCATTTGTCCAAAAAACCAGTAGATAGTTCGACTCCTTTCAAAGATGTAGTCATATGAACTCTTCTGCAACCATTTTTAGATACTACTTCTTGTTTGACAACAATTTCCTTTGTTGCTTTGTTGATGAACTAATAACAACCATTTTTTCCATATCCTTGCATCTTTTTCCTGTGTGTGTTTTAATTCAGGCTTCCCTTGCATTTACTTATATCTTTTATGCTTCTTGCTCTTTATCTTTTCACCAGTTGATTGTCTATGTCTTTCCTCCTGTCTATTTTCAAAGCAAATGGAAAATATGTATGTTCCACGTGTCATAATAAATTGAATATGCGTTGTGTGCTTTTCTTTGCAACTTTGGCCCATTGTAGTCAAACTATTAATATGTCCATATAACTGGGCAGGTCTTTCTCTTCTACATATAGTTACGTGATTTTTCTTTTTTTTTATTATAGTGAAAACACAATCTCTTCTCCGTTTCCTCTGCCATTGATGTTTTCAATGTCTTTATGTTCAATGCCTTTTTTTTAACGTTATCTTCTTGGGCTAAAAAGAATATTTACAATCCTATGGAGTTCTATTCCTGTTTCCAGTTTCAAGTTTCATTAAAAAAAATCCAGTGTATGGGTGTGCTTCTATAGGTTTTTTCTTGCACAATTGCCTTTACTTTCTCGTTCTCTGCCTTGCTAAAACTATCTTCCCTTGCATATTTTAATTGCATTATGTCTACTATTTTCGATTCTTTGATTTTTTTAGTAAAGAAAAAAAATGTCTTCTCTATTACAGGAAGAAAAAACAATAAACACCTCCAGAGACATGGAAAATGTCTTTATATGCATTGAAAGTCAAAGAAATTTTCTTGATTCTTTCCCTCTTTGTTTTTTTTCCCTATAGCAAATGTACAGGTGTCCATAACTTCTTCATCTGTTAGAGCTTTGTTGCACCTAATAGGTCAAGTATTCAACAATCCGTTCGTTGATTGAAGCAAAATTGGATTGTGTTGCATGTGTCGTTGATTCTATATGGATTTCCGCTTGCAGATTTTTCCAAAGACATGTTGCATAGGTTCATATAGTTCTCTTTCTTCTGTCTTGTGTATCGATTTCCCTTTTCGAGTTCAACTCATAATAAACACAATATTCTAGTCCCATTTCTTAGATACGAACAAAGGAAAGAAAAAGAAAAAAAAAAAGACAAAATATATATGTCGTCGAGACATTGTATTCTTCATCTTTGCTCTTTGACAATTGAAAAGTTTCATTGCCTTTTTTCCCAACATTTGTCTCTTTTCTCTTCAATGAACAAGCTTCATGTATTTTCCCTTTATGGCTTTGTTATAGTTTTTTTCCCCAATTCACCATAGATCATGGCTGGAGTTTTTTGTTTCTTTTTTTACTCCCCTTTTTTTTTCTCCCTTTTCTTCAAAGTAGTTTTCAAGGTCTTCGCTTTTGCAATATCTCTCCTTTTTATTGTAGCACATGTTGACTATAATCTTATTGAATTATATGTTTGCATATTCATTGCATGTGAGATTTCTAGAGCTCTATATATGCAATGGAAATGGCCAATTCCATCGACAAATGCATTGGTGAAACAATTGGTCTTCCAATTAGGCGTCAAACACATGATTGTATAGATGTTGTCTTGTCAAGAAACAACTTGTTTTGATTGGAAAATTTCTACTACAGAAATGGAGACTGCCTTTTTTATTCTTTTGCAGTCTTGTTTCATTTTCGTTATACCTCGACATAAATCCGAGAAGCAATTGTAGACCACTTTCGCCATCGTCTGGCCCAGGGGGGGGACCCTTCTGCAATAGCTTCTTTTAACTTGGAAATCTCTATTGAATACTTGTTAGAATTGCATGGTTTATCGACTTTGATCTTTATCTTCGACGAATGTCTTAGACTGCGTCACATCCAGATGAGTAAAATATTTGTGGTCTATGGGGCGATATCTTCTATATCAAGTGGTTTGCAAATTGGATAAACACGCATGTTGCTGTTTGGTCATTGGCATCAAAAAAGAGATATCTTCACTTCAACCGCACATGCCCTGGATATTGTTACAATGTTTTGTTCCATGATCATACACCATCTTCTGGACTCTTTGAACCTTTGCTATCTTGCATCTCTTCGGACCTTTCCCTTCACTCCGCTCATCGCACATTGAATAGCATTTCCAATATCCCATGTGAAATTTCCCTCTCATAGAGTCATCCTCTTCGACGAATGGCTATGCAACAGGGTTTTGATATCTTGTGCTCCCTTGAAGTCCATTGTCGTGACTTATTGTTCGAATCAATATTGTACTTGACAAAAACATTTGACAGTTCCAACATTCAGAAAACAATTGCACAAACTTTCTACAATTGCATGGCATCCAATGATCCTAGACCATTGCAATGTTCGCATAGATATCTTTGTAAAGACAATTTGCCACAAGAACAATTTCTTTGCAATTGGGAAAGCTTTGTAGTTAATTTGGAAGATTCCTTTTCAATTGGACATGTAGATGGTGGTCATATTGATTTGCAATGGTCTTGTGAACTATTGGAGATTAACATCTTTGTTTTCAACTTGCAATCAAGGAGTTTCCAAGAACGATTCTATTCCACAACCAGTTCGAGTAAAACTATCCACATTTTGTGTGAAGATATGAATACAGGCCATTCACATTTTCATCCATTGGTAGAAACAACTGCTCAAATAGGTTCTCCTCTCATGCCAAGTTCTTTATCAAATAACTGCTTTCACATTGCACCGAATGAACAATGCAATTGTCAACTACAATTCCCTGTTGAAAGACCAGTCAAGAAACATATCCCCACTAGCCCATGCAATGACCTTGTAAATACCAAAGCTACTAGAAAAAGAAGCTTGAACAAAAAAGAGATAGCTAGACAAACCAAGAGAAAAAAGGTGTGCATCCTTTGAGGCAGCAGCTGTGAATGAAACTTCGCCTAATGAGGATATGGAAATGCATGAAAGATTATTCAGTGGAACAATAAAAAAACCTTTGTCAAATGAAGGAAATTGTGAATGCAAAAAAAGAAATCGCTCAATACTATAAAACTATTGAAGGTACGCTGGAATGCTTGCCATGGAATGATATGCCTTCTTGTATTGTGCTTGAAAACTATATCTGTAGGTATTGCAAAAAAAAATCTTGAATGGCGAGACATCGGTCTTTGCAACACCACTTAACATCTGTCGCGGCATTTCCTTGCCTTCTGTGAGTTTTTTTTGTCTTTGGAAGAGCGCCTTGTGTCTCCAAGAATTGCTTTTGCTTAAATTCGACAACTGGGCTATAGAAGAGCTCAATTGGGTTCGACGGGAACAATTATCAATGTCCCTTCTTCCTTGGAAAATGTCAAAAACACATTGCCAAGAGATCTAGACAAGGAAATGACAATTGCAGTTATAATAAAATGAAATTTGGAATATATAAACGGTTTTTTGTCTGGAAATGTTCACCCAAATATTGTTAATGTTGTCATGCTTGCATTGAAAACTCTTTGTCAGCAGGGGCTTTACAAAATGGAAAATGTTCACATCATTGCAGATTTGGAAGCAAAATTCGATGCATTTGCAAGGCAAATGTCCAATGGCATTCCCATCCCTTTTTCAGCTAATGAATATGGTTCCCATACACCTTCTGCAGAAACTAGCGATAGATTGATGAAACAAATGTCGAACCAGTTACAGAAACATTGGTCCATGGCTATGGAGAAACACATCTCCTTGATGATTTGACAAACAAGATTATAGAAATTGCACCTTCTAAGAACTATAGGCCATTGGGCATATTTGAAAACAAATTTTCAGAGGATCTCAATTTCCCCGCACTTTTTTTTGGATGTAGTCGGTTCAATGACATTTATAAGCGATATTGATATCAACAAGTAACACAATGGGAGCTACAACATGAAAGCATGGACTTTGAAGCACATCCAACAAATCTATTTTCAAAACAATGAAAGTATTAATATACTGCTTGGATATCTATTCACATAGATGAATTGAACGGGAAAAATTTGAAAGCAAAAGACGTTAAATCTGAGGCCAATCTACAAATTCTTTTATGAAAACTCCAATTGCTTTTCGTACATTGAAAGCAATTTGAACGTCTCCTGACTATTTCGACGACATGAAAAAAATTTGTTCGCAATGATTCAACAACTAGAACCACCAACTTTTTTCATTGGCTTTACAACTGCTAAACATCTTTGGAAACCTTTATGCCGTGATTTGAAACAAGTAGAGAACAAAGACCTTGACACGTCTTCTCCTCCGCCACCTGAAAATGATATTGACACCTTCATAAGAAAACATCCAGTGCTATGTAGTCGTTATTACATACACAAAATGAATGCATTCAGGTGCTTGCTCTTGAAAAACAATCTTCTTTGTGGCAAGGTTAATGACTTTTTCCTTGCAACAGAATTTCAACAAAGAGGAAATGAACATGAACTTGACATGAACATGGCCTTCTTTGGATTGAAGGTGTTCCAATATATGGCAAGAATAGTAATGATGGAATAGCTTCTTTTGTAAATTGCTTTATTTCCACAAACTCGTCGTTGCTTACAAAAGATTGTGTTAAGATTCAAACTCATCGACACACAAGAACATGTAAAAAACATAAACATTCTAAATGCAGGTTTCAGTTTCCAATGTTCCCTATTGACAAAACAATGGTCCTAGAGCCTCTGGAAAATAATTCAACAGTCTTTCTTGAAAAAACAAAGTTGCTTCTTGAATCTAAAGAGTATCCAAAGAGCATGTCCTTTGATTCATTTCTCCAAGAATTGAATTTGAACAAATCTAGCTATATCATTCTATTGCGTTCTTACATTGATCAACCTACATTGCTATTGAAAAGAGACCCTTCAGATATTTGGATAAATCCATTTGGGAAAAAAATCCCGAAACTTTGGAAATCAAACAACGATGCTCAATTCATTTTGGATGCATATGCCACAACAACATACGTAAGCTCATACTTAACAAAATTGGATAGGCCTATGACAAACGCTTTAAAAAATATTAAGCAAGAGTGTCTTTCAAACAATTGTGGACAACTCCAAACAATACGAAAGCTTGGAAACACATTATTGAACATGCAAGAAATGTCCATTAGGCAAGCAGTTTATATTGTGCTTTCCCTACATCTCCACTTGTCTTCAAGGAGAATAATTTTCATTAATACTTCCCCTGATGACAAAAGAGCAATTGTTCTAAAGAAACCAACTCTTCTAGCAAAAGAGCCTGATGATTCTGAATACACCATTTTTCCCTCTATTGTTGACAAATACCTTGATCATCTGCATGAACTTGAAAATATTTCCTTGGCTGATTATGCATCTTCTTATTGTCTTATCCAAGGAAAGACAATTAAACGAAACAAACCATGTGTCATTTGTTACATTCGCTACAACCAGGAAAAAGATCCAGAAATTTTTTCAAGGGAGCGCCTTATGCTTTTTGTCCCTTATAGACAACTTTTGTATTTTTTACATCATCCTCTTCAAACATGGTCGGAAGCATATGAAGGTTTCAAAACCTAGATAGGCATTGCTGAACAAAAGTTCATGCACTCCCCAACAAAAACATGGGGTGATATTGACATTGCAAAAGAAAAAATCGAATCAGAGCTTCAATCACTTGCAAAGGTCACAGGAGATACAGTCTACAAAGAACATCTCAAATATTTTGAGGCATATGGCATACATAAGGACCTCCTAAAGAAAAGAAAAAGGCAATTGTCTATAAGCATGATAGCTTCCAACCTATCCGAAAAGCCTTTTGTTCCTATCACAAATGAATACTTCTTAGCTAGAAGGAATCTAAACCCTGAGCAACAGGCTATCGTCAAAGAAATTATTACAAGAAAAAATAACAATCCTTCAACTCCACTTCATATTTTCCTTACTGGAAGCGCTCACACAGGAAAAACACATACTGCCAAAATTATTTACGATGCACTTGTGCTTTTCTATGACAAAGAGCTTGGTAGTGACCCGCTAAAAAGGAAAGGTCTTGTTGTTGCATTCACCGGAAAAGCAACATATCATGCTAATGGAATTATAGTTCACTTTGCCTTCAAACTCCCCCTGGGTTCGACATCATTGCTTCCGTTAAATTCAAACACACTTGATCAATTAAGCAAAGACTACGAACAACTACGAGTTCTGTTGATTGATGAAGTCTCCCTAATAGGATCTAGAATGCTCTATAATATTGACAAGCAGCTTTCTGAAATCATGCACACGCCAACAAAACCATTTGGAGGCCTTGATGTCATCTTCTGTGGCGATCTCTGTCAAGCAGAACCTGTTCACGATTCTTGGATTTCAAGCTTCCAAGGTTCAAAAAGGAAACATTTCCTTATACCTTTTGGGATGACTCTGTAAAATACTATTAATTACAAAACCGTTGTAAGACAAACAGACAAAACATTTATCTCAATACTGAACATATTCAGAATAGGGAAACAAACACTCGATGATATTCGATACTTGAATAAACATTGTTGTAGACAACCACCTCTTGATCCTTAATTCCCCTTTCTTTATTATTGCAACAAAGATGTGGAACTACATAATTCTAAAATGTTGTCCCTTGTGAATAAAGAGGCATTTGCTTTGAAGGCTATTGATACAAGAATCGCGCAATTTGAAAACTAATCTGATGGCCATAGCAAGAATCATTTGCCACCCACAATCACCTTGAAAAAGGGCATGCTAGTTGAAATAGTTGGTGCCAACTATTCAATTGAAGATGGCCTTGTAAATGGTGTTGGAGGGATCTTCAAACACTATTCAAAATCTGATCAAGATATTGTGTGGATTGAATTTCCAGACCCGTCGGTTGGTTCATTTGCAAGAGCCTCAATGAAACATCTTTACTCTACCTCCATCAATTACAATTGGACACCTATAAAAAGGGTAACAACTCAAACCTCTCTTGGGAAAAAAACTTTCACACGTTCACAATTTCCAATTCAATTGGCATGTGCTCGAACAATACACAGAGCACAGGGCCTGACATTAGAGAAATTGGATTTCGACCCTAAAGGAGTCACGAAACATGGCCTAGTTTACACTGCATTGTTTCGTGTAAAGAACATTGAATGCCTTTATCTTGTAAACAAGTTACAAGAAAATAACTTCTCAATTTCAACAAAAGTGGTTGTTGAATTGGATAGACTAGAAAATAACTCTGCATTGCAATTCGAATATGGATACAAATCAATCTATTGTTCTTCACACATATTCATTTCCTCACTTAACATGCGCAGTTTGGTTTCTCATATTGATGATGTTACAAAAGACATGGAACTTATGCAATCAAACATTATATGCCCGCAAGAAACTCACATGCATGTTCCTCCTAAAAATCCAGTGTTTGAAAACCATTACAATTGCATTTCTCTATATTTGGTACATGGTCTGTTAACGACAATAAAGAAAGACATTCATGTCTTCAGCACAACTACTTACACTGAAGCATCGATTGAGGTGATTGTAACTGTTCTTAAGCTTCCCCACAATGTTTTGAAGCTTGTAAATGTTTATATCAAACCAAACAATGTTTTCGACAATTGGTTTCATGTTTTTAACTCTATTATATCATAAAACAATAGTGGAGAAACGATTCTTATAGCTGGTGACTTCAACATTGACATGTTAAATGAAATCCCTTCCAAAAAAAACTAGAAATGTTTATGCACATGGACAATCTACAATTAAAAACAAACAACTTTACAACTATTTATGGTTCTATGATTGATCGCTTTTGGAAAAATATAGACACTAATAACACTTCATTTGCTGTGTCCGATGCCTACTGGTCTGATCATTTCACCACTGTTATGTCGATTCCTTGTTCTTCTATATGATATTGTCCTTTTGAAACATTGTCTCTCTTGTATATGTCTCTCCTTTTTGCATCCATCCTATTTAATTTCACTACCTTTTGCTATTTGCAATTTTGAATGTTGGCGACTTTAAAAAAAAACTCATTCCTTTGCTTTCCCAATTAAAGTGAAGAAAAGAAAAATATTATACCAAAAAAATTGACAAAACAAACCTTTGCAAATGCCTATTTTCCCTCCATATTTGCAAGTTCATCCAACAAAATGGAAAATGCCATGTGTATAATATGTTGAAATGGCAATCATAAATATTTTCATGCTTTCATACTTTTTGCTCTAACTTCTTCTTCAATGAAATGCTTTCATAGTTTAAACTTCCACACAGGGAATTGCATTAGATACTTGTGTTTGTGCTTCCTGCAGCTTTCATTTCTTTTACATATGCATATACACAAACAAGTTGCTTGTGGGATTGCTATATGGTTCAATTTCTGCTAGTGTTAAAGACTTTCACAACATTCTGTAATGTACTTAGCAATTGTTGCTTTTCTTTGCCATGTACTCATTTCCGGTGTCAAACATATGTGGCAATATTTTTCTCTTCTTTCATATCTAATTGCTTTTACAAATTCCAGAATATTTGGTCATTCTTCAAAACAATCAGCAAAGCTCAAAGAAAGAATCTGGCCAAGCATTAGCATTTGCAATGACAACTGAATTGAATAGCCTTTCCATGGAAATAACATTGTCTTCTTCACAAGATGTTCCAAGGACCAATACTTTTGCAACGACATCGACCACTTTGGCAGAGGACACAACAATGCCTTAAAAAAAGTGATACTCTTGTCCATGAATTAATTTGGTTTCAATTTTTTTTCCACTTTCTTGTACAATCTTCTGTACTTGTTAAACAATGTTCATAGAATGCTTCAAATCATATTCAACTTTGTTTTTTCCTTGTTTAACACCAGTCTCAACATGCATACAGATCAAAGCAAGTGAGAGCAAAGCCATCATCTGTGATCCAATTATGCACTATTTCACACAACAATGTCTCTGAGGGTGATATTTGTGGGAAGGCAGGGGAGTGTTTCTCTTACTCACAGCAACACACACAGATCACTAGACTCAGAAATTTTCACTTACAGAACAGTCGCAGCTGACAGTAACAGCTGACTATAATATTCAACACAATCACAGCTAACAGTAACAACTGACTGTTTTTGCTAACAATAGGTTACAGGACTATTGCAACTGAGTGTTTCAACTATATTTGATAACCCCTGCGTTCGTAAAATTAAACTGATACTCTGTTTCAACAATCAAACACATTCAACACATAAAATAACTCTAATCTCTCAAGTTGCTACAACAAACTAATTTTAAAATAAATATGAGTTTTCAAACTCAAAATAACAGAAATACACAGTAAAATTATGTGTTCAACTTCAACTGATAATTATATTCAACTGTGTATGTGTCAATCACGATTACAATGTTGAGTATATATAGTGCTTCAGCCTAATTGACCTTTAAATGCTAAATGGCCCTTCGTAACAAAATCATATCTGCAGAAAATAAATGCTCTGTTCTGTTGCATTCTCGAGAAGTTAAATAGCTGGTTGTAGATGCCTCTTCAAAATTCGATGACCCTTCAACCTTTAATGCTTGAGTCAGTTTGGCGGTGGAGGACTCTTGAACAGTCAAAATAAAATATGATTTGGTTTGTCTTAATTAATTTATGGATTTTCAAATCAAATATGGGTGGTGTTGTCTTTTGGAAATTCCAGCGGCCATCTTTGTAAGTGGTGGAGTAATTAATCACTGCCAAAATTCTCCCCCTTAATTACTTCACCCAAAAACAAAACTTTGAAATACTAGATTTTTGTTACAGCTTACAAACCCCAATGTTTTTCCTATGAAACTCAAATGACTCTTTCCTCATAGGTTTTGTAAATAGGTCTGCAAACTGATTTTCTGATCTGCAAAATTCCATACTGATTTCATTCTTGTTTATCAATTCTCGAATGAAATGATACCTTGCATCAATATGTTTACTTCTTTTATGAAAGACGTGATTTCTTGATAGTGCAATCGCTGATTTGTTGTCACATAAAATCTGAGTTGGTTCATCTTGTTCATGCTGCAACTTAGAAAGAGTTCTTCTCATCCATATAGTTTGACATGCAGCTGCTGTTGCTGCAACATACTTTGCCTCAGCAGAGGATAGTGTCACTATGGGCTGCTTCTTTGAAGCCCATGCTACCGATCCCGATCCAAAACTGAATACATATCCAGATGTACTCTTTCTATCATCTGTAGAACTTGCAAAATCACTATCAGTATATCCAATCAACTTAAAATTTGAATTTGATGTATACTAGATACCAAAATTTGTTGTTCCAGCAATATATCTCAGAATGCTCTTTCCAGCTTGCCAATGGGTATTCTTTGGAGACTCCATAAATCTTGAAATCATACTTACTGTAAACACTATATTAGGTCTTGTTGCAGTCAAGTACATGAGACTTCCTACCAGTCTCTTATACAACGTTGGATCAACTTTTGACCCATCATCCTCCTTACTAAGTTTTGTACCAGTTGCAATTGGAGTTACAACTGGCTTACAATTCATCATTCTTAATCTTTTCAGTACATCATTTGCATACTTAGTTTGATTTATAAAAATACTATCCTCAGACTGAGTTACTTCAATACCAAGAAAATATTTCATCATTCCTAAATCAATCATCTCAAATTCCGTTTTCATGGCTTTCTTAAACTCATCTATTGAAAGATCTCCAGTGAAGATCAAATCATCAACATATAAGCAAACAATCAGTATTTTACCTTCTTAGTTTACCTTTGTATACAAGGTTGTGATGTACCTGCAGTAATTAATTAATGCAAATACACGAGATATCAGAAATAATATAACAGAATCGCTTTTATATTGATCACGGGCCACTTCGAGGGGGCAACCTCCTTTGAGCAAGCTCAATACAATTAACTTCACGGTGCCTTCAATGACCTCAACACACACTTATATACTAAGTCTATGCCCAATACTATGAGTCAAAACCATGGGACATATAATACTACAGGACGACTTACAAAGCATATGCGTCCAATACTATGGGTCAATACTATGGGCTAATATAAACTACGGATCAACAAATACTACGGGACGACTTACAAAGCATATGCGTCCAATACTATGGGTCAATACTATGGGATAATATAAACTATAGGTCAACAAATACTACGGGACGACTTACAAAGCATATGCGTCCAACAACAATATACTAACATAGTAAAGAGAAGGGTTGACATAGGTTCCTAACATCCCCTCTCCCTTAGAAAAAGCTTTGTCCTCAAAGCTTTGGTTGGAGAAATTGCTGCAGAATCTGAAGGAGTGGTTCCCCGATAGCATCCTCGGTTTGCATTTCGGGCCACTGACGCCTTTGGAGTGTCAAGGAGGATTGCTTGGAAGGCTGTAGATGAAGAAGAACCCTGTCAGCTGCGTGGAAAATGCGCTCAGAACGGTGCTGATCGGCTTGTTGTTTCCGGTGAATTCTGGCCATGTGAAGATTGTCCTGCAAAATGAGAAGAATCTGATCGCGGTTTCGAAGAACTGAGTCAATTTCCTGAACTGGGGAGCTGCTAAGGGTGTATAGAAGAAGAACTGGCGGTGTTTGTCCATAGACTGCTTCATATGGTGTCCTTTGAGATGTGGTATTGTACCACCAGAGTGCTACTAGGAAATCCATAGAAATAGTTGACCAAAGCTGTGTAGGGATGGGCAAAGGTTTGATCAATCCCGAAAGGAGTGTCGGTTCCCCCTTGTTGACTTGGAAAGTATCATCGTTAGCCACCATCTGTTGAATTGTCATTTTTAGTCCCGGCCAAAAGAAGTTACATTGTTCCTGGTCATACATTTTGCAGAACCCAGAGTGCCCTGTTGATGAAGAAGCATGGAGTTCATAGAAGAGATAGCCCTGTTGAACATATTGCAACCAATTTGGAACAAGCAGAGAAAGAGCTGTAAGAGAAACTGGGTCATCAATTGTGCGAGAAGGAGCATCTTCCACCATATTGTCCTTACCCTTCTTGTAAGTGATCACATAGGGATAACCCATGAGTTGGATAACCCATTGCAGGTGTGTTGGGGAGGAGACCCATTGTTCCAGAAATTTTTTCAGACTCGAGAGATCAGTCTTGATGCAGAAATAATTGCCTAATAGGTATGGCTGCCACTTCTGTACTGCATGCAAAATAGCCATCATTTCCTGCTGAGAGGTAGATGTGGCTACATTCTTACCGGAAAGGTCTCTTGAAGGCAACAAGCTCATTGGTTCAACAAAGATACCTGCATATCTATCCAAGGGAGTAGTGGAGACTGTTGATGGGTGCATCTGAATGGAATTAAGCTGAGCGATGACACCATGTGAATTCATCTTAAGGATTTTTTCCAGGCGATGTGAACTGATGATGCAGAGAGACCCTGGTTGTAAGCCCCTAAATTTGTGTTGTGCCCCATTGACTTTAAACTGCATCCAAAGTTCAGCAAAATCCCATAAGATGGGGCCAAGTGTGCGTAACCATTGAACGCCCAAAACCACATCACATCCGCCTAAGGGCAAGGCAAACATGTCAGAGCATAGGTTATAATCTTCCATAGAGATACGCACATTGTGACACTTCCCCTTGCAAGGTAAGGTGCCCCCATTGGCAACCATGAATTCAAAGTTGGAGCAAGGATTGACAAAACAATCAGCATGTTTGGCAATTCGAGGGTCAATGAAGTTATGAGTGCTACCAGAATCAATGAGTATGGTAAGAGGGAGCTTCTTGAAGTATCCCCTAACCCGCATTGTTTGTGGGTTGGTGACGTCGGTTACAGCATGGAGAGAGATCTCGGGTGGGTCATCCTGAGATGGGGTGTCAACAGGCGGGTGTTGCATGTCGATCGGATCATCTACTGTATCTGTAGCTTCTTCACCAAGTTCTAAGGCAGGCGGAGAATCCACATCCAAGAGACAGAGCTTTTGTTGAACACATCTATGTCCCCGAGTGAATTTCTCATCACAATTATAGCAAAGCCCTTTTTCTCGGCGTGCCTGCATTTCTATTTCAGACAAATGCTTGAGAGGAGTTGGTTGAGGAGCAGGCGTGATGGGAGGTCGTTGGAAACCCATATTTCTGAAGGGAACAAAGGTGGGTTTGGAGCGTTGTTGAGCTGCGATCTTGTCCTCGGCTAACTTAGCCAACCCTAGGACTTCCATCATTGTGTTGGGACAAAACATTTTGACCTCTGCGCGGATTTCATCCTTGAGACCACTGATAAAACAACTCCTGTAGAATTCATCAGACAATCCTTCTGTGTGATTGGTTAATTTCTCAAATTCCATCTGATACTCTCGCACTGTGCCAGTTTGGTGAAGTTTAGTGAGTGCTCCTGTGAAGTCGTCAAAAGTACTAGGACCAAATCGTGGCAAAATGAGTTGGCAAAAATCTGTCCAGTTTGGCTCGGGATGAGCTTTGATGTACCAACGGTACCATTGAAGGGCTTCCTGTTCCAAATGAAAGGATGCAAGAGGAACTTTCTGAACATCAAAAGTATTATGCAGACTGAAATATTGTTCTGCTCGGTATATCCATCCAGTCGGATCAGTACCATTGAAGCGAGGAAAATCAAGCTTCGGCCCATGAAAAATGCTAGAAGCAGAGAACCCGGTGGTTGCAAAAGATTCTGGTTGTCTGGTATTGTTCATAGCTGAATGCTGCAGATGGAGGCTGAGAAATTTTTCATCCAGATCTTGGAGTTTGGTTTGGATGGCTGCAAGTGCTTCCTCCATGGTGTTTGCTCCTGCACGGGTGACAACCATAACCAGGTTTTTTTTTTTTTTTGTGTGGAATGGGTATAAAAACACAAACAGAAGCTGATTTAGTAAAGGGAAATTTGGATTGGGGAAACAATCTGATGGGTAATTGGGGTTTGACTAGATTTTGGACACTGTCGAAAGGACAAGAAAGCAAAAAGGGGGATTTCAGAAGCGGGGTGATAGAATGAGAAAATTTGGCAGAGAGGGGCAAAGAAACAGAGTTCAGAAAGGAACTCTGTGGTAAAATTTGAAGGCGATTGGGTGAAATCTGAGGCAAATGTGGGCTTTCGGGCTTTGGGAAGGGGAATTGGGGATAGGGTCCTCAGGAATGAAATATGTAGAATGGAATGACAGGGGTTCCCCAAAAATTTCAAAGAAAACAGAGTAAAAATAAGGGAGATATGGAGAAAAAACTGAATCTGGAACAAATTTTTTTTTTATTTTTTTTTATTTATTTATTTATTTTTTTTCAGACTGGAGCGGCGACGGCTCGAAAGGGATCTGGAACAACGTCGAATGGATTGAAAACGGCTGAATCTGGAACGGCTTGCAAATGGATCTGAAACGGCGCAGCAGTGATCAACAATAGTTCAGCTGAAAGTAGATATGGACCCCAGGTATGTGCGGCTTCCTAACAGTTTAGGGGTTTCACTCGGCCACCAATGCTGTCTGACGGCTTGCATATTGGGGCAGTACCCCTCACTCCACGGCTCAGGTAAAACTGATAACCGCTTTGCCACAAACGACAGCTCTTGGTTTACCTCACGGGTGGGAACTAGTCAATCAGGTAGGGGTCGTTGCCCTTTTCGTTGGCAGGTCCTCTCAATGGGCCAGCTACTTCGGGGTTCCTGTGGTACTCCTCACAATGAGTTTTAGGGCTTATTCCCAAGTACTTCCCACAGTTAAGCGGATATGGATGATTCCCAAATCCGAACCTGCAACAGAAAAATTTGGGCAGAAATTCCACCCAATGTTCAAAAACCGAATCTATATTACTCAGAATCGCTATTATAGCATGTTTCCGGAACTGGAACAACCACTCTGCTTCTACTCGTGAAAGCGGAATAGAAATCTGGGCACCCGGTCAAAAGATTTTCTCGCCGCAATTTCTGCAGCCGTCACCGAAATTCTGAAAAATTGCTGATTTTAAATCCGCGATATCTCCACTTTTAGAACTCCAAATGAGATGATTTTTTTTTTGAAACTGCGTATTTTTGAAAGAGGAATTCAGATATGTAATCAGTTTCTTCTGATTTTGTGCAAAAAGTTTCAGAAATTGATCTGAAAGTCACCGCCCAAAAAAAGAAAAAAAAAATTCCACTTATGCCAAGGAAAGTGCTCTGATACCAGATGTGATGTACCTGCAGTAATTAATTAATGCAAATACACGAGATATCAGAAATAATATAACAGAATCGCTTTTATATTGATCACGGGCCACTTCGAGGGGGCAACCTCCTTTGAGCAAGCTCAATACAATTAACTTCACGGTGCCTTCAATGACCTCAACACACACTTATATACTAAGTCTATGCCCAATACTATGAGTCAAAACCATGGGACATATAATACTACAGGACGACTTACAAAGCATATGCGTCCAATACTATGGGTCAATACTATGGGCTAATATAAACTACGGATCAACAAATACTACGGGACGACTTACAAAGCATATGCGTCCAATACTATGGGTCAATACTATGGGATAATATAAACTATAGGTCAACAAATACTACGGGACGACTTACAAAGCATATGCGTCCAACAACAATATACTAACATAGTAAAGAGAAGGGTTGACATAGGTTCCTAACAAAGGTTGGCTCACTTGGACTTCTGCTGAATCCTTCACTATTCAAATATTCATCAATCATGCTGTACCATACTCTAGGTGCCTGCTTCAATCCATACAATGATTTCTTTAATCTGTAGACCTTGTCATCCTATCCATCAATTTCATATCCAGGTGGTTGTCTCACATAAACCTCTTCTTCCAAAGGTCCATTAAAAAACGCAGACGTTACATCCATTTGATATACATACCATTTATTATGAGCAGCAATAGCTAATACCATTCTTACCGTATCAAGTCTAGATACAGGTGCAAAAGTATCATTATCATCAATACCAGGTTGTTGACTAAACCCCTAAGCTACAAGTCTTGCTTTGTATTTTTCAACTTCACCATCAACATTTAACTTAGTCTTATAAATCCATTTGACACCAATACAATTTTTATTATTAGGCAAATCTGCAAGATCCCAAGTATTATTTCTTTTTATGGCATCAATTTCTTCATCCATTGCTTTTATCCAAACATCCTTTTTAACTGCTTCATCAAAACTTACAGGATCACATGCTATCAATGCAAAATTTGAAACTTGATCTACATCTTCATTTTGCTCATACAGTTCTCTTAAACTTTTAGTCTTCTGACCTCTAACTCTTTTTCTTAATGCAACTAATGTAGGATTTGATTCATTACTTACCTCTGATCCTGTTCCTTGTCGTCCATCAACACTTGATGGTTCACCAGGTTCTTGAGTTATGGGCATTCTGGCAGGTGTTCTTACTGCTGGTGTAGGCATATGTGGAGTTAACTAACCTCCATGTATGCCCTGCTCATCTTCTTCATCTTCTGCGTGAGATGTAACAACGTCCTCTCCAACTAACTTATCTATGTTGCCATCCCATGCTTCTTCTTCCTTAAACACCACATCTCTGCTGATTACATATTTCTTGGTGATGGGATTACAGAGTCTATATGCTTTAGATTCTTCACTATATCCAACAAAAACACATTTCTGACTTCTGTCATCTAACTTTCTCCTCATCTCTTCAGGTAAATGTGCATAAGCTACACAACCAAAAATTCTTAAATGAGATATGCTGCTACACTTACCACTCCATGCTTACTGGGGAACTCGATCCTTCACGCTCTTAGTTGGGCTTCTGTTCAGAATGTACACTGCGCAAGTAATAGCGTCTCCCCAATATTCATCTGAAAGATGCTTCTCCTTCATCATCCTTCGAGCCATGTTCATAATGGTTCGATTCTTTCTTTCTGCTACTCTGTTTTGTTGTGGAGTGTAGCGAGATGTAAAATGTCTTTTAATTCCATGATATTGACAAAATTCCACAAAATCATTTAACATATACTCACCTCCTCTATCTGATCTTAAGGATTTAATACATCTGTCACTTTCCTTTTCAACCATAGCTTTAAAACTTTAAAACACATCAAAAGCTTGATATTTCTGTTTCAACAAATACACCCAAGTTTTTTGACTAAAATCATCAATAAAAGTCATAAAATAAACATTACCAGTCAAAGAAGGTGTTTGCATTGGTCCACACAAATCTGTGTGTACCAACTCGAATGGTGTTTTTCCTCTGTATGAGACTCCAGAGATGAATTTCTCTCTATGATGCTTTCCCAATATGCAGCTCTCACATGAGCTTGTTGGCTGTTGGATACTGGGCAACCCTTTTACCATCTGCTTCTTCTGTAGCAAATCTAAGCCACCAAAATGTAAATGGCCATACCTCAAATGCCATAACCATGATTGATCTAAACTCTTAGTTTTATAAGCATTCAAAGAGTTAGTCAAATCGTTCTTCATAATCAGCGAAAACATTCTATTCTTTGTCATCTCTACTCTGGCTATCAACTGCTTACTTGGATATTTGTCATAAATAGTGCATACCTTGTTCTTGAAGAACACTCTGTACTTCTTCTCTAATAACTGTTCCACACTCAATAAATGATGTAGAGCATCCACGCTCTCCTCCACTCCCCACATTGGCGTCAAGCTGTGACATCCAGTGCATAACTTTCAAGAGACTGACTAAATTCCCAGTTAAGAGATCCGTAATCTAAGGGATCATATTTGGTAGGTGAGCGATCAATGCTGAGGGAGTTCTGGGAGTGACATGTGGCGAACAAGGGCAGAGATAAAACGGGGATCTCTACGGAAGAGAAGGAGGTCTTCACTGTTGGCTTTGCTTAGTTTGTTTTGGTTTTTTGGGAGTTGCTACATTCATAATCCAGCGGGAGTATCGATCTTTCATTTTGTTTTGGTAGGAGTAATAAGAAGGGCCTGCGTGCCCACTCAGTTGGAATAAACCAGGACTTGTGCATCTTGTAGGGAGTTAGTGTCTGTGATAATGTTTATTGGGCCTTTAAGGTCAGTTGATTATTCATAAAAATGCCGCTTCGTCTATTTGTGTTCTTGTGATCCCATCATTGGTAAACTCATGTGTTTGTTACCTGTGGGTTTTTGACAGAGTACCAGTTACTCTGTTTTTTGTTGATTGATTGTTATTTGCAGCAGAGTGCTTGCATCATTTCGTATTAGAGCAAACCACAATGGCCTAGAGGGGAATCCATTGTTGCAGGCTTAACGCTGGAGACTTAACTGCTGAAACTAGAGAGTTGGTTTGAGAGGAGAACTAAGTGAGCTCGGAGGATCCAAATAGTTGGTTCCATAGGAGAACCAAGTGTGCTCAGAGGAGCACTAGACTGCACGGAGGTGCATTATTATTATTACCAGTGGGTTCGGCTTTGGAAAGCCATACTGTGAACAACTTGAAGAGAGCAAGTTGTTGAGAAGCCAAAGAGAGATTGGCAAGTAAAAGTTAAAAATGGCAAAGGAGAAGCGGGTGAGCCAAGAAGAGAAAGAATGGATCAGGGTAGAGATACAAGCAATTAGGAAACTAATCAAAGAGCGTGATGAAAAACTGCAAAGAAAAGCGGAGATCCGAGCCATACGAAAGGTGATACGGGCCTTGGAGGAGGAAGAAAGACATCAAATTGAAAAGGGGGAGTTTTCAAAGGGGGTCTTAGTTGTGGAAGTGCTTTGCCACCCGAAAGAAGGTGAAGCACTTGAAGAAGAAGAATACAGTGCTGCTGAGCACATGGGAGCAAAGGAGGAGGAACAAATTCTTCCATTGTTGGAAGAACAAATGGTTGGGCAATGCATAAAGAGTGTGGTTGAAGATGTAGACAGGCCATCAACTTGGGATGCTGGGAAGGAAAATGTTTCCTTTAGTGAAAATGAAGTTGACAAGGTTGCAGCAGAAGAGAAAATTGCTTATGGGCAGCTCCTGCATGTAGGAATTGAGATTCCAAGGAAGGACATTGAACAAGGTGTAACAGAGAAAATTGGTGGTGTTCCAATGGTTAATGTAGCTGAAGGACAAAAGGATGTGGAAGAATCGCTAAATGTTTATGAGCAGAGAACTAATGACAATCTGAAAAATGAATTTATGGAGAAAGACGATTTATACTAGGGGTCGTTGGTGTGGTTGTTGCTAATTAGACTGTTGTTTTGTAAGATGCCATGGTTGTATTTTGATCGATGGAGAAAGTTGAAGAAAATAGAACTTAAGGCTATGAACCAGGAGGTTCATATTTCTTTAAACGAAGGGAGTATGATGCAGAGCATCCACGCTCTCCTCCACTCCCCGCATTAGCATTGAGCTGTGACATCTAGCGCATAACCTTCAAGAGACTGACTAACTCCCAGTTAAGAGATCCGTAATCTAAGGGATCAGATCTGGTAGGTGAGCGATCAATGCTGAGGGAGTTCTGGGAGTGACATGTGGCAAACAAGGGCAGAGATAAAATGAGGATCTCTATGGAAGAGAAGGAGGTCTTCACTGTTGGCTTTGCTTAGTTTGTTTTGGTTTTTTGGGAGTTGTTACGTTCGTAATCTAGCAGGAGTATACATCTTTCATTCTGTTTTGGTAGGAGTAATAAGAAGGGCCCGCATTCCTGCTCAGTCGGAATAAACCAGGACCTGTGCGTCCTGTAGGGAGTTAGTGTCTGTGATAATGTTTATTGGGCCTTTAAGGTCAGTTGATTATTAATAAAAATGTCGCTTCGGCTGTTTGTGTTCTTGTGATCCCATCATTTGGTAAATTCATGTGTTTGTTACCTGTGGGGTTTTGACAGAGTACCAGTTACTCTGTTTTCTATTGATTGACTGTTATTTGCAATAGAGTGCTTGCATCAATAAATTACACATTAAACAAGGAACATAATAAACATCATGAATTGTTCTTCTTTTACCATTCTTGGCGTATACATCAATCACACCTTTACCATTAACTTTTACCTTACCGTCATTACCTAACTTCACTTCAGACTGAATGCTTGTATCTAGATTTAGAAATAACTCCTTATTTCTAGTCATGTGATTGCTGCATGTGCTGTCCAAGAACCATATATCCTTTGAACTTTCCTGGGTGACATTACAAGTTAAAAACATAGGATTCGCTTCATTTTCAGTCTCCTCTGTAATGTGTGTAGACAACTTACTAGAATCTGCTTGCTTCTTCCAACACTTGTTAGCAAAATGCCCAGATTTATTGCAATAGAAACAATGAACTTTAGATCTATCATACCTTTGGTTTCTTGGCTGCCATGTTCTGCTGCTACTCCCCCTTACGCTAGGAGTATTATGCTGTAACTTCTCTTCATATTTTGAATCATTTATGCTGTCACTATGATCAGTAGTTCGACCTCCTCTTCCTCTGCCTCTAGTAACATGTAACTGAGATTTAAAAGCATTTTCTAATCGAGTGTCATCATACCTGTTCATTCTTGATTCATGAGCAATCAAAGAACCGGTCAGCTCATCAATGTGCACTTGACTGAGATCTTTAAACTCTTCAATTGGAACAACCACTACTTCAAACTTATTTGGCCAACATCTCATCAATTTCTCAATCACTTGCTGATCTGAGAGGTCTTCACCATACTGTCTTAGCTGGTTTACTATGTTCATAACTTGAGTCATAAAATTATCAACAGTTTCACTGTCCTTCATCTTTAAATTCTCAAAGTCCCTTCTCAAATTCTGCAACTTAACATTCTTTACCTTGGTCACACTTTGATAGCAAGTTTCAAGAGTGTCCCAAGCTTTCTTTGAAGACTTAGCACTTGATATCTTCGGAAATATGGATTTACTTAGGCCTTGCTGAATAAGGCCAAGAGCTTTGTTGTCCTTCTTCCTATTCTCCTTCAACAGAACATGCTCAACATTTGACAGAGCCAATTCAGCAACTTGATCAACTGGCTCTAGATAACCAATCGTGACAAATTCCCAAAGATCCTGAGCACGCGGGATAGTTCTCATCTTAATAAACCATGTGTCATAATTTCTTTCAGTCAACACAAGAATTTGTGGCTACACTACACTGCTGTTAGTAGCCATCTTAAATTAAATTCCAAATTACTTAAAATAGAAAAATGAAAAAAAACTCAACCAAGCTCTGATACCACTGTGGGAAGGCAGGGGAGTGTTGTTCTTACTCACAACAACACACACAGATCACTAAACTCAGAAATTTTCACTTACAGAACAGTCGCAGCTGACAGTAACAACTGACTGTAATATTCAACACAGTCACATCTAACAGTAACAACTGACTGTTTCTGCTAACAGTAGGCTACAGGACTGTTGCAGCTGAGTGTTTCGGCTATATTTGATAACTCTTGCATTCATAAAATTAAACTGATACTCTATTTCAACAATCAAACACATTCAACACATAAAATAACTCTAATCTCTCAAGTTGCTACAACAAACTAATTTTAAAATAAATATGAGTTTTCAAACTCAAAATAACAGAGTATAACAGAAATACACAGTAAAATTCTGTGCTCAACTTCAACTAATAATTATATTCAACTCTGTCTGTGTAAATCACGATTACAATGCTGAGTATATATAATGCTTCAACCTAATTGATCTTTAAATGCTAAATGACCCTTCGTAACAAAATCATATCTGCAGAAAATAAATGCTCTGTTCTGTTGCATTCTTGAGAAGTTAAATAGCTGGCTGTAGATGCCTCTTCAAAATTCGATGACCCTTCAACCTTTAATGCTTGAGTCGGTTTGGCAGTGAAGGACTCTTGAACAGTCAAAATAAAATCTGATTTGGTTTGTCTTAATTAATTTCTGGCTTTTCAAATCAAATCTGGGCAGTGTTGTCTTTTGGAAATTCCGGCGGCCATCTTTGTAAGAGGTGGAGTAATTAATCACTGCCAATAATATTTTGATTGTCTATGGACCTGCTCAAAATCGAAACTAGAAACCAGGATTCTCCCGTCAAGACAAAGATTCCGCATGCAAATCTTGTTGATAAAGATAGCTTTATGACAATCACTGCAACAATTAACGATAGTTTGATAAATCGCTTTGGCGTCTTGCCTGGGAAAATTGTCAGGTTAGCTGGTTTTGAACTCAAAAGAAGGGTCAGTATGATCGTGGTGATGTTATCTATTCAATTGCCATCTTTCCAACCACCATTGTTGAGACAATTGGGCAAGTGTGCAAAGTTTGTTGTCTCCCACTAGACATGACAATTTCTGAGTTGCTGTCATCTGAGGAGACGTATGTTGTTGGCCCTGTTGCAGTCATCGTTGTAGGATGTCAAGTGTCAACATATCAATAAACAACTGGATTTTTACATAAGAGATGGTCAAAATGCACAGGACTATGCCATTGCAAACTCCTTCTTTCCTATGAAAAAAAACCTTATTTCTTTACTCTTCTTTTTTTTCCCTTGTCAGCACTTTCAACAATTATTGTTTTTCCCTTTTCTTTTGCTCTTTATTGTAAAAAGCTTATCTCAAAAAACAAACCTGTATCCATTCATTTTCCTATGATTTTGACATGTGGTTCTTCTTCGCCTATGCATGCTCAGTTTCAGGAAAATGAAACCTATAAAAACTTCTTCCTCCGTGTACAACATCAACTAGCAGTGGACGAACCACCTCTTATTTGATTAAAAACATTGTAAGGCCTAGACCAAAAGGGAGCAATTTGATGAAGACATCACAAGCAACCTTTGTTGATCCTCTCAATGACGAATCAACCATCCAGATCTGCTCTCAATTGTCGAGGCAAAGGCACAGGTCAGCAATCGAAAACCATTCTCTGACATGGCATTTGAAAACATCCTTTGAAAATGCTTTTCAGCTAATGAGATCTTGTTAGTTTCTCTAGTTATACTTTCTAAGGTGAAATCAGATACTTGACAATGAATGACTTTATTGAATTCCGCTTGATTTTAGTTGCATCAACTGCCATTGTTGATGATCTCTGCTTGTGTTATAACACAAACCACATCTAGAACTATTTTCTTGTTCATGGCTTATGTAAGGCATCAACAATGGCTATATCTCTTCCCATCCAAGCGAAACAAAAACTGTGACTGGAAAACTATATAGGAATTAAGCTAGGCAGTCTCTAAAGATTCTAAAAAAGGTTATTTTCCAATATGCATTGGCTACTGACATTGCTCTTCAAGCAGATTCAAAATAATAGGCTACCCTCTGTACATGGGCATTTGCCTTTGTCTCAAAACTATTTTATGTTTCTATGTTATTTCTATTTCATTACAAGCTACATTGTCCTGCTCACCATGTATACCAGTTGATGAAGTCAATTCATTTGTCTATGTAGATTGCACAAAATGAATATTTGAATTAAACATGTCTCTTGCTCTATTCTTTGTCCAGAAAATATTCAAAATTGCAATTTCCATGGTTACATCAAAGAAGCGAAATAAAATTTTCCACTCAGATTGTTATCATTGGTAGCTTGAAAGGATTTTTGTTTGTTTGTTTCCGAACGTGATCTTAAGTACATGTTTCATGATTCCCCTTTGTACATATGTTGTATCTAATCATATTCAATCTAATGTTTTTTGTACTCTCCTGTTACAAATTGCAACAGATATATGGCATACTGAAAGTAAAAAAAGCGTTTGTGCTGGGAAATTACGCAGATTTCCTCTGTATCAGATTTGGGAGAGCGAAATTAAATCAGAATAACAAGACACGCAAAATTGATAATGGAGTTCGGCCAATTAAGCCTACGTCTCCAGGCTGCTGCAGATCTTTTATGAAAGGAAAAAATTACAAAGTGTTTACAAACACTCACACCATATTGATCAGAACTGTAAAAAAACCAGCACACAGGCTTTTTCTTCTATCTCGCTTGTCTACAAATGTAGAAGCCCACCTTCTAGTTATAGATGCAGACGCCCATATCTACACGTTTTGCTAGCTAACAAGCCAATATATTTTTCAACAAAGGATGCACCGTCCACTCTGTTGTCTTGGGTTGTTGGCTTGACAACCACTCTGTTTCCCTTTCAGCTTAAATGTCATTTATGTGAGTTTGACCAACAATCTCCCACTTGAAGACCGATTTCAATCTGTCTTCACACCTCGATCAATGCAACAGCCTTTCTGGTCTTGTTACTCTAGCAGGCCAACTGAAGTTGAACACAACTTCAGTTTGTCGATAGTCACCGCCTTTGTCAGCATATCTGCTAGATTCTTGCTTCCTTGGATCTTCTCCAGTATTAACACATCATCTTCCAATAGAGATCTGATGAAGTGATAACGAAGTCCAATATGCTTGGTTCTGGAATGAAATGCTGAATTCTTCGCCAAGTGTATCGCACTCTGACTATCACTGTGTAATACATTCTTCTCCAGTTTGAAACCCAACTCAGTTAACAAACCTTGAAGCCATATCATCTCTTTACTAGCTTCAGTCACAGCTACATACTCAGCTTCTGTAGTGGATAGAGTGACAATTTTCTGTATCTGTGACATCCAATTAACGGCTGTAGTTCCAACAGTGAATATATATCCAGTGGTGCTTCTTCGGTGATCAACTTTACCTCCAAAGTCTGCGTCTACATAGCCTTGTACTTTCAACTCTCCCTTACCAATGTATAAACACTTCTTTGTGGTGTCTCGTAGATACCTCAAGATCCACTTGACTGCTTCCCAATGAGTTTTCCCTGGATTTGACATAAACCTGCTAACAACTCCCACTGCATGGCCAATGTCTGGTCTCGTAAAGACCATTGCGTACATCAAACTCCCAATGGCTGAGGCGTAAGGAACCTTAGCCATGAAATCTTTATCTTCCTCCGTCTGAGGGGACTGATCCTTGGATAGGCGAAAGTGACTAGCCAAGGGTGTGCTGACTGGCTTGGCGTCGCCCATGTTGAATCTCTGCAAAACAGGGTTGATGTATTCTGCCTGAGATAACTGCAAGAACCCTCTATGCTTATTTCTTGTAATTTGCATTCCAAGAATCTTCTTTGCTGGACCCAAGTCTTTCATGTCAAAATCCTTTGACAATTGCTGCTTCAATCTTCTGATATCATCCATATCTGAGCCTGCTACTAACATATCATCGACATAAAGTAGTAAAATGATATAACTAGACCTATATCTCTTAAAGTAGCAACAGTGGTCGGCATTGCACTTCTGGAAACCTTCCTTGTGCATGAAGCCGTCGAACTTTCTGTACCACTGTCTTGGGGCTTGTTTCAGGCCATACAAACTCTTCTTAAGTCTGCACACCATGTTCTTCTTCCCGCATTCTAAAAAACCTTCTGGCTGGTGCATGTATATCTCCTCATCCAAGTCTCCGTGAAGAAATGCGGTCTTCACGTCCAACTGTTCAAGATGAAGATCTTCGCTGGCAACAATACTCAATACTGATTTGATAGTATTGAGCTTCACAACGGGAGCAAAAATGTCGGTGTAGTCAACTCCTTCCTTTTGTTGGAATCCTTTGACAACTAGTCGGGCTTTGTATCTCTTGGAACCATCATGCTCCTCTTTCACCCGGTACACCCATTTGTTGTGAAGCGCCTTGTCAAGCACTCTATTTGCAGATAATTAAATATCAAACACACAGAGCGTATGAAATTTATTGTCAACCCGAGAAAGTCTTTTTATTTCAAAGGACAAGTGCACAATATATGCTTAAACACAAAACCATTAGAAGTGAATACTTTTATCTTCTATCATCCATGTTCATCCCAAGAATCTATGCAATCCCAATTGCCTTCTAACTGCTATACTACAATTCTTTTCTATTATGCATCAAGAAGAAATGGTATCAGATCTAATCAACGATTGCAAGAAGGAAATCTCATTCGCATTCTAAAATAATCACTTGTCTAATCTAATCAAGCTGGGAATCATAAAGCATGACCTGAACATTACTCTAGAACTTTAATGAAAGAGATTGAAGCAACTGTTCTAAGAAACTGAATTGCAAAATATAAATCAATCAACACATAACAGGAAAGCTAATTTGTAAGAGCTCCTAGGATTACGTCTCAGCTGTAGGATGAACACAGCAGTGTGAACAGAAATTGAAATATGTAAAACAAACCTGACTCAGTCGACTGTTATTCGATACCATTCACCAATCTCACGAAAGTATAATCATTTACTGAGAAATCCACACAATGAATATTGCTGCTGCGTACAAAAGAAAGAACAAAGCATCACACAACAAGAAAGATGAAATCCTAAATTAACACAGCAATCTCTGTGGAAGACGGGCCCAGTCTTCACACAGAGACGCTGGTTGAACAACACTCTCTTTAACTCAGAAGTAACTCCTTATATTAACAGAAGAATGAGTACACAGTTTCGGCTCAGCTGCTAATACAAGATAAATTAATTGTTTGTTGTCCAACCCCTCGGTCGAGGCAATACCACATATTTATACATACAGTTTGCAACATCTAAACCTATAATTGGGCAGCCATGAAGATCTCTGATCTTCAGGCGCCCTAAATAATCTAGCTGTTACAATGCGTGGCAGAACTGAAATATCCAAATATGAGAGGAGTTATCAACTGTCCCAAGAGTGGCGATCCTTCCAGCTCACAGCTGGATTCGAGCAGCGACATACTTAAGATAGCACTTTATGTTACAGCTGCCCTGCCACGACTGTGCCTTGATTGACGATTTGAGCCCCAAGGAACCTTCTACAAGCAGTGGACGTCCCTTCCTCCATGACTTGTTCAGCTCCGATCTTCCTGCAGTCTATTTGTCTTACTACCTTCATAAATCGCATCATGTTAGCACAAATTAAGAGATGCACAGCTTTAATCATCACAATCATAAGTATTAATACAATAAAACAATAATCGGCCATACCTTGGTAAATTGGGGAATAAGATAAGGACAATAAGTCGAATTGCCAAGGTAATTGGTGTGAGACAAGGGAAGGGAAGATGATAAATGATGGTCAAAAAGGGCCAATTCTGGGCTCAACACGCCTTCTTCCCCACGGGTAACTTAGCTAGTTCCCATATCTGGTTGGAGATTAGAGACTTCATCTCATCTTTCATAGCAAGCTCCCACTTGCTAGCATCTCCAGTCTGACAAGCTTCATCATAGCTTTCAGGCTCCCCTCCATCAGTCAGCAACAAATAGTTCATGTATCTCCTGTTAGGCACATGAGGTCGAGAAGACCTTCTCAATACAAGAGCTGGAGTAGGAGGCTGTGGTGTGTCGGGTTGCTGTGCACTGCTTTGTCCAACGAGTTCCTCTGGCTGAGGATTTGCTACAATCGGTTCCATCACGAGACTATCTGGGATATCATCTGCATCTGCAAATACTGGCTCACTCTGCTCTGAGTCGCTGGCGTTTGTTTTATGCCTATCCTTGTACATTACTCTTTCGTTAAAAATCACATCTTTGCTACGGATCACCTTTTTGTTTTCATTATCCCAAATGCGGTAGCCAAACTCATCCTCGCCATAGCCGATGAGGGTGCATTTCTTGGATTTGGGATCAAGCTTATTCCTGCCTTGATCACTGATATGCACATATGCTACACAACCGAAAACTTTTAGATGTGATAGTTTTACCTCTTTTCCGCTCCATAACTCCTCTGGTATTTTGTGCTCTAATGGAACCGATGGGCCTCTGTTGATCAAGTAAGCTGATGTGTTGACTGCTTCCGCCTAGAACTGCTTTGGTAGACCTGACTGTAGACGAATGCTTCTGGCTCTTTCTGTCAATGTTCGGTTCATACGCTCAGCTACACCATTGTGTTGAGGCGTACCTGGCACGGTTCTCTCCATTCTGATCCCGTGCTCATAGCAGAATTTCTTGAATCTGGTGTCTTCGTATTCACCACCATTGTTGGTTCTAAGCTTTTTGATCTTTAGACTTGTCTCATTTTCAACCATAACTTTCCATCTCCTGAAAGTCTCAAACACTTCAGACTTATGCTTTAGAAAGTAAACCCATACCTTCCGCGAGTGATCATCGATGAAAGTCACGAAGTAGTATTTCCCACCAATGGATGAGACGGTCGTTGGTCCCCAAACATCAGAGTGAACAAGCTCCAACCTTTCCTTCTTTGGGGTTCTGCCACTTGTATGAAAGCTGACCCTCTTCTGCTTTCCAAGTATGCAATCTTCGCACATGTCAATCTTAATTGACTGTAGACCTGGAAGTTTGCCCTTCGAGCGCATAATCTTCATTCCCTTCTCACTTATGTGGCCAAGTCTTTGGTGCCACAGATTGGGATTTTCGTTTCCTGCTGCAACTGTAATCGAACAGCATGCCCCTGCTGTCATGTAAAGAGTACCACTCTTCTGGCCACGAGCAACCGTTATTGCACCCTTTGAAATCTTCCAATTATCACCATGGAAGATCGTAGTGTAGCCTTCGCTAGCCAACTGTCCTACTGAGATTAAGTTTTTTCTTAGGTTGGGAATATGTCTGACATCCTTTAGCTCCCAAACAGACCCATTCAACTTAATCTTCACTACACCTTTACCAATAATAGCACAAGGTTGATCATCACCAAGGTATACCTTTCTGAGGTTTCCAGGAACATACCTCTCGAAGAATTCTTTCTGCGAAGTAGCATGAAATGATGCTCCAGAGTCTAGCACCCAAGACTCTTCCTTGCTTTCTAAAGAGCATATCAACGCATCATCTCCTCCTGAGGTGGAAATAACATTTGCCTCTGCTTTCGCCTCCTGGTCCTTCGGTGCGCTCTTGCACTGATTTTTGTAGTGCCCGGTCTTCCCGCATTTCCAGCACTCAACGGTCTTCGAGCTATGGAAATTATTGGGATTCCTGGATTTGGACCTCCTATCCTTTGATCTACCTCGATGGTTCGATTTGCGTCCATTCCCTCTGTTTGAATTTCTTCCTCTTGACTCTGTATGCAAAACTGAAGAGGTTGACGATTCACCCGAATCTCTCCGTCGGATCTCTTCACTGAGAACCAGATCACGAACATCATCAAATTTTAGCTTATTGTTTCCCGACGAGCTACTCACAGCCGTGACAGCAGCATTCCAACTTTCTGGTAGAGAAGACAAAAGTATCAGTGCTCGCACTTCTTCATCAAATTCAATTCCAACTGAACTCAGCTGGGTTGTGACTGTATTGAGTTCATTGAGATGATGAGCTACCGATGCGTTTTCCGTCATCTGCAAATTGAACAATCGCCTCATCAAATGAACTTTGTTAGAGGTCGATGGCTTCTCATACATACTGGAGAGAGCCGCCATAAGACCTGCTGTGGTCTTTTCCTTTGCTATGTTAAAAGCAACATTGCGAGATAACGTCAATCGGATAACTCCGAGGGCTTGCCTATCAAGAAGAGCCCAGTCTTCATCCTTCATGCTCTCTGGCTTCTCTTCTGCGAGAGGTTGATAAAGCTTTTTCTGGTACAGATAATCTTCGATCTGCATTTTCCAAAAGCCGAAGTCCGCACCATCGAACTTCTCAATTTTCACCTTTCCTTCATCTGCAGCCATTGCTCCCACTCGAATCTGACTTCCTCTGGATCGTTTCTCACAAATCTGGCTCTGATACCAGTTGCTGGGAAATTACGCAGATTTCCTCTGTATCAGATTTGGGAGAGCGAAATTAAATCAGAATAACAAGACATGCAAAATTGATAATGGAGTTCGTCCAATTAAGCCTACGTCTCCGGGCTGCTGCAGATCTTTTATGAAAGGGAAAAATTACAAAGTGTTTACAAACACTCACAACATATTGATCAGAACTGTAAAAAAACCAGCGCACAGGGTTTTTCTTCTGTCTCTCTTGTCTACAAATGCAGAAGCCCACCTTCTAGTTATAGATGCAGACGCCCATATCTACACGTTTTGCCAGCTAACAAGCCCATATCTTTTTCAACAAAGGATGCACCGTCCACTCTGTTGTCTTGGGTTGTTGGCTTGACAACCACTCTGTTTCCCTTTTAGCTTAAATGTCATTTATGTGAGTTTGACCAACAGTTTGTACCTCCATTCCAATTCAACTATGCCAAATGCAAACTGCCCATGATCCAGAACGCCTCTTTTTGCTTATTCTGCAACCGGGAAACAACAACAACCCATGAGCATATTTTGCATTGCAGACTGGATGCCGATGAAGGAATGATCGATTGAACATTGCGAGGCTCACAATTAAAAGAATTGTGTCCATTCATTACATCTGTCTCCTATGAACAGTAATGCAAAAGCGTTTCGGGCACTATCTTCAATCTTCGGAAAGTCAGATATCAAGGGCTCTACACCTTGGCAATGGACAACAGAATTGTTGATTTCAAAAAAATCTAGCAAGAAGGTATGAACAAACTTTATTATTCTTTAACAGAAGTCAAATTTTGAAAAAAAATAAATCAATATGTTTCTTTCCAAATTTGCCCAGACCCAAAAAATAATAATAACAGTTTCAGTTGTCTTTTCAAAGTAGCTGTTTGAAATCTATGAAAAACCCATGCACAGAAATCTTACCATTATTTATCCTATCATCAAGTAAGGAAACAAAAAAAACACAAGACTTCTCTGGTTTGTAATGACCCTCTTTTGAACTTCATGTTTTCACCTTTGCATTGATTTTTGCATGGCATGTAGGGAAAATCACCATACTCCTATTGCATTTTTTTGCTTTTTGTTCATTGCATTTTTTAATGGCCATAGGCTTCGCCAGGTCTAGAACAAATGGCCACAAACAATATCCCTGAAGTTGCAACATCTAGATGCTTGCTGTGTTCTACTATCAAAAACAACATACATGCATATGATTTTTCCCTGTGCCTCTGTCTCCATCCACATCATATGAAATAGTCTTTTTTCAACGCCATTGCTAGGTGTCTACTATTTGCTTCAGAATACAAAGTTTCTATTTCACTTACAACCACTATGTCCCTTGCACTGTGATATGTTGTCTATTCAGTATATCTTTGCACAGAAAACTTGACTGCATACGTGGACATCACTTTAAATGTTTTCTCTGGGCCTGGTTTCCGACAACTAGCATTTGATATAGATATTGAATGGGCATTCACCTCCATCAGCAAATCTGCTAGGGATATTAGATATGGATATGGGAAGAGATCACATTGATTCACTTCGATACTTTTGCTTGAACAAGAAAAACAAAAAATAGCCCTGTAAAGCATTGGTCTCTGGCCTCGACATGTCACCATTACCTTGTCATGAGCTGATAGGTTAATTGCTTCTGTACCAATAAATGAATATAGCTGTTTCGCTCCTTGCTAGGACTTTGTTTCCTGATTTAAACTTGGTAAAATAAAAGAAAAATAAATACTTTTAATCTGAACAAATGTACCTATGTCTTTCATAGATTGATGGCCTGGTTTCAAGCATTTAAATTGGCAATGCAAATGATTAGTTTCCAATTGCATAGTCAACAATCATGTCCTCCTTATTGCAACACAACTTTCCCATTCAAAGCCAGCAGAAGAAAATAAACAGTAGATTGACCTGCACATAATCCTAAATTAGGCAACTACTATTGTAATTAGATATCACACATATTATAGGATTTGAATATGTCTTGCCTCTTCTTTTCCTGCACATTTGAGTATCTTTGTTAAATCCTTTCGTGCAAGGCCATCTGGACACTGGCACGAGCATTTTCAATAGCTAGATTGCCCTGGATCATTGCATATGCTATATGCAATATTCAAAGCAGCCAGAATCATTGTCTTTGATGCTGCCAATGGAGATTGCCTAACTTACAATAAGAATGCAGGTGCCCAATAAACATAGACCTGTGTGTGGGCCCTGGGGTGTTGAACCAAAAAGTTTCTATGACAAAAACAACATTCATATTCTACCATATCTACCTATGGTAGAACAACTTACTTAGATTCAACTCTCGCTGATGTTTGTCTTGCATCATTGCCATAGCATATCCAAAAAACGGAAATTGCAATTGCTTCTAAATATGCGATGCCATGTTCTGCTATCTGTTGTGAATACATGTATTTGTATTCAACAAGCAATTGTTGTACATATCCCATCCTCTCCTCCACATTGCATACATATGCTGACCAAATCTACGTACTATTGTTGCACAGCAACAGAACCAGGTCTGCAAAACTTGAATCATGCACATTCCCAAAAAACCTGGACAGTGGCATGTTCATGACAAATGTGAACAAATCTTGTACTTACACTTGTGCCGAGTGATAGATACAGTCGTGTTGTCACAAGATTCAAGCTTCACATTATCATTACACAATGGAAAAGAATAGTGATGACTACTCACATACATAACAGGTCTAAAGACACAAAGCCAATGCCACAAGCATGTAACCAGATGAGAAATCACAGAACTCTCCTCAGACAAGGCTAAAACATAGGAGATGCAAAAGTGCACTCCTCAAGAACCATATGTGCTGTAAAAAAAACTCGTTTCAACAGAAAAAATTTACCATTTTTTTTTAAGCCAGCATTGGAACTGGATTTGTCTTCTTGAATCTGAAATTTGAAAGTCAATAACAAAAAGTCTGCGCAACAGGAAACCTGCTTGATTTGACTTGGCCACAGATAATGCTCCTGCCCATATCACTCATCGTGTTTTTGACAGTGTATTTGACCTTGCACATAGAACCTGTTCTGAAAATGTTATAATTTTGTTTTTTTTCCTATTTTATTGTGGAATGTTGATTACGTCACATTAAGACTCATGATACATGCACATCAATATCATTGCATCTAAAATACAAAAAAATTACTTTCACAAGAGTCTTCTACTAACATCACAAAAGCATATGAAACATTTCTTCCTTTGAACTGGCTATATCACTATCTATATCCACTGCACATATAGAATTGCTAGTGTAAAAACAAAACAACCAATCCTGGTTCGAATACAGAAATTTCTTCCAGATTAGGCTATTTATGCAGCTTATGGAAAATGCCTGTGTTTCAAATTCTGTTGTTTTCTTTTTTGTATATGTTAAAAACACATGTTTCTCTTCTGGCTCATAATATTGCTCTCACCATTGCCTGTTCCCCTGTGCAGGTGCAACTGCCCATGAAGGTTGGCCGGATACCAGCCACACCAATATAAACATGGATTTTATGCATGGCTCCTATGCTTTCTGTCCAGGACAATGATCATTTTTTGGTTTTTGAAACTTGTGTAAATAGACTATGTAACAGAAAATGCAAAACTTTCCTGCTCGGGTCAGAAGCACAAGCGATTTTAATACTTATTTTTGACATGGATTTTATGCATGGCTCCTCTGCTTTCTGTCAAGGACAGTGATCATTTTTTGGTTTTTGAAACTTGTGTAAATAGACTAAGTAACAAAAAATGCAGAACTTTCCTGCTCGGTTCAGAAGCAGAAGCGATTGCAATACTTATTTTTGACAGATTACTGCAGTTTTTGTTGTTCCTTTTTTCTCCATGGAAGAGACCGCAATGGAGTTTTTGTCCCGTGTACATGGCTTTGCTTTTTAAAATCCAACTCACCTTATAGTTGTAAATATATGTTTCAGAACAAACAACATTTTTTGTAAAGTATCTGTCTCGACTCTCAATCATATCTCCTATTTGCTCATTTTGTAATTGTTTGTTGTGTTGCAACTCTTGTATATAACAATGCCTACATCTAAAACAATAAATCTATAATTACAACACCAACAAAAAACTTCATCAACAAAGAAACAAACTCTGTATATATTCTAGATCATTCTATATTCAATATTCAGATCCCTTCTATACTGCCGCTACACCTAAGCAATGCCAACCTACATGCATAGACAACACAATGAAAAGTTGTTGAAGAAATTGATTTTGCTCCCTCTGTTGCTGCCTATTTGGCACCACAGCAATGTATATAATTATAAACCATTTCTTCTAATTGCTCAATAATATTGGCTAATGGCAATTGCATACTTGAATTGAGAATGCTCCAGCCCCTGCCTATAGGTACAAGTTCTTTCTTTCTTAAGCAAATACTAAACTGTTGTTGTGTGTAGCTGTACACTATATTTATATCTTCTATTTTTGTTGCGTTCCCCACATAAATCGATGTTCCTGCCATGGCACTGCTCTATAGTCAAACTGATGTGGCTTTTGCAATTAGTTTTGTCCGTTGCCTGCACAATTTCCATGTTTCTCTGCCATGCAAAAATGCATAGGCTATACCATAAAGCCAAGTGTTGTGGCTTGTGCGCTTCAAATGTGTCAGAGAACACCGTTAATTAATTTCATTCTAAATTCTTACACATTACTTAGAAAAAGAGTACATGTTGTTGCAAATGCTTTGAATTAATCCAATGCATTGTTGGCATTGTTGAGAAAAAACAACATATTTTTTCATATTTTCACGTTCATTCAACAAATATGATCTGATTCAATCTTGTAAAATTGACACTTGATTCGTGAAGACGCATAGTTTCAAAATCATACATGCCATCAAACTATGGCAGATTGGAAAAAAAAACTCTGCTCTTCTTAATGGGTTAATTGCAATCAAAAGTGCAGATTCAACATCAAAGAATCTACCAAGAAACTGTGACCTAAACTTGCTTGGCTACTGAATCTACCTTAAATAATTTCTCACCTACTATATGGATGACAGTGGCCAACTTAAAAAATATAGTTGCATGATCACTTATATCTATTCTAACTAAATAATTGCTGAAGTGTCATAAAGAGTCAATAGTTGATGCCATGTTTCTACATTCATTTACAAATACAGATATACCAATTGAATCAATAAAAAATGTCATTTGATTTTTATCCAAGGCCAATTTTTTCTTGCCTATTTTCCCAATGATAATGTCTATCAAAACACAAATGCAGATTCCAACCTAGTTCAATCAAAGAACAAGCATATAGACAATGTTATGGTTCCTGTAATTTGATGCTTTGATTATGTCATTTGCCACACTTTACATTTTTTTTTACCACAGCGAACTCGCTTTTGGCCAATGTTATATGTCAATGCTGTCACTATTAAAAGACATAAACATAATTTCTGGCAATTTTAGCTTTAACCATCCAATATAAGCATCTTACACCACAAATTCTATTGAAACCGACGCTGCTCTCAATTGTAATTTCCAACGCAAAATGAAATCTCATTTGACACTTTAATAGTTAATCTATGAACATGGCCACTTAGAGAGCATTTCATACTATTAAACATGGCACCCTCAACATTTGCACCTTCTTGCTGATGTAATTGCATGAATGGCTTGTGCATAGACTTTCAATCTCATCATCCAAACCACAATTAAAAAAACAAAAGGTATTAAAAAACCAAAACAAGAAAAATGCCATCTGCATTTCACCTAAAACTTTCTCACATTCTTGGATAAATACTCGACAGATCTTGTAACAAATACTGCCACAATAATCGCGTTCGCAGCAAAGCACTGTGCAATCCACAAAATAAAACAAAAACCGGTGAAAATAGCAAAACTCTTTTCTATATTTGTTGCTTGTTGCCTTCTTGTATGCACACATTCAACTATATATATGCGCAAATTGCATAGCTAACAATTGCGTATCAATTTTTTCTAATTGCTTTCCCTCCTTTTTTTTTCTTTCCCCCTTTTGTCAATATGGTTATACTTATTTTCCTCCCCGCTTTGACAACACGTACATTGGGCTTCCAAGACTGCAATCTCTTTGCATCTATAGACTCCCTCGCTGGTTGCATCCTCTTTTCACATGGGTGTATGTTTTTCTAACTGTTTCAATAAAATTTCCTCCGAATGACTTCTTTGAACATTCCAATATTTACCTCGTTAACAACTCAACCATTACAACCCTCCCTTACAAAATGCTTTTGTATCTCCAACATCATTTTGCATATTGTCAACCGGTTTTCTTTCTTTCTACCCTCCATAATTTGTTGAATGCTGACATCAACCTCAACTCAATCTTCCCAAAAATTATCTAGCATTTGTTCCCCATCACGGATACAGCTAATACACCTCCACCATTAGATTTTCCAAGAGTTAAAAAAAAAAACTAGAAAAAAATAAAAACAACTAAACAATTAAAAAAAACAGCCTGTTCTTACAAGTGCCCCTCTATTATGCCAGCTTCATCCATTACTTGCAAATTGCTTTTGAATCTCTCCTCTTTGTTACATCCTTTCCCTTCGCGCTTGCTTACATCTTCTAATCGCCGCAATCTCTTTTCATTGCCTTGGGTATCAAAACAATTCTCTTCATTCAAGCCACATGTCGTACAAGAACATCCTCCACCCTCCATATATATGTGCACATTATTTAACAACACTACTGGTCTTGCTCTTATAATTGCAATGTTGGGACATTGCAACTTCATCTCATAATCCCTCTCTTTTAATATTTATATATGTATTATACAGATACAATAACAAGGTAACTACTAGTTATGGATTGTAATGATGATGGACATAATTCTGTTATGTTTCAGATTATGTTACAGATGGTAGAAAGATTATTGAGAAAAGTGATTCCATTATAGGTCAGTCGATACAACAAGAAAATAAAACCTATTAGTTAATTTTGTACTCAATTGGACTTCTAAGCCCCGAGTCCATCATCAAGAGATATCATTACAAAGAATATTTGGATCTTTGTACAAGGTGGTTTATTACTAAATATAAATAACCTATTAGTTAATTTTGTACTCAATTGGACTTCTAAGTGAGTCCATCATCAAGGGATATCATTGCAAAGAATTTTCGGATCTTTGTACAAGGTGGTTTATTACTAAATATAAATAAACCACGGTTTTTTTTTCCAAGGAAAAAAAACAAGGTAACTACTCATAATTCATAGAATAAAACAAACAAACAAACACACACACACATACATTTCTCATGAATGATGCCTTGCCCCGCTGGGGCCCTTCCACGACCCTTCGGAATATTAAATGGTTGCTCGCCCCGCGAGTAACGAATATTTACTGTGGACCGGTGACCTAACACAAAGAGTTCCTTAACAGTACATTCATTCACCATCTATTCTACACCTCGTAGGCATATTTATTTTTATCTTTTTATTATAATACAATATCTTAAGACCTTAAACAACCAATAAAACATTTAATGATTAATATATAACATTGACCTTGCAATTAAGACTTTTAAAACATAAATTTGTTTTACTCCAATTAAATCTGTGCAACTCAATGTAAAGCGAGATGAAAATATAATGTCAAAGTTAAGGAAAATTTTAAGGATCCATAATTTTCTTAAAGTGTAGAAACCTTGACAAATCTTATTGATTATAAATTTCCAACCATAAATTATTTGGTGATATTTTTTTAGAAATATTCAAATTTACAAGGTTTTTATATAGTTTTCGAACAATTTTGGCGATTTTTAGAGTATAAAATTTTTATCCTATGGAATTTGGGTGAATCATATTAGAAAAAAAATGATGAATTGTTTTTTTGGGAGAAAACCTCGAAAATTAGCCGATGGATTAAATTTCACCCCTAAAATTTTCCCTAGTCAAAATACGATTCTTTCTCAACATATAAATGAAAAAAGAAAGATATATATTACAAACCATTAGAATTTATGAAACGAATATATTCTTTGTCCCAATTATTGTAAGATGGATCTTGTTCTAAGCCAAGAAAATAAGTATATAGCTAAAATATTTTGCCAAGACATTTATATCATCAATTGAACATTTCCATTTAAATAAACTTGCAATGCTTTTGATATATATTGGATGTTTTGATTAATCATTTTTGTTGTTGTTGCATAGTCAAGCTTGATTTGCTAGGTTAGAAAAGTTTTCAAGGACCTCCTTAAGGTTGTGTCTTTTATGTCGGTTGAGCTCGGCACTTATAAATATTATAAATATTTATGATTTCATTGTTTATGTGTGTGAGTTAGGTTGCTACTTATGTGTATGGGTTATGTGTGTCACTTATGTTAGTTATTTCATCTTAAATGGTGTTTATGCAAATAAGTTTATTGGGTTAAATGCCAATTATATGTTGGTTATCACAATTGTTGTAATAATGTAATCTTATTGTAACTTCCATTTTGAATTTAAATTTATTATAATTTTCTTACTTCTACATTCACTTTCATATTTATTTCCAAGAAAAAAAGTTGTATTTTTTATTTCCAAAAAAGGGAAAGAAAAACACTTTCTTCAAATGCATTGAGCACAATACATATGAGCCTAGAAATTGATATTTCCTTTATCTTTTAGAAGATTAGGCTACAAAATTTAAACAAAATTGTTCTACCATGCTAGATCCATTATTGCATTGCATATTATAGCACCACCATAAAAAAAAAGCCAAATAAAAAAGTCAACCATTATTACAATCTTCCATCAACATTTTTTATTATTGCTTCTCAGATTTGCCTTCTAGTCCAACGATCTCCTTGAGGTGGGCAACTAGTGCTACTGATGTCATATTGTTAAATTTTTTTTATCTAGTCATCCATTTAACCGCCATTATAAAATCATCATAAACATGAAGTGATGAAGTTGATGCTTAATGACCAGTTGCAATAAAGTCTTCAATACCATTAATTCTACATAGTTATTAATTCCCTTATTTAGACATCCTATGAAGGTGGTGTAATGTGAGTATGAGAAATAGAGAACCCTCCTAATGCCATAGAGTAATTCTATCCTTTGGGTCACACCATCGAATAAGCCCCAACTTCTACTCTTTTCAATCAACAACTCTCCAATTTGCGTTGGAATACACACACATACACACACACACACAACCTAAAAAGAAACACACACAGTTGACTTCAAAAGAAACACACACACACACACACACACACACACACCAGATAAATAGTGTCTCCCCACCCTCTCGATCTTAACTGAACAATAAATAAGATGGTACCTTACCAATACTATTTCATGATTTACCCCCCTCTTCTTTGGATTTTCGAATGGAGGGAAGTATTAACTGTCGACTTCCATAGCAGATGGTAATCCTATAGGACTCCATAGGAATAGATCCCAACTGACTAAGAAAACCCTTAAGGTTTATGAGGTTTATGTGCATGTGTATCAAAAGAGGCCAAGTAGATAGCTAGACCTATTGTCATTAGTCTTTTTGGGCATTTGGTTGTCTTATGTCGACAGGTGCCCAATTCAAATCCCCACACATGAGGCACACTAATCTATATTGACAGATTACCAGGAATACCATCCATGATGTCGGGAAGCGTCCTTGGATTTTCCCTACGAGAGAGATAAAGGGAGAGAGTTTCATTCACAAAATTCATTGTCATGAAAGAGAGAAGACTAAGGGAACCTAGAAGTCTATGGCACAGATTTGCATTGAAATGGACCTAGACTTAGGGTATTGGTATTTTGGTTATTAAGTGACATAATGAATTTTCTTTGAATTACATTTGATTCCTCTTTTGTTTCTCCTATTGTCATGATTACAAGCATTTGAAGGGGGGATGTCCAAAAGGGGGAATTTATAATGGGCTATATACACAATGGAATGGGACACACACACACACACACATAGTGTTCCACAAACATAAATATAATTACAATATAGATCCATATAAAATTCTACAACCCAGTATTGAAGAGATTGTAACATGCATCCCCATATGTTAGCCCAATATAATATTTTACAAAACTAAAAATAAAGTAATAATAATAATGCTCAAAGATATAATAGGTGAGGGGAATCTCTTTAATACTCTTTTTTGTTGTTTGTAGTCGATAAATTTGATATGGTACATATAAGGTAATGCAGAGGGAGTAATTATATGCATCTACATCCATGTGTCACGATTGTAACATTAATAAATTAAATAAATAAATTACCTCAATAAAAGTGAAAAATTAAAAAATTCCTACCGTGATATAAAAAACTAAAAGAAATAGGATCACTATAATAAAAAAAACCAACATATATCCATCTTAACTTTAGATCTATCAATCCCTTGATGGGGTGAGAAGGGAGCCAAGTCATGTTCCCTTTTTCTGGCGCATGGAGGGAGCAAGGGGCCATACAAACAAGCAAGGTGGTGAGATAGGAGAAGGCGAGGAGAGTGTGGAAGGAAGTATGGTAGAGGCCCGAGCGAGGGAATGTCAATGCAATCCTTTGGTGAATGGTGGATGGCTCCTGATCTATGTATTTGCATGCTCAGGGATTCATGGAAGGCGAAAAAATTATTGGTCCAATATAATATTTTAGAAAGGTAAAAATAAAGTAATAATAATAATGCTCAAAGATATTACTAGTGAGGGGAATCTATTTAGTACCTTTGTTTGTTGTTTGTAATGAATAAAATTGGTATGGCATGTCCAAGGTACTACACAGAGAGTAATTAAGTGCATCTACAACCATGTGTCATGAGTGTAATATTAATAAATAAAAAAGTGACTTTGCTAAAAATGAAAAATTTAAAAATATACTACCATAATAATAAAAAACTAAAACAAGGGGGGGTCATTATAATAAAATAAACCAACATAGATCCATCTTAACTTTGGATGTATCAAGTTGAGTTTTGCACAATAAAGAAGTTTGTAGCTCAAGGGATTTGATCACTCTCGATGCTTGATAGATATGAAGTTAAGAAACCCACTAGGCACTTCCCCTCATTCTAACGATGGTACCTAGGGTAACTCAATTTCTTTAAGGCTCAAGGCCAGGTCAACATATCAACAATAATCAACTCACAAAGAGAAAACATGTCAAAAGTGGGAGTTGAACCCAAGCAGAGGAGGAAGCAATTTTTCCTCTCAACCACTCAAGCTACACCCAATTAACAGCTAGCACGTGTGCACACACGAACACACACACCCACACCCACACCCACACCCACACCCACACCCACATAAGATGAGATCTTATATAGGATGGGACACACACACACACACACACACATTTAATGCAACTATGCATGGGAAACCCCCATAAACTTCACTGCCATTGACATACGGTAGGCAGGGTTAGACTATAATATGCCTTACTCAACATGGAGATCACGTATTAACATATCACATATAGCCAACCTAGGGACTTGACCCTAAGACCTCTTATATATATTCATAACACTCAACAACTTGAGCTAACTAGTCAAGTGTTATGGATGGATATAATAGGTGCTATGAATGGATATAAGAGGCGTTGTGTGTGTGTGTGCCAAATGGGTTAGCTCAAGTGATTGAGTGTTATGAATGGAGATAAAAGGTCCTAGGGTCAAGTTGCATATATATATATATATATATATATATATATATATATATATATATATATATTGTTGTTGTTGTTCTGGTTCAAATTTCCCTGTAAAATACTCATAATAATTTGCAGAGTGTGAAAAAGGATCCATCATAAATTTGGATCTATCAAGTGCCCACAAGGATCAAATCCCTTAAGGTGCAATCCTTTTCGCTATGCAAAACTTGAGGGAATGCTTACAATATAGATATATATATATATATATTAAATTTGACAATCTAGTATTGAAGAGATTGTAACATGAGTTTCGATATGTTGGCCCAATATGATATTTTACCAAAACTGAAAATAAAGTAATAATAATAATACTCAAAGATATTACTAGTGAGGAGAATCTATTTGGTACTTTTGTTTGTTGTTTGTAGTCAATAAATTTGGTATGGTATGTCCAAGGTGTTGCAAAGAGAGTAAGTAGGTGCATCTACAATCATGTGTCACTACTATAACATTAATGAACTAAAGAAATACAAAATTGACCTCGGTAAAAATGAAAATTTTAAAAATAGATTACCGTAATAATAAAAACTAAAACAAGGTGGATCACTATAATAAAATAAACCAGCATCGATCCATCTTAACTTTGGATCTATCAAGTTCCTATAGGGATCAAATCCCTCAAGGTGTAAACTTCTATATTGTGCAAAATTTGAGGAAATGTTTGCACCTCAAGTGATTTGATCACTCTCGACGTTTGATAGATTTGAAGTTAAGATGGATCTACATTGGTATATATATATACCCACCACATTGTGCACCACACGCGCAATGGGACACACACACATGCATGTGATGGGATGGGATATATATATATATATATATATGCATTTTTCTAGGAAAACATTGGGGGCACTTACCCTCATTCTAAAGATGGTACCCAAGGTAAATCAAATTCTTCAATGTTGTGTGTGTGTGTGTGTGTGTGTGTGTGTGTGTTCACATGGTACATTTCCCCAGGAAACCCACTGGGCGCTTCCCCTCATTTTGACGATGGTACCTATGGTAAATCAAATTATTCAAGGCTCAAGGTCATGTCAACAACTCAACAAAAATCGACTCACTTAGAGGGATCAAAACCCTTGAGGTGTATATACATACACTATGGGTTAAAAACACATGCATACCATCACACACACAAACACACATTAGTTATGGCATCTCTCTCTCTCTCTCTCTCTCTCACACACACACACACACACACACACACACACACATCAACTAGTATATTATTTATATATGTGTGTGTTTGTTTGCATGCACATCCAAAGAATCTCTTGAGTACTTTCCTTCATTTCGAGGATGGTAACCAGGTTAAATCCTAGATTCTTTAGGGCATAAGTCTAGGTCAACAACAAGGCTCTCACACATGCAGATTATATATATATATATATATATATATATCCAATGCTATGGAGAGGATCGTGATGACACCCATAAGCTCAACATAATTATTTGTGTTATGTCATGTTCCTTGATTATAAGATAATAGTGTGCCATTGGAAATGATATACCCCACTATGCCACTCCTACTGGGTTTCCTTGTGAAGCACCGTCACAAAATCCATGTGGAACTAGCTAATCGAAATTGATTTCCTTTGATATCCTTGGGTGTTTTTTCTTCAGAGGATTAATATCCTTGTGGAGTGAGTATTTGAAGTGGTAGACTACAGATATCGGTTGAGGGGATACATCATTAAATATAACATCATTTCGAGTGATCCGTATGCTCCAACCAATATGCAATGGCAACACTGGAAAATATGAATTACGAGCATACTTGTACCATTGATCCCATGCCTCGTGTACAGTTTAACCTTCATGTGATGGAAGCATCCCCAATGAGTGAGTTGCACTCCACACTTCCTTGGTAAAATGACAATGTAATAAGATATGGTTGTCTATTTCAGCCTTCTCTCTGCATAATGGATATATGCTAGGGCCCGATTTCCCTCTCCTTTGTATGTTAGCCCAAGTGAGGTTTTTATTCTTAAGTTCAAGACAAAAGAAGAATTTTTCCTTTTGGGGAGCAACAATTTTCCAATAAGCTTTCCACTATGTCATGATATGTGCATCCAGAAGTGATTCCTGTAGAGCCCTGTATCCGATATTGACCTTGTATTCTCCATATTCGAGATTCATTGTCCATATCAATCTGTAATCCTAATTTGTAAGGGATATGGAAGCTCGATTCAATCCTGCTAGATACTTGTTCCAATGAGGGTGATAGTCATGTGGTAGATGAAGTTGATATGTTTTTCTCCATCCATCAATCCATAGAGTCATGTTCACCGATTAATAAATATCTGATAGATGTTTTAACCCTTCTTCATTGAGGAAAGAAACTATGTGTTGAGGAAGTAAGTCATGTTGACTCGTGTTTAGGATTGGATCAGAGCCAAGTAGAATTTGATTACCATTTCCCGGACTCCAAGCAAGATGATCTGTGATTAAGGAATGGATTTTTTGCATTGCATGCCAAAACAAAGAGCCCCCTGTTTCGTGAGGATGGGATATGAGTCAATTGGTTAGTGATATGGGTGTTATGTATTTCCGACACATAGCATTTTTTCGGAGGCCTTTATGTCAGATCATTCTTCATAGGATTTTGGTAGCAAGATATTTGGAGAATTGATGAAGAATTTTGAATCTGAACCCTCCATAAGATTTTGGCATACAGAGTGTTTCCCATTTACACAACGGATAGATTTTTTTATCTTCTGTCCCATCCCAAAGGTAGGCAATGCAGATTTTGTTGATTGAGTTTATAAGTATTTTTGGTATAATAGACAACGCCATCCAGAAGACTGGAATAGCCTCCAATACACTCCACATACACTCTTACTTAATGTTACTCTTCCAACCATAGAGATCCAATGATGGTACCATGAATTGATCCTCTTCTTTATTTTATCCAATAGCCATTGCCAATCTGAAACCATGTAGTCGCTTTCCTTGAGAATAAAACCTAGATATCTGAAGCATTCTATCGTTGAGGCTTCCAAATATGGAAGAAACTTATTGATCAAATGTTTCTATGCTTCCGAGATATTTGTAATAGTGTATAGTTGATTTCTGAAAGTTTAACTCCATACTAGTAGATGAAGTAGAGAGCCTTATTATTCTTTCAATGCACTTTGAATCTCCAATAGAGGTGGCCCCAAATAATAAGATATCATCCCCAAACATGATTTGGAGCAATGACAGGGTGGAGTATATTTTTATCCCATTGAGGTTTCCAAGGGATATTTTATGGTTTATGTGATAGATAAGAGCTTTGGCTACCAATAGGAAGAGTAATGGGGAAAGAGGACATCCTTGAAGCAGTCCACTAGTAGAATTGAAAAGGGAAGACATAGACCCATTAACAAGGACATCATATGAGACACTGGAGTAACATGCCTCAATCAAATTTAAGAAGGGAGGTGGAAACCCATTTTGTGTGAGAATGAGTCGGAGGAAAAGCTAGTCAACGTTGTCGAAGGATTTTGTTAGGTCAAGTTTTAACATGAAATTTGGCTGAGACTTTATATTGATCGAGTGAAGTGCTTCCTGGGCAAGACTTATAGCATCGTGAATGTTCCTATTGTATAGAAATCCAAACTATTTGGGAGAAATATGGGATTAAAGGAGGGGATTGAGATGATAGGATATAACTTTGGATATGATTTTGTATATGCTATTGCAGAGGGAAATTGGTCTATAATAATCAAAACCAAAAGGAGAATCTTTCTTAGGAATATTTGCTATAAAAGTTGAATTGAAAGGCAAATGGATTTTACCTACAACTCGAGATTCTTCTACCATCGCGGTTAGATCGTTTTCCATGAGGTCCCATAATCCATTATAAAATTCACTGGTCCGTATATCCGGACTAGGTGATTTTCCATGCTGAATGAGAGAAGAGCCTTCTAAAATTCATCCTTTGTTACATGATTTAGAAGAGTCCCTCCACGTTCTTCACTTATTCATCGATTGAAAAAAGATGCAGTTGTAAATATATCTTGAATGTTCTCTCGAGTTGGCTTAGCGTAAAGATTCTTGTAATGAGTTTTTCCTGCCTTAGATATAGTTTTGAAATCATTGTAATCTTCCCCACCCTAGCCTCTAATATTCCAAATAGTATTGAGTGCATTCCTTCATTTTTCTTGCCGATGAAAAAAGGATGTATTATGGTCGCCTTCCAATAACCAAAGAGCCTTGATCTTCATACGCCATTTGTCTCTTCATTCCATGCCAGGATGCGAGATTTTTCCTTCTCCAGTGAGTCAATCTCAATCTTCATAGCTTCGGTTAATTTCCCTCTTTTGTAGCAGTCCATTTTTTCACTAATTTGATTTTCAATTTGAATAAGAATCCTGTTTGAGTTTGCAAAAGTCCTTTTTAACCAATCCTTTGTCAAAGATTTTATTCGATTTAGATTACCTTGGAAGTATTCCATAGCATGTGTGGACCAGCTCTGATTATATTGCTTCCAATTTTCCTAGACTAGTGTTCTAAAGTCCTCATAGAGCAACCAAAGGGGGTTAAATTTGAAAGGTATAGGTGGTTTTTCGGAGGACGAGGCTATTTCCAATAGGATAGGCATATGGTCAGAGTAAGCTACCTTCAATATGGTGGACATGTATGTAGTTATCTCAAGAAGGAGATGCTTACTTAGAAGGAAGCAATCTAAGCATTTGGATATTAACGGGTGGACTTATTACACCATGTTGGCCCATGGTTGACAGGTTCTACATCTACAAAAAGAAGATTGTTTAGATGGCGTGGGAAATAATCAACCAAAGAGTCTTTCCTAGCACTTAGGCCCCATGATTCACGTCCATACTAAGAAAAATTTAGGTCTCTTACGAGGATAAGGTGGGGACGAGCTAGAATCTCGTTATTAAAGAACCCATCCCAAAAGGACTTATGATCATGTGATGGAGCATAAAGGTTTAGTAGATTCTTCGTGATGTTGAGAGTTTTTTAGGAACAAGTAGCATAGACAAAGTGTGTATAACATACCAAGGATTGCAGCAAAAAAAGTATCTGACCAACCAAGAGCTAAACCTCCAGAATTACCAATGGCCTCAACAGTGAGGAACGTCTAATTCGGGAATGACTTCTTTAGTATATTTAGTGTTGAATATACATACCGCATTATTTCTTGTAAATACAAAACTAAAGGACGATGTAATTGGAGTAGTCGATTTGGGGATATTTGTTTTGAGGGTGTCCCTATCCCTCACATATTGTGTGATAAGACATTCATTTGTTAACCCTGGGGAGGGTTGCTCTACTAAGGGCCCTTTGGATAGTGGAATGTCTTCCTGCAAAAAATTATTTCTCTACATTTTTTTTGGTGAGATCCAAGTAGGATTTTCATCCTTTGGTTGATGGGGGAGCCACCTGCTATGTCGAAGCTAACCCACGAGATAGAATTCTTGTCTCCTTTGTCTGTGGCATAGTGGCATATTGTCTCAAAGAGGAAGGGAAAGTATGGACTTGTATGATGTATCTTTTGTGGAGATGGGGAATGAGATCTCCTCAACTCCTCAATTATCGATAAATTGATCATAGGACTTTGGGGCACCAATGAAATATTCCCTTATATATATTCAACAATTTGTTTCCCTTTCCCCATAGGTGAATCCGATGGAGCAGTGGTTTTACCATGGGAACCTAGTATCATTGATTTCAACTCCTTTATTTTTTAATGTGGGACTTCATTAACTTATGTGAATTCCTTGTTAGCCTTTGTGGATTCTTGATGCAAAGTTTATTGAGAGTCGGCTTACTCTGATTTTTTATGCCTCTTATTTTGAGCCAAGGACAAGGATTCCTCATTGAAGTCACAGGGGCTCATTACTAGGTGAATGCCACCTATTTCTTCAGTTGTCGTAAACAATGGGCATGAGATCTTTAGATGACCATGAGAACAACAATGTGTACATTGGTATGGCACATTCTTATAATATAGTGTCTACATATAAGAGTGCTCAATTGCTTCTATCAATATAGCATCTGGAATCCCTTGCACTATGTCCATTTCCACACAAATTGTAGCTACAAAAGTTTGTGTTTTTTGTGCCATCTTCGGAGCGACCTTCAGAAAGGTGTCGAGGGTATCACTAATGGATTTAAATATTCTTTCATCCCAATATTCAATCGGAAGATGGGATAATTTGACCCCTAGTGCAAGTGTATGGATACATTCACAAATGGGATTAAATCTCGCATGCCACTTGAAGAGTGTTAACACAACACTCCACCAAAAAAAAAGTCCCATCTTATGCAATTTTTTGTCGATCTTCAATTGTATTAAAAACAAAGGTAATGTAGCCTTTGGCATCGACATAAACTTGAGGAGCATATCCAAGCATGTGTGCCCAATTACAATGAACACAATTCTATAGATCCAATTGCTTGAATAGTCTTGCATGAAAATGATCGATAAGTGCGAATTTTGTGTAGAAGAGAACCTTTTCTGTAAAGAAATTTGTATTGATTGTTACCTTCATTTCATTTGGCAGTTTTGAGATGCACTAGGGCCTGCCTTTATGCCACACACTTTCTTCAATTTTTGATGGTGAGTGATGAGTCGTGTGAAATGTTTTTGAAATCTCGGGATCCGGATGGCTAGTACATAATCCATCATGAGGAAGCTTAGGCGAGATTGGATATGTATGGTGACATCAAGTCGATTAGAGCCATGTACTAAAAGAGATTTGACATGCGATTATATATATATATATATAATGACTTGTAGAGTGTGAAAACAGGGATGGAATTTGATGGGAAAATTTCCCATCACGGTGTGATTTGCCCGTCAAATACAGTCAAAATTTCCAAATATCCGTCATAAATATTTGTTAAAACCATAAAAACGGGTTAGAGGGTTATCAAAACCGTCAAATTTGACGGGTTGTTTCATTTTCAAATTCCTACCTTATGTGAAAGGAACTAGAAGAATAAACAAATTTGAATAATTACGACACTATGTTTTAACAAGGTTTCAACAAGGTTTCTGGTTTAGAGTTATATGTTGATATTTTCACCTACTACTCGAGGTTGTCACAAAGGGTCACCTACAAGCATTAGTGCTAGTCAATATTTTGTCTTATGTTATATTCCTAGCTGAAGTATGGATGCTACTAAGTTTGATTGAGAGACTGTTGTCTCCCACCTCAAATTTATTGAATCATGGTATGATATATGTTTGAGAGATGAGGTTTATGATGCAAGGGAAATAATATATCCTCAAGTATGGTACAACTGATATATAACCATCTTAAATGCATTATGAGGTATGCATAAATACTACCATGGTATTATTCCACAAAAGAGATGGGTGATTCGTAAAAGGAATTGATATAAATGATATTCTAAAGAAAAACATAATACATAGCTAAATGGAGAGGAGGAGATGATTGGTTTTTCTCTTGATCCTTTTGATGCCCTAGATGAAATATCAATTTTCCATCTCATCATGAAGCCATATAAGCTTGCAAGGTATGAGGAGAATTTCCAAGGGTGGCCAGAGTCTTTTGTGGGTGTTGGGTTCAATCTTAGTAAGTTCAACACCTTCTCAAAATGTAAGTTTTCACCCTACTTTACCGATGGGATTTCACACTAGAAAAAAGTTTAAGTTCTAAAATTTGGAGATGATGGTTCTAGGTTATATATCGATGATCCTACAAGGCTCTTAAATTTCAACATTGACAAGATTGAGGCAAATTGCATGGTACATTTTTCATGGGTGGATGGAAGGGATGTTTCACAAGACAATGGGATGAGAGGCTAATGCCCAAAGATAGGGAGAACTAATGCCCCTATGAGAAAAGGATTGGAACTACACTCATTCTCCTCATCTCCCCACTTTTGTTGCATCTCTAAACGAAGGATTCAAAACCCTAAGGTATATTTAAAGTTCCCCCAAAACTCAACATTGGAAGGAGATCAAGCTAAACAATGGAAGTCATTATGTGCTTGGTTTAGAAGACAACAATGAAAGAGATGCCACACATTGTTACTCTGCTTCTCAGAAGGTAAATGAATCGAGCTTGTGTTTGTTCGCATTTCCACCAAACACATAGTTTCTTTCATGGAGCCAAGAGAGAAGGGATCTCTAAGTTGATGAACTATTTGTCGTGTATGTTTTATATCGTTTGCATGTGGGTTGCGCCAAAGCCAGATCCTCCCTCTCATAGTGATTTTTGTATGTGTTAGGCATGGATGAGGGAAGTGGTGGGGATGGGGTGGCTTCCCACCCTCCCCCGACCACACGAATCGAGCATAGAAAGGGGTGTCAGCCTTGAATTTTTTTGGGGGGTTATTTTTGTGCTTTTTTTTTCAAGGAAATGTGTAATTTAATCACAAAAAAGGGATTTCGGGTTGTAATCTATTTAAATCAACGTGTTAGAGTTTTGGATGTTGTAGAATACATCGATATTGTATTGTGAATGGTAAAGAGAATACGATGAGAAAGAGGTGAGAGGTGCAACTCTAATTTTTGTTGGTTTTCCTGATTAAGGGAATCCAAGGTAAATCTAAGTGTGCCATTGTTTAATTTTTGTTTTGCTTTGGAATGTGTATGCATTGTTTCACTTCACATGTTTAAAACTCACATTTGGTATTAGAGCTCGATTCTGGCTTCAATGGAACGCCTTTGTTTCTAAGGGTTCGAATCGGTTTTGATAGAGCCATTTTATCTTGGGTCTGTGATAAGCTTAGCTTCAATGGGAGCTCTACAATGATGATTCATGTGTTGAAAGAGAATGGTGAGAAATTATAGAATCAAGATTGATAAATTTAATTTTCATAGGTTTGAGCTAGGGAAGCTCAAGATGGAAGATCTTATTGTAGATAGAGAACAATGGGTTGCTATGAATCTAGGTACACAACCTATTGTTGCGGTGAAAGAAGGCTGGGAGGCAGCTAGAAAGAAAGGTGAGAAGTACGATTCGTCTTTGCCTATCATATTCAATGTTGTTTAATGTCTTTGGAGAAGATAATGCAAAGAATCCATGGGACAAGTTAGGGAGTTTGTATTAGCCAAAGTCCTTGGTAAACAAGTTTTTTCTTTGAAAGAAGTTGTATCATCTAAGGATAAATAATGGCAGCTGAGTGATGGATCATCTAAATGTCTTCAATCTGGTAAGTCAAATTGTATCCATTGATATTAATATGAACGAAGAAGATACACATATTACTTTGTTATGTTCTTTGCCAGACTCTTGGATAATCTAATTGTAGCAATTGGTAGTCCTATATAATTAGGACGAGAATTCTGGGTTGAGGTAATGGATACTACATGTTGTTAATATTTGGTTGAGATTTGATCTTTAATTCTTTTAGATGTCAAAACTTGAAGCAATGAGACAATTCAATCACATGAAATTCATACAACCATAACACAAGATATACCCTAGGGAAAATCCTCAAAACTATGAGAACAAAAACCCCAACAATTCTTCTCTGTAAAATAGAATGGATAGAAGAGAATGCTTTCTTTTACAACATAGCAGATTGCTTTCGGAAGATAAGAGATCACCAAACACTCTTGGTGAAGATACATAATCGATAAAGAAGAGAGATCAATTGGAGAAGCGCCTTGCCTTTAATAATAATTCTCACACATAAAGAGAAGCGCCTTGCCTTCAAAGGAGAAGAGAATTTGCTTCAAATGGGATTCATCAATCCCATATAACATTATTTATACATTCTTCTCTTCTATTTTTATCTTCTAACTTTAGGTAGAACTCGCCCTCAAACTGGATGTATCAATCTTGCATGCAGAAGTGCGTCCCACTTCTCATGCAGTGCTTTATCTCACTAAGCTATCACTATCTCACTAAGCTATCACTTATGATGAACTCGCCTCTTAACTGAAATATTGCCCACTTAGTTAGGTGGCTAACTTAAGTGTCAACATGCAAATGTCGCAACTCACATCTTGTCTTTTAGTTTAACATAAGTGTCATTATGTAATAACACCTAGTTAACTAGAGTGACCACGGTGAGTTCTTTTGTTAACTAAGGCATATCTTTAACTGGTGCTTTAACTGAAGCATTGATTGAGGCATACATTGATACTTAATTGAAGCATTAACAATTCAAATTCTCTTTAATTAGCTGAAGTCTTTGCATGGGCAATTTCAAATTCTCTTGATCTCTATGCTTTATCTTTTATTGCATGGTCCTAACTTTAATTATCCATCACATTACATTATACTAAGAAGAACTATCAGATGTTGCGATCATAGTATATTATTCCGGACCAAATGATCATATGCTAAAGTAATTCACTTTAGAGGCGATCAATCTCTAAAGGAGACTTAACCGCAGCTGGTGATCATGGTTAATAATAAATCACACAACATTAAATGCTTTTAACAAGTAAAGCATGACCTTTATACAGAAGGTCCACTTCTATACGGGAGGTCCATCTCATGGATACCTTTATATAGAAGGTTCACATGAGAGTCATTATTTGACACACAATTGTAGAACCTTGTCCAACAAGACTTTACACCATCATTACTCTGATCAATTACCTCTATACAGGAGGAATAACCTTTCCACAGAAGGAAATCAAATTGCTCACCTCTATACGTGAGGATCAATCTTGGCTACACAAGATTGGTTTGGAGAATGTCTCATGATGCTGTATATTTAACACATGTTACTTGGTAAATCGATCACCCACGTCAACATTGGTTGAGAAAACTATGCATGAGGCATGGATTGTCAAGAAACCCTCTCTTAAACGTCTGAGAGTTTTTGGGTGTGATGCTTATGTTCATGTTTCAAAGGAAAAAAGGAGTAAGCTGGATAATAAAATTGAAAAATGTATCTTTATTGGTTATAAAGATGGTGTGAAAGGTTTTGAACTTTGGAACCTAGTAACTAGGAAGATTGTTTACAATCAGGTTGATGTTTTTAGATAGGCTAAATATGTTTCCAAATAAGATGTCCCACGAATGGAAAAAGGAAACAAAAAGGGGCTACAGCCGAACCGTCCAACAAAATAGATACAAAAAGAAGGACAAGCGTTATGTTTGTCCTATTTCAAAATTGCCAACATCTCTAGATTTCATTTATCTAATCCCGGTTCTGCTTCTATTTTTTGTTATCTTACAACTATATATTCTAATAAAACTAGTGCTACAAAAAAGACATTTACAACACATAACTACATAATAACATGGTAGTTCAAATAACCCGGTGGTATGGAAATCAGGGATCTTGCATGTTGATGCAAAGTAGCTGATTGACTTGCGTTGTGCTGAGGGCGCAACTGGTGGTACATATTTTTTATACTTAACCTGTTTTCCCAGTGACCTTATGGGGCCAACTTGTCTATCTAGATACATCCACAATATAATATATATTTCAGGGCCGACCCCACACATGGTGGTCTAATAACCCATCGGAAAGTACACACACTTGCGACACTTGTCAATCCACATGACGACACTTCCTTATAGAGGAATAGCACATCTCTTATAAGGGTACAATAAATATATATAAAATACATAGATGAAATACATTCCGAAGTTACATATACATCAACACTCCCTCTTAACTAGGAAGGTATTTCTCAACACAGTTCTGCTAGACAAGTCTTCTTCTCGGGATCATCGTCATCATCATCGTCATTGCTGCTGCTATCTCAACCAATCTCTGACTCTACTCGTCATAGGAAGTTCTACAAAGCCAGTCCTTTTTCATACTGGATGTAGGCCCACGACCTACAGGTCTTCGTCATCACTGGCCATACTGTGAAATCCTCAGGACTTATTAAGTGCATCACAAAACCTCGAAAGAGCATCCCAGGCTATTACGAGCACACGAATCTACCTATAGGATCTCCCAGGGCCATATTATATGTGACCTCACCACAAAATCTCGCAAGAGCATCCCAGGCTGTTACGAGCACACAGCTCTACCTATAGGATCTCCCAGGGACAGATTATATGTGGTCACCACAAAACCTCGCAAGAGCATCCCAGGATGTTACGAGCACACAGCTCTACCTATAGGATCTCCCAGGGACAGATTATATGTGGTCATGGAAAAACCTCGCAAGAGCATCCCAGGACTTATTACGGGCACACAACCCAACCTATCGGATCTCCCAGAGACATATTATATGCCATAGGACAAAACCTCAAAAGAGCATCTGCCAGATATCCCAGGGCCAGATTATATGCCATAGGAAAAACCTTGAAAGACTATCTGCAGATCTCCCAGGGCCAAATTATATGTCCTCCCAGAGCAAAACCTCGAAAGAGCATTTTCCAGATATCCCAGGGCCAGATTACATGCCATAGGCAAAACCTCGAAAGACTATCTGCAAATCTCCCAGGGCCAAATTATATGCTCATTTGCACAACCTGATCCACGACCATAGAGTATCAACCTGATACTCACCATACATCATCCTGATGTACACATGATCATCATGATCATCATCACTGCAACATCCTGCTGCATATCATCTGGAGCAACATCCTGAAGCTCATCATCCATGATCATCCTGACCATACAATGCATCTACCTGATGCATACCAAGTATCTACCTGATACATATCATCATACATGATCCACCTGATCATACAATGTATCGACCTGATACAAATACAAATACATGATCCACCTGATCATACATGATACATATCGACATACATGATCTACCTGATCATACAATGTATCCACCTGATACATATACAGATACATGGTCCAAGCATCCAACATGATGCATATACAAAATACATACAAATGATCCTACTGATCATATCCAACATCCAACATGATGCATACATACATATAAATTATCCAACTGATCATATCCAGCATCCAACATGATGTGCACATACATATAGATGATCCAACTGATCATATCCAACATCCAACATGATGCGCACATACATATAGATGATCCAACTGATCATATCCAGCATCCAACATGATGTGTACATACATATACATATAAATGATCCAACTGATCATATCCAACATCAAACATGACGCATACATCCATATACATATAAATGATCCAACTGATCATATCCAACAAAAACTAGAACATCATCCTGATGCTCATCATTCAGCGCTTACATCCACGGCCATGTGAAGGATCCTCCTTCCAACATGCTTGGAATGGCTTCAACAAATGTGTCCATCACTTCTTCCTCGAAGTGTCCTCGATCTAAAGAACACCAAGCCTCTCCCTGAAGTACTTGAACTTCACCCTGGCTAGTGGCTTTGTCATCACATCTGCAATCTGCTTGTCCGTTGCAACATACAGGAGCTTCACAGCTCCTCTCTACACCATATCCCTGATATAGTGATATTTGATCTCTATGTGTTTCGACATGTCATGAAACACTGGGTTCTCAGACAACTTCACACAACTCTGGTTATCGCAGAAAATACCAGTAGCATCCAATGGGAGATCAAATAACTCAGACAGTAGCTTCCGTAACCATATTGCCTCACAACTAGCTGAACAGGCTGCAACATACTCTGCCTCAGCTGTACTCAGTGCTACGCAGGACTGATTCCTGCTAAACCAAGAGATCACACCTGATCCCATACTGAAGCAACATCCAGATGTGCTCTTCCTATCTACAGCACTGCCAGCCCAATCTGAATCAACATAACCCTGCAGGTTAAACTTTTGATTCGCTTCATACTTGAGCCCATAATCCACTGTACCCTTCAGGTACCTCAGGACATGCTTTACAACAACCAGGTGAACACTCCTCGGATCTGTCAGGAACTGACTCAATGTGTTCACAGCAAAGCAAATATCTGGTCTCATGTTCATCAGGTACATCAAGGACCCAATCATCTGCCGACACATAGAGACATCAACTGGCTCAGATGAAGCATCACATAGAAGCTTCAGGTTCGATGCCATGGGTGTGGCCATGGCCTTGCAATCCATCATCCCGAATCTCTTCAGGATATCTACTGTGTACTTCCCTTGACCAAGGAAGATCCCACCTGCATTCTGGCACACCTCCATACCTAGGAAATAATGCATCATTCCCAAATCTTTCATATCGAACTCAGTAGCAAGCTTCCTCTTAGTATCTGCAATCAATCTGTCATCTCCTGTTACAAATAAGTCATCCACATACAGGAGTAGAATCACAGGATTCCCTTCCTCAACCTTGTAGTAACGGTTGGAATCCGCTTTACTCTTGGTAAAGCCCAAACTAGATAGGAAACTATCCATCCTACCATACCAAGTTCTGGGAGCTTGCTTCAAGCCATACAAGGATTTCTTCAATCTGCATACATATGACTCCCTGACATGTATTTCGAAACCGAGTGGCTGCTCCACATATACTTCCTCTTCAACTACACCATTCAAGAAAGCAGTCTTGACATCCATCTGGTGTATTTTCCATTTCATCGCTGCAGCCAGAGCAAGTACTATTCTGATGGAAGTATACCTGGATACAGGTGCAAAAGTTTCTTCATAATCTACTCCCTCTTTCTGAGAGAAGCCACGAGCTATGAATCTTGCCTTGTATTTCTCTACACTGCCATCTGCAGCATGCTTGATTTTGTAGATCCATTTGGAAGTCACAACAGACTTCTCTTTAGGTCTTGGGACAACATCCTAAACATCATTCTTCATTATTGATTGGTATTCCTCAACCATGGCATCCTTCCATTCTTTCTTTTCTGCTGCTTCTTCATAACTCGAAGGCTCTTTGTTCATAATGTCATAGAGTAAAGCAACATAGCTGGTATGTGATCTGGTTCTCTTCTTTGCTCTGTGTTCTTCTTCTGGAATGCCAAATCTTTTTGCATCTTGAATGAGCTCTCTAGCCCATGCAGGTTTTCTCTTGTGAGAGTTATCCTCGTGGGGTGGATCTACAGGTTCTTGTGGATCTTCAAACTCACGAACAACTTCTGGAACTGCTTCAGTCATGGTAGTGTCTTGAAATCTAGTTTCCTTAGGTTCTTCATAAACTTCGATAGGTGCCTTCCTTGATTTGATGAATGTTGAGTTTTCATCAAATGTTACATCCCTGCTGACATCAATCTTCTTGAACCCTGGAAAGTATATTCTGTAAGCCTTTGAGCTTTCACTGTAACCCACAAAGATACCCTTCTTTCCTGAATGATCTATTTTAGTCCTCTTTTCCTTTGGGACATGAGAGTATACTGGGCAACCAAATATTCTGAGATGACTGACTTCAGGTTTCTTACCAGAAAAGACCTCTTCTGGTGTCTTGTTGTCCAATATCTTGTGGGGTGTTCTATTCTGCACATATACAGTTGTTCTAGCTGCTTCTGCCCATAGATGCGTAGGTAGATCCTGGTCATGCAGCATTGCCCTTGTTGCTTCCATGATTATTCTGTTCTTCCTTTCCGCAAATCCATTATGTTGAGGATTATAAGGAGCAGTCAACTCCCTCTTAATCCCTGAATCACTACAAAGCTTCTTGAAGTCACCTGAGGTGAATTCTCCACCATTGTCGGATCTGAATGTTTTGATCTTCTTGTCAGTTTGATTCTCCATCAAGGTTTTGAATTCCTTGAACTTATCAAGCACCTCATCTTTATTCTTCAAGAAGTATACCCAAGTCTTCCTGGAGAAGTCATCAATAAATGAGACATAGTAAACATACCCACTCAGAGAACTGGATGACATAGGACCACATACATCTGAGTGGATGATTTCCATGATATATTTTGCCTTGCTTTCACTACTTGGGAAATCCTTCTTAATGTTCTTGCCTTTTGCACATCCTTTGCAAACACCTTCATGTTTGGTCTTGATTTCAGGAAGACCCTCTATAGCCTTGCTTGCAATTGGAAGTGCCCTATAATGCATATGAGCAAGTCTTCTATGCCAAAGTTCACTTGGCTCCATGGATTCATGTATCATGGCATGTTCAGGTTGACCCTTCAATTTATACAAACCTCCCTCTTGCTCTCCAATCACTACTGCATCATCGATTGTTTTACCCTTTGGCCACATTAGGACTTGGCCATCCACAAATGCAACCCTCATACCTTTTGCGTCCAATGCAGAGATGGAGAGTAAGTTCTTCTTGAGCCCAGGTACATAAAGGACTTCTTTTATCTTCAAAGATTTTCGAGAATCTAGGTTGTAGGAGGCTTCACCACTTCCTTTTATTGGGTATTGATAATCATCCCCAAGTTTCACCTTATGGGGCGATTCATGTTCAGATAGATTCACAAAAGATTCCTTAAACCTAGTCATGTGTTTGGAAGCCCCACTGTCAATCAACCAATCATTACAACCATGGGAGATAGTACCTATGAGAGCAGAGATTAGAACATACTCTTCTTCACGTGATGAGTCATCATCACTATCATCACTTTCTGCCCTAGCCTTCTTCTTTGGAGGTTCATCATCCTCGGCAGCATGAGCATGGAACTTTCTTTTGCTGCCCTTCTTCTTCTTGTTGGAGTTGTTGTTATTGTCCCTTTTGTTCTTGGGACAATCTGAGCAAAGTGACCCTTCTCATTGCATGTGAAGCATCTTAGATCCTTCTTATTCTTTTGATAGGATCTCTTGTAGCGAGAGTGCTCCTTCTTGGGCTTGCTTCTTTTGGTGTGAGCTGCAAGAGCTTGATCTTCATTCCCCATCTTTTCTTCTCGTGCCTCAAGCCTTGCTTCTTCTTGTGAGCATTCTTCCCATAGTCTGCTGAAGGATACCAACTTCTTTCTTGCACAGATTCCTTGAATAAAGGAGTCCCATGACCTAGGTAGGCCATTCAGAGTGGTCATGACAACTTCACCATTCTCCACCATTTCATCTACTGCTTCCAGTTGTTCCTTAATCTGGGAGACCCTAGAAAAATAAGACTGAATGGTTTCTCCATTCTGAAACTTTACTCCTTTCAATTGGTTCCGCAGGGTCATCTTCCGATTTATGTTCTTCCCTTCAAATAGCTTGGTCAAAGAGTCAAACATCTCCTTGGGTGTCTTTAGAGAAAACACATGGGGTATGAGATGGTCTTTAATAGAATCAGCAATGATTCTCTTTGCCTTGACCAAGTTCTTCTTATGCAATACCTTGGCCTCTTCATCCTCTGGGATAGGGATGTCTTCTTTTATATATGAGTCCAACTCATTCTCTTCCAGGATTAACCCAATCCTATACTTCCAAGTTCGGAAGTTATCATCCCCTTCAAGCTTATCCTCAAACTTGGTGTGGTCAGACATCTTAAAGAGTACTTCAAATGGAAATAGAAAAGATTTAGGTCTTACCACTTGAAATGCTGAAAACTGGATCTGGTCCCGGATTAGGGTTTGTCGGAAAACCCTAAAAATTCAAAGTGTGAATTTCAACTTTCTGAAAGGATAGAAAGATGCGCCTTGATGAGCTGATCAGCTTGGTGCATTCATAATTTGAGATCAACAAAGTTTTACCCTTCAGATTTGACTTTTTGTCCTCCCGGGTTCACTAGGGAGAGCCCTGAATTAGGGTTTGAGTTTCCCGGAGATCTACCCAGCCAAAAATCTCGATCCAAAGCTCGAAACTTTGATTTTTGCAAGGAGCTTCCACATATGTCTTCAGATTCCATAAATTCCTATTTTTGTGGAAGCCCTAATTTTTAGGGCCAAATATGAAAATGCTCAGAATTGGATAGATAGATTCTCCTTGATGAGTAGAGTCAATCTACTATACTGCTTTTCCAAAATCTGTGGAGAGAAACCCAATAAACAAGAAACTCAAGTTTTCGTCACTGCAAAATGTCTTCTTCTCAGGTTAGCTCTGATACCATGTTAAATTTTGAGCATTAATTCACAGTACTCTAGGATCTTCACTGAGAGAATAACATATACAGTATATCAATGCATAACAATCACAATAAGCATGACAAGAATCACAAGAATCAAAAGCATGAGAGACAAGAGACACAGAGTTTCCGTGGGGAAAACCCTAAGGTGAAAAACCCCACAACTTCCTCAGAGATAGAGAGAGCAATGGCTCAACCAAAGTACAACCAAAATACACTTGAGATAGTCTCCTAGTAGCAGATGATCCTCCTCCTCACTAGTGCGCCATTTTATGAGTGAGAGAAGTGTGTCTTTTCGAATGATCCAAATAGAGATCTCCCGATCTCTATTTATACTTAACCTGTTTGCCCAGTGACCTTATGGGGCCGACTTGTCTATCTAGATACATCCACAATATAATATATATTTCAGGGCCGACCTCACACATGGTGGTCTAATAACCCATCGGCAAGTACACACACTTGCGACACTTGTCAATCCACATGACGACACTTCCTTATAGAGGAATAACACATCTCTTATAAGGGTACAATAAATATATATAAAATACATAGATGAAATACATTCCGAAGTTACATATACATCAACACTTGGAAAAGTGCCCGTAACCATGGCAATGGCGGCATTTAAATGGGAGTTGCTCATAATCTAGCTCTTGAATGTAGGACCATTCTGCAACTGTGAGATTTATGGCTTCGGGAAGGCCTTCCTCCAGATCCACCTCTACGCAGAATCTCGTGCAAGAGTATTGATCCTTTCGTTCGGCGCGGTCTATGTATTTTCCCAGTTTATTGCCTATGGTTTCTAGAGATTTGGGATTCCAACAGTGCAAAGGTAGATGTGGCAGGCGAACCCAAACGGGAACAGCCGAAGGCACGTCCTGAGAGGGGTCGAAATCCAGGGTCCATTGGTTTAGATACAGGCCTTGGGGGCCCATGAAATACAAACCATTTCTGAAGATTAGATTCCTGTCCTCTACTGAATCAAAGACGAAGACGAAAAAACCCTTGCCGACTAGATAGCTTCTAATTCCTTCTTTGGACAAAGATCTCCAGTTCCTTTGCACCTAAGCATCAATGGCTTTGGGCGAGGCCCAAAGCCCAGTGAACTGCCCAATGAGGCCACGATCTGCTAGATTTAGGGCCGATTTGCAGGGTTCTTCAGACGACAGAGCAACAGTAGGGATGGAATCCAACCGTTTTACAAATTTCTGCTGCTGCAAGCTAGCTAGGCGTTTACTACAGGCTGCTACCAGCTTCTTAAACACTGACATCTCGGGAGGAAGAGAGGGGGGGTCTCCTGGGGCCATGGTGCGAGGGTCTGCTCACGGGATCTCTCAAAGGCGCAGAGGGCTCAGACGCACCACACGCAGCTCCAATCTAATCGCTCCAAGTGCCAATTTACCTATTCAAAGCAATGCTAAAATTTAGATAATTCATAAATAAACTATTTTTTATTTTAGATATTAATTTTTTTAAATCAAATTTTAATTATAATTATATTAATATCAACATTATATATAATATTGATCCAATCCCTTGGGTCCACATCCAAGTGGATCTTGTACTCCTATCCAAGGTATCCCAAAGTCTCTTGTGTGCTTGATGGATTGCAACTAACCAACTTCAACAACATCCAATCCACTCCTTGCCATTCCTTATGTTTCATTTCATGCTAAACATATTTGTTTTTAGATCCAAACATCAAGGGCTTCAATTCTTAATATGGGCAATCAAAAGAATTAAGGGTGTGAATTTGTATTTTACTAATTAGTAAGGTTGATAGAAGATGTAGTGTTGTCTAATCTTGTAACAATGTTTTGTTTTTGACAAGTTAACAAAACTTAATAAATCAATAAGTTGTATTGTAATTTAATTTAGAATTTTAATTGATTTATTAAACTAAATATTTAAAATAATTAAAAAACATTTATAATAATTAAAAAATATATAGACTAATTAAAAAAGAAAAGGGCTGAATCTCAACAAAGGGTGGACAAATAATTAAAAAATAATAAACAGAAAAAAATATTAGGATTAAATTGTATTGTCAATTAATCTAGAACTTTAATTGATTTATTGAGATTATATATCAACCAAACACTTCAAAAAATTAAATTTTTTTTACACTAATTCAAAAAGAAAAGGGCTGAATCTCAACAAAGGGTGGGGACAAATAATTAAAAATTAATAAATAGAAAGAAAAAGTATAGGGTTGGAACAAAGTGTCGAAACGGGGAGGCACGGGCGAGCTGGCATCAAATTCCAACAACCACAGCGGGCAAGGGAGAGACCAAAGACCAGGCGCTTGAAATCCAACAACGGGTGACGTGAGCGAGGGACGGGCGACCGCAAATTCCCGAGGGGGAACAATTATCTAAATCCCAAGCCATTAATGACTGTGTCATTCAGCTAATTCCCGAGGAAGGGTGGGATGGGTTTCTAGAACTATCATCCCAATCTCATTTAGGATGATAGACAATTGGAATCCGAAGACTCTGCAGTAACAACTGCTACCGTATATCGTAATATTCCGTTGTATTAAATGATGTCATTAAAGAGGCGGAGGATTCTTTTTCCTTCTTATTGGTAGAAAATCGAGAAATCCGAATTTAGTCGGTAGATCATATTCAATGCTCGAAAGTAAATTCGATTTGACAGAATTGAATAGAAATCACTGTGATTGGTAAATCACATTCGATGTTTCAATGTAAAATGGATCATTTTTCAACAAATTTGATGACAACGACGACGACAATGGTTCTCGGATATGAAATCCAGATGAAAAAGGGTGGGAATAATAATATTAATACCGAATTCTACTGCAGATTTTATTCGCCATAGTCATACAAAAAAAAGTTGATACAGAAGAAGCGCAGAAATGTTGTTAACCAAACACTTCACTTCGAATAAGTGTAGATACAATCGGGAAATTCATGGTGGTAATAAATCACAGCTCCCTCCCGTTCTGTTAACAAACTCCAATGTACAATCTGGGCTTAAAAATCAACAAAGAAAATTGAGAAAGTCTAATCCTCTACAGTATCCGATCTGATAAAGCTGGCAGCCTCCTGAAGAAATTGAGAGGAGCCGAGGGCAGAGGGTCTCTGAATCTCGGGTGACGGAAGAAATACAAACCGAACATAATCGCTATAGCTCTGAAAGGAGTCACATACAGGAGAATTGCTGTCAGCAAACAGAATATGATGAAGCTGGCAGTCGCTCGGGGATCTCGCCAGCTTAGCAGTGAATGTATTCTTTCGCCTTGAGATGCCATGTCTCCCAAGACAGTTTGTATTCTCCCTGCAAGGGAACGCAGTCTGTCATATCTCATTCGCACAATCTCTGGACTTCGGCTCGTGGGGAACGTGTCGAACTCCTCGTCGAGTTCGTCCGAGTTGACAACATTAGCACAGGAGAGGCGGGCGTCCATGTGCAGAGGCATCCGAGGTCTGAATCTGTAATTCCAGGCTCCAATCAAGAACATGTACAGAAAAACGGTGGGGAGAATGAGCTCCGGGTACCATACGAGGATGAAGAACAACAGGTGAACGAGCACGGTGGTGATGGGATTCTTCCAATGGCATATGCCGTCGATCCAGTTGAAGATTGCCATCGTGCCCGACAGAACGTTGATAATTCTGAACCAGTTGGCCTTGCTGCGCCGCATGCTCCACATGTGGCTATCGCAGTCGAGCATGTATTGCACTACTTCTTGTCTCAGGGGCGGCTCCGACCTGGAAAGTCTGAAGGCCACGATCTTCATGGCTGCGTGTCTGAGTAAATCCTGTTGCCCCAGTCCCAGAGGAAACATATAGTGCATCTTGGGAAGCAGAGGCCGTGTGTAGAGCTGTAGGACATTCATAACTGAAAAGCACGAGAATCGAACCGCTAACTCGATTTCTCCCATCTTTTTCACTCCGCTTGGATGAAGTAACAAGAGAGGATAAGAATTTGTGTAGATGCGATCGCTTTGCAGTGTTGATATTCGGATTCGAACCTTTCCAATGCGTAGGTCTCTGCGATGTGGGTTTTTTTCCTCAGTGTGAATATGGCAATTGTCGAAAACCCCCAAGGTGAACACCGTGCAAGGATCATAAACCTCCCAGGTGTATTGCTCGTTCCACTTGGGGTTAAAGCTGTCTACTACGGTCCGAGATCGAATCCACTTTTGCCCATATTTCGCCACACAGTATGCATCTGTTACACCGCGCCCGTCCATGGATTTTATGGGCACAAGATTCTTGGCCCCAAGAATTCCCACCTCAAGAACACCGACTGCCGGGTTCCAGAGCTGCTTGGCGGTGGGCCGGACATCGCTTGTGAGAGGCGCAGCCTCGTCAAGAACATGGTAACCCCCATCGAAGCAGAGGCGGAGATGAAGCCTTCCTTTGAATTTGTTATCGCCGCCATTTTCTTCCTGTACTTCTTTTCTTTCAAGATTAACCCAGCGGGAGCTCACCTGCCTGTGATCCATGCGCCTCTCGATGGCGCTGAGGAAAATAAGAGCATGCCCAATTGCTTCTTCCTTCTCTGGACCTACGCGATCTTCTACCGTCAATACCAGATGCTCCTCGAAAGGCTCTGCAGCAACGAAAACCAGATCTTCGTTCCAGAACGGGCTAGTGCTTCGGTTCGCGGAAACTCGGGTTTTAAAACACTGAGACCCCAGCTGGGCTTTCACGCTGAGTTCTGCATAGCGGCTCTTATCTTGCGCCTGAACATCCTGAGCCTCGATCACGTTCACTCGCAGATACCAGAGCTTGGGCGAGAGGTATACCTATAATTGGAGTTGCAACCAATTAGTTTACAGCCATGCATAATCATGGTCTAGATTACAAATCAGCTAAAGCAGAAGTAATTATAATTTCACATTCACTCTTCAGTTCGGATCGGATGAAATGTAAAATAAACAATAAACCTAAAATATCGGCTGATTTGATTCCCCTACATCCTAATTTTTGGATCATCACAGACATAAAAGAAAATATAAGCTTATCAACTGAGCTGATTTGATTTCCCCGCAACCTCCAGGATTAGTTTAATGGATATTGGGTATTATAAACTTATCAACTGAGTTGATTTGATTTCGCTGCAACCTCCAGGATTAGCTTAATGTATATTCGGTTTTCTAAACTTATCAACTGAGCTGATTTGATTTCCCTGCAATCTCCAGGATTAGTTTAATGGATATTGGGTATTTGGTTATTTCAGTCTAAATATGTTTATACTCTACAAAATATTATTCGAAATTAATTTATTGTACAGTATTCAAAATCCTAACATGACTTCGCAAATTAATTTATTGTTTTAAAAATCCGATTAATAATTGGATTTGTTTTTATCCTACTTGAATTATTCTTAATTTTATAAATGTACAATGAGATTTTAAGCAAGTACATTATAAATTTATTCAATTTACATGCACCTACACAACATATTCTTCCTGGGAAGAACCTAGAAAAAAATATTCTTGGACTCCCAATTAACCATTAACCATTATTAGTAAAAGATTATACCTTTGAACGGGTGTGGATCAGGAGTCCGCCTGTATCAGATTGCCATGCTTCTGGGAAAGCCTCGTCGGCTTGGGTGCCCATCCACACAGCCACCATGACATCCCCCTTCACTCTTCCTTCCCCTCGCATGTCTTCCAGTCGATACCATTGCGGAGCCAATGGGCTGTCTGGAGGCACTCTGCTGGGCACCTCCTGGAGATCGAACGACACCACGCCCAGAAAATCGTCCTTCTTGCCGATGTCTGCGTCCCACAGGCTGATCTCAAGCGTCGGCGAGCTGAGTTTCTCTTTACCAATTGCGAAGACTTGATCCCAATAGGGATTCAGGTTGTTGGCAATCGTTCGCGTGCGGATGCTGTGGTTCCCCACTGTGATCTTCGCATAAGGATCGGAGCTCCCATTCAAGTCCTTGGCAGCCAAATTCCGTGCTTTGATAACTCGAACGTAGAGATATGGCATCTGCTCTACAAGATCGTAGGTGCTCGTCCTGTCACCATTGATGGCTCCGAGAGAGCGCGGGTTCAAGTCCTTGAGATCATAGTCCACGGAATAGCGAGGATCCTGAGGAAGTTGATGAAAAACGGGCTCTGTCTTCGCGATGACTTCTCCAATAGGAGTCTCTTCAACCTTGGGCTGATCTTCTTTGGGAGGCACTTCTTCGCCTTTGGGTTCTTCAGGAGGCTTTGCTGCTTCCTCTTCAGGCTTCTTATCGTCCGCTGCTTCAGGTTCTGTTGGTTTTTCTGCCTCAGAGGGTTGGTTTTCTTTTGCATTTTCTTCTTGCTGGGCAGGCAGCGGGGCCTCAGCCTCGGCAGGATTCTCAGGCGCTGCTTCCTCGGCAGCAGCAGGCGCCGGCTGGGGCTGGGGCTCCTCGTCTACATAGTAAACTTTGAGACCCAACTCGCCTTTGACTTGGGAGAACACGCTCCGCTTATCCAATGGATAATAGACCAGCGTTTCCGAGCCTTGCTTCACAAAGCTGCTTCCCCATATCTTCAAACGCCCCAAGAAGTTGCTCCGTTTTCCGATCTTCTTATCATTGTAAACATTGACTTCCAGCACCTCAGCTGCCATGGACTCGGGATTGTTAACCAGAAATTCCAACTTCTCGTTCCACTGGGGATTCAAATCCCTGGCCTTGGTTGTGGTTCTATGCCTCTGGCCATCGAAGTCTACGATAGCATAAGGACTGGAGGTACCCTGCCCATCTTTGGGCGACAAATTGTGGGCATTGCAGACCTCAACAATTAGCTTCCGCGTAGTCATTGATGGCCTCCTTATTCTTCTTCTACAGTCGAACCGTTCCAAGCAATGTCTTTTGGAAGGGATTTCCTAAAGCCCCACAAAAAGAAAAAGAAGGAATGCAATTCTTATTCTATATATTATCTCAGTTCCCGGATTCCTCTATCTTCATCGATCGCGACCATGGGAAGGAAAATCAAAACCAGGAATCAGAATCATTAGCAAACTTCATGTAGAATGTTTTCAACCGAGGACTAGAAATACAAACCGTGGGAGCGCCCGTAGCTCAGGAGCCAAAGCCTCTGCACGTGCCAACGTCTAGAAAACTTGGGCTGAGGCGGCCCGGCATTAAAAGGGCTGCTAACGCTGCGGGATAGCGGTACGATAAGCGCGCTATTCAAGGCATGAATAAGCTCAACAGAAATGAAGACATAAAGAAAGAATGCATGCTTTCCCCCCGCCTCGCGTCAGCAACCCCCAAATAAAGTAAACGCGAAACCGTGGATATATACAGCACACAACAACCACCAACGTAACCTCTGGTGGCCGCCCACCTGCCTCTCCAAAATATATTCTAACAGCACAGGAAATGCGACTCGTGTGATATTCTCCTATCCATTCTCTTCCTCCGTGTACTGTATATATATATATTGTTTACAAATTGCGCGTATGCGGGTATACAGAATCTGTAAGAAGGGCCGTGGTAATGTACGGGCCACGAGGTTTATAAATTGGAGGAGGACTATTTGGGTGGCTTTGTGTCGGACCAATTGTCGGGAACAGACGGCCGTTGAAATCAACAACCTTACCTTAGGAATGCAAATCCCATCTGCCCTCTGATGGAGATAGACATGGCTTAATTGTTTAGGTTGAATTTTTTGTTTTTCAGATATGGGAAGGGAATTGTAATTATAGAATAATTATATCCGAGCACATCTTAAATTAAATGAAATCTAGAAAAACTAGTAAATATTGAGATTTCCTGCTTTTTAACTCACTCCCTCGGTTTTTAGCGATTTATGTTGGAATTGGGATAAATCCGATAAGAAGAGTTTACTCTTTTTGTTTTGGTTTTCCAAAGATCTGGGTAGTTTCGATGATTTATGTTGGAATTTGGAGAATATCCTAAGCTATATATGTATATATGTTTACAACCACCTGGTTGGCTTCAAAGATGGCCTAAAGTCCAGGGATAGAGTTTTATCAAGAAAAAAACTTTAATTATGTTGAAAATTAGATTTTGTTTATTTTTATTTTTATAAGAAATGAGTAGTCTATTCTATATGATTTTTTCTGTATTAATGAGATTTAGTTATGAAGTTGGAAAACATAAATGGATTCAGCTTTTCAAATACCTCTGGATATTTACAATTTTAGCAAAATTTTAGATATTATATCGATAGAGATAATTACTGCTTTTTATAATCATAAATATAGTTAATAGTTCCAGTGATTGAGTGTACTCTGAATTGTAAGTACTGCTTTTTTAATCATAAATGGAGTTATTGAGTACTCTGAATTGTAAATACTGCTTTTATAATCATAAATGGAGTGATTGAGTACTCTGAATTGTAACTATTGCTTTTTATAATCATAAATGTAGTTGATAGTTCGAGTGATTGAGGATCAAGTCATAAGGCTGGCTACCCATTATCTCACTCCACGAGATGGCTTCGCTAAACAGCATATAAAACGTCTCATGAATCCGGCATAATCTGTTTAATTTAGTATTTAAACCGGCATGATCTGTTTTATTTAGTGTTTAAAGAGGTCAAGAATTGGCAATGTCACCATTACTATGTTATTAATCTTCTCTATAAACTTTCTTAATTTAAAACGTTATGAATTCAGTAAGAAAGCTACAGGAATTGTTTTTCCCCGAAAAGCTACAGGAATTGTTGTTGCTATTCTGAATTTTCATCTCAGTCAATGACGAAAGTATGTTTGGAAATGGAAATTGATTAAAGGATTGGTTAATGAAATAGAAATTGATTAAAGGATTGGTTAATGAAATATAATTTGTATAAAATTGAAATTCTTGTTTCGTAAAGATTTTGACAGCATGTAAGAAATGGATTTTTATCAACATCAGTGTATGGTAAATCAATTTTTTTATGGATTTCGTCAAATTCCACATGTAAATGATAAGGATTCATTCAAAAATCGAATTCTATAAAAACTCTAACTTTTTGTGCTTGGAAGTTGGTACAGCCCAAATCTGATTGGAAATCGGCTTCTTCAATTCCAACTTCTCCATACCGATTTACCAGGGTTTGAATTGAAACGGCTGTAAATACAACCTCACTGCATTTATGATTCCGAAGCATCCAAGGCACTGCTGCACTGGAAAAATGGCAGACCTGCAGATTTCAGTGCATTGGTTACTACATACAACGTCGCTGGTGACTCATTCCTGACCGTTTGAAACGCGCTTCGATTGTACTTCGGATGTATTATTTTAACGAGACTGAATGCAAGGCTTCCTCGTGATTCCTCATGGTTGGCCAGGCGATGTTTTCGCCCGTTGAACAAGAACAGCGTGATTTTACCCTACTTGCTGTGACGTAGCAGCTGACGCGAAAGTGGAAGGACTGCTTTGGCGGCCGCACATTTGGAATTAGAAGTGAATGCGATGCGAGATCCCCCGTGGGTGTAGACTGCATGTTACCTACGTGTTGCGCAAATGGCTCCACGGTTCAGCTCCGAGAGGGCCGCAGGTGTATTTTGCCGTGAATAAAGGAAAGTTCATTTTGGTTGGTCTGCATCGTGAAATTTCCATTGACTCGTGCTATTGAAAATTTAAATCGCTTAGTCTTACCATGCCTCGTCGACGATACTAAGTCCAGCAAACACAGTTGACTCTGCGCCCTCCGTGGTTGGAATTCCAAATCCAATATGTTGAAATTCATATCACGATTTTATTAAACGTTTTAAATATTTTATGTACGTTTGATTTGTCAAATTTGTTCGTCAAATTCTATCCATGTTTTTATAAAGATAAGATTCCATCCCTTCTTTCCATAAAATAAGATAAAAGTGCATATATAACTATAGATTTTCTCAGTCAAAATCCAAAAGTTTCGAGAACGAGAGATTTTCCTTTTTAACCTAGCGAAGGAAATTGTAAGAAATTTTTACAGGTGAGTAAACAAAATGTTAGGGTGCCGAGGTACAATGGGCAACAAAAACCAAAGTTGACTAACACAAAGTCAATTAACATAAGAGCTAGATGAAGCAAACCAAAGTTTACTAACACAAAGTCAATTAACATAAGAGATAGATGAAGCATGAATTGCATTTCTTTTTAACAAATGTACATATAAATACATGAGATGATCCTTGGTTTCATCTTCTAAGGTTTTTCTTGGACTTTTCCACGACTTTACCTATTCATAATAATTCTTGGTTTCCAACTCAAATGAATGGTATGGTGATACTAACCCTAAAGGATAAGATATTCCAACAATCCCTCCCTTAATCCGAATGGGTGTATATGAGTCCAAGCAAAGATGAAATTTAGAGGACAGCTGCAAAAGGCTAAAGAGGCTCTTTGAATCAAAGATTAGTAGAAGCTGAAGTCTTCTACTAAGTGGGTGGTTTTAGGGTAACCACAAATTCTAGAACTTGGGGATAACTCCGATTATGGCTCAGTGGTTCTCTGGAACTTGGTTCTGACTCAGGTTCTCACTCAGCAGTTCCTGGAATGTTCTGGAGACTAGCAGAAGCTGAATTCTTCTACTAAATGGTGGTTTGATGATGACCACGATCTTTGGAACTTGGCTCGAAGGCTCACAAGTTCCTTCAACATTCCGAAAGGTTAGTAGAATCTAATGCATTCTACTAAATGGGTGGTTTTGGGCTGACCACAAACCAACCGAGTCGAACATGGCTCTGACTCTGGTTTAGTGCTGCAGCTCTAGCTATGGCTTGAGGCTATGGAAATTGGCACAAAGTTTTGGCTATGACTCTGGCACAGGTACAAACTCGCTTGTTCTCTCTCTCTTGTTTCTAAGTATTTATCATCCCCTCTTGTTAGGAACAATGTGAGGAGAAGAGAATGTCTCAACTGCAAGATGTGTCAATACTCGTGAATGAACTCTCCAATATGGAATATATATCTTCTTAGTCATTGACGACCATTGCCAAGAAGCGATCCACCCATAATGAATCTTCTCTCTTTCATGTTTCTTCAGAATGGATATGCTTTCCACAATGTTTGCAAGGATGAAGATCAAAACAATGATCTTTCATGTGGCCAACTTGATCACACTGTTGTCATGTCAAACTCTGAACTGGAGTGGATGAAGATGAACTCTCGTTGAGGAATCCAACATTCTGAAACTGGATTGGCATGGAGAAATCACAAATGTGAGCAGTCACTTCCATGTCATATCTAAGATTGGTAATGTGCTTGTTGTGGCTAATCTCTTCTCATGGTCTGATGATGGGCTTGGAAAGAACAAGCAGAACCTCCATATGAATGTCTTCATATTTATTTTATTTTGTTTCTGATGTGGGGACACTGATTTGCTTAGGTGATTCTGAAGTGACGTCATTCTATGCAAGCTGTTGAAAGGAATCACAGAAAAGAGGATTGTTCTGAACATGAACAAGTTCATAATGTTGATTTTCATCACGTTGGAGCTGCAACTCAAGTTGTAGAAAATCAAGTGCGTCTTTTGAATCTTGCACACAATTCCGAATATGAGTGAGAGCGATCTTGTCGGCCATGATAATGTTGTCGATAGTAGAAAACAATAGACTATTCAATAACTCTACCAAGTCGTTGATTTGCGTCATTAATAAACTAAAACTCACTCAAGAGAAATAGGGCTTCTTGAAACTCCACCCTTTTACAAACATTCTAACTAAGAATATGGGGGGTGTCGATCTTAGCTAAAAATACACGCAATTACAAACAAATTCACCTTTATTTTGAAAAGAACAAGAGAATTATTGTTTGCAGGTTGTACAAAGAATGCAAAATCTCAAGCTTAACCACATATACTATGAAATGAGAACTAGACACAGTTCTTGTTTTTCTCTCTCCCAATTTTAGTAGCTATTTTTACCTCCGTTTAAAAAATGGTTGATACCAATATCACACATTTTCATTTTGAGGCATTTTTTTGAGCCTTTGAATTATCTTTGTTGTAAAATATTTTTAATTTCTATTTTCAAGTGTGTTTTTAGAAATTTAATAGAATAACATACATTTTTATGGACAAAATAAGACATTTTTTTTTTGACAAAATTATAAAAAATTCCAGAAAATAAAGACATTTAAAACCATTTTCAATGAATTTTCAGATATTTTTTGTATAAAAATGATACTATTTCATATTATTTTCAGAAAAGTGACGGTTCACATAAATTCAAGAAAAACTATACCATATATTTGTAAAAAACATATTAAAAACATTATATATAGGAAATTTATTTCTAAAATAAAGTCTGAAAGTCAAAACATTACTAATATATCTTATCAAAAAATTGTCAAATTTAACATTTTCTTCAAGACATTAAACTAATCAAGAATATCATGCAGGCCAAATTCTTCATCGAAATTGGAATTTTTTGGAGCTTGGCTTTCCTCAGGGACATCAATGTCCTCTTCCATTGGGTCTTCTATGTATGCAAGATTCCCAAAGTGTCCCTACCCCCTAAACCCCCCACACACATATGATAATTAATTTTAAAAAAATGTAAACTTGCCCTCTAACCCCCCTAAACGATATAATAATTTTATTTTTTTTAAATTAAAACCTAAAGCCCCCCCTTAACTATATAATAAAAAATTTAAAAAAAAAACCTAACCCCCACATAAACTATAATACAAGATTTGAATTACGGGGGGATAGAGCTCTGCAACCTAGGGTTTTGAGCCGATCCGAGTTGATCTCGGCGGCCAGGGCTCTATCCCTGGTCAGACTCCTTCTGAGCACACTGTTATTGTTCGACGACGAGGGAAGCTTTCCTATGGCGGCGGCAGCGGGTGCAGAGGGGCTTCTTGGCATTGTGGTGAGGCGGTTCAGCAGTGGGGAGCAGTCCAAGGCTATCGGTGGCTCTACATCGGCTTCCAAAGGTGGCTCTACGGGCTTCTGTGGAGCCGTGTTGAGGATTCTTTCTTGGTGATCGGCGACCCAGCTCACTGTTTAACGGTACATCCATCACGAGATGGCCAAAAACCATTGACGGCGGGCTTGGCTTTCACGGGTTTGCGACTATGAATTTCACCTTCTGTGGAGCCGTGTTGAGTTCTTGGTGGCCGGTTCATCGACCCAGCTCACAGCTCAACGGTGCATCCACCACGAAATGGTCATAAATCCATTGACTGCGGGTTGGCTATCAATGGTTTGCGATATTGGAGACCTCCCTCACAGGCTTCGACCTGCAGAACCGGATCCTTCTTTGGCGACGTGGTTCAGTGGCCCGGGCCAAGGTTCTTGATTCTGTCCTCCAAAAGCTGCTACGGCCCAACATGCGAGGCATTCCCGGAATTTCATAGCGGCAAAGCAAGGTGAGAGGGCAAATTCTCCTGGGTTCCAAGAAGGAGCATGGGCAAAATTATCCAAGATAACAGAGAACAATCAAACGATTAGAGCGAGGTTATTGTGGGTTTAACCCTGCTTGCTTCTTTGGAATAAAGTTCGAGATCTGCCATCTCTCTATGGCTGGGCCTGCTACTTTCAGGCATTGATGGAGGATGGATATTTCTGAGTATGGAGAGAGGGTGGCGCCTTTGCGCGGCGACCCATTGGGTCCGCACGATCCAGTGGCGGCGGCGGCGGTTTCAGGGACCCGACCTGAAACTGGTGGCCCAAATTTCACCAATATTCATGATTTCTCTGTTCTACTTCTTGTGGCAACATTATCTGGGTTCTTCTTTCTTTTTTGTTCAGCTCATTATCAGCTGTTGTTTCTGCATATATGGGACATAAATATGTGAAAATGTAGGGATCCTTGTTGATCTTACTGCATCTGCAATATGTAATTTTAATCATCTTTTTGAAATAAAATTACGGACATTTTCCCAGGAAAAAAAAAAAAAAAAAACTATAATACAAAAAAAAATATATATAAAACCCCCCTAAACTATATAATAAACAAATTTAAAAAAAATTAAAAATAAAAATAAAATCTAAAGCCCCCCTCCCTTCCTCCCTCCTCCCGCTCCCTTCCCCCTCCTCCCCCTCCTCGCGCCCCCTTCCCCATCCTCCCCCTCCTCCCTCCTCCCCGTGCCCCCACCCTTCCCCCCTCCTCCCCCCCCTCCTCCTCCCTTCTCCCTTCACGGCCCTTTCGCCGCTCGCTTGGGCTCCAAAGGGCCGCGAAGGGAGGGGGAGGGGGAGGGGGAGGGGGAGGAGGGGGAAGGGGGTGGCGGAGGGGGAAGGGAGAGGGGGTTTAGATTTTAATATTTAAAAAAAACATTAATTTCTTTATTATATAGTTTAGGGGGGGTTAGATTTTAATATATTTTTTAATTTGTTTATTATATTGTTTAGGGGGTTTTAGATTTTAATTATTTTTTTAAATTTTGTATTATATAGTTTAAGGGGGGTTACGTTTTTTTTTTTTTAATTTTTTTATTATATAGTTTACGGGCTTTAGGTTTTATTTATTTATTTATAATTTTTTATTATATAGTTTAGGAGGTTAGAGGGCAAGTTTACATTTTTTTAAAGTGATATGTTGATTCTTCTCAATGCTTGGAAGAAATCAAAAAGTCTATCGAAGATACATATGAGTACTTTGATGTTGCTGATTCTATTTGGTGGGAGTCTTTTTTCATGGAGCAGAGTGACATAATTTCAAACTCTACAAATGAAGATATATATTTGAAGTCTCCATTTGCTTGGCCATAAAGTTTATCAAATGAAAACGAGGTAACAAGTATTGAAACTCGAGGTGTTGAGTTTTCTCAAGTAGAGGAAAGAGAAATGTATATTGGCTCTAGAAGATCATCCGCAAAGCGTCGAGAGATGGAAGACCTTTACAGGAGCTCAGTACAAGATATCAAGGAGGGTTGCATGATTGCATTTTTAGCTACAGATGATGCACGTCATTATCCATTCTGGATTGCAAAAGTTATGAAGGTCAATAAAGAAAACGACTGAAGTAGTATCAGTAGAAGTACATTGGTATGCAACATACACACACACATTTGATGGTGTGTACAAGGTAGAGATGGTGGTTGAGAAAAAGGTTTGCAGAAAGAGAAAAAGAAAGGGTCAAAAATAAAACGTCGCCGCATTGACATCTTGAAATTAGAGGAAGTTGATATAATTGTTGATGATTTCAAGTTGACAAAGAAATACACTCTTCGCTCCAAGACTATAGAGATTATCAAGAGGTTGCTACCAAAACAAGAAGTTGCAAGATGGGATTCTGTTAAACCAAGCCGTAGATCCCGAAGGAATATGACATTTGAAATGATGGGCATAGATGTAGACTCATATGGTGCACCCATTGATAATAGAGAAGAATATGGGTCATCTACATCTTCATCCAGTCCTTCATTTGCATAAAATATAGATTCTGATGGGGTGCCAGAATCCATGGATGAATTTGAATAATTTCACATGAAGCATTTTAGATGTTTTTTATTAGTATGATGTTTGTAATTGAAAATCTAAAGGAATTTTTGAATATTTATATGAATAATTTGTTCTTGTATGGTCTAATATATTATTTCATTATGAATAGCTTCATAATTTCTTTGTTTTTATATGTTAGAGTGGTGAAATTATTTATGAATTTTGTTTTTTGTTTAATATGCAAGTTTCAAAAAAGTTGTAATTTATCTCTTTAAGATTTTTTTTTTCCAATTTAGGGGTTGATTTTATAGTTTTTGTAAACAATGGTATGGGATGTTTAGGCCATGGCTTTACTTTTTACCCTGAAACTTTTGGTTCTCTGGTTCTGTGATGGACTGTCTTCTAGTGTTGCTTTTTGTTGCTGCTGCTGTACCTCCAGTCTGGGCATTCTGAGTGGTTCTGGTGGTACTGGACTTTCTTTCTGTTGAATATCTGTTGTATCACTCCAACATTTTTCTTTAAGGAACTTAACATATCTGCTCACCACAACCTTTTTGGTGATAGGATTATACAACTTGTAGGCCTTCTGATGTTCACTATAACCAGTGAAGATACATTTTTCACTCTTCTTGTCCAACTTTTTCCTTAATTCATCATGTATGTGTGCAAATGCCACACATCTAAATACTCTGAGATGTGAAACACTAATCGTAGTGCCACTCCATGCTTCTTCAAGAATCTTATCTTTAACACTTACTGTGGGAGATATGTTCAGTAAGTAAATTGAACATGCAACAAATTCAACCCAATAATCATCCGACAACTTCTTATGTGACAACATACTTCGGGCCATGTTCAATATGGTCCGGTTCTTTCGTTCAGCAACTCCATTATGTTGTGGAGTGTATCTGGTAGTAAACTGGTGCTAGATGCCATTTTGTTTATAGAACTCTGCAAAATCATGTGAATCATATTCACCTCCACCATCTGACCTGAGTATTATGATGGATTTACCTAACTCCTTTTCAGTCAATACCTTGATGGATTTACCTAACTCCTTTTCAGTCAATACCTTGAATTCTTTAAACTTGGAGAAGGCATCTGATTTATGTATGAGAAAGTAAATCCACACTTTACTGCTATAATCATCAATAAAGGATAGAAAATAAATACTACCTCCTATGGTTTGGTTTTGAATGGGTCCACATAGATTTGTGTGAACTAACTCAAGGTGTTTTTTGGCTAGAGATGTGGAAGTGGGGAAATTGTCCCTTTGATGTTTCTCTAAGATACAGTCTTCACAAGAACTTGATTTTTCATTCATAACTGGTAACCCCTTGATCATGGACTATTTCTGCAGATCACTGAGACTCTGAAAGGGTAGATGACCATACCTACAGTGCCACAACCAGGTTTCATCTAGAATGGAAAAAATATGTGCATATGATTGTGACAAGAGAGCACTTCTCATACTGAGTGGGAATATTCTATTCTTGGTCATTTCTACTTTGGCTAAGAGTCTTCTAGTGGGGGCTTTATCATAGACAACACAATATGAATCAATAAACCTGACGTCATACTTATTTTGAATCAATTGACCCACACTGATCAAATTGAATTTCAGATTAGGAACATAGAATACGTCATGTATATACTTCTTTTCATTATGTTTAGTAAGAACAATAAAACTGCCTTTGCCTTGAGCAGGAACAAGATAATGATCAAAAAGCTTGATTTTTGTCTTGACAGATGAATCTAGATAAAAAATAATGATTTTTTACCTGTCATATGATTGCTGCAGCCACTTTCTAGCAACCATGCATCTGAATGATATTCTTTTCCAGTCGCTTGGCATGAGAGAAACATGACTTCTGATGAGATTTCTTCAACATTGGAGACATGGGATCTGCCACTAATATGGTATGCTTGCTTCTTTCTGCAGTCTCGTTCATAGTGTCCATACTTCTTGTAGTAGTTGCACTGAATGTTGGACCTATTAGTCCATCTCTTTCCTCTCCATCTCTGGTTCTAAGAGTTGTGAAAGTGCTCATCGTGATCTGAGTGTTCATGAGCAGTTTTATCCTCTGTAGAATGATAAATTATTCCTCTTCTTCCTCGTCCTCTGCCTCGACCTATGCTGTGGGAAGCCTGAGTGCTGAAAGCATTTGATAGAGACTCTTCTTCTTGACTGAGTCGAGATTCGTGGGACAGAAGGGACCCTGTTAACTCTTCTAGGGTAAATTTGGACAGATCTTTAGATTCTTCTATAGCAATAACAACCATAGAAAAATTCTTAGTGAGACATCTAAGAATATTTTGGACAACAACCTTTTGTTCCAAGGCCTCGCCATAGGTTTGGAATTGAGTCACAATACCCGAAACCCTAGTCATGAACTGATCTACAGTTTCAGTTTTCTTTATTTTAAGACTTTCAAACTGAGTCGAACGGTTTGGAGTCCTATTGTTTTGACTCTGTATCTACCTTCGTATGTAGATGCAAGGATATTCCATGCTCGATACGTGGTGTTAGATCCCGAGATCCATAGGAAGTTGGACTCCTCAGTGCAGCTCTGTATCAACCAATTTGCAATGAGAGTTCGATCTCAACTTTATTCAACGACTTTCTTGTGAACATTAGACATAGCAGCTAAAGCGGTTGCATCTGGTTCTTTGAAATCATTTTCAACCATATCCCAACATTTGTTGAGTTGGAGAAACATTTGCATCTTGATTGACCAAAACTCATAGTTGGAGCCGGTCAACATTGATCCGGATATTTGCTTCATACTCATACTATCCATCCTTTATGATTGTCTTCTAAACACAGTGCCACAACTTGTATAACTGACACAGTGAATAGTGTTCGTCGCCCTTCGGCTGAACAACAAGTGCGTCGGTGCCGCACTTTCCCTTAACTACAGGTGCATCAGTGACGTGACTTCCCTTTACTGCAGGTGCGTTGGTGGAAGGGTGACGCAGTTCCCGATAGGGATGAGTGCATCAACGCTTCCAAAGGAAAAAAATAAAAATAGAGATTCAACCCCAAAGCTGTGAAAATGCTCGTCCATGCTGATGTGTTTCCGTTTTGTTCTGCAACATGCAAAAGATGTGAAATAGGTGTGCTTTCCACTTTGTGAAAAGGATTACCCAAAATGTAGGTATGGATCAGGCCATACACTCTGATACCATGTTAAAGTTTTAACATAGTAAAGGGTGGAACACAAGTGGGCATATAGATTTCGTTTTCATTATTAACCATAAGCTTATATAGGATTACATCACAATAATACTACTGTCCAATACTGCGGAACAAAAAATACTATGGGACAACCAAGTGTCATAGTCAAACTATAACCAATTAACAACTCAACTAATTAATGCACTTATGACCATTGAGATTGCAATTCTTAAAAAATAATCTAAGCATAATCCAGGGCTGATAGCGCAGGCCTCAGAGCCACAAATTGCTTTGATAATGGTACTTAACAAAGACACACAACCAATTGACTGAACACAAAGCCAATGAAATACATAAAATAGACGTGAAAGCTTAATAATTTTCATTAAGATATGCACATATAAGTAGTACTGACGCTTGGTTTCATCTTCCAAACCATTCCTTAAACTCCTCATGACTACTGACATTTCATCAACCCTAACGGATTAATATTCCAACACAAAACAATTTGGACAAAATAATATATATATATATAAACAAAGACATTTTACATGTCATAAAGAAGACAATTTGGACAAAATAATATATTTAAAAGTTTATTTCAACATAGTAAAATAAAACATGGAGATGATACCTATCAAAATAATATCTCTTTATTTTTGTTATTTATTTATTTTATAAATTTAAATAACATAAAAATATAATTGATATTGTTATTTATGAGCTTTGAGAAAAATGTTTAACTTTTAAATGAATTAGTTGAATGGTAAAATGTGGAAAGAAAGAAATATTGTGTGTATATTATTTAAAACAGGTTCAATACATATACAATATTAATTAAAATAAAATTTGCACATGGGGTGATATGGAAGTGAGCCTTGTCAAATCTTGCTAGCACAATTGGTTTCGATGGGCCTGTTTTGCACAACTACTCGACTTCAAATCTCGTAAGGTAGACAGGAGGAGACACTTAAAATTCAATCATGTTAAGGATTGGTGTGGCCGAGGACCAGTGTGATTCCCAAGTGATTTTGACAACTTAGATGCCCTTGGTTTGCGATTTCTTAGACCATAGGCTAGTCCAGCAAGTGACATACAAACTAGGAAACAAAAGAAATATAAGGAAGTGAGCCGTTAGAGTGACATGGATCACTAACGAAGGGATGTGGAGGTTTGGAGGTGGAAACTAGGGTGTGCACCTCACGTATATGTTTCGGAAATTAGGTTGGTGTTTAACTCGAGCACCGAGCAATCATGCAAGTAATCTAACCTGTAAAGGGGCTTTGCAGTTCCATTACTCTTTGGTAATGAGAGTTCACTCATGTGAAGAATATGATGACAAACAATCCTTCCAGTTCTAAGATGATAAAGTTTTGTGGGTTGGATCGTCAGTGGATAATGGAGGTTCATTATCATGATTTATGGTATTTTTATGGTCTTCTCCACTCATCAGTTTTCAACATCTCCAAAAGAGCTCTAGGTCTGATTCTTGAAGACTAGGGTTCTCTCACCACTTCACCCAAGCACTTGATCGAGGGGGAATTTTGTCACTAACTTTTGTTAGGACACAATGGTATCAACATGCAGTGATATCAATCAGTAAGGGTCCTTAACAGTTTCATTCATGGGTTGTGGATGCATCCATGACAAGAAGGGTCATTCCTCAACTCAAAGATAGGAAAGGAAAATCCTGGTTCTAGGAAGAAGCAAAATGTAGCCATAGGTTTTCAAGGAAAGGCCAACCTAGGAACTGCAACAACATCGCAATCAAACATGAGCATACAAAACTTACTAGATCTAAGTAGAAAATCATGGTTTCAACAAATAATTACTCTCTCAAGCACTATGAGGTAGTCAAAGTAGAGATGAATAATCTAGAGAAGAAAGCCATAAATAGAAGGGGGATGGCCCTAACTCAAAAGGTGGATATGGAGGCTTTACAATGGATTCTTGTAACACCTCATTTTTAACCCCAAGATGTAAATATGATGTAATTATGTAAATGATAGAAGACATACATGAATGGTCTAGAATGACCAAATATATTTTAAATATGTACATTTTTTTTTAATATAAAAGTCTCTGGAAACTACAAGTGAAGAAGGATGAAGAAGAGATGGGGGGATATGAATCCCCAAGTGTGGGATGTGAGAGGGGCTAAGGGGTGATGACCCTAGTGGACATTAACTATGCCTTATCCTTCATTAACCTTTTTAACCCAAAGTACCTTAACCATAGTATTAAGGGGGTTAAGTGGCATCTTAATTAATCATGGGATAATTATATTAATTGAGTATTAAGGGGGACAGTGACATCTTCTAGGGAAGCCATATTTCAAGACAAAACCATGCATATTTAATGTTAGAAACTCACTCCATTCAAGACTCATTCATTCCAGCATCCCGAGAGGAAGAGAATCCATTCCATGGTTGTTTTAGTTGTTAAACCAAAGGAAGATTAGTTTTCCAGAAGCTAACACTCAATCCCACCCTGATAAACAACAACCTAGATACCTTGATAAACTAGTGGCCAAGATTAACGAACCACGCCTACAATGTGACATTGCCTTGAAACATAGACTTACTGGCTGACCTCTACTGGAGCGCCAGAAGGGGAAGGGACAACGTAAGGGATAGGGTTGCAGAGAAGGGGATACCTTCCTTGGTGTTGTGTAGGTTGATGGGGAATGAGTGAGGGGTTAGGGTAAACTATGGATGGGGTTACCCACACTACTTGGGTAGAGGATAGGTTCTGTGTGAGGAACGCTCCGTGAGGAGTGGGCTTGTAAATTAAAGAAGAAGTTGAAATTCGCCCCTTGTGGATTGATAACACCAGCTCGGGGATGGCATTCGTCAAAGAAAAACAAGGATTGAAACAATGCCTAAAACTCGAATGAACGTTCTTAGCTTGCAACTAGTTGGGGGACAGTCCTAAGGCAAGTGCCAAATTGTGTATGATTGTGACGGTTTATAAATTCAGATATATGTGTATGCTTAAATTACTATTGTTGAATTTTTTATATGCATAAATTATTAGAGCATGGTTTGAATATACGTTAAAAATAATCCAATAAAATTGAATGGGTGTTTTGAAAAATCCAAAATTATAAATATAAGTATGTTTATGTTGTAAAATTCATGAAATTGATGTGAATGGAAGGGAAATTTGAATTTTGTATCAAAGAGTAGAATTTATGCACATATTTGAGTGCCCCGTGGTCTCAACAATGTAAAGAGGCTATTGGGCATGTGACAATTCCTAACATTGGATTATCCAAGAGCATGGACACAAAAGTCTCTAAAATGACTAAGATTTGTTGGCTTGTAAAATTCTTGATCGCTCAAGTTATGGAGGAAAGTGATAGACACCAATACTCAAACATAATGCGTAAAATGGAATTCATGGAAGGTAAATATGACACTCTTATCAAGGTCCAGTGAGGCTTGAAAATAGTTGTAGTTGAGGAAGAGAACAAATAAAAAGGAAAAGAGCCTAATGAGAAACACATCAAAGACAATCAACATCAGTCTTAGCCTAATTTCATCATTTTTTACTTAGATCTAAAAATGAACAATAATTCAATTTCCCACGCAAGTAGGTTCTCCTCATCTTTGTTTTTTCAATTTTCTAGTTATAGGGACCTCTTTAGATCCCCTAGTTCTATAGTCTCAAGGAAAAGGGTTACTACTAGATCCATACCTTTTAATATGTAAACATGTTTGTTTGTATTTAATGTTGTTAGAGAAAGTCCTAGGAACAATACTTTCTATTTTTGGAAAAAACTATATCTATTTTGATAAAAGACTCTTACTCTGTTTAGTTAATGATTACTTATTCTACATTACAATGAAAATCTATGATATTCTTTCTTACAGAAAATCATGTCTATTATGATGTATATTATTATGCTCAATCTAGAGTTTTAAACTCGTGACATTTCAATAAAATATTTAGTAAATAAAAATTTTATATACTGGGGAATTGAGCACATACTAGGGGTTTAGATATTAAACAACACATAAATGGGAGACTCGAATGGAGAGAACAAGAGGCGGATGGTTTCACAGTGATCTAGGGTTTGCTGGTTTGATCAGTCTGCTGCTGGGTCTTTCAGGGCCTGGAACCTGCTCTTTCTCATTGGGGAAGGGCTACTCAGTATGGATGATTCCACGGGTGGGGAGGAACCGCCTCCTCCTCCAGACCTGAATAAGGAAAAATGCAAAGAAACAATGCAGAGATCTGATGTTCATGCTGGGAAGGGAGGAGCAGGGTCTAGCGGCGGGAACAAGACGACCCCTCTGGAAGCTGAAAACATGAGACCATGGCAATGCATGACGAAATAAAAAACGGTTCCCAAACTTCAGATTAGCTCGGAATAGATTCGAGAGGAAATCCAGTACATGAAGGACCATGCTCTTATTGGCAAGTTTGTAGGAATATGGCCGGCGAAGAAGGCGTTAATATGGTGGATTAATACCACATGGAAACCACAAGGTCATTATGATATCCAGCTTGGGGCCAAAGGTTTCTTTGCGGTAGTATTCTTCAATGAAGCTGACCGCTCCAGAATCTTCGACAATGGGCCATATTTCTTTCATTCTGTAGGCCTCTACCCACGACCTTGGAAAGAACGTTTCAATCCAGACAAGGAAAATTTAACCATCGCACCAATTTGGATCCGTCTATATTCCCTCCCCTCGGAATACTGGAAAGAAGAGATACTCACAGATATCGGCAATATGTTGGGAGACTTTGTCAAAGTCTCGGAGCAAAAAAAGCAGATGAGATACACTTCGTGTGCAATAATTTTCCTGTACATGGATATCTCCCAAGACTTGCCTAATGGGATCGACTTATCGTGGGATGATGAAGAATGGTTTCAAGCAATTGATTATGAACAGATTCCCTTCAGATGCAGACGCTGCCATGAACACGGGCATCTCTTCCAAGACTTCCCTCTAAATAAAAGACCAGGGGGATATAATACTACGACAGGGAATAATGAAGAAGGCTTCAAGAAAGTGGCTACTAAGAAAAGAGCAGCCAAAAGAACAACAGAACCTGAGATCAATAAAAAAACGCAAACCAACAACAGATTCCAGGCACTTCAGATGGAAAAAGATAGTGAAACCCCTAAGGAGGGTCAGCTCCAAGAGTATCAAATTCCAAACCCTCCACCCATATCATCGGAAAATATTTCCCAAGACCCAGAAAAAGAAATAGTGACGGCGAAGGCTCCCGCACAAGAAGAAGAAGGAGAAGAAATAGAGTTTGCAGAATTAGATCTGGAAGGTTTGGAGGCGGTCGTCTCGACTAAAGTCCAAGATCCTAATTCGCACAAGCAGGTCTCCCTGTTAGAGAAGGAAATCCTAAAGACTAATCATATTAAATTTTTGGGAATAAACTCAGAATACCTCAAGGAACCAAAAGGAAAAAAGGAGAAACGAGGAAGACACAACAACGCGCAGAGAATCCAATTAGTTGGATCAAAGCTAGTTACCTTAGGGCAATATCCTACTATTGTTGCAGCTCTTGGCTCAATCCCCAAATAGTTATTTGATGCGGATCACAACCTGGAATATAAGAGGCTGTAACAGCCAGCTGAAGATTCGTCTTCTAAAACGAAAAATCGAGTTGGAAAAGCTGATGATCATGTTTCTCCAAGAAACTAAATGCTCGGAGGAAGAACTAAGAGTAATAGGTAGGAACGTATGTCCAATTTGTGAGGTTATGGCTCTTGATGCAAGGGGAGTGGCGGGAGGGATTGGCATTCTTTGGAACCCGAGGGAGGTCACTCTCACAGGCTTCTTTTCCACCCACTTCTCCCTCTCGGTCTCCTTTTGGGTATTGGGAACAAAGACTAGGGGCTATCTCTCTAATGTTTATGGTCCCTCTCTAGCCAATCTGAAACCCACCTTCTTGAATTCCTTGCATTTTCTGAAAGAGTTGGTGGGTACGGCTCCGTGGATCCTTGGGGGCTATTTCAACCTGATTCGCACGCTTGATGAAAAAAAGGAGGAATTCGACAACTGAATCCCATCAATGAGCACTTTAATGAAGTCATTGAAGCTTTGGAGTTGGTGGACATCAAAACGACAAACAGTATCTTCACCTGGAATAAAAAGAGGTCGGGGGACAAGAGCATTGCTTGTCGTATAGATCGTTTCTTGGTCGCGGAATCAGTCATAATGACAGGAGGCAAGCTGACATAGGTAGTACTTCCTTCAGCAGCTCGGACCATTGGTCGGTTAGTCTTGAATGGTCGAGGGTTGGGGAGAACCTTTGAAGACCTTTCAGGTTTGAACAGTTCTGGATGCTCCACAAAGATTTCCTAGAGAAACTCCATCAGTGATGGTCTAAGATAACGCAAATAAATGGTACGTTAATGTACCAGTTCCAACAGAAATTGAAGATCCTAAAAGGTAAAATAAAGCGTTGGAATCTGGAATCTTTCGGGAACATATTCCAAGATAAAATCCGGCTGGATAAGAAGATGCAGGAGGTACAACAGAAAGGTATTACCCAGGGCTTCACGGAGGAGGTGAAAATAGAGGAGCAACAACTCTTGCATGAATTCAATACTCGTGAGCAACAGGAAGAAATCCCTTGGAAACAAAAATACATAAATCATTGGTTGCAAGAAGGAGAACGTAACACCAAGTTTTTCCATAAAGCCGCCATTCAACACCGTCAAGGGAACCGCCTGGTGCTGTTAAAACATGTGGATGGAACTCACGTAGAAACTCAAGGAGATCTGGAAAGCACCTTGAACGAATTTTTTGCTGACCTCCTGGAGGAACCAACTATTGATAGGCACGAGGCCCAATATCGGGTGCTGCAATTCATTCCTAAGGTGATAACGGATGACCACAAAATTTTGTTGATGAATCCCATTGAGAAGGAGGAATTGGAGGCTGCGGTCAAACAGATGGCAGCGGATAAAGCCCCAGGTCCAGATGGGTTTATCACGAATTTCTTTCACTCATGTTGGGATTGGCTGAAAGTTGATGTATTAGCTCTTGTCGAAGATTCTAGAAAGAGCGGTACTATATTGAAATCCCTTAATGCAACCTTCCTCACACTCGTACCCAAAGAAACTAGAACGGAAGACCCAGGGAAATTCAGACCGATTTCCCTGTGCAATGTCATATATAAAATCATCACCAAAGTAATTGCCAATAGACTGCGCCCTCTGCTACCGCTTCTTCTTTCCCCTGAGAAAGCCGATTCGTGGAAGGTCAACACATTATGGACGGCATAATCCTGGTGCATGAAATGATCCACTCCCTGAAGATGGGTAAAATTCCAGGTATGTTGCTAAAGCTTGACCTCTCTAAAGCTTATGATAGACTTAATTGGCATTTTCTTGCAAAGGTTCTTAGAAACTTCGGATTTTCAGCGAAGTGGACTAATTGCGTGATGAGTCTTGTATCCTCTGCTTTTTTCTTGATCCTAGTTAATGGGACACCATCACAGCCCTTCCAGGATTCACAAGGCATTCGCTAAGGAGATCCTCTGTCGCCCTTCCTTTTCATCATCATTGCGAAAGGTCTGGGTCGTATGCTCAAAGCCATGTAAAGCAAGGGGCAGATAAGTGGGCTTACTCTCAGTGAAGGGCTTGACCCTCAAACTCATAAGCAATTCGTTGATGATACGATGCTGATGGGACCTTCTACTGTTCAGGAAGCTAGAGGTGTGAAGAGAGGTTTGGAAACCTTCCTTGAAGCCAACGGCTTAGAGATCAATAAAGAGAAATCTCAGGTGTATTTCTTCAATACCCCGAGAATCACCAGAAGAAACATCCTCGGGATCTTGGAATTCTTAGAAGGGCTCCTTTCGTCGAAGTATTTGGGCGCTCCCATAGCTGAATCCACTATATGCCAAATCTCTTGGAAGGACCTGCTCAATAAACTCAAACAAAAACTTGGACAGTGGACCTACAGAGCTCTGAATCTCCCAAGCCGTATTATCCTGGTAAAATCAATTCTCCAGGCCATGCCCCTCTACCTGTTCTCTGTATTGGCTGCCCCCAAGTCTGTCCTCAAGCAAATCTGAACCGTTCAAAGGAATTTCTTGTGGGGCGGAAAGGATGGGAATAGGAAATGGGCCCTGGTCGACTAGGACACTTTATGCAAGCCCAAAGATGCCGGGGGGTTAGGAATTCGGGACCTAGTCAACATAAACAAGGTTTTGTGGGCAACAATTTGGTGGAGATGGATTACTCACACTGTAGAAACATGGGGTAAACTTTGGCACCACAAGTATGCGTCCCAATGGCCGAAAAAACATCTAATAAGATTTAAAGAAGATTTACTGGGTTCTAGCATATGGAAAGCAGCTCAGGAAAAATGGGGCCTTATCCCAAGACACAGTTTTTGGGAGATCAGAGATGGTGCCTTGGCCCTCTTTACTCGGGATTCCTGGTAACAATTACCTTGCTTGGCCAACTGCGAAGACATCCCTGATTTGCTTCTCTACCTCCAAAACAGTCCTTTGGAGCGGGTGAGGGACTTCTGGGAGCCCAGTTCTGTTGATGCCTACTTCAGAACCTGGAAACCAAAATCTTGGTGGCAATCGCTTGCTCCGAACGAAAATCTAGACAACTTCTATGAGGATCTGTGTAAACGCAGGAGCCCCAAGCAGGAGGGACCGAACAATGTTCATTGGGGGTATATGAATACAGAAAATTTCAGTATCAAAGAATCCATTGGGTTGCACATGGAAACTTACAGAGTGGAGTCTGTGGATAAATGGCGCAAGATATGGAAAGGAAACTGGTAGCCCAAAATTGATTCTTTCAGTTGGTTAATGTTACAAAGATGTATTCTAACTTGGGAGAATCTTCAACAGCGTCGGATTATAGGACCTCCTAGATGCAGCATGTGTAATATTGATGTGGAAACTATAAACCACCTTCTAGACTCTTGTCCCATGGCCTCTTATTTGTGGGAGAAGGGAGAAGAGAGTTTTCAAAAAGTGTTAGGGTCTGAGATCGCTCTGATATTTCTATAGCCAATTGGCCTCCCAAAGGGTTTTAAAATGAAATCTTGAACAGGATTTGGGAATTATTCCCGGGTTTTGTGGTTTGGGAACTATGGAAGGAAAGGAACAGACGCATCTTTGAGGACAAGTCTAGAACCATTGAAGCTGTCTGGAACCTGTTAGAAATTCATATAAACGAATCGCTAACTCTAAGTCATTGGACCTCAGACGCTATGAAAATGGACAGTGCTGAGTGACAAATTTTGCATGAATGGGGCATTTTAACTTACCAACATGCATTGGCCGGCCCCGCAAGGTGGTCGCGCCTCCTCTCAGTCCTGAAGTTTGGAAACACCCGAGCGAAGGTACGTTCAAGATCAACTTTGATGGTGCTGTGAAGGGAAATCCTGGACCGGCCGGGTTCAGAGGAGTTATCAGAAAGGCATAGGGAATTATTTTGAGCATTTACTGGTGCGACTTAGGAGAAAACGCCAACAATGTAGCCGAACTGGAAGGAATGGTCAATGGCATAAGATGGGCCTTTCAGCAGGGCGCTTTGCATGGACGAGGGTCAGAATGAAAGGACACGTCAGGAAGCCAGCCGACCTTCCATCGATCTGCATGCAAACTTGAACCCCGATTCTGCTCCCCCCGCATCTCAATAGGGACGGCTAGAGGATTGGTCCCTGATCATGAGGAAATTAACGAGGCGGTGGTAGCTCACGATCACCGGGTTGAGCTGGCGGCAACTTATGTTTCAGACACGGTTGATCCCACTAACAACCATCATGACAAAATGGTCTGGACAGGTAGTGGAACGGTTGAAGGGACGGTAGTGAAGTGTGACATGGAGCATGGATCAACCAGGTGCCTTGGAACGTCATGCTTACATTAAATGGAGCTCTTAATCATCATTCTTGGCCTATTTAGCACCCCCCATTCTCTTCATTGTCTAATCGAGTCAGTTAGCCTCTCAAGGAATAACTGCCTCCGTGCTTTAGGTATTAAAGGTGGTGGTATTGTCCCGTTGCGAAAGTACAGTTACCACGAGGCCCAAGCGTACGAGATGGCCTTCTACACTAATACTGAGGCAATTGACCTGTATAGTGCCATTAACGGAATCTCCTCGTCTGTGTGGGAATTAGTGGCAATCTTTCGGCTTCAAGTATGGTCTACTTCCTGCTCTCTCCAAAAATTTCTATAAATTTTCACTTTGCTGCGAGCATCATCCAACTGAGGAAGCAGGAAACTAAGGATTGGCGAAATTATCTTGTGAAATTTTGGTGTTTAAGTGTTACGATTGGGAATTTTATGGCTCCCCAATGAGAGCTAGTAGCGATAGAGGCTCCACCCGGAGTGGCGGTTCTTCTCGGCTGGGGGAGATGGTCGCTATCAGGGTGAGGGTTCCTCTCACCAGCATTCCCTTGAGCTAGAGGATTCTGACCATCGGTACTTCAACTGGGGTGCCTAGTATCTCGCTGAGACGTCGACCCCCATCGAGGTGCAGATTGCGCATAGAGAAGTCGCTCTTTTACGCGAATACGAAGCCCACTAGGGCAAAAAACTGATTTCCAACCCCTTTTGGGTTATCAGGATACTGTTGGCTCGCGATATTCATGCAAGGAAACAGTTGGCTCACAGCCTCCCTGAAGGAATTCATATTATTAAAGGCGGTCAATAGACCAACTCGGCCGGTGTTCACCTACTCAAGTCAGCTTTGAAGGATTACATTGACACCTCGAGGGATCTCCCTCGAGAGGAACCTTTGTCTCCCAGGAGGGAGCATCCAACTCCCTGATCGGTCTTGGAGGTATGCTTTCGTGCTGGAGACTTTCAGTTTTTAGTTGGTATGAGCTCCTTTTGGCTTTTTCTGTGACTCCATCAATATTCAATGGAATTTCAGTCTCTGGGAAGACTCGGGTTTATATTTGGGTCATTTTGTTCCAAGGGATGCTAGGCCTGGGTCCTCTGCTTTTTGATAGAGTACTTTCTGATAATCCGACCAGATTGAGGGTCTTCAGAGGCACAGCTCCTTACTATCCTCTCTCTGGTTCTTGTTTCTTGTCCATAATATTATCAGTCTCTGTGTCGTCTTGGATGAATTTTTGGGATTCCTTTGCTTTGGGGGCTATTAAGCCAGGATTCTCTGCTTTAATCGAATATCTCATGAATTTTCGACCATACTGGGGTTTTTCAGTATGGCACGAGCTGTTGATCGCTCGTTTGTATTTGTACTCTGTATTTTTATTCAGTTTTCAGTAGTAGAAGGTTCCTATGCTTACTTACAAAAAAAAAGATATTAAAACACACATCTACTAAATGACGAAAGTGATAAAATCAATTGAGGTGCAAACATTTCTTAAAGTGCAAAATTTTAAGAAAAAATTTGCACCTCAAGGAATTTGATCTCTCTCAATGCTTGGTAGATGTGGAATTAAGATGGATCCATATCGATAATAATTAAGATTAAATATCACATAGTAAATATAAAGTTATTTATTATTATTATTATTAAATATGAATTTTTTATTATAAAAATATTTAAATTTGTTTTCACATAATTACATTTAAATTTAGATTTATAATTCTTTATATATTAAGAAATTTAAAAAATAAATAATAAGAATTTCAATTATATAATTATGATGATGACATCAACTTTGGTATATATTTGGTTTTTCTTAGAATTTTTTTATGTTAAAAAAGTTTTAAGAAAAGCATTAATAAATCACCATAGTTAGTATTATAACAAATGTTTTGCAATTGGGCTTTAATGTCGGTGTATGCACTACATCTCTCAAAAATATTATTTTAAAAATTTTCGACAAAATTGTTCTTTAAAAAAAAAAGTATTTATGATGATGATGATGGTAGTCAACGTTGTCACTGAGACCAACCTGGTCCATCGCACCTTAAGAGGATTACTTGATTGCTATAAAAAAATTATTTCTATGCTCAAAAAGCTTAGAAAGAATCGTTCCTAGGTCGCTATAGTATTGAAAAAGAGTCATTGATAAGTTGGAATTCAAGAACCAATAGAATTTCAAGAAAAAGAGTCAACCATAATGGTTGACTTGGCATATTTGTCATGAAAATCAACTTTTTAAATTTGTATATTCAACTTATCTTCCCGCAGTTTTACTCAAATTTCAAGCGGGAGCACTCATTGAAAATTCCGCATCCAACGAGAAACCGCACTGCATACTTTTGAAGCACCCCTACCCCATGAAATATGAGAAATACATAAAAAAACCGTGTTACTTGAACGAGTGCTCCCGCTTGAATATTGAGTAAAACCACATTGAGATATGTTGGAAATACGAAGAAAAATAGTAGTTTGTTTTCACTCTTCCTCTAAAATTCATAAGTATTATTATATTACTTTAACTATTAAGGAGGTCTGTTTTAGACCCCAAATTTGCTCCAATGCTTGTATTGTTGCAAAGATTAGAAAACTGTGTTTTAATATGGGTGTACGCATGGCATTCTAAGAGAAAGTGACTTTTATCCTCAATGTTCGTAGTTTCGCATAGATGACAAGTCCTATCCACCATATTTTAGGATTTGTCCAACACCTAAAACTCATAAGAATTCGTTTCTTAAAATTAAATAGTTATCTTATAAATAACAATTAATAAATTAAACATATATTTATTTAATCCTTTAATCCTAAATTTTTAGGACACAAGAAATTATCTAATAAATTTTATAAGATAAAATAATTATAGTTTTTTTCAATATTTCTCTTAAAAATATAATAAATAAATTATCTATATCATAAATATTTAAATTTATTGTTATTATTTTTAAAATCCTTTTATAAGAAATCCATAACACTCACTTCAAAACATTAAAATTTAACCATTAACGCTAAAACATATATACATTTTTAAATCCTTCTCATTCAATGCTTATACACGATATATATCATTCATGTTATAAATATTTAAATTAAAAAAATTATTAGTTTAAAGATATATATTTCAACATCCTTGTCATTGTCTTTATTATTGTGCAATTAAATATTACGAGGATCCTGGGTTATATAAAAGGGGCTTCCTTTCGTCCAAATACCTTGGAGCACCCATTCTATATGGCGTCCACAATAATCCCTCTTGGGATGACCTATATTATCTAAATTTGAAAAGAGGTTAGCGAGTTGGGCTCTTTGTACCTTGAATATTGCGGGTAGAATGACCCTCCTCAAATATGTTCTATAATTTATGCCCACAAAGCTGTTTTCCATCTTAGCTTTCCTGAAATGAGTCCTAAAAGCCATCAAAACCTTGAAAAGAACCTTTTTTGTGGGGGATCTAGCATTAAGAAAAAATGGGCTTTTATTGCAGGTCTGTAAAACAAAAATGATGTGAGGGATCTAGCATTAAGAAAAAATGGGTTGTTATTGCTTGGAGCACGTTTGTAAAACAAAAATGATGGGTTTGGGTATGAGGGATATAGAGGTGGAAAACATGGCCTTAGGAGCTAAAATTCAGTGGAGATGGCTAAAAAATAGACAAATTCTTTGGTGCCAACTTTGGAAAAGGAAATATGCTCCACAGATTGATTACTATCATCTCATTCGACTCCTTAAGGAAAGGAAAGGATAAGCCATATGGAATTCAACTGACAAATTGGAATGGTTGTTTCTTAAAACTACCTTGCATCAACAAGACAAGATCTAGCTAAACCAATGTTGGGACCCAGAGTTTACCAATAGGAATTGGCACCACTAGATGCCCAGAATCAATTGGCCAAATGAATCAAATTAAATCAATTTGGATCTATTATGGGAGGAACTATTAAAACAAAGAATACCCATGCAGCAGGTCAAGACCAATTAAGATGGGGATATAGAGAATAAGGGAAATACCCCATTAATAAAGGCCACTCAATACTCATCAATTGTCATGTAGGAGAAGATTCTAGTTTATGAGATTAGATTTGGAAGCAGAATTTGTGGCCTAAATTTTCCACCTTTCTTTGGTTGTTGGCTCGTAAAAAGACTCTAACATGGGACAAAATTCTTAAGCAAGGCTTTAAAAGTCCGTCTAAGTGTTATCTTTGTTAGAAAGAGGAAGAAACCCAAGAACATCTATTCAATCAATGCTAATAAACCAATTAGCTATGGGACAAAGGAGTTATTATTTTTCAACAATTGGACCAAGATATAGGAAACATATATCACACCATTGAACCTTGGGGAAGTAATGGTTTTCAAAACCCAATCCTCAATAGTGTTTGGCAACTCTTTCCGGGCCTCCTTTTATGGAATGTATAGAAAGAGTGAAATAGAAATATCTTTAAGAATGTTTCACTTCCATGGGATAGTTTATAGTCTCACTTTCAACGCAATGTTTCAGAAACAATACATTCTCAACATTGGTCTCAAGAGGATTGGCAAATCAATGATCGAGAAAAACATATCACGAAGGATTGGGGGATTCATATAATTCAAGGTGACTCCATTATTCGCTCTAGACCTTATCACACAAGTGGACTACTAGTTGGTCTCCTCCACCCCCCATGATTCTTCAAACTAAATTTTGATGGTGCCTACAAAGGAAACTGTGGTCCAACAATGTTTGGTGGGGTCTTCAGAAATGACAAGGGTATACACCATGTGTTTGCAAGGGATTTTGGTAGGGACAACAATAACTCAACAGAGCTACATGCACTAAATTTTGGTCTCAAGTGGCCATTCATCATGATTATCATAAACTCATTGTGGAAGGTGATTTTGAGTTGATTATTAATATGGTCAAAAGATTTAATTTGGCTAGCATTTTTCCAAACTAACTACTTGCTCAAGGCTGGAATCCAAATTAGAGTAGTTGGTGCAACATTTGAAATGTCATATTGTTATCATCCCCACCCATGTCCGACGTTCAACAAATACGCTTGTGGAACAACTCGCCAATAAAGGAGTGGGGGGTAAGAATGAAAACATTAACTCATAACAGACCAAAATATTTCAATCATCCTGATGAAAGGAGTGACAAAAGATTTCCTACAAAGATTTCGTCCACTTAGTAGGGTGTCTTCAGAGATATAGGATGACCAAAACGAGCCAAGGTAGGTAGCTAAGGATTGTGTGGCCACCCATCCCATACATGCGTAGCTTGGATTCAAACCAAAGTGGGGTTAGGACGCCCACTCCACTGATGCACTCAACTGAAATGACGGTTGCAGAGACGGAGGAACCAATCGAAAGGGAGTTTGCTTGCACCCTAAAGTATAACCAACATAGATCCATTTTAAACCCAGATCTAATAAGCACCGAGAGGAATCCAATTTCTTGAGGTGTAAGTTTTTTATCTTAAATTTTTTACACATAAATAAAAAATTTAGATCTCAAGAATTTGTATCTATCTCAGTGCTTCATCAATAGAATTAATATGGATCTATAGTGGTTTTAATTTTTTATATCATAAGCTGTGATGAATTTTTTTTATTACTTTTATTTTTTATAAGTTATGAGCCAACATGAATTTCGTAATGTGACAAACGTGAAGAAGATGACAACATATCCCTATACTGGATTGTAAGCAGCTCGCTACTCTGGGTGCAATGATTTCATCTAGAGTCGAGGCATGGCGAAAGGTGGTATAATTTTGGTCTTTGGAAAGCAGGCTATGTTACTTCTTCACGGCCACAATTCTCCTGGAGGAATTCTACAAAATTCAAACATTGGTTTTACTAACTTCCCCCCAGTCTCTCTCAAAGGATGATTACAATGGTGGGAATGATGCGCACAATGCTCGCAAGTAGTGGTGTATGATTGACGTTCTTCAGGCTCTGTGGGAGGGTGTCGAGTAATGAGCTTGGGAATCGAGGTTACAGTTTATTTGCAACCGACATATCGTTGCTTTATTAGAAATTGGAGCTCGAGAGCACGACGACAAACTGGTCTAAGGAGATACACGCTGGAAAGCCCGATAGTCGTGAATATTGGGTGGTAAATCAGACATGTATCTCTACCAACTTATAAGTGATTACTGGAACGGGAAGCCATTGGGTCTTGGACGAGCGAGGGTTTTGGTATTATTATCTCCTTTAGTCTTAATTGTTGTAGCTTTGATTCTCTATTGGTCTCCATGGTTTGCAATAGAAGGGTATAGCCTGGCTCGAACTAGAAAGAGCTAGAGTTACGACCACATGCTTAGATTTAAATAGGAAGTTGAGGAGGCAGAGGCAAGCTTCTACCTTCGAATACCAAAGAAAATCAAAGGGACACTTAAGAAGGCTGAAGCTTGGGTTAGCAAAGAGCAAAATTTACTCGGCAGAAGTAGAGCAACAAGAAATGAAAAACGCTCTGCTTGGGAGTCTTAATGGACAGTCAAGAACAGTATACATAAATTCTCAATCAGATCTAGACTCTAGACAATAGATTCAATTCAATCTCCTGATAAAGGCTCTGCCAAGCTTGGATTCCAAGTTAAATCCCTTGCCAAAATAACTATAGGAATGGTCTTCAAGATACAACATGTTTCCCAGTAGAACCCTAAGGTCCCACTCATTCCAAATTATAGTATAGATGATGATTAAGGTAGATAGTATCTTAGATCTATCTCAGATGGTTTTTTGTCATGTAGATAAGGTGGCAGTTTTTTTGGATATACTTGGTGTAGTCAAACCTTTTACTATTTATGTATGTATTTGTGAAGAATGGACCAGACCAAAACAAAGACTATTTTGCACCATGACTCTTATGGTTTTTAAGTGGAAAACCATTAGTACACATTTTGTAATCCCTTTTAGATTTTAATATAATATAGATTAGTTAAAAAACATGTTATTTATTAATTTAAATTTATTTAAATCTTTAAAACAATTATTAAAGTTTTTATACTAATATATTTATTATGAATTTAATATATTATTTACTAAAATAGAATTTGAATAAAAAGAAAACATTCCATCCTACAATTATTAAAGTTAAAGATTTTTCATAATTTATATTTTTTAATTTATTGGATTCCTGGACCGGTGTTACATATCAGCCCCTTTTCGATATTACTTCTAGAACTTCATTTTTAATAAATAATTTGCTTATTGAAATTAATGTTTAAAGTGGACAACCACTTCAAAGTTATGTATTATAATGGATATGGTTGAGAACATGTGTTTTCTCCTCTAAAGTTAGAGATTCAAATACGAGGGGGTAAGGTATATCTATCTTGTAAACTTAAAAAATGCAAAAAGATACGTGGTGGTTGGTGGGGCTAGGTGGATTTCATTCCATCCACCTAGGTCCAATTTTTTGAAACATTTCCCTATTATACTTTATTCAACCATTGTGTTAATATTCCCTATTATACATATAGTCCTAATTATAACAAAAATGATCCAATGGTCCAATAATAATGACACCTATAATCCTTGTGCTAATAACCATATGGTCCAAGAGTATAGTTTATGTGCTAATAATCCTTATAATAATAATAAAGTTTGATTTCAAAAGTTTTGATTCCATATAAAATATAAAAAATAAAACTTAACGGATTGAATTAAAAAAATAACATAAAAAATAAGTTTAAGGAATTGAATAAAAAAATAACTTACAAATTAAAATTATTATTAAAAAATAAATTTATTCACTTATTAATTCATTTCTTAAAATTTAACCCAAATGATTAAAAACTAAAACTTATTCCTTATATTAAGAAACAAAAAGTGGTGCTACTTTTACATATAAAAGGTGAAGATATGTAATCTTAAAAGTGAACCCAGTAAATCTGAGCAACTAAATCTTTAAACCACTCTCATGTAATAATTATACCTTTTCTAAATATAATATAATCTAAAATAAAATAATTTAATAAAAATATATTTTTAACCTATCATTACACGTGATAAGTTAGTCATTTTTCACCGTCATAGCGATTTTTCAGACGTATGAAATAATATATTATGGCACAATTTGAAAAGTTAGTATTGATTGAGTGAAAGAATAATATCGTCGTTTGAGGCCAAATGTGTTTCGTTTTTTAAGTTGATTTTGATTTTCGTGAACAAATAAATACTGTTGTTGGAGAACAAAATGTGCTTTATTTTTAAAGAGATTTTGATTCTATAAATGAGATCGGTTTTAATATTACAACTTTGATCATAATATGTATGAAAAGATACACAGAATAACAAACTTTAAGTTATCATTTGAATATGAATTATTATTTTTATCAATAATTTTTGTATTTTTAATTTTTGTTCACGTGTTGAATTTGTTTTCTTAGTATTAAAGATAACAAAACGGATTTTTTGTTTGTTTGATGAGTACACTGCAAGTCTCACAAGTTCTATCATTATTTTTAAATATACATAACAACCTCAAGAGTAAATATCTTTATTTAGGGTTGGAATTTGACGGGTAAAATGTCTTAGTAAGCCATTTTGCCAATCAAATACAGTTAATATTTTAAACTACCCGTCAAAACCACAAAGAAATTTGGAAAACTTCATTTGAATCAAAACTGGCAAAATTGATGGGTAAATTTTCTTTCAAATTCCTACACTGTAAAGACTTCATTGGAATTGAACATGGATTACAATATTCAATTATCATTTTAAAATCGGAGTAGTCTAAAAATTCGGACTGAGTTTTAATGGAATTGGATGTTTTGTTTTTTAGCTTGCAAAATTTGAATTTAACTGTTTTAATAGCCATTTTGACAGTAAAATAGATTCAACACCATCAAACACCCTAGACATCTAAAATTTCAGAATTTGAGAGTTGTAATTAAGATTTTAAAAGATTTTTGTTAAATTTTTTCAAAATAATACTGAAAAAATAAAAAAAAATTCAAAATAGTACCGAAAAATTTTTCAGTTTAAAATGATAAAATTGTATGACTTCTCTACTAAACGTTTAAAATCTATAATGAAAAGGAAATTACACAAAAGGATCGTACATTCGAGATCGTTTGAGATTTGAAATTCTTGATCTTCATGATGGATAACAGCATTGTCGGAAATTACTTATTTCAATTCATAACATTTCTGTGAATTCAAAATTACCATGAACATTTCTGCTAGCTGTCAAAACTTTGATATATTTCTTCGTGCAGAGAAAATTTCCTGCCACGCTCGTAGATTCGAGAGTGAGTGTCAAATTGGAATAATGAATATTACCCAAAATATCCGTGCTTATCAGAATTTGTTCCACAGCTCGAATCCAAAAACAGTGTGAATACAGATTTCAATAAATTATTGAAAGTGCAGAGGATCCTAAATTGTATCCCGAGGGCCGAGGGTGATGGCAAACATGGATAGTCTGGAAAGTGAATGCGGCCGGCCATTAACAGACTCGAATGCAACAAACAACACACTGTCCAATGCCATCGAACTTAAGTTAAAGTGCCTCGAGAAAAGGAATCCCAACATCTCACGTATCTCGAAAGTTGCTTCCATGGCAACGGCTATACGAGTGGTACGTGATATTCCTGCAACCATCCAGAGGTCTTACTGATTCAATCCGCATATCTAGTGAGCCCTGGGCACTACGTGAAAAGCTTCGATTCAATTTCCAAGAAATATTCACAGTATTCAAGTTCCTGTTCATCGTCATGGCATAAAAGCTCTTCATTTCAATTTCCAAGAAATATTGACAGCATTCAACTTCTGAGTCATCGTCATGGTGTGGTGAGAATCTCTTCTCTGATCCTGATGCTTTTGTCATTTCTGTTTTAGTCTATATTCGTTGATCGATATCACTGAGTGACAGTTTAATAAAAGACAATGACAGGTAGTCAGCTGTAGATTTGATGGAAAGATTAAATGATCATCTGAAAGTAGATACTTGGGAAGGAAAATCCTTAACAGTGATGATAATTGCTCTTGCAACAAGAATCTTTGCAGGCACTAGAGACAGGAAGGAGTGAGTAGGAATTGTGCTAAGGTAAGGTAAGGTAAGGTAAGGGATGATGTAAGGTAAGGTAAGGGATGATGTACAGAGTTTTTTTTTTAGCAGTTCCTCATTTTTTGCATTGGAAAATTGTATGAAGGAAGCGATGTGTAAGAATTGTGCTAAGGTAAGGTAAGGGATGATGTTTATAGTTTTTCAGCATGTCAGTTATTCATTTTTTGCATGAGAAAATTGTATGAAGAAGTGAGTAGGAGTTGTGTTAAGGTAAAAGATGATGTAAGGTAAGGAATGATGTACAGAGTTTTTCAACATGTAGTAGTTATTTATTTTTGCATGGGAAAATTGTATGAAGAAGTTAAGAATCTGCTGAATAGTAGTTACCAAAGTATATTTATATGGAAAATGTAACTATTTTATCACACTTCAGAAATAATAAATTTATGCCATGATGTAAAATCTAAGTATATGATTGTCAAGTTTTTTTCCCATTCCATCCTTGTTATTAGTTACCTTCCTTCTAGAAGTCAACTCACTCTACAATTATTTAGATTCTCTAAAAAAAGGTTATTGTTGGGTTGCATGAAGTTATATTGTTTTAATGCAGCTTGTATAGTTTTCTTAAGGAAATGTTGCTACCCTATCACTTGGTGGTATTAAAAAGGTTCTGTTGAGTAGAAGTTATAGTGAAATCATAGTGGGCAATCTTAATTTATGGCCACTTAGGTGGTGTCCAAGGGTCACTTGAAGTTTGACCAAATTGTTGGGTTCAATGGGTTGCATGAACTTATATTGTTTTAATGCAGCTTGCATAGCTTTCCCGAGGAAATATTGCTACCATCCTTGCTTGACCGGGGTTGTATTAAGGTGTTAGGGATTTTAACTCCATGCAAAACTATAAGCTTATATATAATAAAAGGGGAAATACCAATAGTGTTGATCAAGGGTTGCATTCCTTAGATCACGAGTATTTTCACTTTGTTGTAAGTCATTGAGATTCTAGACTAGAAAGGGAGGAGGTGGGAGTATATCTAAGACTTGTTGGCTTTAGCTTTTGTGTTTCATGTTTGATGAATTAATTAGAAATGTGAGCTGCTACATGTATATATGTTTATGTGTTGGTTGATGCAAACATTGATGTTGCTCAACAATATGCAAGAAGTAAGCTCCAACATAATGTAAACTCCTTCCTAAACTTCATGCTTAGAATGAAATGTACACACACCCTTCTAGTCACATTGTATTGTGACATTGCTTTTTTTCATGCACAAAGACATATATTATGTATCCCAAGTTGTGGAGCAAGGTTCCTTATTTTTATTTCAATAGTTGTAAATACCTTTTATAATTTGGGGTGGAGGTCAAAGATTCCAATTCCTAGATCTAAGGCTTGATAACAACAATTTAAGGATTTAATAAATCATTTCAAGTGGATGCATCATCAAATACCAAGAATTATGCCCATATGAAGTAATTTCCCCGAAATTAACAATAAATCGTTTCATCATCCCGTCGAGGATTTTGTTTCTCCATGCATTTCATTTAGATTTTCGAGATTTATGTCCACTATTCATTGTGTCCAAGCTGATGGAAGTGTGCATGGTGATTCCTATGATGTTGTTGATGGCCCTTGTTGCAATGACGATCAATGCATATTAATATTAATTTAGCTTTTTATAACTAAGTGTTTCACAACCTCAAGAGGCGGGAGGATGCAAGCATTAAAAACTTGAAGGAGAATTTCAGATTTTATGGCAGTTTTGAAAGAGGATGAAATCTTCTCAACAAAATATTAAAAAAAAGCTCTGCAAAAGTTTTTATTATCCCATCTTTCAACAAAATATTTAAAAGTAGCTTCACATAAAATTCCAAAGTAGCTTCACAAAATATTCTAGTCTCTTGTCTTTCATGAGAGGTGCTCAATATTAATATTAGAAACCTAACACTCATTCGCAATTCTTGTAACTTTTGATGTCAATGTGGTTTTTTTTATGTGTTTTATTGTATCATTTATGTGGCCTCCTCGTAGTTGGTAGAGAGGTGCTTAAGATATAAAGGTACTCAATCCTTCCTATTAGAAATATTTAATCATTCCATTAAGAAATTAAGCACTCTTCACATTTTCATTATTGGTTGATTGTGTTAAACATCATTCTTGCTATTATATGATTTCCCAGTCAAACAGTGGGAGAGAACATAGGCATTCCCAATTTATATCGATCTTCGCTCATCGACTTTCGAGAAAGTTTTGGTAAAGGATGAAATTTTCTCAACAAAATATTCTAGTTAAGGGTGATCACTATTAATATTTCACACTTCATATCACTTTTGTTGGTTACCACACACACATATATATATATTATATATATTGTAATTTATTTAATAATGTTTTGATACAATATTAATTTTAGTTCCAAGGATTATTTGATGTATACTTGTGTGTATAGCTTATTTCTATATATAGATATGTGTGAGGGTAATTGTTTTTTATAAATGTGTTCTATATATGCCCATTGAATTGATCCTGGGTAGGGAGGGGGGGTGTTAACAACCATTCCTCTCAATTGTCCAAGCTACACCAAATTGACACTTGACACATTAATATTAATGTGGTTGTTGCTAATGTATACAATTACCTATAAATACAAATATGTACAGCCAAAGAAACATCAATGAAATTGTCCTTTAAACATTTAAGTCCGATTTGTATTCGTGTGAATGTACAACCAAATAAACTTCAATGAAATTGTCCTTCAAACATTTAAGTTTGACTTGTATTCGTGTGACCTTCTATAGCTAGAATATGAATATTTGAGTTATTGTGTTATAATATTGTAATGGGTAATCTTGATTATTTGGCAATGTAAAATAATCTATTTCATTGTAATATAATCTAATTAATGAATAAAAATGCAAAATAATTTTAATTTCTCAAGTTGTTGATCTTATCAATTGATTATTCGACAATGTAATATAATGTAAGTAATGAATGAAAATACAAAATAAAATTTCGAAATAATTTCAAGTTCTTAAGTTGTTGATAAGCACTAATAGATAAGGTAGTAATTGTGATTGGCAAATTCGGATGGATTTAATAAGAACAAAATATGCATTATGGCATTCTTATAGTTTAAACCATGATTATGAAGTTAGGAATGGGAATTCATTTACTAGGTAAAATTGAATTGTGCATTACATTGAATCAAAGATCCTAATTACTCAAGCCATAGGGTCTTGCCTTGTTTTTTTGGTGTGGAAGCTCTAGCTAGCCATAAACAAAATGACTTTTGAAGGAAAATACTTTTTTATTGGGTAGGTTTGTCATAGCAGTAACCTTTCCTATAGATAAAGTTTTAGGGAGCCAAATATAAAGGCCACAAAGATTTTTAAGGAACCTGACATAGATTATGATTATCCTTGGGTTTGTTTTATGGGGCCAATCTAGTCAAGGAAAGTATAACGTTAGGGCCATCCTTCATATAAACAAACATCACCACTTTCTTTTAAGATACGATGTGGGCATTGGTTCCAACAATAGAGTTGAGTTCCTAGCTTTGAGGATATTATTGAAATCAATAGAAGACAATGATGACAAAAACTTTTAGGGTCTAGGAGATTCTAAATTGCTCGTGGACTTCCCAAATGACAAGTGTTGGATCACTAACATTGCTCTAGGGCCTATCATGAATAGAGTTGCAGACGTAAAATCTCACTTTGATTCAATCTCCTTCACTCATATTTACAAAGATTTTAACAACAAAGCAAACTCTCTATCTAAAGAAGCCCTCTCATTGTAGGAAGTTACTCTATTTGTTCAAGTATTCAATAAGAATGCTATGTGCTCTAAATCTTCTCTTTATATCTTTTGAATAAAGTAGAAAAAACTATCTATTCCAAAATTAGCCAAAATTGGGGCATGTTTTCTTTTATTTTGATGCTTTGCAGGCAAGATAAGATGGCTCTTGGAGACCTAGATGACCAATGGATTATTGTAAATATATAATTTAGGATTATCACTAATGGTTCAGATTGTTCATGTTTTTAATCTTGCGTTGAGAGGCTAAGATAATGTATATTTTGATTTCAAGTTTGAAATATCAAATATAAAGTTTTTTTCTTAGAAAAACACATTGATATGCATATTATTTTTGAAATGAATTAACAACACTTTTCACTTCTAAATTCAAAACAAGGATGATTACTAGATAAAACAAAATCTGTTTAAAAAAGGTTTATTGTCTTAATCTCACTAAACACAACATATATCATCATGAAGTTATTTTAGGGTCCAAACTGAAAACTTACATCTAAATTTAATAAGTAAATTATGTATGAACTTTTTTTATATTACAATCTGCAAATCTATGAACTATTACTCAAATTTTAAAAGTGTTATCTCAAATAACAACAACAAAATGCTTAAAAAAGAACAATATGAACTATTACTCAAATTTTAAAACGGTTATCTCAAATAACAACAACAAAATGCTTAAAAAAAAACAAAATAGTACATGAAACTTGCAAATAGGCCTCAAATGTAAATGATTTCTCTTTAATAAAACAACAAATTTATTTATTTTAACCAATAGGTTTCAAGATTATTTTGTATTACAATCTACAAATCTATAAACTATTATGCAAACTTTAAAAGTGCTACAGTAAATAACAACAACAAAATACTTTAAAAAATTGCAAAATTGTACATGAAACTTGCAAATAGGCCTCAATGCAAATTATTTCTCTTACATTAAAAAAAACAAATTTATTCATTTTATATATTAAAATAGCTCAAATAAACCACATTGCTATTATCTTTTTATTAATAAATCCAATCATCTAATCATCTCTTTAGAAACAAAATATATATTATTAAATAATCTTTTAATAGTTATAAATATTGAATAACATTTAGACATAAACATAAATCTTTCTAAAAAAAATAAAAGCAGTTTTACCAACTTAAACTCATCAAACTTATTTTTTTCACAACATATAACATATCTAACATAACCTATATACACATTAAAATAAAAACACTAATATACATATTTCAATATATACTTCGACATAAATCAATAGATATATATAATGATAAGCATTTTTAGAATGCTTTTTTTAATTGAAAGAACAAAAGTTACAATAATTTTTATAAAAAAACTATTATTTTGTGTTTATATATTTAATGAATTTTTAAAAAATATAAAATAAAATTTTATGTATTATTCCAAACTAAGAAAAACTTACTACTCTATTCTCATTCCTTATTAATAATAAGTTCCAAAAATATAAAAAATAAATTTTTATATCATTCGAGGCTAAGAACACAAACTACTCTATTCTCACTCCTGCCTAACAATGATTTCCAAAAAATTGAAAGAATAAAATTATACAGTTAGATTTTTAAAAAAATATAAAATAAAAGCTTATGTATCATTATAAGCTAAGAACACTTAATAATATTCCATTGTGAATTATATTTATTTTATGATCTTTCTTTATTTGTAATACTTTAAATTAAGTTAATATTAAGTTAAATTATAGATATATTTAAAGTTAAATTAATTTAATTTATCAAAAATTTAACATTTAAATTAATATTAAGTTAAATTATAGATATATTTAAAGTTAAATTAATTTAATTTATAAAAAATGTAACATTTAACTATTGATACAAATTTAAAAGTTTAAATACTTTCCCTTAGTTTTTCAAAAATCTACATTAAATCAAAATTAATGGTTAAAAAAGATTAATTAAATTCATTCTCTATAATTTCATCATATACATTATTCATTTAGTGTGAATTCCATGTTTTAAGTCCAACATGCACACTTCAACAAAGTTTTACATTTAAAATTCTATGTTTTAAGTCCTAATGTTGAAAATTCTAATTCTAAGTTATAAATCTAACATTAGTTGTGATCATCTACAAAGTGATGTTTTAAGTCCAATATTAGCTGTGATCTTAAACAAAGTGAAATATGCTTATTTACCCCTTTTCTTTTAGGTGTAGATGTATATATAAACCATTACTTTAAATTCATGTTTTCATGTTGGTATATATAGGTATTAGGAAGGGAAAAAACTATTCTAGGTGTAGATGTATATAAATCATTTCTTTAAATTCATGTTTTCATGTTGGTACTAGGTATTAGGAAAGAAAAAAATTAAAATCTCACAAATTGTCCTTAGCGCTCTCAAAATAGAAATATTGGGATATTGTTTTGAGCTGAGGTCTTAATCTTCTCTTAAAATATAATTATAGTTCATGTCAGTGCATAGGTATTAGCAAAGAAAAAATTAAAATCTCATTAGGTGTCCTTAGTACTTTTAAAATAAAAATTATGGGATATTGTTTTGAGCTGAGTATTCAATCTTCTCTTAAAATATAATTCATGTTGGTATATAAGTATTAGCAAATATAATTCATGTTGGTATATAAGTATTAGCAAAGAAAAAAATAAAATCCCATATGGTGTCCCTCGCACTTTTAAAATAGAAATATCAGGATAGTGTTTTGAGTTGAGAATTTAACCTTACGAGAAATATTGGGATATTGTTTTGAATTGAGTACTTAATCTTTTCTTAAAATATAAATATTGAGATATTGTTTTGAGTTTATCACTTAATTTTTTCTGGAAAGCATTCTATAGCAATCTTAAAATATCATATTTTGAATTTGAAAATAAAAATATTGGGATATTGTTTTGAATTGAGTACTTAATCTTTTCTTAAAATATTGAGATATTTTGAATTTGAAAATAAAAATATTGAGATATTTTGAATTTGAAAATAAAAATATTGGGATATTGTTTTGAATCGAGTAATTAAATTTTTCTTAAAATATAAATATTGAGATATTGTTTCGAGTCTATCACTTTGAAATTGGAAATGTGTTAGCACTCCATAGCAATCTTAAAATATTGAGATATTTTGAATTTGAAAATAAAAATATTGGAATATTGTCTTGAGTTGAGCACTTAATCTTCTGTAGAAATGTTAGGACTCTTAAAGTAATGTTACTTCAAAATGTGTTGGGATTTAAAATATTGAGATATTTTGAGTTGAGCACTTAATCTTCTGTAGAAATGTTAGGACTCTTGAAGTATTGAAATGTGTTGAGATTTAAAATATTGAAATATTTTGAATTAACCTTTGTTATCTTTTCAAAGGAAAGAAGATTACAAGTTAAGTGTCTTCCCACTCACTAAACAAAAGTCAAAAGGATCCAGCTGTACTGATCAGATTAATTGTTACCAAGTAAACACAATCCAATTTGAATCTCTACATTTGTTAAAGAACAATTTGTTAATATTTCCTCTGTGCAATTCCTACTAAGATTTATTGAACTATATAATTTAACTCACATCTAAAAAGATGTCTTCGATGAAACGTTAAAGCTGTAGACAACCACCCATTGGAAGGAAATTTCAAATCTAGAATCGAGTTCCAAAAGTATAGGAAGAACCATTTTTTTATATAATCATGAGCTGTGTATTTTCCCAACCGTCTGTTATCAATATGAAATGCAAACAAATATGGAAATCAACAACCACCATTACCGGATTTTGATGAGCTGTGTATTTTCCCAACCGCCTGTTATCTATATGAAATGCAAACAAATATGGAAATCAACAACCACCCTTAGCGAATTTTGATGAGCTGTGTATTTTCCCAACCGTCTGTTATCTATATGAAATGCAAACAAATATGAAAATCAACAACCACCCTTACCGACAAATATGGAAATCAACAACTACACTCACCGAATTTTGATCACATGTTAATACAAATTAATTGGAAAACAATTCACATGCAACACTTTGGCCTCAATGGATTGCAATGGCACATATAACATTTGGATGTGTTCCTTTCTTATATTTGATATGCAGAACAGATACAGCTAGACATTTTGCCTATACAAAAAGCTATGACCACACAACACAGTAGGTAAGGCAACAGATGTTACTAAGCACACGATAAAATTTGTGAGCTACAAGGTGATGAAGAAACACACTTTAAAAGAGATTGGCCAAAAAAATTTCCCAAAAAAATTCAACACTGAAAGGCTTTTATAATTATAATAAACAGGATAATAAAAGCAAAGAGTAAACAACCTATTTAATCTTGCTTTATCAAGGTTAATTATTTGTTTATTGCACAAAGAGTTATGATGTACTTACAACCTAGTATGGGAGACATGTTGTCAAGTTTGTCATATTTATCATGTTACGTAGCGTAAACTTTTCATGCCAACTTATAACTTATCAAAAATAAAAAGTAATTGAAAAAATTCATGTCCACTCATTAAATAAAAAAACTTAAAACCAACATAGATCCATCTTAAACCCCGAACTATTAAGCACCAAGAGGAATCCACTTTCTTGGGGTGTAATTTTTTTCCTAATTTGTAAAAAACTTAAGATAAAAATAATTTACACCTCATTAAATTAGATCCCTCTCGATGCTTATTAGATCTGGGTTTAAGATGGATCTATGCTAGTTTAAACATACGAATTAATTAACGTTAATTTAACACACCAGTCTATATCAGAGATTGGTAATTATAAAATATGAGCTAGACATCGTAAGCAGTCAATCAAACATCAAGGACACCAATCCTATGCTTCTAGGCTGATTACGACATTTTGCGAAAAATATTCTGGCCTAATTACATACTTCTATGGAAGTGAAATAATCAGAATGTATAGGTAATATGTGAACATTAAAGCAGATCCCCATAAAAGTAGCGAATCAATTAACCAATATTTTGCCAAAATGATAAGTCAATTTTACTCCGTCTGGCCCGACCTAAGAGATCTAGTTCTCCACAATCAGTGCAGTAGAAAGAATATTTTGAACATATATTAATCCTTCCTCAACAATGCTTAAGGCTCTGTACTAAGTAGTATGCTCAAATGCTCCAGGTCAATTAAGCGCCCTCTACTAGGATGAAAAGTGGCTTACCACCTAACCTCTCCCGGCCCTGGAAAAATAAAATTCAGATCAGTCAAGTAAAGATGATATAGGCACGCCTCAGGCCCTGAAGAGGGTTTTTGCATATATTAAAATTAGGGCAGCTAGAACCACAGTAAAACAATCAAACAGAAGAACGTAATATTAACTAAGAAGGTGATTAGATGTGATGCAATAAAAATATAGAATATTGCACCATGATTGGTTCCTGTCATTAGCGAGAAGAAATAAGTAATAACCACGTTAGATTTTCCCAAAATGAATCAAGTTGTCAATATGTAAAACAATGTAGCTAATTTAGATTCCATGAGTTTAACTGAGGTTTGAACATTCTTCAGCTTAAAGTGGTACAAATCCCTTCAGGAGTGTAACTTTTATACACTGTCAAATCCAGCGTGTGTTGAAAAGCAACAGCTCCATAACATATGAACTTAGTACAATGATTAAGTGGTTTCCAAAGAAATAAACTAGACAAGCTCTCTCAATATTAGTGTAGATATTTACCACAAAAAAACTCTTTTCATATACTTTCCAGTAACAACAAATTTTGTAAGATGTAAAGCCAGAAAAATATATCATTTTTAATTCTGCTAATTATGTCAACTTTCGGCATGAGATTTACCATCATTACATGTCTATGACATCTTGCTTGGACCTTTTGCACATCACAAAATGAAATATGCGATTAACATAGTTAGCATGAGATATATCAGGATGGAAATATGAGAAACAGCAGATATTCATATATGGAAACGTTTACCGGGGTGTATTCAGTTTACAGGATGTGGTGTGCTGTCACCAAGAGTTTCATACACTTTTCAAATATGAAATACAAAGGGAAAACTGGTATCTACATATAAGCTAGAGTTCATTGCTTGGGATTGGCATACAGATTAAGTCCAACGATCAACTAGTATCCAAAAAATAAAAATAACTTAAGTTTTTCCTCAACTTGGGTGGAAAACATCCTACAAAAGATATTTTACTCCATAGAAACAACACATTTTGGGAGATTAAAAAGCCATAAAAACATCACTTTTGAATTTTATTCTATGAGCTATTTCATTTGCCAGTAATGAGATCATATGTATTAAGTTATTAACTGTTCATTAATCTTGCTCAGGATTTCTGCACATTGCATCTCGAAATGTATATGTTAAGAAATTTTGGTAAGCACTTATTCCATCGATATAAACAATAAATGGGATCGTCCGATTTCAAAAAATCCTATTCTCCCAGGTCAGTCATTTCACTCGGAGAAGGGAACTTTAATGTTATGTGGACCAAGTGAAACTCTAATTAGACTTTAAACATGAGCAACTGAAAGTGATAGCTATTAGCAACTATGATTTTGACAAGAAGGCTATAAAAGCAGACCCCATCCTTCTCCACTGACATACATTCTAATGTCATGTCCCTCTTGGCATGACTTTTCTGCTCACTTAGAAACCCTTGCGAGGATAAACTTTAATGTTCATCCTGCTCTTTAACTATCTTTGCCTTGCCAATCACATCTATTTGGTTTTCACGTTATTAAAAAGAAAGAGATTTTATTGAGAATATAGAGATCATTAAGCTGACCAAGCTCCTAAAGATTTATGTGTTTTCTTCATAAAAGGGGTGTCATTGTGGTGGACTATGCCATGCCTCCTCTTTCTCTGATACCTACCATATCAAGCATCTTGTTCTTAAACTATCTTCCCCTTACAAATCACGCCTATTTGGTCGTCACATTATTTGCCCCTCCTAGGGGTCCACACCCCCTTTTCCCTCTTCACCCTCCCATCACATAATAATTATCTTTGAAATCTAATTTTCTTGCTCCTACATTTTGGGAAGCCACACCCAAGACTCCTTCCATCATACCATCCACTCATCGTGGATCACCTGCCCCCTTACAACTCTTCTGTTGTGAACAAATGTTATGATAATGATTATAAAGATGTGCATAGAGAAATCAAATCTGACCTAGTTCTTCGCTTTGACATAACCACAACCACCCAACAGGAATATGGTCACTTTCCTAGACAAAAGAAACGTAGGTTCTTAAGTCTCAAGAGAATTAGCTCCTTTTCCCCGTCACACATATCCCAACAACTTCTGGCACATCCTTCCATTGGATGACATGAAAACCCCCCACGTAGTACAGTTGCACTTCCTCTCTCTTTGATCTCCTTGGCCATGCACCCCTTCAGGTCCCTCTACTGTGTCGTCATGTCATTTCTGCACCCATAATCTCTGTTAATTTCTAAATAACAGATCTGATTTCTATTCTCAATCATTTTTATACCCAGAAATAAGTTACTGCTATAGCTTTACAGCTGAAATTATAAACAAAAATTCACTGATATTTTTAACCAACAATGCATCAGAAATAAAATAGGAAATCAATCACATTTGACACAAGTGTTTACCCTGGAAAACCCCAATGGGGAAAAACCAGCATTCAATGTTTCTTTATTAATCTTGGCTCACAGAGAAATTCAGAAATTTACAATCATGGAACATGTAGCTCAGCCCCAATTGAAAATCAACCTTACTGACAAAATCGGTCCCTTGGAGAAAATTGGCCTCCCTAGCAAAATCGCCCCTGGATAAAATCAGCCCACCGAAGGAGAAATCGGCCCTACATCACCATGCATAAGTCGTACGAATCCATACAGATCACTCTCTCGACTATACGGATCGACCTCTCTCCTAGGTTCAACTGGATCGACGGTTGGATCGTCTTCTCTCACTCAACTGGATCACAACTCGCCAAACTCGCTGCTATGTACTTGGCCTCTGCTAAACTAAGTGCCACTAATGTCTGCTTCCTGCTAAACCATGAAATCACCGTTGATCCCAAGTTGAAGCATCACCCTAAGGTGCTTTTCCTGTCCATTGCACTCGCAGCCCAATTTGAGTCTGTATACCCCCTAAGTTGCACGAAACGTGGAAACGTTTACAAGTTTCGGAAACGGGAACGCTTGGAAACATGACCCCCCCAAAATGGGTACGTCACGAGAAACGCGGTATATATAATTTTATATATTTTTTTTTTAATAACACATTATCTCACAATAAAATATGAATGAGAGGTTAATTTGTAGGTAGGTTTGAAAATGATTTAGAGGTTAATTTGTTTTCATTTTCCATAAACTAGGGTTTTTTAGATTTCCTATGGGTCCCAAGCCACTCATGGACCCTTGGAGGTTTCCTAGAAGTTTCGGAGAAGTTTCCGAGTTTCCGTGAGTTTCCGATACTGGCACATGGACATTTTAGGAGTTTCGTGCAACATAGTATACCCCTATAGATGCACTCTACCACTCCTAACATACCTCAATCCATACTCCATGTTACCGGGCAAATTAGCAAGGGCTAATTCCCAGTAAGCAAAAATAAGATCAGTGACCCAATGTCACCTCGGTCACCGTTCTAACTTCTTCCGAAGTCAAAACCTCCAAAGAGAAGTATCCTTATGGAATCATGTAAGACACCAGTACAACCAAAATACTATGTTCTACCGTTCTACGGGTAATTTGTTAGCTAGGCCAGTGCCTAAATGGAGTCAATAATATTATGATCAATGCCAGTGGGTACAAAATATATGATCAAAATCAATAATCCACTTAGATCATTCAATGGAATGTATAAACGTATAAGCATGTACTTCGATAATCAATATTGGATCAAAAGACTATATTCTAACACCATCAACCAATAGCCAAATATGCGTTAAGTGATCAATGTCATGTGCTTGAATGCAATTATAGCAGCAGAAGCCAACAATTGAAATAATGACTAATGTAAGGACTAGTCATTCAGTAAGAGAATAAAACACATATTCAAAATAGTAATGAGATATCAGTTGTATTCATCAATTAGGCATGCAGATAATGTGTCATTAGCAAAGTGTAGTGGAGCATATGATGTCAAATCAGTTTCAATCGTTAATTATGGAGTATGTAAAGGCTATCAACGACAACCAGCATTTAATAACATCACAAGTATCAAGCCTTTAGGAAACCCAAAACATTCCAATTTTGCAGATGTAATCTTCAGAATTATAAGTAACCACAATATCACTGGTAAGTCAAATTATGCATGTCACTTGGTATTCTATAACATAAAACTAAGGTCACCTTAACAAGACACTTTCAGATATGTAAGTGAAAATACAAATGGATCAACTTGTCATATGAACAAGTAAACAAGTTTGTAAGGTTTAAATGTTAACTTTTTCTATTTGTGTTTGTGTAGGGAAGATGGGATGGTGAGCTGTTGAGACACACGAGGTCTACAATTTGTAAATTGCAGGCCTGTGTAAAGTGAGAGAGAGGCTAGGATGGGGGTAGCAAAGGATGGGAGGAAGGCCCACGGTGGAGATGAGAAAGGGGAAGGGAAGGTGGAGTGAAGGAAGGGCTCAGATGGCAAGGGAGAAGGATGGAGTTAGGGCTGTAGTAAGAAGGAGGAATGGGGCAGCAGGAGGTAGCTGCGGATAGGATGGGGAGAGGACTGTGAAAGGGTGTCAACAGGCCCGAGTAGGAGAAGAGGGCAACGAAGGGAGGAGTAGAGAAGGATAGGGGATAAGGAATGGAGGATGAAGGGCTGCGAATAGGGATGGATGACAGGTCCGAGGGTTTGCAACAGTAGCAGGTGTGAAGAAAGAGGCCAGCGAGAGGGGAGAATGGAAGGCCGAGGGTATAAGGGAAGGAATGGAGGGAGGCCGAGCAAGCTGGGAATAAGGGCGAAGGGATAGGAGTGGCAGAGAAGCAAGTCGTAGGCGTTTAGGGTCTGTAGCTAGGGTTTTACATAGCAAGATCAAACCTAAAAAGGAATTAAATAACTCAGAAAATAAAACAAACAAAAAAGACTAAGTGACATATAAACTAGGTTAATGAATAATATTTACAAATATACATGCCTCAAAAATTTAATTTAAGAAGTAGATGAACAACTAGGGTTTAGATAGATCCAACCTAACTAGGGCTTCCAAGAGGAATAACCTCTCCTTGAGATGGTACTTGCCTAGTTTGGCAAGCCAAGCACTTCTCCAACAACCTCTAGGGTTGGTTGTGAGAAGTTTGGCTAAGACAAACCTAGGAGATCTAAAGCTCAAGCCTTCTTTCTAGGGCAACAAAATACTGAAATTTTACTAGCATAGGGAAAAAATGCAGCATTACAACTACCATTCAAACCTTAGACAAGCATGGTTTCAACATTTAGCAAAAAGACATCAAAAGAAAAGACCTAGATACATTTTTGTGCATGTGTCAAGCAAACAACTCTTAGCAATTACCCAAGCAAAGTGCAAGAAACAAAAGATGCTCCAAAGATAAATCCCAAACAAGCTTCATACATTCATCCTCAAGGAAGTGCACACCTCTCCAAAATGCCCAAGGAGGTTGAAAATCAGAAAATCAAGTTTTATCTCATGTGTTGTTATGTTTTGAAGTGAGGAGAAAATATATTTACACCCTTCTCACACTCACTTTACAAAAATAAAATTAAATCCAGGCCGACGTGCCTTTTTTAAATGTCAATTTAATAATATAAAATAATCATCTGAGTGGGTGAAATGGGACAGTTTCCCCAGTATTCACCCCAACATGTCAAAAATGACTGAAAAGACCACATCGGACTGAACTGAACGCTGAGATGCGGAGGGGGGGTCGTCATACCCCTACTAACCCCATAAAATAGTGAAAATCCCTCAACGCGCCCCCTCAAAGCAAGCACACTGCAGCCATGGAAGGATGACGTCATCCTCTGTGGAGACCAGGCAGAGTTGGCGCTGGAATTCTGGAGCAGTAGGAGGGTGCAGAAGAAGACCTGGGGTAATGACAAAGGCCCCAGTGCTGAAGAAAAGTATGCCACCAATGTAAGAGTGATGGGGGAGGTCACCAATGTAAGAGTGATGGGGGAGGTCCTGTGGTCCAATGACCCATCCCTGGGGGGCCCGGTCACCAACCTCAAGGTTTCAATTTTCAAACCCTTTTATGAGGTAGTCAGCAGTGCCATTAAGCCATAGTACCCCCAAGAGGGAGCTAGAGGATCTGGCCATGACCCCACCTATGAAATGTGGCTATATCGCACCCTCCAAGTCAAAAATTGGTGTCGTTTCCCTGGGGTACATCTGAAAAATGTACTGGTATTGGTACCACGTAACACTCCACGACACCTCTATATGAGCACATGCTTTGCTGCAACGCAATGTACACTCCTCAGCTCCACCATAAATTGGCTCATGGTATTCACAACAAGGCATATATTTGGCCTAGTGTTGACCAGATACATCAATGAACCAATCAACTGCCCATGCACTGTAGGATCTACCAACTCTGACTCAAAAGCATCCAACGTCTTTAAATTGGTGATCATAGTTGTAGACAAGCTTGCAACCCACCATCTTGAATCTCTTTAGAATATCAACTACATATTTTCCTTTTCCTAGGAAAACCTCACATGTTTGTTGCCACACCTCCAATCTTAAAAAGTAGTGCATCATGCTGATGTCCTTCATCTCGAACTCCGAAGCCGGATCACAATTGCACATCTGAATGAGCTTCTCTAAACTTACAAGGAACAAGTCATCTACATAAAGTACCAAGATGAGTGGATCATTGCCAACAAGTGTATAACACAAGTTGGGGTCCACCTCACTCTTGATGAAGCCCATAGCTAACAGATACCCATCAGTCCTCATCAATCCTCAAGTACCATGCCCTTGATGCTTGCTTGAGTTCGTATAATTCCTTTTTTAACCTACACATATGAGAATCTCTGCCATGCACTTGAAAGCCTTGAGGTTGCTCAATGTACACCGTCATCCGCAATCACTCTGTTGTGGAAGGCTTTCTTCACATCCATCTGATGTATCCTCTGCCCCATCTCTAAAACAATAGATATAACACCCCGATAGAAGTATACTTGGCTAATGGAGCGAATGTCTCCTCATAGTCTACTCCAATGTTGCAAATATCGTGTCGGGGAATATATCGCCGAGGGTTTGGAAAGAAACTTATCGAAAATATCGGGTATTATCGAAAAGTAACAACAGAAATACACTTAGAACTGAAGAGATATGAAAATATCATACAAATTGCCAACATGAAAAACTCGAGAGAAATCGAAAATATCGAGAGAAATCAGAGATATTTGTAACACTGGTCTACTCTCTCCTTCTGAGAGAACCCTCTAGCCACGAACCTTGCCTTGTACTTCTCAACACTACCATCCGTAATGTGCTTGATCTTGTAGATCCATCTCGAAGTCACCACAGATTTCCCTTCTGGCCTTGACACTATGTCCCATACATCATTCTTCATAATAAACGCATACCCCTTTACCATGGCATCCCTCCAAACCTAGTGGGTTGCTGCCTCATGAGTCACAACTGGTAGGCTCGAAATAAATGATGTCACTCATGAGTGCCATGTAACTAGGAAATTGTCTCAATGGTCTACTCTACCTGAAAGTTCTCCTAGGATCCTCCACATGCTCCTGAACACCTCTCAGTGTTTGCTCTAGCCATCTCGACCTCCTCCTGACAGAACTAGAAGGAGCCTCCAACTCCTCCTCTTGATCTCAAGACTGAGTCCTTGTACTTTTTGGTGTTGGTCTCTCCTCAACCTTCGAAGCTTCTCGCTCCTCATCATCTGCCACTGCTAGAAGGGGTTCATTTGACTTCCTGAAGGCTCGGCTCTTATCAAATCAAACATTCTTCCTCACTACTCTCTTCCCTAGTGAAGGAATGTATAATTTGTATGCCTTTGAAGTCTCACTATACCCCACAAAAATAGCCTTCTCTATTCAAGGTTCCAACTTCATCCCCTTCTTCGATGGTACAAGCACATACACCGGACATTCGAAGATATGAAAGTGACCAATTTTTGGTCTCACTTCTGTGAATGATTCCTCAAGAGTCTTGTCCTCCAAGACTTTATGAGGCCTCATGTTCTGAATGTAAATTGTCGCGTTGCATGCTTTTGCCCATAGAAACATGGGAAAATCCTAATCATGGATCATTTGCCTTGGTAGCTCCAATGGTGACCCTGTTCCTCCTCTCTGCAACCCCATTCTGCTGCAGGTTGTAAGGTACTGTCAACTCCTTCTCAATTCCTGCCTCCTTACAGATATCCTTGAACTTATTGGCCTGTGTAATCACCTCCATTATCTGTCCTCAAAACTTTTATCTTCTTCTGTATTTAGTTCTCCACAAGAGCCTTAAACTCCTGAAACCGTTTGAAGACCTCATCCTTGGTCTTCATAAAGTAGATCCACATCCTCCTCGAGAAATCATCAATGAAGGTCTCATAGTAGCTATAACCAATCAACGATGCCATTGACATAGGACCATATATGTATGAGTGCACCAAATCCAATATCCCCTTGGACCTGCTATCACTGCTCAAAAAGTTCATCTTGGCATACTTACCAAGTGCACATCCCTTGCACACATCCCCTTGTCACTGTTACTCTAATGAACCAAAGCACATACTGGCTAAGCCTTCAACAAGTACAAGTTACCCACTATGCACCCTAATACTTGTTAAGATTCAATATGCTAAGACAGAAAATATCAGCATTACATTCCATTTCACAACAATAGCATATACAGGATCACTGAAAGAACAACAAGCACAGCATAAACACAAGAGACACAGATTTATTCTGGGAAACCCTCATGGGGTAGAAAACCCAACAAAGCTTCCTCAATATAGATGACCAGCAAATACAAAAGATGTAAACCATAGACATGAGCTCCTTCTCCTCTATAGCAGATCTCTCCCTCACCTATGTGCTATTCACAAGTGAATGTGTGTGTGTTAAATGAGGAACACACCTCCTCTATTTATACACATCTCCGACTTGCCTTTTATATTAACTAGGTCGGCCCCAACTTGACCACTAGGTTAAACACCCCATTACAATTGACTGGGCCGACCCCTCTAGGGTGGTCTAATAACCCTTTGACCCACATAACACATACAGGGCCGACCCCCACTAGGGAAGTCTAATAACCCAAGTTACCACATTCCGACGGAGGAATAAACATCTCCGGATATACAATAAGGTCGTCACGGAGGAATGAAATATCTCCGGAATAATAAAGTACAAATATAATATTCTTAGAAGTTACAATATTTCAACACTCCCCCTTAACGAGAAGGATATTATAACAACATCTGCAGGAGCAAGGAGTCATCAACATCATACATGATACATCAATAAATCATTGGAAGCTTTCTCAACATCATCAATAACTCAAGCAGTTACTGGAACATCAACATCTTCGGTACTGAGTCTTCATCTTCTGCAGCACTTGAACAGCTACAGTAACATCAACATCAACATCTGGATCCTCACGATCATCAGTATCATCATCACACGATCATCAACATCGTCATCACACAATCATCAGCATCTGGATCATCTCGATCTACAGCATCTGGATCATCAACTGGATCCTCTCGATCGACAGCATCGTCATAGCAGCATACTCTACAATACACAAGATCCTATTACAGGATGATCAATCCCTCTCACTTTAGGACATAGGTCCATGGATGATACAATCCAGATCAAGTTCCAGGATGATCAATCCTTATCACTTTAGGACATGAGTCCAAGGATGATGCAATCCTATCATGTACATTTTGAACCAAATGTCCAGGGACGATGCAGTCCTATCATCAATTTTCAGAGACAAATGTCTACGGATCAATTCTGGGACCGAAGTCCAGGGAAGATACAATCCCCACTCGTTTTCTAAGGACCCATTCTCAGAGACATTTGTCTACGGATCAATTATGGGACCGAAGTCCAAGGAAGATACAATCCCCACTCGTCCACTAAGGACTTCATTCTCGAAGACATCTGTCTACAAATCAATTCTAGGACCGAAGTCCGAGGAAGATACAATCCCCTCTTATCCACTAAGGACCACATTCTCGGAGACATATGTCTACGGATCCTTTTAGAACATGTGTTCAAGGATGATGCAATCCCTCTTCTTTCTAGGAGACATCTGTCTACAGATCCTTTTAGAACATGTGTTCAAGGATGATGCAATCCCCTCATCAACTTAGACCCTGTCTAAGGACCATTCACCAACCTCACTGTCGGCATCACCAATATAGGTATCCACATCATCGACCTCACTGTCAATGCAGGCAATCTCATCATCAGCAACCATATCACTCCCCCTTTCGAGGAGGGTCCTTCTGAACCACACCAAGCTTGTCTCGGAAATACTCAAACTTTACTCGAGACAGAGGTTTGGTCAATATATAACAACTTGTTCGTCAGTGCTTACATACTCGAGCTTGATATCTCCTTTCTGCACCATATCCCGTATATAGAAATATCGGATCTCTATGTGTTTTGACTTATCATGGAACACTGGATTTTCTGTCATCTTGATACTACTCTGGTTGTCACACAAGATCTCAGTGGGTTCCATCTCTAAGTCAAATAAACCAGATAATAACTTCTGAAGCCATATCGCTTTGCAATTAGCAAAGCAAGCAACTATATATTCCGCTTTGGTTGTGCTAAGAGCCACACTAGATTGCTTCCTGCTAAACCACGAGATCATGGCAGATCCAAGACAATAACATCCACCTGATGTACTCTTCCTGTCTAAGACACTTCCTGCCCAATCAACATCTGAGTAGCCATGTAATCTGAAGTCATGATCTCCAAGATAATATAGACCAAAATCTATCGTACCCTTTAGATACCTCATCACATGCTTTGCAGCTATTAAGTGAACTCTTCTAGGTTCCACTAGATACTGACTCAAGGTATTTATGGCAAAGCATATGTCTGGTCTAGTATTTGTCGAATACATCAATGACCCAATAATCTGTCTGTATAGAGTCACATCCACTAACTCTGATGAGTCATCAGCTAACAGCTTCAAGTCGGAACCCATGAGAGTGGCCATGGTTGTACATTCCAACATATCAAATCTTCTCAAGATTTCCACTACATACTTTCCTAGGTTGAGAAAGATTCCTTCTGGGCCTTGCCATACTTCCAGACCTAGGAAGTAATGCATCAATCTGAGATCTTTCATCTCAAATTCTGTAGCCATCTTCTTCTTGCTTTCCATGATCTGTTTCTCATTCCCTGTCAGAAAGAGATCATCCTCATACAATAATAGTATGACAAGTTCATCATCCATAACCTTAAGTTAAAGGTTAGGATCAACTTTACTTCTGGTAAAGCCCAAGCTTTGTCAAGAAGCTGTCAATTCTCCCTCTGTGACTGAACATCATTCACACTCTGCATTGAGTGATCTTCTGCATATCTATCCGTGCCATCTCTTGTCAGATGGGTCTACTGATATGAGCCTCAATATCATTCGAACTCTGTGGTGAGTTCCTTCTTGCATCCATGTCATCTGTATATAGAAACCATCTTCAACCTTGTAGCAAAGGTTGAGATCCACATTACCCATGGTGATCATTAAGCTCATCAAATGACTATCGATCCTGAGTACCCATACAGAGCCTGATTCACACTTTTTCTTCAATTACACCATTAAGAGAATGGTCTTATCCAGCCACTTGGAGCAAAGATCTCGTCATGATCCTCTTCCTCTTTCTAAGAGAATCTTCTAGCCACGAGCTTGCTATAGTATGTTTGATTTGCAAGTCTTCTTGTTGAACATCCATCACTTGTTCAGTGTTCATCATTCTTCATGATCTTTCCTACAAATCAAAATTAAGTACATGATTAGTAATACTTCATAATCATCAAATCATGTTGACATGATAACCTATTATGCATACAAATATGATTTTCATAGTTATGCAACAATCTTGACCAATACTTTGGCACAACACTTTTCCATATCCTGTATGCATACAGTGGCTATCTAAATGCCTTCCATCTCTACCGGAACATACTATCGAGAGCATACACATCTCTCAGCATGTCAGCAAAGAGGTTTCATTCTAGACAATCAACAATGGAATGTTTGTCCAACTTATCAATCATATGCATATTAGTAGTATATTGTTCAATGCTATATGAGTGTTTACACTCAGCATGATATATTCTAGAAATACAAATATGCATACAACCATTACAAGCAATATCATTTGCTATTTCAGAGATTCAAATAACAACTCAAATACTTATATTTTATGTTTGTGTGGTTGCCTCCCGCTTGATCTTCTATATGTCTTTTGAACTTCTATTCATTCTGTACCACTGTGCATGCTCAAGTGTGCACTAGTGTCATCCTCATGATCTCATACACAAACATACATTTATTAGTATAATTTCAATATTATCAAAACATTATAATTCTAAATAATCTTGAATATGTATGGTCATGATCATTCAATACATGGGTATCTAAGATCCTAGCACAAAGTAGGATTCTAACATAGGAAGACATACCTGGATTAGATACATGCTTATTTATTTCTAACATACCCAAACAATATCGTTAGTCTCTTCAATGATTTAGAGACCTTGTGATAGTAACCTGCATACCTCATAAGTTAAGCATAGTAGAAATAAATCATACATACCTCGTAAGTAGAGCTTCTAAAGACTATGGATAAGTCTTTGTCTTTATGTCATCATGGTCATAGAACTTGATTTGTCTTTCTTGATGTACCTGTCTTTTGTTAGCAGACAACATCATCCTCATACAACACCACAGGTGCATTAGTACAATCATATAACCTTGATCAAAGAATGTCTTCTATCATTCTCATGCATTCATACTTTTACATTAATCAAAATTGTACTAACCTAAATAATATGAAGACAACCATATTATGAACTTAATCAAAAATCAGATTTCAAACCTACCTGTATCTTCTTAAGTCATACCTGTCGAGATTTCTTGTAGTCTTCTTATGTAAGGCCTTAGCCTCATCTCCCCCTGAAACTGGATCTAGAGCTCGATTAAGGTTTGTCAGAGAAACCCTAAAAATTCAAACTTTGACTTTCACACTTCTGAATGGATGGAAAGATGTGCCTTGCTGAGCTGATCAAACTAGCATACTTCAATTTTGAAATCTCCAAAATTTGACCCCTCAAAATTGCCTTTGAAACTTCTGGATCTTCTGGACAGGATCCCGAACTAGGGTTTGATGAAGCCCACCCTTCTGCCCAATCAAAAGTTTCAATCCAAAGCTCTAAACTCTTATTTTTCTAAGGAGCTTCCAGCCATGGTCACAGACTTCAAAAATTCCAACTTCTGCAGAAGCCCTAATTTTCCACCTTTCCGATCAAAATCCCGAACTGGGGTTTGATCAAGCCCGGTCTTCTACCCAACCAAAAACTTTGATCTTGGTCTCTAAAATTTTGATTTTGATGAGTAGCATTCAGCAGTGGACTCCGCTTCCAAAAATTCCAACTTTCTTCGAAACCCTAATTTTCCACAGCAGTGACGATTCAAGAATGAAGGTGCTCAAAATACAAATCTATTTCGACAGAAATATGCACCTGATTGATTCTGGTGTAACTCCGAAATTACGAATCCACAGGGTCTGAAACTTCTGCCTGTGGTAGCCCGACTTGTCCTCTTTCCAACCCCATAGGTTTGACCCGAATTGGATTCTCTAAGAAAGAGTTATGCCAAGTGTCGCAACGTGACCTGTTTATGGGATAAAACAGGAGAGCGAACTTGTACGGTCTGCCATGTGTCATTGGTTCAACTTCGGCCTCTGAAAAAGTTACCTGAGATAGTATAGTCCGTGCACTATCTGTCACTTTTTACGAAATTTCATTTGGAGCTTCCTAGCCCAAGTTATGACCTTTTTTCCTAGGTCACCTGATTATGACTGAGATCTGGAAGAGGCAGAAACCCTAACTTGTACAGATCATAACTCTCAAAGTACAACGAATCTGAGGGTGTCCTTTGGACATAGGGTACATGGGGCTGTTATCTACGACTTGTAAAGGTTTCAGATCCTGAAACTTTGACAAAATGGATTTATAGCGAAAGTTCCACGATGACTGGTTTTTTCTATACAAAACCCGAACCTTCAAATTGTCGCAAGTGAAGCAAGTGTCGTGAGTGCCATACATTTCCTTCCTTCAGGTTAGCTTTGATACTATGTTAAGATTCAATATGCTAAGACAGAAAATATCAGCATTACATTCCATTTCACAACAATAGCATATACAGGATCACTGAAAGAACAACAAGCACAGCATAATCACAAGAGACACAGATTTATCCTGGGAAACCCTCATGGGGTAGAAAACCCAACAAAGCTTCCTCAATATAGATGACCAGCAAATACAAAGATGTAAACCATAGACATGAGCTCCTTCTCCTCCATAGCAGATCTCTCCCTCACCTATGCGCTATTCACGAGTGTGTGTGTGTTAAATGAGGAACACACCTCTTCTATTTATACACATCTCCGACTTGTCTTTTATATTAACTAGGTCGGCCCCAACTTAACCATTGGGTTAAACACCCCATTACAATTGACTGGGCCGACCCCTCTAGGGTGGTCTAATAACCCTTTGACCCACATAACACATACAGGGCCGACTCCCACTAGGGAAGTCTAATAACCCAAGTTACCACATTCCGACGGAGGAATAAACATCTCCAGATATACAATAAGGTCTTCACGGAGGAATGAAACATCTCCGGAATAATAAAGTACAAATATAATATTCTTAGAAGTTACAATATTTCAACAATACTCATCCTAGATTTGAACTAGAGCCTCTCGACCTCACAAGTACTTATCCATCATGAAAATAGACCTCATACCCCTTGTCCTCTTGGCCGAAATCGCTAGTAGGTACTTTGTCAACCCTGGTACATATAGAACATCCTTCACCTCCAAAGGACCTCTTGACTCTCACTGAAACTGAATGTCTTCAATCCCCTCTACTGCACACTTGGGATCATTACCAAGCTCCACATGTAGCTCCGGGTCTTCCTGTGATATACAGGTGAAAACATCTCACATTCTCGTCATATGATGAGAAGCCCCATTGTCCACAAACCATGCATCCTTCGCTAAGGTGCCAGAAAGACAAGACACCAATGAGAACTCCTCAAACTTTGCAGAGAACTCACTCACCTATGTGTTTATTGATGTTGCAACTTGTGTCTTAGTCTTGCCCTTCTTGTTCGGACACTAACCTCCATAATGGTCAAACTTGTGACATGCAAAGCACTTGACTTTGCTCATGTCCTTCTTTCCTTCCCAAGTGGAAGCCTTTCCACAGGTATTCTTCTCGGCGTTCACTTTGCCCTTCCTTGCAACCTCTCTCAGTTAGGAAGATTCTCTCATGCAACAATTCCTTTCACAAAGGGATCCCATGTTGGAAATAATGTAACTTCGAAAGTTATTCTTAATGTACTTTATTATATTATTGGTTTACCTCCTTCGGGAGAAGATATTGATGTAATTGATCATGTAAGACCTTGAAAGAATCAATGTAAACCTTGGGTTGGAATCACCCAAAGAAAACATTTATTAAATGTAATTTTTGTATTCCCCAAGACAAGTTGGCCCAGTGGGTAAACTGCCCCAAACAATGGGCAGTCTGCCCAAACAATTGGCAGACCTGCCCCAGTCAGGTCGGCCCAATAAGGGAAAAAAACATTATTTTGATGTGTATAAATAGAGAGGTCACACCTCTCATTTGGTCATTCACTCAACTCAAGCAAGTTCGCTCAAGGAGAGGAAGAAGTTCGCTACTGCAACTAGGAGAAGTGTTTTTGGGGTTTCTACTCTTGGAGAAGTTTCTCTTTCTCTCTCTTATTATTGATATCTGGATGTACTCTGATCTCTGAACTTATCTCTGTATGAAGGTTGTTGGGTTTTCTCCTTGTTGGGTTTTCTCCTTGTTGGGTTTCCCAAGATAAAAAATTCTTGTGTCTATTGTTTATGTGCTTGGTTATTCTTTTAGTGATCCTGTTGTTTTATCTGCCATTAAATTACACTACTAGAATTGTATAAATCTAACAGCCCATGGCTTGGTGAAGCCATTCAAGGCTATCCTTACCAATTGTTAATTTGTCATCGTCTCCCCAACTGCTGCAACCTTATCACGAACCTATGTAATCTTGGTGAGATAAGAAGATATTGTATCTGATCTAGGCATCTCGATGCCTCTGAATTCCTCACTCAGCATCATCTTCCTGTTGTGGTTATCACTCTGGTATAGCTTCATCAGAGCTTCCCGCATTTCCTTGGTTGTCTTCTTTTCAGACAGATGAGGAATCACATGATACTTCATTGCTTCCAAAATGATCCTCCTAGCTTTCACATCCTTTTGAGTATAGGCGACCAGTTGTGTAGCATTAGTAGGATAGGTTTGTTGTTGATTAGCAAACTCCCAAACCCCATTATCCATTAGCACTAACGCTATCCTCTCCTTCCAAGGACTATAGTTGCATATACCCTCTAACCAATCCTCAAATCTCAGTCCAATTGCTACGATCATGTCCAATCAAATAACTTGACCAAAGAATTTATTTATTTATTTTTTGTTTCTATTGTAAACCCTTGCCAAACAATTTCCTTCTTCTTGGAGTCTATTGAGCTCAAATACCATGTTAATTTCTAAATACCAGATCTGATTTTTTTCCCAATAATTTTTAAAACCAAAAAATATGTTATTGTTGTAGCTTTATTGCTGAAATTATAAACAGAAATTCACTTATATTTTTAACCAATAGTGTAGCAAAAATAAAATAGGAAATCAATCACATTTTGATTTCACACAAGTGTTTACCCTGGAAAACCCCAATGGGGAAAAACCAACATTCAATGTTTCTTTATTATTCTTGGCTCACTGAGAATTTCTACAATCTTGGGACCTATAACTCATCCCCACTGGAATCGGCCTCACTAGCAAAATTTTCCCCTTGGAGAAAATTGGCCCATTGAAGGAGAAATCAACCTTAACCAAATCAGCGTCCTGAAATCGGCTCTACGTAAGTCGTACGGATCACTCTTTCGGTTATACAAATCAACCTCTCTACTCAACTCAGCTTCTCTCTCTCTCAACTGGATCGGCCCCTTCTCTCTCTCCTGGATCTTCCTCTTGCAAATCGCTTCCCACTTTTCTCTCTAGCCACTTAGTCTCTCACTCTTGTTTTCAGAAAATCTTTCTCTAAGAATGATCTTGTGTTATTGTGTCTTTCTCCTCCCCTTAGGCATTCTTTTATAACATCTCAATGACCAAAACCCTAACCCTCAATCTCCAAAGTGATGGATGGCTAAGATTAAATCTTGAGCCTCACTTAAAGATCAAACGATTGTGACTTGATCTTAAGTTCACTTTTAGTCATTAGCCAATATTAAATTAATTAATGTGCTTTTCCACAGTTAGACTTAGGAAAAAGATATAAAAGTCACGTACTCAATAAATTGAGCAAGTACCTAGAGAGGTAATGGGCAACTTTTGTGTGCTTGACACCTAGCCTATGCAGAAGCACCTCTCTGAGCTATAATAATCAACAATCTCATCTAAAAAAAGCAATCCATAAACTTAACACCAATAAATCCATTAACCTTGAGGGTAGACAATCTTAATTCCTCAAAAATGGTATGGGACCCTTGCCTCACCCCCCTTCCCCGCCTGACTATCCTTTTCAATGAGGTCAATTCTTTTGGATCTACAACTTCTTAGGTGTTAAGAGAAGGGAGCTCCTTTTCTCCTTTACACATCTCCTAACATAGTAGTCAATGCATAGGATCAGATAATTTTATTGATGTCCAACAAATGATTGCAAAAGTTGGTCAATGGGACTGTCAAGTACAATACTGTTGATACAATCTAGAGGCCAAAAAACAAATCATTTATAAAGAATAAAAAAATTCCTACGATGCTTTGGATCCCAAAATTTCAAGACTCATGATTGGCCATACCCTTTCTGAACTTTATGCCACAACCCTTGATTTTTACTTGTCCAACTAGTTTGCAAGGCACAGGTTTAGAGCTAAGGGAAAAGCTAACTTCAGAGGAAATTAACATACATTGGTTCACATCTTCACTCCCCAAGCTATCATTAAGGACACACTAAACAGAGGTCCTCAAAGGTCTAATGTTGCTTTGTTGACTTTCCAAAGGCTTTTGACATTGAACCTAGGCATTTAGTCGTTGAGTGGCATAACACCTATGGGAAACTGATCTTCCGATGTCTATTGTAGCACACTTAAATGAGATTGTGGTGTGAAATTTCCACATGCATAGTGTGTTTTTGAAAAGTGTCAACAATACTATTGGTGTCAAATAGGATTGCCTACTCAACCCCAATCTCTTTAGGATCTAAATTGATGAGCTAGAATAGTCCATCAAAGATAATGGTTGTCTACTTCATTGGTTGCACATTTAAATGAGATTGTAGTGTAAAATTTCCACATGCATCACTTGTTAAGTGTCAACAATACTATTGGTGTCAAATAGGATTGCAATCTCATTTAAATGAGATTGTAGTGTAAAATTTCCACATGCATAGTGTTAAGTGTCAACAATACTATTGGTGTCAAATAGGATTTCCCTCTCAACCCCAATCTCTTTGGGATCTAAATTAATGAGCTAGAATAGACCATCGAATATAATGGTTGTCTACTTCATTGGTTCCTTACCTACTCCTATATGTAGAGGATGTGGTTTTGTAGGCATCCACTGTTTAGGGTTATAGATGTAGCTTAATGCTTTGTGCCACTTTTGTGATCTGCAATTGTCGATAGTCAATCTTGGAAAGAAAAAAAAATCATGATCTTTAATACAACTAGAGAGGCCCTTAACCCATAAGAATGTGATCTATTGACAAGCAATGAGGTGTTCGAGCCTGTATTAACATGGAGACCCAGGTTCAAATCCCTGAGTGGGTATGATTGGAAATATGGCCATGTAAATATAAGAAGTATCTCTCAAAAACAAACTAGGGAGGCCCTTTCTTATCATTTTTCCTTTCAAGGGCAATTTGTCAAGATAATCACCTCTTATGCCTATTTACATTCATACGTCCAACCTTTAGTTTGAAACCTATATTCCAACCATGAGTTTGTTGAGGGTATGCCTCACTAGTCTCACTTCAGAGACCATGCTTTTAGACTCACTTCTAGGACATACAATAAAAAATTATGCCCTCACCAAGCCTATTATTTTATATGGCTTTAAGATTTGGTGTCCCAACCTCCATCACAAATAGTGTTCTCGCACTAAGAGTATTGAAATTATCATGCTCCGTCATCTTATTTGGTGTAAACAAACTATTCCATAGTGTATTGTAGAATCCGAGTTTGGTGCATCTTACCTTTGCTCCGAGACAACCTTCAAGCTTCTCACTTATCTTCACAAAGTATGACCAATGGTAGACTCCTCTCACAATGTCAAAGATGCCCTATTTTGGCGCTTTGCTCTATATAAGAGACTTCCATCGCTTGGTCACTCAAGTTGGAGTCCTTATTAAAAAGAGTATGAGATGTTTGTTGACTTCTCTAAAGAAATACCAAAGGGAAAAAGGTGAGAGGTAGAAGCAAGAACCATCGAATGGCAAAGTGTATATTGCATGGAAGGCTAGTTAGATATACAGGGAGAAACTTGGTCAAAATGTTTGCAAACTGGTCCTCTATGGAGCAATACTACAACTCAATAGATCCAATCTCTACAAGCCATTTGATGTTGTAACAATGTATTTCAACATACTTGGTATGCTCATGGTAGACTAGATTTTTGGCTAGTTTGAACACCCCTTCATTCTCACAAAACACAGGTGTTGGCTATGTTTTTCGCATCTTCATATCTAAAAGCATCCTCTTGAGCCAAACTACCTCACATGCTCCTTTCATTGCTCCTTGATATTCTACATCAATTGATGAAAGGACTACCGCATGGTGCTTTTTGTTGATCCAGGTGATAGCACGTTTGCCAAGGCTGAAAACATATCTAGAGGTAGATTTTCTATCACCCACAGAGCTTGCCCACTTGGAATCAATATATCCACACAACATGGGGTCTTTGATTCTATTGTACGCAATGCCAAAGTCAAGTGTCCCTTTCACATATCTCAACACCCTCTTTGCTATAGTCCAATGATCTACTTTCAACACTGTCAAAAAATTTGGAAATGAAGCTCATAGCAAAGCTAAAATCAGCCCTACTGGTTGTTGTAAGATATATCAAGCTCCCCACTAGTTGCCTATAGACTAACTCATTAACTGCCTTGGAATTAGTCTTAGTTGAAAGCTTCAACCCTTTCTCCATAGGTGTAGACAAGATTTTGCAATGTCATTTTGAACCTATTGAGCAAACATTTGGCATATTGTGTTTGTGAGACAATAATATTGCTAACTGTTTGCCAATCTTCTACACATAAACAGTAATGTAGGGGGCATAGACTAGTCATGTAAAAAGCTTTACCCATATTGAATTTGATATATTCAATAGCATTTGCCTTACTACCTCTAATAATGATGTCATCTACATATATGACAAGTAGAATGATATCATTACCAATGCTTTTGATGTACATATAGGAATCCGAAGGAATCTGTTGGAACCCTTGTTCATATAGGTACCTATCAATTTTGATGCACCATGCCCTAGGTGTCTACTTCAGGCCATATCGAGCTTTCTTCAGTTTGTGTTATACTTTCATGTTACTCCAATAGTGTTTACACCGTGTTTGGGGTGATTCATGAGATTTGGGGTACATGGTGTAGATTCAACCCCCGAATGGTCCAAAATGAATTGTAGTATGAGAGATGCTCTGTGATGGATATGCACACTTGTGATAGCTTGTTCAAAGGATACCATACCCCAGATGATCATTGACTTAGTGTTCTTCCCTAGGGCATTTGAGATCTCTTCCCTAGATGATGGAGGTCCTGCATGATGGCAACATGGAGGATTCACCTGGTGGGAGAATACCCTGCGGGATGTGAGGAGCATTGTGCATTGTGGAGGAGAGCTAAAAGCCCTAGGTGGAGTACTTGGCTTGGGAGGATGGATGGAGTCTATGGAGGTTTGCGATGCAATGGTGTGGGCTTTTCCTTGCATAACTCATTACCTTATGTTACTATTGTGCACGGCATCATCTTTGGAGCTTGACACTTCTACTTTAGGAGTGGAGCACTTCAATTGTGTGTGCCTTACTTATGTTTAGTAGGCTTGATCATAAGGCTCAAGTCGACTTTTGTTATATCGTTGACCTCCCTTACCTCTCATATAAATAGAGGAATGAAAGATTCTTTCCAAATAACACATCAGGTCACACATCCATGTATATCTCTTCTTTGGAGTGCTCTCTTAGTGATGCACTCGAGTTCATGAGGAATACCTATTGGAGCATATGAGGAGTAGGTAGATGATTTCTCTCTCTAGAGATTATTCTTTGTACATTTGATCTCTCTCTCTCTTAGGCGCCAGGGTTTCTTGGACTTATGGATTTAGGGTGAAGGTTTCAATCCCTGGAGATTAGAGATTAGGGTTGGAATCCCTTGAATGTATTTGGGGAAGAAGAGAAGGAGGACATATTGCCTTGGAGATAGCACTGGAGGGATTCTTGCACTTGGAAGAGCTAAGGTTTGTTGACTAACCCTAGCTAAGGCATCTTTGGTGGTTGTATTTTGTCCTAGCTTTGAGAGGAGGCTATAGTATGTATGTACTTAATTCATTGAGCATATAGATATTATATATGACATTTCCATCTATCCACATATTGTGTATATTGCAGATTTAATTTCAGCATTTTATCTTCTTCGTATGGTTATTTACATTTCTTAATTGTCTTGTTGATTTGACACACTTAAGAGAAAACTATTAATAGACTTAACACTAAGATTGAAGATAATAGTCCAACCATCTATTGCTCTTGTGTTTTCAGCTATATCTGTGGTATAAGAAGAGTTTTCAGACCTGGTTTATGCATGTGAAGTTTCCCCAGAGGGCTGGAAACCCATTGGAATGATTGGTATCTATTCTCTTTCAATTGCCATGAATTTTGGGCCTACTAAAAGTGAATTATAGTGATTGTTACATTGTTGTTTTACAAATTAATTTATAGCAGTCCTAAAGGCTGAAAATTTTAGGGTTAAGATCCAAGGAATTAGGAAGAAGGTGAATTTTCAGATTTGCATTAATTGCCCAATGCAAATGAAATTTCAACATGGTATCAGAGCAATTGTAGTCAAGATCACTCTTGAATTATAGGGAGTTGTATTTCAGGTAGTGATTACATGGGACAAGTACTTGACATAGTTAAGGTCATTGGGTGTAAATCCAAGGTTGCTTGAGATAAGCACCTTCACCCTTGGAAGGATAATTTTGTCTACTTCATATACGACATACTTTTGCACTTACAACTTTTTTTAGGATATGTGAGGTTACTCTTGATCTAAGAGAGTGTGACAGATTGGATGGAGATTCAAAATGTTCCATGGAAGCCCAAGCTTTAGATCCTTGTGGAGGAGACTCATTTTGATGACATGTTGAAAAGAACATTCCAAAACCCACTGATCCAGCACAGTTGAATGCTCATTGAAACAAGGAAGCCAAATTGAAGAGAATCAATCTTAATTCAATGAAGGATCACTACATTTCATAGATTGTTGCTAAGACGCCATGTAAGAGCATGTTTGATGCTTTGGTTAAGTTATTTCAGAATTCTTGTGCCTCTCAACAAATGTTCTTGCAAAACCAACTTGTAGTCATTCGCATGAGCAAGATAGATACTATGGTGAACTACTTGACTAAGATAAATGAATTCAAGTATCAATCGATCGCCACTGGAACTAAGGTAGAGGATTAGGAGATAGTATATATCGCCCTTAAAGGACTTGCTTCTTCCTAGACACAATCTGTTCAAGATATTTGTGCTTGGGAGAAACTACCAAATTTCCCAAAGCTTTTGTTTGCTCTTGTGAAGGAAGAAATCAGATTGCAGTCATGTTCAGAAAAACATGGGTAAGTAGACACCATCAATCTTGTTGGAAAAACGAAGAAGGGTGGCAAGAAAGGCTTCAAGAACAAGGATGGGACACATACATGAAAGAAGGACCTCAGTAAGGTCATGTGCTTTCGATGTCACGAGATGGGACATTACGTAGGATGGTGTCCATTGAAGGGCGAGGTCATGAAGCAAGTTGTAGCCAAGACTATAGCAAGAGTAAACAAGATGACCTCTCAGTATGAGACTACCTTTTCCATGGCTTCTTATTTATCTACAAACATTATGTCTAGTGTTGGTGACTCGCCTTGCATAGCTACATTACCTTGGGCCACTATTGTGCACGACATCATCATTGGAGGCTAACACTTCTACTCAGGAGTGGAGCACTTCACTTGTGTGTTGTTTACTTGTGTTTAGTAGGCTTGCTCATAAGGCTTAGGCCGACTGATGTTATATTGTTGGCCTCCCTTACCTCTAATATAAATAAAGGACAGAAAGATTATTTCCAAACACATCACATCACCTATTCAGTTGCATCTCTTCTTGGGAGTGCTCTCTTAGTGATGCGCTAGGGTTCATGAGGAAACCATAGTGGAGCATATGAGGATGAGTTGGATAATTTCTCTCTCTTGAGATTCTTCTTTTTACATTTGATCTTTCTCTTGCACACTAGGGTTTTTTGGTCTCTTGGAGAATCTTGGAATCTAGAGTTAGGGTTTCATCATTTTGAGGCTAAAGATTAAGTTCTGGAAATCCATGGATGTATTTAGGGAAGAAGAGCAGGATGACATCTTGCCTTGGTGATAGTGTTGGACGGCTTCTTCAACTTGGAAGAGTTAGGGTTTTTTTGACTAACCCTAGCTAGGGCATCTTGGGTACTTGGATTTTGTCATATCCTTGAGAGGAGGCTATGGTATGTATGCACTTCATTCATTGAGCATATTTATATGAGATTTCCAACTATCCACATATTGTGTATCTTGCAAATTTGATTTCAGCATTTTATCTTCTTGGGATGATTATTACCAACTCTTAATTGTCTTGTTGATATGACAAACTTAATATTAAGACAGAAGATAATAGTAACAACCATCTATTTCTGTTGTGTTTACTATTATATCTGATGTATAAGAAGAGTTTTCAAATATGGTTTATGCATGTGAAGTTTCCTAGAGGGTTGGAAACTCGTTGGAATATTGGTATCTTTTCTCTTTGAATTGTAGTGAATTTTGGGGCTAGTGAATTATTGTGATTGTTTCGTTATTATTTTCAACATTAGTTTACAGTCCAAAGGGCTAAAAATCCAAGGAACTTTCTAGAAAGAAGGTGAATTTTCATATTTGCATTAATTGCTCAGTGCAAATGAAATTTCAACAGTTTGCACACATGATGCTCCTTCACTAAAACATGAAAACCATGTGGTTGATACATGTAGACTTCTTTTAGATCTCCATTGTGGAAGGAACTCTTCACATCCATCCGATAGCCCTTCCAGCTAGATTGTGTTGTCATGGCTAAACTTATCAGATGGTGGTCATCTTTGTCTCAAAGGTCTCCTCATAGTAGATTCCGTCTCAATGTGAGAAACCCTTTTGCAACCAACCATGCTTTGTACCTATCGAGTGCCCCATCTACCTCTTACTTGACCTTGTACACCCATTTGCAGTCAAAAAGTTTTTCCCTTGTGGAATATGTGAGATCTCAAATCTAATTTTTCATTAGACTCATGTTCGGTTGTTGTGGCATTCTCCCATTCAATTTTCCTTGTTACCTCCTTGAACACGTGTCCCATAAACTACATTAACATTTTCCAAAAGAGAAAATATGATTGTGTTTGATTTTGGTTTGCTCTTGCCTCACGATGACAATACCACGATCATTTCACCCTCCCGAACATCTCCAATGGTGCTATGCCACCATTTTGGCCCCTTCTTGGGATCCTCCTCATCCAAATTGGTGTTATAACCATGACATCAGCTACCTATACCTAGGTCATTTGAATGTTGATTTGGGTTGTTTGCATCAGATTCTAGAACATTATCATCCTAGGAGATGCCTCATGCTCAAAATCTTTTCGTCTTTCAGGTGGAGTTGCCTTAAGCTTGACACCTAAATCCTTGGCCACAATGGGTTGCTCTCCAATAATTTTGATCTCTGAAGAAGTCTTGAAGGGCCACAGTTCTTCATCAATTACGATTTCTCTGTTGAATCTAAGTGGTTGGCATTAACATCTACCAACGTATAAGTTTTGTGACTATTGTTGTACCCTATGATCATCAATTGCTTGCTCTTGGGGTCTAATTTGGTGTACAACTTTTCCTTCAATTTCTTTTTTATTTTGGCAACCACAATATGCAAAATTCCTTTTAATTTTTTTTGGCTTCAATCGAAAATTAAAACACTACTAGGTTTCGGCAACCCTTTTGACTGTTCAATGTGCTATGCTACCAATCCCTCAATTTATCTCTGCTGACAACAATCCCCAGGTCTTCATGCTCTCATAGATTTTGTGGCTCTAACCAAGCTATGATACCATAGCAAAATAGCACGAAACCCGAACACAAAGTAAACCAAGAGAACTTGAGAGAGTTCTCCATATTAGAATGCATAAATGAAAAGTGAAAGCCCTCTTATAAAGGGTTACATACTACTCAAGTCAATCCACTATATGAATGTGGAGTAGACAGATAAGCACATTAAAGTGAAATAAAACATAAAAGTGGAAAATAACCTACTTTTGTGGTCATTCATTGGACATTAATAACATTATCTTATCTTATCTTATGTCTAATGTCTAATAGACCATTATCAAAATTTGACATTTACTTTGACAAAAAAAGCCACTGTTAGAAATAACTTCTTAAATTAACCTGAAACTAAAACTTTGTGCACATCTTCCCAAAGGTTATCCAAATCTATGATCAGATCCTGAAAAACATAAGTCTGCAAAAACCAACTTGACCATACCCTTTGGGGATCTTTGACCTCCCATATCTACTCTGAATATTGTATTGAAGCTGGAAGTATGGAGCACTTACTCTATTGAATCATCTGTCCACCTGCACCTGTGTATATCCTTCGATTGCACCTATCCAACCATCTATCCCCGAGTAACAAAGACATGCTACCATATGCCAAGCCTAAAACGCACTCCACGAACTGTTGATGTTGCATCAATGGATGGACTAACCAATCCATCTTGTAATATAATCACAAATCATTGATGTCAAATGGTGAACTCCGTAACAATAAGCTCACCCCAAATGATGTCCATGAACATGTACTAGAGATTAACATTCATATTTGTAAGAGTAAATCTAGTGTTGACACATCCCACTTGCAACTTCTAAGCATAAGTCAACTAGATTGAATGGTACTTATGATTCTCCTACAATGCTAAATCCAGGCCTACTATCCTCATCGTGATAAGAAAAAGTTTATTATAATGGTCATTTGATGATATCTTTGTTATATAATTTAGTCATTTAGTGTTAGGCATTTAATAAAAAAGTAAAAAAATATTTTGAGAAATATTTCATATAATTACAAGGCCATATTTACAATCATTTAATAAAATTAAGCCACTTAAGTTAGAAATTACAATTCAGAAACAGTATTAAGTCATAATTAAGTCAAGCCATTTCTTAATGTAAGGCTGTATGGGACTTCTGATACAAGGTTCGTCTCTCATGAGTAATTATATATATTGTCATTTGCATTTATTTAATGATATTAAGTGCAATCCCTCTTTCCTCATTGTTCTCTATCTGCATAACTTTGCCATTTGTCATAGTGAATGTGCATTATCTGACAATAAGGAGGACCTTGAAGGCATTAAGGAAAATATATTAGGTGCATGGAGGGTTATGATAGGTGATGAAGCCAAGTAACATGTGAGCAATGATGAATATAGTGTGGCAACAAACTTATGTGGCATTGACCATTATAGGGAACGTCTCTTATAGGACATTTGGAATGGCCACAACTCTCTCTATTGGAGTGGTTTAGCAAGTATTCTAGCAGATGAGCCATACTTTTATCTCTGAATTAGAAAGTAATTGTGTTATCTATAAATGGTACTCTTTTTTGTCATGATTTCAGGTTTCGCAAGAATGTGCTTGTAACAAGAACTATCTAATATACATGGATCATCATAATTGGTCATCAGTAGGAGCTAGATGTAGAAGCTAAATGTATGAAAAGCTAAATATAAGAGCTAACTGTATGAAAAGCTAAATATAGGAGCTAAATCTCATGCACTTGCCCTACTTACATGGGTATGATGCATGGGGAAGACTATTTTGATGTAATGAAGGCTTATCATGTACACTTCGCGGGGATGGTAATTGCATCACTTTTTGTAATAAGGATCGAGTTTTTTTCGCCCAAAAAAGGATTAATGGGACTTATGAGTAATTGTGTGATCAATGTGAAACAGGAAGATGTAGAGAATCATTCGACATCTTTTATTAGTAATTGTCACTAAAACAAAGTACAAATCTTATGCTTCTTATCCTCTATACAACTTTGTTTATTTTCTAACTAATTTAAATAAAAATAGCTTAGGTTTGGTTCACTGACCTTTAACTCTGGCAATTCAATCACACATGCACATTCAACAACTTCAGCACCAACACGCTCTGTCAAGCAGCATATGTTTTAGATATGTTGACTATCCACTAAATAAAAAAGATGCAGTCTTACTTATGGAGCAGCATTCCAAAACTTCCTAATGATGTTATTCACTTTCAGTGAGAGATTTAAGACAAGACAATGATAAAGTTTATAATAAAGAACAATTTGGTGATGCTTAAAATGATAGCTTTCATACATAAAATGTAAATGCAAACTAACATCAAACTGATAATGCTAAAGTAAACAACAAATTAAATCAACAAGTAGGTCTTTAGGGTTTCAAGTTCATGCACAAAGCATTTTCACTTCTCAATTCCCAACTAAAGGAATTAAGATTCTAGAACCAAAAGACACATCTAAACATGACAAAATGCATTTTATTTCTTGTACTATATGAGTTATAAAGCACTCTAATGTATTTTAGCATTACAAGCTCTACAATCTAATGATTTATCCTTCAAGAATCAATCTTCAATTAAGCATGATATTTTGGAAATATAAATGGCTAAACAACTCTTTCTAAGCCAACAAAAGTATGAGCATTTTTTCCTGTTTGACCTCCTATGATAAAGTTTATTATGCTTAAAATAATGGCATCTTCACAAAACTAATCTGGTTTGATCATACAAATGTAAATTTTAGATGCTAAAACAAACATTTTTTACGAAAAAAAATCTTATGTCCTCAATCTTCAAGGCCATCAACATTTGTGCCTTCACTTTAATCTCTGTGATGATGCAAGGCCTCCACGTTAAACTTTCCACCATTCATCATAACCTCTTTCTATTGTAGTAATGTCCACTTGATTGCCATTTTGGGCTACCAATTTTAATATTTTTTCCTCTAGGGTTTTCTGATCGAAAAATACTTTCATATTCCAAGACACCTCATATTCTGTGTTAAGTTCTCAAATGTGCCTTGATAGAGTAACTTCCACAAGAATCTATGTTGTTTGTCAATGTTTGTCAGAAAATGACTACCAAAATGCCTATATAATGGACTCAGATTTATATAATGGTCAATTAGATATTAGAGTTAGGATTTAATAAAGTCGCTTCAGGCTTTATATTATTTTGTGTTTTTATACTTTATTGTATGTCTCAATCTATCCCATTATCACCAAGTAGATTGACTCAACCTCATTGTAATCCTATATAAGAAAGCTTTCACTTTCTCATCTATGCAATACATTACAATAACTCTTCTGAGTTATTTCTTGGTTTCTTTATGTGCTTGATTTTCATGAAATGGTATCAGAGATCAATTTGAACCTCAGAGACATGGAGAACGTGAAGACCTAGGGACTGTTGCCAGAAGAGACGGATTGAGGGATCGCTAGCATAGCACATCAAAAAGCCGAAAGGGTTTCACCGAAACCAGGTACAATTTCGATTTTTTTCATTTCAAAGCAACGAAATTGTGTGGATTTGTACAACTCTACAGACAATACGGAATTGTATGGACAGCAAATAAAAAAATTTGGGGGGAAATTGATCTATACAGCCCTGTTTGACAGTTTGTTAACAGATCCAAAGAAAAATTTAATGCTGTGGTGCTATATTTTTAGCAGATCTGAGTTTTTTTGAGCTGTTTGAAGCAGATCTAAAATATTTGTGTATTTTTCCGTTGTTTGAGGGCAGATCTGTGGTTTAATGGGCTGATTTTTTAGCAAATTCATCAAAATCTGTGTCTTACTTCTGTTTGTAGGCAGATTACCAAAAATCTGTGTTTGTTCAGAGATACATGGTTGCTAATAGCTATAGTGATTTAGAGCCAGTATTCAGGGGTGTTAACAGGTATTTTTCAGCATTTTACTCTCTTTTGGTTCATTTTAGTGCATTTGTGACTTTTATGGCCTCTTTGACCAACACCATGTTGGAACCCAACCAAAGGTTCACTAGCAAGAACTACAATATGTAGAAGCAACATATGCTAGCCATTTTTTAATACAAATGCTTGGCTGACATTGTCCTAAGTAAGGATAGTCCTCCCATGGTTGCAGATAGAGACCAGAACAAGTTTGATGAGAGAAACAGAGAGGGAGTAATGCTGCTTAAGTTGTCCATGACAAATGCTATGCTTCCTGAGATCCAGACTAAGAAGACTTCAGCATCCATCTAGAAGCAGCTGAAAGATCTGCATGAAAGCTCGAACAAGGGCCTAGCCTTCTTCCAGAAGAACACGTTGTTCTCGATTACAATGGATGAGAGTGCCATGTTACAGGAGCACTAACTCAAGATCAAGGATATCTGAGAACAACTGGCTTGCATTGAGCACAAGATGGAAGGAAGATGAAGGCATGGTGGTGATCATGCTAAAAGTCTACCATGTGCTTATGATCATTTTATTGAGACTCTAAACATCACCTCTACAGGTGTTGACCTAAAGTTCGATGAGCTTTGCATTAAGCTCTTACAGCAGGACAAATGGAAGAAACAATTCAATAGCAATGATGAGACAAAGAACTCAAAACAACCCTTTGCTGCCAATTTCAAGGAAAAAGGTAAATTGGCCAAGAAGCATGTTTAGGGTAGCGAAGACAATGCCACAGGGAGTTAAAAGACCATCACTTGCCACTACGATGGCAAGATCGGGCACATGAAGAAGTTTGGCAAAAAGAGGTTGGTTGAACAGAAAACCAACTAGGAAGGGCCTCAACAGAAGGCTCATGTCGCAGAACATACAAAGGACTCAAGGAGTCATCAACCTTCTATGCATTCATTGCTAAGTAGCCATCAGATAACCATAAGACATCTACTTGATAGTAGATACATTGACTCGGGTGCATCTTACCATTTCCCCAACAGATAGGACTGGTTCACGAAGTACACTCCCGAGTCCCAATGTCTCTAGATATTCAATGATCTTTGGTGGTGGTGAAGGTACACAGCCATTAGGAAAGAAAATGTCCAAATTTCCTTTGGAAGTAACATGCTCATTTTCCTTGATCTGCATTATGTGCTATCAACAGTCATGTTATGAGAATTGTTCCCGGCTTGCTGTCAACTTTAGCAAGGAGACTCAAAAGACCATTACTAATGGTGCGAAGGATCATAGAGTCTAGACTATTTAAATTTTAGATTAGCCCATAGAGGACATGTCAAAGAACACGCATTGGCAACTAAGAGTGCATCGCGCATTAGTACACTCAGGCATCAATAGGATGGGCACCTTAACCTCATCTACCTCTCTCAGTTGGGTCAAGAGAATTTGGTAGATGGACATCCAAACATCCAACAAATGATTCAGGGAGTATACGGAGCTTGCCAGGCAGGGAAGCAACACAGAATGCCATTTGACTAAGGAAAAGCTTAGAGAGTGAGCAAAGTCCTTCAGTTGGTTCTTGTATACATCTGTGGATCAATGAACACAACATCGATCATTGGTGCCAAGTATTTCCCTATATTTGTTGATGACTCTTATAGGAAGATGTGGGTGTACTTTTTAAAGTTAAATCCAAAGTGTTTAATGAGTTTCAAAATTTTAAAGCATTAGTAGAAAAAGTGTTTGCTTGTTCTCTAACCACTATTAGATCTGACAAGGGTGGAGAAGTTTTCTCCAAAGACTTTAAATGTTTTTGTGCTAAACATGGGATCCAAAGATAGTACACTACACCTTACACTCCACAACAGTATGGAGTGGTTGAGACAGAACTACACAATCACAGAGATGGCACAATGTATGATGCAAAACAAGTCTATTCACAACAGGTTTTGGGCTATGGCAGTGCTCACAGCAGTATATTTGTTGAACAAATCTCTAGTGATTGCGGTGAAGTAGAAGACCCCTAAGGAAGCATGGTCTAGGAGGAAGCCCTGACTCAGTAATCTTAAGTTGTTTGGTTCTACTACATATGCCTAAATTCCAGATGAAAAGAGAACTAAGGTAGAACCTAAGAGCAAGAAATTGATGCTTTCAGGGTATTGCGACATTCATAAAACCTACAGGTTGATTGATGTGGAAACCAATCAGGTGAGCTTTAATAGAGTTGTCATAAATGATGAAGAATTTGGACCGCTCCATTCTTCTTCTTAAGAGTTCAAAATTACCATGGAGTCACTCATCATGGCTCAAGATTCATGTGTTCAACTGGCTCTACTTGAAAGGGAGGAAGATTCTGAACATTCTAACGAGTCTCCCAAACCCAATGCAATAATTCCTTATCCACATAGCTTGAATCAGCAGTTGGGTGATACAAGTACAAGCAACCCAAGCTCCATTCATGATACTAACTTGGATTAGGATGTTCCCAAGAAGAGACCCAAGTGGCTACACAACACCATTGGAGATCTTTGAGCAACAAAAATGATCAATGGACTATCATCAAAAGGAATGAAGAAACAAAAACCCAATATGGTTTATTTTGCTCTTATGGTCACTATTCAAAAAGTGTTCAATGAAGCTAAGGGGGGACCTGAATGGGAGAAGGCAATGATTGTTGAACATGAAATTTCGATGAAAAATCATACTTGGGATCTCATAGCACTTACACCAGGGAAGAAACCCATTGCCTGCAAATGGGTATACAAGGTCCGCTACAAGGCAGATAACACACTTGACAAGCACAAGGCACAGTTGGTAGCTAAAGGGTTCTCTCACTGAGAAGGCATTGAATATGAGGAGATGTTTGCTCCTACAACAAAAATGAGCACCATCAAACTAATTCTATCCATGGCAACACAATGTGGTTGTAAGGTCCACCAAATGGACGTGAAGAGCACCTTCCTAGATGGCAATTTGGAGAAAAAGATCTATATGTATCAGAAAAAGGGATTTGAGGTTTCAGGGAAGGAGCACCTTGTTTGCAGATTATAGAAGGCTCTATATGGCCTGAAACAAGCTCCAAGGGCATGGTACATCAAGATTGATAGGTACTTAGTTGAGCAGGGGTTCCAATGAAGCCCTTCAAATGCCAACCTATACGTCAAAAGCAGTGGTAATGATATCATTTTCCTAGTCATTTATATAGATGACATCATTACTAGAGGTAGTGAGGCAATCATGATTGAACAGATAAAATAAAACAAATAAAGCTTTTGACATCACTGATCTAGGCCTCCTACACTATTGTCTGGGTGTAGAAGTTTGGAAAACAGGTGGCAACAATTTTGCCTCACAAACAAACCATGCCAAGAGTTTGCTTGACAAGTTTAGAATGATAGATTGCGAGATATCGTCTACGCCTATGGAGAAAGAGTTGAAACTTTTAGCCAAGACCAAATCTGAGGTAGTGAATGAGTCAATCTATAAGCAGCTAGTGGGTTGATTGATATATCTTACCGCCACTAGGCCTGATTTGAGTTACGCTGCGAGCTTCATTTCCAAATTCATGATAGTACCAAAAGGAAAGCATTGGATTGCAACGAAGAGGGTGTTGGCATACGTGAAAGGGACACTAGACTTTGGCATTCTATACAACAGAACAAAAGATCCCAAGTTGTGGATATTCAAATTCAAATTGGGTAGGTTGCATGGATGACAAAAAATAAACCTTTAGATATGTATTCAGCCTTGGCACAAGTGCACTCACATGACCAACAAGAAGCACTAGTAGTAGCCCTTTCATCAACAAAAGCAAGATATTGAGGAGCAGTGAAAGGAGCATGTAAGGTAGTTTGGGTCAGGAGGATGCTTTCAGATACGAAGATGCAACAAACAGAGCCGACACCCCTACTCTGCGACAATCAAGGGTGCTAAAACTAGCCAAGAATCCAATCTTTTCCACAAGTGCACCAAGCATGTTGAGATACATTGCCACTTTATTAGGCACCTTGTGGAAGATGGTACCATTGAGCTACACTATTGTCCCGCAAAAGATCATACTGCAGACATTTTTCACCAAGTCTTTGGGTCCTAAAAATACATGCAAAATTTCGGGAGAAGCTTGGTGTAGTTAGTAGATAGACCATTAAGGGAGGGTGTAAAGTAGAACTTAGCATTATATAATGGTCAATTAGATATTAGACTTAGGCTTTAATAAAGTCACTTCAAACTTTATTTTATTTTGTGATTTTTTGCTTTATTATATTTCTCGATATATCCCACATTCATAAATTGGATTGGCTTGACCTCATTGTAACCCTATTTAAGAAAGCTTTCACTTTCTCATCTATGCAAATACATTACGATAACTCTTATGAGTTATTTCTTGGTTTCTTCATGTACTCAATTACCATGATACCTATCTATTGATTCCAATTCTACAAAATGACTAGTCGAGGGCACTTCAATATTGATAGAAAAATAGCTTAAAGTTTGTCAATGTTGCCAATAAATGGTTGAAACGGAGTCATGACCTTGTAAATGTAGATTTGTTTTCATTATATGGGGTCAAACGCTCTGCAAATAATTGGGAACACTTGAAAAAAAAGTGTTGCAAGACATTGGATGTTGTTTAAATTTGCGTTTAATCATGATTGAGGATGCCACTAGAAATCTATGCTTTCACGAGCTCTTCTAGGCCATCGTCTATCTCTACTTGCACAACTGCTCATTGTGAAATCAATTGCGAGTGCCATGTTGGTGTCAACCTTTAGGTTGAGTACTATTCTTCCTTTTTTTTCAAGAATCACACTATCTATTTTATAGATTTAAAAACTCAAATATATGAAAATTAAATATTTGGTGACCTCTTTTACAAATTGTACTTGCGTCTTTTTTTGCATCTTTCCTTCGCGATACCCACTATCAAGCACAAAGATCAATGGCATTGGCTCTAAATGAAACAATTCCAATATGGGGTTTGAACAGGGATGGTCTAATACCACCATTAGTTTTAGAGTAGATGCACATTCATAAGAAAACACACCAAAGTGGAGAGAACATGAAACAATATTATATTATATTAATGTTACAATGAACATGCAACTAGGATGGAATGAGGATGGTTGCCCATCTACATACTCATGTCCCACACTCTTTAATACATCATCTCTTAGATGCAATAATAATAGTGACGTGAGACTCATTATGACAGTTTAACCACCTAACACTTGTTGAATTTTTAGCATAGCAGTATTATTTTAAACCTTATTTCATCCAACAAATATTATTGCATTTAAACTTCAAATTAGCAGCCGAAAACAAAAAGATCACTCAAAGAGAACCATGCACAATAGACACAAAGTTTTACATTAGGAAACCCGAACTTGAGAGAAAACCCAACAACCTTTCTTAAGAAGAATATTTCCAATAATAAGAGTACAACAACAACAATAGAAAACCCTCGGTTCAAAAGGATTTGATAGTCGTAGGGTACAAACCCTAGTTGCAGTGCATCATAGAACAGTCACAGAGATGATGCAAATCTTCAAGAGAGAGAATGGCGAACCCAAGAAAGAGATAAGAGAGATAAGAGTCTTCAATAATTGCTTCATGAATCTTCACTTTAACCCAACTAATGATGCGCACTTGTGGAGAGAGAGAGAGAGAACTTGATGATGAAAATGAATTGTTGAAGTACTTTATTTATAAGATCACCCTAATTTCACTTAGGGGCCGACTTGACTTTCTTGTTAGGGACAACTTACTAGTTTGAACACTTCAATTGTTATTCATTAGTTGACCACTTTATTATTGGATTTTCCATCTTAGGAAAGGTTGTTCATTGTGATGATGTTATACTTCTCTATCATATGCTCATCTATTCACCGCATAGAGCCCTAATGTTGATTTGACCCACACTATGAAGTCTCGGACACTTCTTAGTGATTATGTCAATTTCAACATTAGGCTAGACTTGTATATTTCATAAGGGGATGAAAGCCCCTAATAAAATATACAAGTCAAACACTGTTATATAGAATAGATCACTCTATTACGGGACTAGGCAATGTGAGAGCACCCTAGGGACCATCTCCACACCATATGACTGGGAGATTCTTTGCCCCTGTCCAAGCCATTCACCTCTTGAATGTGAATGTATCATTCATTAATAGCCAGTTTTGCATGGCCTCACTAGGCAATTCAACATGGCTATTCGTGAGTGAATGCATGCCCGATGTTGCACCTAGAGAAACATCAAGATCACTAGATTGTACATTATTTGTTACAAATTGGGCACTTGTCATAAAAGTTCATCAACATGATTTTATAATACAAACGTACAAGTAACGAAATTTAATGTTGAAGCTTCGTGTTTATTCCTCTAATATATTCCTTTGTCACCATGTTTATATTTTCTTTAGATCACCGATTCAAGAAATGCCTAACTATTCTTATTTTTTTCATAAGCAAAATCTACGTCTAGATTTTAGAGCTACAAGATTTGAGAAATAAATATTTGATGACCCATTTTACAAATTGTACTTGCCCTCTTTCTTATTTTTTTCTCCCATTTGAGGAATAACTATTAGGCAAAAAGATCCATGACATAGGCTCTAAATCAAACAACTCTAATCACACGTTTCAAACAAAATTGGTCTAATACCACTATTAGTTTCAGAGCACATGCACATTCTTCAAAAACACTTTAGAGTGGAGAGAACATGAGACAAGATTATATTAATGTTGCAGTGAACACACAACTAGTCTAGATTGACAGCAAATACAAATCAACATACTCATGCACCACACTCTCCAGCACATCATCTCTTAGATGCAATATTAATAGTGTTGTAGACCCATTATAGTAGTTTAACCCCTAACACTAACCTCTCAATTATTTGTTCCAAATTATGCATATGTCATAGATGTACTTTGGAAGAACCCTCGGACAATTACACTGATCGCAAAAGTCTCAGATTTGACAACGGGGAGCTACCTTCTTTATTGATTGCAACACTTAAATAACTTAATTTATCAATTGATTGTTAGAAGTATGAGAATATTCTAAAAACTTGTTTGACATGGTGCCCAACCATGCATGTTACACATATGTGCATTTCAAACCACGTGAAGTGCCACTATTCCACATACCCACTCCCTAGGAAGCTACCTTTTACTCTCCTGCATCTGCATTCCTTATGCATTTGATTCACATTCTAATATGTCCCATGTAGATAAAAAGATATGAAGAGAACAAAAGTTCTTGCAATCTCATGCCAAAAGTGGTAGTTCTTGCATGCATACTTCAAATAAGTATTGATGCTTAATTGTTTTGTTTCATTCTTTAACAAAGTTAGAATTGCAATGACAATATAATTGATTGTTAAGAAACTCCACGACTAATCTTCACCTTGTATCTTAATCTTTCAAAGTTCTTAGGGCCTATAATTATCATGAAGACAAAAGTTAAATTTTGTATTCTTTCATCTTTGATTGTGACCCCTCATGATGCCCTTTTGCATCATGATGTTTTTTCCCACAAGTCATGATTATCAATTTTACAAGTATCGTGGCATTTGCACCTTCAAAGACTAGAATAATCTTAATGGATGCACCAAATTTACCTAGATCAAATGTCTTTGGATTCTACTGAAGACAATGATGGTTGCCACATTCAGTAGGCCTAGTTTTACTCCTTTTATTTGCAGCTAGTTTGATATTATTTGCAGTCACTAGAGAAATTACAAGCGCAAATTAATGCTTTGGATAAATTATGCAATCTTCAAAAGCTAATAGTGAATCTTGGGAAACCAAGGTCACGATTTTTAATATAACCAAATAAGCCCTCTCAATGTAGTTGTCCCGAAAGGTGATCCTATCCAGGATGGTAGAGGCGTTGGACAACTAAAGAGGTGACCCAAGAGATGCTACGGTTCCCAATGCAATTGGTTGTCACGCTAACTGAGGCACTCTTCACTTCAAATCTAGCCTAAGCAAGACCAAGGGGGAGACCCTATCTAACCAATGAAGGCTAGCGAACCTACTCAAGACCTCCTAGGAAAATGTGAAAATGAAAAAGGAGAAGATCAAGAGTGAATGGATCTAGATCTAAGAAGGATAAGTGGACTCAAGGAGTTAGGGCTTGGTTGAAGAGGCTTATAGAATGAATAAATGTTCAACCAAGGAAAGATTAAGTCACTTATGAGTTTAGATAAGTAGATCTAGATAGATCTAATGCCAAATAGAAAGATCCAACTGGGGGCCACCCTTAAAATATGGAAAATGGTCAAAATGGGGTCCACAAGGTGAAAATCAAGTTGAAATGGCACTAGAAGGGTTGCTACTCAATGGATCTATGGATTTGATGAGGAACAAGCAATACCCAAATGACAGATCTTGAAAAAGCTCACCTACCCACAAGTGCGACCTCCCTTGGAGAGGCCCAGTGCCTTGGATCAGGGGGTAAATGGAGTCGGATGCCCACCAAATATTGTCTCCAAGGTTTATTAATTATTATTGAGGTGGGTTTTAATTATTAAGTCCAAGCAATCGCCAAATCTTATCATATCTAAAATATAGGGTTTTAAGATGAGGGTTTGAAGTGACCAATGGGTAAAATGCATGAAATAAGATACGTACCTTGTAGATCTTACCTCTAAAGCTTCCGGCTACCTTGCAAATTGATAATCCTTCCTAAGTGACGCAATCAAGAGTGAGATCCAGCCCATCCAAGTCAAATCGCTATCCCTTCAAGGTGACAAGTGCACCCTTCTCCTGCAAGAAACGATCTATATGAGAATCAATCTAGCATGAAAATGACTATAAGGATGAAAAGATGAAACAAAAAGCATCAACTATGTCACGAAGATACAATAATGATACTCCATGAGACAAAAGAAGATCCGAAGGTAAGATATGGGGTCTCCCCACAATAGCGTCCCCTTAGAGCGTCCTCTTCAACCACACGACCCCCTGCAGAGAAAACGTTTCGACAAGCGAGAGCCACAATGATAACAAAGAGAAAAGATTTATATTCAACTTGCAAGATAACCCATCGAAGCCAAAGAAGCAGATCTACAAAAATAGTATTTTTATTCCAAGTTTTCCAGAGCCCAAAGGTGCCTTTACAATAAGGGGGCCTCTTCCTCAAATAGGAGGAGAGAGACCAAAACCCTAACCACTTTACAAACGAGTGGTGGAGATCAAAAGATAAATACAATACAATCAACGGCTAAGATGAGCCAGAACAATATAACATGGATCAACTCACTAGAGGGGGTGCACACTCACTAAAATAGGCCCTAAAGGGGGGTGTGCACCACATAGAAGCATAGTTTTAAAAATCGGCAAAATCGGAATCGAAATCGGCCGATTTGCCGATTTAAGGCACACCCGGTTCAAACCGGTCTCGAAACTGGATCGGGGGAAAAAAATCGGTCTGGTTCACCAATTTTTTACATAAATCGGTCCGGCCAGATAAATCAGTCCGGTTCAACCGATTTACGTAAAAAATCGGACCGGTTTGATGCATGGACCCATGGGGCATTAAACAGGGTTTTTTTAACGTTTTTTTTTATATTTAAAAGTTTAAAACTAAACTAGTTACTAACCTACCCAACCCGACCCAACCTACACTATATTCCGATTAGCACTTAGCAGGGTCGTGTGGGAGTCTCCTGAGCAACGTGGAGTCTGGAAATACTTGATTTCCTATTTGCTAAAATAAGCAAAGTAAATACATTACTTGAACAATAAGATTTCTCCACATAATGTTTGTAATAAGGGGTTCACTGGAAACAATATATAAAAAATGGTGAGAATTTTGCGAAGACGGTTTCTTAACACCTAGAAGCCAACATTTATGAAGTAAAACAATTAAACATTACAATAAAAATGCAACGCAATTTTTCTTTATATGTCACATCTAATCATCTCTCAGCATAGAGCACTCTATTGCACAAATAGACACAAATATTTGTTTAAAATCATAGAAACCATCCTTGAATCATTGGTTATTATTTTATTTATATTGTTTCATTTTTTATGGGTATGTTGTCAGGTTGGCCCACACTATGTTTCCCACCTTTGAGCTTCTTTCTTTTCAAAGCAGTGGCAATGTTGGATGCTTTGGATGCTTGATGTGAAAAATATGGGGTCTCTTTTCCATATAGTTGACTATATATCATGTTATTTTTTGGACTCTACTGGCCATATAGCCTATAGGCCTCATGAATTATGTATTTTCTTCCAGTTACAGTCTCCTAGATATGTATTGCACAATACACTTTGTGCCATTTTGATATATTGACTCTTATATGGTATATACATGAGCAGACATTGGATATTTTGTTTCTAATGCTATGAAATCATGAATTAGAATCTTGAAAATGTTGTTTTTCTTAAAAAAAATTAAATATTTTATGTATTTTTGAGCAAACCGATTCATTAAATTCAAATCGACCGATTTATTACCGATTCCGAGTTGACCCTCGACCGATTCCGAGTCCGATTTCGATTGTTCAAACTTTGCATAGAAGTGACTAGGACAAGTGCGTACCACATAAGATGACTAGGACAAGTGACTAGGAGCACATGGTGGGGCTAGGTGGTTTTATTTTCCTTCACTAGCATCACCCCGTGGCACAATGATATAAAATATGACTCAATAACATGTCCAAGTGACCAAATGACCAAATCGTGGCCCGCTCAATGAGAGAATAATACATCAAAACACAACCCAGAGAGTGTGTGGACCCCACTGAATGCTGCAAGCTGATCTGGAAGGAGTGGGATACATCACATACGACCTCTAAACAAACCTCATGCCAAAACTTTGCCTCAATTGCCCAAATCCATTTCCTCAATGACCTTTTTATCCCATTTTTTGTCCCACCTGAAAACCATGAAAATGCCTGTAACTCACTGCCTGATTCCTGAGCACAAAACCTAACTGTACCATCATGTCCAGAGATGGGGTAATATTGTAATAACAAGTGGCTGGACCACCCCTCTCCTCTATAGCGCCCTAGGTAAATGTGCAAGCTCAATGCAACTGCTGGACAGGCCATTTTTGCATGGCAAAACCGATCAAAAGTGGAAATATGACTCTATCATCACTGGGAGTGCCTGAAACTGATAACTAAGTGTCTCAATGGACTCTAAAGGTCCAAATCTACTACAGATGAGTACCCATACACCCTGTGGCAACCTGTAAGATCATATGTAGCCTCTTCCATACCCGGACAATAATAAAATAGATGGTCTGGGAATAATAATAACCATAAAAAAATACATCAACCATCAACTGAAACCTGTGTCCACTGTATGGAATCATCAAAGGTGTATCAAAGGACCATAAATCATCATCATACAGCCTCACTAGTCAAACTCATCACGGATCACAAGGTTGACTTGGTCAAACTAGGTTTGACCAGGTCAAAACTAATCAAAATATCACCCAGGCTAGAAAAGCCTAATGCTGCAAGTGCAAATGGTTAAAGCATGCTCTGTTAATCATTCTCATATCAAGACTTAAAGTATTAAGCATCATTTCACTGGTAGTTAATAGATAATTATAATCAAGCATAAGTTCAAATAATCATTTACTTACAAAAGAACCTCAAGGATATACTCATTATGTAGACATGATCATTTTGCTAGCAAAGGGTGAGGGTGAAGAATGCAAGGCTAGGATAAAGAGGATGACTTGACTAACTCAACACTGTGATACTTTGGATAAGGGAAAGGGAATACACACTTACGCATATGTCGGATAATAAACACACAGGGAATGGCAGTGTCTCACAAATGGAATAAGTTGTTCAGAGAGGTGCTTATTCAACCTTGGCAAATGTCTACAACTCACATCCAAGCTGTATCAGCTCCATGAGGATCTTTTCTAGAACCGCCATGGACTAGGTGCCCGGCTAACCGTAACTTGAGGTTTTAGGGGACACTTAGAATTAGTTGTCCCTTACTCCATCTCACATCACAACCCGTAGGCTCTGTGAGGAATTAATCATTACATTTCATTTCCTTGGCGAGCGATCTTTGGATTTAGCATACATTTAACCACTTCTTTCTTTAGGCCTATATGACCCTTTTGGGGATTTTGCATTTGCTTAGAAGCACAACTACTAAAGCTTTCATCCAGGGTGCTTTTAGTTTCCATTTCATTTCATTTCATAACCCTTTTGGGGATTTTGCATGTGCTTAGAAGCACAACTACTCATGCTTTCATCCAAGGTGTTTTTCATTTAAGTTTCCATTTAATTTCACAACCCTCTTTCATTGTGCTGAGAAGCATAGTTTTTAAAGTATTTTCATGGGCTTTCATAAAAGATATAACAATAGTTTCCATATGTAATGATGGTAGTACAATTTGCTTCAGGTTTTAGTCAACACAACTCAAGCAACTAGGGTGACTCTCTACAATCAAGACCAAACATTGAGGCAACCGACTAGAGTGATAAAGGTATCAAATCCAACTGACCAAAGGCAAGCTTTGTTGCCAACTCAGAGCCGAGACACAAACTAACAGGGATGTTATCCAACATAGAGGCAAAAGTGGGGAGGTCCTCCATATCACAGGCTGAGGTGTAAGTCAGGGTAAAAACCAATAAAGGGAGAGAAACTGGATGGATGGGGAAAGTGAAGGTGATTCCTAAGCTAGCAAACCATAAAGGTGGGAATGATCATGTCTGCACTCCTAAGAAGGTAAAAACAACGAGTATAAAACAAGAGATCCTAAATGTAGGTAATAAAACCATTTAGGTAATCAATAATAACCATATTCATTTCATACATATATATTGCCAGATCATGATCACTAGATACTAAGTCAAGCTATCAAAATGACCAAAAGAGCAAGATAATAAAACCAATGCACATCATATACATACTGAGCCATATACTTGTACCTGCTATCTGGATCATCCGTAACCACTAAACCACTGTTGTTGAAGCTCTGGGCAATGCTCTGTATGGGATAAAAAGTCATCTCGGTCATCAAATCTGAGGTCAAGAAGCTCAGCCTTGGCATAAGGTCTACTGCATGTCTGATCTAGGGCTGCTCTGATGTGTGAGTGATCATCAATAATACTGCTCATCATAGTTGATCTCACCAAAAACTGTGTAAAGGATAAGCTCAAAAATATACAATGAACTGCTTTGCAATCATGGTAGCCCGGCTACTATGGATGTGATTACAGTAGCATTTTTCCCTTGGGGGCAACCAATGGTGGTTATGACTTCATATATTTCCTTAGGGTTGCAATCTACAAGTCCCACCTTCAACCTAAACCTACACCCCAAACAAGAGTGCGCCCATCCAACATCATTCCCAAAACATGTCGTCCAAGATGAAACTCTTTGATGGACACATTAAACATATTGCAATATGTGGTTCTAAGGTTTGTGGCCCTATCCTTGGTTATACGAAATGGGCACACGTCGCAAAGATCTAGAATGTAATAATTTGGCCTATTCAATGCAAATGGACTTTTCTTCTATGCAATGTACCAACGAAGTTTGGTTCATATCCCCTTTGTATTGAGACTACCTCCATGCTTATCATCTAGCTTTATAAAGCGCAACAAATGGAGACTCCTCAAGGTGTGACAGATACCCCTATCTAGCAATTTGCTTTTCTAGAAGACTTGCATCCTTAGACTAGTTTAGTCAATACCCATGTTGGTTTTTTGAAGAGTGTTCAAGTCTATAGTCAATGGGCATGTTAGTTGATCACCTACCTCCCCACCCATTCTCCCTTAATGCCCCTCACCACCTCCTCTACCAAAAAGATGAAATTCATTCTAGGATTTTAGACCTCATTGCCCAGGCCTCTTAGCCCATAACTTAGCTTTTTTACTTCGAGAATTTCCTCAAAATCTTCAATGGTTTCCTTATCTAGCTAAATTGCCTCCAATTTCATGTGCTATTTACGTGGGCTTCATTTTCCCCTCAACGAGCTTTGAGTCAACTGAGAACCAAGGCAGATCACCACCTCCCTAGAACAAAACGGATATGCAAACATTTTTCATTGCATTTGGTAGAGACAAATCGTCACTTAATCTTTATGTGCCTAGTCTATTATGAGATCTAATAGATGTTTCAATGTCTCTATATAGGCTTGAAACTGACTAGTAATTACTTCGCTAGTATAGTAGAGAGGCATTTACTCTTGAGAAACATTCTTTTTGAGGTCTTCTGTGATAGTTGCACAAATTACCTCTTTTCACTCAATTTGAGACATCAATGAAGCAAAGTTCCCTGCAAAGACCATTCATTTCGGTGATATTGGGTCAATCCAACATTATTCCTTGGCCCATCCCACATAGGCACCAAATCATGTCAAACAAGGACTAAGATGAGGATTAGACTCACTCAAAAGCATTAATCCCATAGGACCCCTCAAATACGATTCTTCTACTACTGTTTACTCAACATTGAATGTTAGGAGGGATCCCACTTCTTTGGTCTCTTCCTCTATCATAAACAAGAGTGTTTTCATACTACATAGGATTATTCCTCGAGGCCCTATAGATCTAGGCCACTCAACAAAGGACATTATTTATTGGGCACTTGGTGTTCGGATTTGCACTACCAATTCAAATTATCAACGAGGGTAGCTCCCCTTTCTATGGGCATTGATTCACCACATTCTCAAGATTGCCTCAGTTTAGCTCTTCTTCATCTCCTAGCACTCACCTTCTTGATTTTCTAACATATGGATTTTGCACTTTAGTACTCACTTACGCCTAGCCGGAAGGGATGTTGCCTACCTTTGTTCATATCCATTTGTGGCCCAAGGGATGACATTGAAATCTCTCGACCCAAATGAATGTTGAAAAGAAAAGATATTTAGTTTTGAATTATCTTGGAACAAGAGGTAGGAATGATGTTAGGGTTTAGTACAAACATTGGCCTTACCAACAATTCTCAAGGGAGAATGCAAATAGTAGTCATGCCACACTTCTCAAGATCCTAAGGCTATCGCTTCCTTACATTCTAGTGTTAAAGTTGGATTCCTTTTACATTTTTTCCTCCATTTTGCCTCTCCAAGTAAAACAACTTGTTATTTCCAACTAAGTGTTCTTTCACCAAAAACAACACTTCTAGCATTCTCTATGGATTCTTATTGACCCTACAATCACATCGGCCCTAGTTATAGTCACGTTGTCCCATGCCAATAGACACCTGCGAACCCCGATTTTGATTGCATCAACTTGTGTCCTTTTCTTGTTAACCAAGGTCTATTCTCCTTCCCTTTCTACCAAACCATGCCTCTATTCATTGTCGGCCCACCTCTACTATTCTTGTCGACCCACACCAATGTTAACATCACTAGCCCTGACATTTTGTTGCTCAACCCTAGTTACCATTACCTCCAGTGCTTGTAACCAATGTCGCGGACCTTGTGCTCGTCATTGTCAGCCCGCATCTACTACTCTTGTCGACCCACACCAATGTTAACATCACTAGCGTTGACATTTCGTTGCTCAACCCTAGTTACAATTACCTCCCGTGTTGTAACCAATGTCGCGAGCCTTGTGCGCGTAGTGTGGAAGAAAGCAATTACTGGTGCTCATATTGTCAAGGAAAGAACCAATAAGAGGCATCTTGCTATGAACATTATCCCCTTCCCATGTCCTATCCACCATGCCTCACCACTCCTTCTTTGCTTTATCTCCCACATATCTAGTGCCCACTCTTTTTACACAGTACTCCCCTCCTCTTCACCCTCTACACACCCCTCTCAGCCTTATGCCTTTAGACATTATCCTACCCCCCTTTCTCCTAACTACATACACCATTCGAGCCCACTCTCCCACAGACACTACAAAAATGGCTTCCCACCACTACCAATAGCACCTAGAAATAACAAGCAACAATCTATAGTAGCTTGAAGTAAGGGATGTAGATGACAAGCCATTTTCAACACATTGGGAAGAGCATATAAAGTTTTATTTGAGTAGTTTTTAAACCACTCATACATAATTCAAGCACAAGAATTAGCCATTCGTGAGATGAATTCTACAACCTCATTACTCAGAGATCGAAAGTAGACTCTAAGAACATTATTCTTAAACAAATCTTAGAGGAAAAAAAACAAGATTATCTCCAACCACCAAGTGATACCCTACATGCAAGAATTATGGGTCTCAACAATAAACAAGGCGAGAATCAATCCCTCCACATAGGAAGTCGATTGCCAAATCAAATCCTGGAACAAGTGGTTCATGTGGGCATGGGGAGTGACAAACACCCCCCATTTAGTGCAGTACAAGAGGTTGTGCAAGACAAGCTTAAAGAAGAGCACATGAGGAGAGCTAGAGAACTAAATTTGCAAGTGAGATCTCTTCCTTCATCCTCAATACCAATTTTGAATACCACACAAACTAGTACTTCCTTTCTTTAGAAGACATAGACCTCTTGAAAATCGGCCCAAAAGGGGCATGATTTGGGTCAAATTCTAGACTTTTCCTTCAATTTAAATCAACTAGAGAGCCTCTTCTTTCCCTTAAGGGAAAAGAAGCATTTTTTCTCCCTTCCTCAACATATTCTTGGATGAGGATTTCAAGTCACAAAATTGAAGCGATCCAGAGAACAACTGGAAATAGCACGATTGGAAAGGAAATGGGTTGTCATCTATAATCTCGGGGTTATCATTCAAGATTCACCTCCCATGAGGTGGACCTGCTCCAATTTTCCAACATCACAAGACAAGAGCAGGATGAGAAGGGTGTTGGGGATCACAGTCAGGTGTTGGAATTGTTTTTGGTCTTTCCCCTATGATGCACTTAGAACTTTAGATATTCTCTTCTTAACTGAGACCCATGCAAGCCCTGCTAAGACTATCTCATAATATCGGAGGTATCTTTGTTTCTTAACCTATAGACAAGAGGCCTGGAGCTCAAGGGGTGTTTGGCGTTTGGGAGGCATAGCTTGTCTTTATTGGGATTCCCTCTATGGTAGGGTCATAGTGTCCACAACATATGATTTTGCTAGATTTATGTGGATCTATGTTATCAAGGTTTGCCACATCACTCGAGATCTTTATTGTGTGCTTTACTACTTTCCATCTACCTCAGATTTTTTCCTTTAATGGAGATTCCAATGGGGACCCATACTCAGACTTGAATGCGGAGAACGTACAATACTCTACACTTGGAGAGGTCATCCTTCTGGGGGACTTCAATGGCCATGCTAGGACCAGCATGCTCTCATTCACGACAAGGTTGAGGATGCACTCTACTTACAGGATAACAAACCAAACTCGATTTGCACATGTTGTTGAATGATGCCAAAGGAGCCCTCTCAACTTATGGAAAACATCTTTTGCATCTTGGTGAATCCCATGACCTTCTAATCCTAGTGGTTTCCCTTGTTTCATTAACTCCCCATGCCACGACTAGCATGCTCTCATTCACGACAAGGTTGAGGATGCACTCTACTTACAGGATAACAAACCAAACTCAATTTGCACATGTTGTCGAATGATGCCAAGGGACCCCTCTCAACTTATGGAAAACATCTTTTGCATCTTGGTGAATCCCATGACCTTCTAATCCTAATGGTTTCCCTTGTTTCAATAACTCCAACAATTCTATGTGTTTCTTGCATGTCAGTGGAGCTAGTGTGTTAGACCATGTCCTAGGGTGCTCCCATTCATGACAAGGTTGAGGATGCACTCTACTTATAGGATAACAAACCAAACTCAATTTGCACATGTTGTTGGATGATGCCAAGGGGCCCCTCTCAACTTATGGAAAACATCTTTTGCATCTTGATGAATCACATGACCTTCTAATCCTAGTGGTATCCTTTGTTTCCGTAACTCCAACAGTTCTGTGTGTTTCTTGCATGTCAGTGGAGCTAGTGTGTTAGACTATGTCCTAGCCAACTAATATGTGCTTCGATATATTAAGCAACTCTCCCATCACCCAAATACCTATAGTTGACCATGCCATCATCTCATTTTCATTTTCCTCTTTGAACCACCATATTTTTAGAGGACAGGGACTAGGATGTCTACATTTCTAGCCTTTACAAGCTCCTTCCCCCACTCTCCAGTTTCAAGTCCTTCAAAGCCTTCTACAAGTACATCTACCTTTCCTTAGTTATTTGAGAAGTGACCCTTAATTCTTATCGCCACACCACCAACACCCACCCGCTCCTCATAGTCCAAAATCGATCCCATGAACAAGTGGTATGATGAGTAAAAAAACTTTCATAAGCATCTCCACCACACTCTCTTCCATAATCCCGCCTCCTAGACTCCAGAACAAAAATCTTATCATTCCTTCCTCTATTGCAATAAATGCCTCTTCATAGCAAAAAGAGACATGAATTGTGCATCTCACTTCGACACTCCCCCAAAGCCTTTAGGTGCACTTGTTTTTCCTGTAACTCTAGCTTACCTATTGATCTTGAACCTCAATCCATGTTCACCCACACTACATCCTTTATGATGTTCATGGCCAAGCCCCTACACCAATCACATCCCCCCAATCCTCTTGCCACATGATCTATACACATATCAAGGAAGCAATCTAGGAGATGAACACTAGAGGGGATGTAGATGAAGAGATTTTTGCAAGCAAATCTCTTCAAGCATGGTATACACCAGTGTTCCACGGGGACGCGTTTCGATGTTTCTTGCATCCCGGGGACTCCGAAACTCCATGCGAAACGTTTCGGGACGTCTCGCTTTGGGCGAAACGCACAGCAAAACGTTTCAATGGGGGGCGAAACTTGGGGGGACTTCCTGGCGCCCCGCCTGAAACTCTGAAACTCTGGCGAGACTTGTGGGCGTCTAGCCCGAAACTCCGACGATACTCAAAACTGAAATATCAAATGACAAAGACTCAAAAGTGACAAACATGAAATATGATGTTCATGTTAATCATAGATTCATATATTAATATAATCATGATGAATTATGTAATGTGCTTGAACTTTGCATTTACATTGCATGATTGCACAATGATGAATGTAGTGTTTAGTAATTCACTAATTTGCATGGGATGGTTTGTTATTGTTGGGATTTATATTTTGCATATTTTTAATATTTTTAAAATTTTTATGACTCTCGCGTCCTGCCGTCCCCCTCGAATTTCTCTAAAATTTGGGGGTGGTCTCCACACGTCCCGAATGTGCGTCTCCCCGCACCCGCGTCCTGCCGTCTCAGAACCTTGGGGGAACATTCGTATACACCCATTGGTACATCACACTGTTGATTTGTTTAACCATGTTATTCTCACAAGTTTCCCACCATATCATCCACTTGGTTCATAAATCGAGTCCTAGTGCATATCCGAATAATTACCGGATGATCACAGTGGGGCGTACATTCACAAATCTCTATGCCACCTCCATTCATTTATAGTTATTTGAGGAACTCGAGAGGTGAAGCCTTTGGGGTAACAAACAGGCACGTTTCAAAGCATGGTGTCAAACAATGGATCATATCCTCACTCTGTTGGTCATCATTGAAAAGGTGAGACATCGCTCTTCAAAAATCTTTCATTGCTTTGTGGGATTTCAAAAAGCTTTCAACTCAATTCTGTGGGATGCCATGTTCTAGAGGTTCGAAGACATAGGCATCTAACAGATTATTATCATCATTATTATGAGACTCTATGAGACAGTTCTTGGTCACCTTTTTACAAGACATGAATTATTAGACTTCATCATGAGCACTTCAAAGTAAAGCAGGAGTACCCCCTCTCACCCACCTTATTCAAGATCTACATAGACAAGTTCGAATCTTTTTTACATGAGCATAGCCAACTAGGGAGCAGTTATCTTCTCCATTATGTCCTAATCTCCATAATCCTCTTTGCAATGTTTTGTGACCTTCAAGAGTTGACATTCGACCTTGGGAAAACCAAGGTGAGGATCTTAAATCGTTTGAAGAAGTCCATTTTAGATTACCATTGCATAAACATATCTAGGAATTTAGTTTCCAAGTTCTAGATTTGGATTGAGGCAAGCTCTCCAACCCCAAGCAAATAAGGAGTATGCGTCCTTCGTTCTTATAGAAAGACCATGTTCTCAACATCATTTTCAAGACATCTCGTCCAAACTGGATCTTGTGGACTCCATCATCAAACCCACAGTGTTGTACGTTTCAGAGGTTTGGAGATCAAGCCTGCTAGAGTCGGATTAACCTTCACTAAGAGAGTTTAGGCCCTATTGCACCACCACATCATTAGATGCAAGAGGATGGTCCCCCCAACCCATCGACTAGGTAGACTTTGCAACACACCCATTCTAAATCGAGACTGTCTTTCGAAAGTTAAGAGTGTTGCATTGCTTCCAAGACAAGTACCCATATCTTGCCTATCAATCTTCAAAGGTCATCACCCAATAAACCCACCCACCACCTCAGAGAGCAAGGGGTTGGTTTTTAGCTTTTTGTCTCTTCTAGTTTGTTGGTATATTGATAGACCAACTTCCCTCGTTCAGGTGCTCTTTGGATGCTCGTGACCATTTCTTCCCTAATAAATAAGGGATGAATGGGACTATCAAGAAAGATATTTATAGACAGTATATCCAAGTCACTTATATCACCTCCATGGGGTTTGAGACCCAAGATGACCTTTTATGCAAAGCACTTCCTAGAACTTTGAGATGACCTCATAGTGCGACCCCCTTACATGTTTAAAGTTTTAAACATTGCATGTATGGGCTCGGGATCCCCCTAGGTTAGTTTAGAGTGGGCTCATATCAATTTCAGGTCAAAGTTGAGCACTAGATTCTACAAGAGGACAGATTATACTAGATCTGCCATCAACATGAGACAGAGACAGAGAAGTACTTCATATTCAGATGCCATTGTTACCATGATATACATGGTCAGTTCCACTACTTGCTCAAGGAATCTCATAACTCCCTCTCCACCTTTTTCCAGTACCCAAAAAAGCAGTGCTTGGTGTTGTACTTGTAGAGGCCCTCAGGCTCAGATCTCACATCATGTTTGCCTGAAACCAGTGCTAAGAATAATGTAATCAGCATAATTAACATTAGTGCCCACAACAGAGAGAACTGCTTAAAAACATGCTTAACTGTAAAAGATGTCTGAGATAATAACACCAAGAGAATAGGCAGACCTTATTGCAAGCTGTTCCAGAAAAAGACTAGTTAGGAGAGGTTTGCACATCTGGGGAGGAGATCTGTAGGATGTGAGAACACAATCTTCACTAGACTGGAAGATAATTAACCACATACAGTGCTTCCCTACTTGTGACAACAATGCCTTCTTGGATATATACAAAACAATCACAGAATCCAATCTGTTCAAGATGCAGCTAGATGCTTCAAGGCCTATCTCAGAGGACAGGAAAGAAAGCTGCAATAAACTGTTCTTCAACTATGGTACTAAAATGCTGTATAAGAAGAATAGACCAAGCCCCAATATTGCTGACAGACTCAATAGAAGAACACGACTGGAACATAGGGAGGATAGATGGTTGAAATCTGTCTGTTACCCCAATATTGCTGACAGACTCAATAGAAGAAGGCGACTGGAACATAGGGAGGATAGATGGTTGAAATCTGTCTGTTAATATAGAAAAGTAGATATTCTTTTACTGTACAAGAAGAATAGACCAAACCCCGATATTGCAAAGAGATTCAATAGAAGAAGGTGACTGGAACATCGGGAGGATAGATGGTCGAAATCTGTCCATTTATATAGAAAGGTAGCTATTTTTTAAATCCATTGGCTAGGATGGATAACAATCAACTTGAATATGGGTATTAAAACAAGGCCAAATAACACAGGAGGATGATATTTGTGTGGTTTGCTAATCCAAGGACACAATGAAACATACCTTCTAGAGCTGCAGTGTGTCCTGTCTCTTTCGGAAGCATCACAGTACAGCACTCAATGCTGTTTGTGGGCTACTTTATTGGAAAGGGGCATTGACTGGACACAAAACGACGACCGGACTTCACGGCAGGGATACTTGCAGTACCATTCAACTGACAGGCCTCTTGTGTTTATGGAGAAAGAGAAGAAACTTGTATTGAAGACCCTTCCAAGATCAGTCAGGAGAAATATTATCATTTGAAGACAGTTTAGAAGCACAGGCCATGGATAGATTAGGTAGCGAAGCCAGATATTGATTATCTGAAGATCGGAGTTAAGCCTGACATATTAACTGTTACTCGTCTCCGTTGGACAAGTAAGAAATCACAGGCAGCACTTAGCTCCCTAAACTGATGTAAATATCTTAATTCTCATTGTAAATATAAAATTTTCAACAAGTACTGCTAACTAGAGTATAGATGTATCAAGTATCAGCCATAGACAAAGATTACATAAAATCATAGGAGAAAAATTCATACAGAAACTTATCAATGCTCCAAAAGAAACCTAGTAAGGGATAATATAGGTATTGAACACTTCTACAATATTGAATGAAGTCCAGCCATTACAATCATATATCAATGGAGGTTTAACATTCATCTATAACATTTCAAAAGAGAATATTCTAGTCTCTAAATGTTCTGCTAACTCCAAGGTAAAACTTCCCAAAGGAAACATTATTCTTTGTAATTTCAGCAAATAAACTTTTGATATCCTGGATATACAAAGATATTTTGTAAGGCCTAATACAGTCCAACATATTTTATTAATTTCCAGAAGAGTGCAATATAAAGCAGAATTCCTACCTAATAATCTCATGGCCGCGGATAAGGTGCCCCCAGTAGCAATTAGATCATCAACAACAAGGGTCCGATCACCAGGTTGTACTGCTCCAACATGCATCTCAATACGATCTGTCCCATACTCCAATGCATACTCCTCGGAAATGACCTCACCTGAAGATAGTGCATATGTCAAAATAGATCAACAGAAAGAATCAATTCACTGGACTACCTACCAATACTGAGAAATGAAAAAGCCAGAAATATGAAGATTTTCCTGTTTATTAATAAAGGGGCTGCAAATGCAAGAAGAGTCATAGTGGTATGAGAGTTGCATGTTAACATTGATAGAAATTATATAAAATCCCATACTAAAAGAAATGAAAATCTATGGGCTATAGCAATTTCATTCATGTGATATAAAAATTTGTCCATAGTTAGTACCCTTGAAAGTTTTCCAGTTCCAGTTATGTCAAATGCTAATACCTTCTTTTCTTTTGAAATATGCAAAGAAAAATTAGGTACAGAACATATCATAAAAAAAAGGCAGATGAGCCATCACCTCAAGAAGAAAAACAGGGGTTAAAGTTGAACAAAAAGCCCTGGGCCTAGACAAAAGACCTTAGAAGTCAGAATACAACAAAATCCTTTAAGCAACCAAAGAAAAAGCACATTGAAGGAAAACAAACCTCGTAAAGCTCCAAGGCAACATGCAAGAGAGCATAATGAGCCTGTACAAGGAAACTCAAAAGGTAAGACACTGGACTGCCTAACAAAGCCACTGAAATCCCCACAAAGACACTACAATGTGTGAAGGGGAGATCATGCCAGTGGAACTGCAAACACTGAAAATCTCCTCTGGATAAAGGTTGCTGACATGCTACACAGGATACACCAAGATTGCAAGAAAGCAACAAAACAAATCAGAATAAAATCCAGATGCAGAAGGCAGTGCCAAATTCTCACAGAAAATGACCTGCAACCCACAGAGTCTGACCCATAAGCAGTGAGATAGTGTGCCAAAATAGAGGTTCAAAGCTCAGGAACAATAGAGTTGCCGCCAGCTCCACTCAACATAATCCAACAATAGAAAAAATGCAGTAAGGGGTCAAATCCTCTTCTGATCCCCAAGGCATGACCAATGTACAAGTTCTTTCAAATCCTCATAATTCCTTTTGTAACACATGCTGATACCTCCCTCCAGTGCCTCACAGAGAGGCCCACCACCAGAAAAAACACTATTTTTCACACAACCCACTGCCCTCAGACATCCAAACCTGCACAAAAAATTCAATGCCATGTGCCGGAGGCACATGGGATCATCTGTCAACACTACTACAGCTTCCTCCCCTCTCTGTGTGGCTGCCAGAACACCTTTCTCTGCATGCTAATGAAATACTACTAGGGTATCGGGCAGGGACAACAAGAGTGAGAGGAAGGAGGTATCTCTCCTCTTCCCTCCCAATCCTGTTGAAATTGTACCTAGGAAGTGTTCTCCTAGTTATTTTATGCCTAAGTAATTAATGAGGGAAAAGGGGATATGACCCTTGTATTAATTGCTTGAGATGAGCAATTAATTCACTTTATTGTTATAAAGTGACTTTTGATTTATTTAAGTGGTAGTTGAATAAAAGTCATTTATGGAGAGAATTATGAGCATTTAATCTCATCCATAGATCTAAGCCAATGTGGGCCCTTGGATTAGATGACCATTCAACTACCCTTGATAGGCAAACCAAACGACATGGAATTTCAATTTAAAGGCATTCCCTCTACCATTGTTAGACATCCAAGAAGAGAGTTTTTGGTGAGAGGCACATTCCAAGAGAGTTGGAGAAGTGGAGATATTCCAAGACAGTTGGAAAGCAAGTTCCAGTTGGAGTTTGAGAGAGAGAAAGTGGCTGTCTGAGATAGCAGCTAGGTACAGCACGGATTCCAAGACAGTACAGAAATTCTGGGCACTTTTTTCGAGAAGAAAAACAGTGGCACGCATTTCCAGGCAGAGGCACAAATTTTGTGGCAGGTGCAGAAAATTAATTCCGTACAGTCTGTACAGTGGCACGAAATCGAGGTCTGAGATAGGCATGATTTTCGAGGCAGAAAATTAATTTCTGGGCACGAATCTCGAGGCCCGTACACTGCTGGTTTGGCACAAATTCCAAGACAGAATTTATGGGTTTTGCTGTTAAGATAAGTTGTAATTTTGTTGTTGCAAATTTTTTTATTTTGCTGAATAAATAAAATTAAAGACATCTCTCTCAAAGGTTTTCCCTTCGGGGTTTTGCCTGGGCCATTTTGGCTAAAATATCTAAGTGAAATTTTTTGTGCATGGCTGTTATGTTCTTTCTGTTCTCAGTTTTTTGGTAGTACTTCTTCTGTGCTTCCAGTTCAGATGTGTTTATGAGTGAAATTTCATTTTCAGCTGTCTATGGTTGAATGAGATGGTTTATCAAACATTGTTAATCTGAGTTAACTTGAATGCATGTTAGAGAAGTGAAATTTCTACATGGTATCAGAGCCCTATTAAGGGCAGATTGACAGTCAAATTTTTCAGACTTGTCGGAGATTTAGTCTTTGTTCACGTAGCAGATTTATTGGACTGTTATTCTCAGTAAATGATGGCTTGCATCCGGTATGAATATCGGTTGGAAGGGATTTCCAACTACTTGCAGTGGAAAGCCCGGATGACAACGGTTCTCAAGGAGAACAAGTTATGGACCTTCGTCAGTACCACAGTGGTTCATCCCTCAGCTGATCCTATAGCCCCTGACATACATGAGGTGAAGGAGGCTAGAACGCAGAGATTGCTTCTAGATGGTGTTCGAGATCACCTCATTCCTAATTTGGCATAGAAACATACTGCCAAGTCGATGTGGGATGCTTTGAAAAATCTGTATGAGAACAAGAATGAAAATCGTAAAATAGCTTTAAAGGATAAGCTTCATGGCACAAAGATGGCGAGAGGTGAGAATGTAGCCTCTTACCTCCCTAGACTCAGACAGGTAAAAGATGAACCGAGTGCAGTTGGTGAGGTGAATCCCGATCCCGAGCTAGTGCGGATAGCCCTGAAAGGCTTCACTAAGGAGTGGGATGTGTTCGTGAAGTGTGTAGTTGGCAAAGAGAACTTTCCCTCTTGGGAAAGACTGTGGGATGATTTTACTCAGGAGGAGATCCAAGAAGGGTCTCAAGGGAAGACTGAGCAAGATATTGATGAGCAGAACGTTGCCTTATCAGCAAAAGGCAAAAAGTCCAAGAAGGGCCCAAGAGGGGCTAAGCAGCAGAGGGGTGAGAAGAAGAGGGACCTGAGCAGAGTCAGGTGCTATGCATGCAATGATTTTGGCCATTATGCAGGCCAATGTCCTAAGAAGAGGAAGGGCCAGCAGGAGAAAGAGGAGCAGGTTGCAGCTACAACAGAGATTGAGTGTTTTGCTACACAATTCGAGAAAGAGTTCTCTCTTGTCACTACTATTTCAAGTTGCGACAGTAGCGGACCAGTTGATATTGGGAAGTGGATTGTGGATAGTTCCTATTGTAGTCACATGACTGAGAGGCGAGATGCCTTCCTCACTTTTGAGACTATTCTAGAGTAGCTCGTACAAATTAGAGATGGGACAGTGCATGCAGTCAGAGGTTTGGGACGATTACGGTTCCAGCTTGAGTTTGGAGAGATTCTGGAGATTACAGGAGTACGTTATATTCCAGGGCTGCAGGACAGCAAACTTTCAATTCCATCCTTGGAGGGAGCAGGATATGCAGTATTGTTCAAGAGTGAACACATCCTCATTTCTATATTCGGAGTGGATCCGATTGACCCTGTGCTTATAGGTCATCGGAGAGATGGAGAGTATGTAGTGCGTGGTCAGCCTACAGTTGGAGGATCTGGGTGGATAACAGATCCTGAGTCTGAGACAGAGAGTGAGCGAGATGCTTCGAGGATTGATGTGGCGTCGAGTAGTCAATCCGCAGTTCAAAGGAGAGAGCGAGATGCTCCACATATTATTGTGGTACCGAGTAGTTCATCTTCTATTCAAAGGATTCAGCAAGAGGCTACTTCCTCCAGTGTTGGCAAGAGGGTCAACTGGTATGACTTGTCACTGATGGATGAGCGAGATGAGATGTTCCAACATGAGGCATCAGTGCAGGATGCAGGACAGATTCCAGAGACAGGGGGAGCTTCTACTGTTGATAGTATGAGACTGGCGAGAGGTTCTGGCAGAGGATATGCCAGAAGGTCTTCCCGTGTGAAGCGGAAGCACTGAGCTTTGTAGCTCATAATGATGTCCTTCATGTGATGATGTCTAACATGAAGAGACACTTGATTTGACATTTCTAGAGCAAAGTTTAGAAAGGGTGGGGATCTTCAATATTGTGCGAGAAGCACATGAGCAGACTTTGACATTGTGCGAGAAGCGCATGAGCAGTTTACCAGCTTTGGTGGGGAAGCAGGTTATATTCTTCAGAGATGAGTTGGTTGTCAGTGAGAACATCTTCCTTGGTAAGGGGGAGTGTTGAAATTGTACCCAGGAAGTGTTCTCCTAGTTATTTTATGCCTAAGTAATTAATGAGGGAAAAAGGGATATGACCCTTGTATTAATTGCCTGAGATGAGCAATTAATTCACTTTATTGTTATAAAGTGACTTTTGATTTATTTAAGTGCTAGTTGAATAAAAGTCATTTATGGAGAGAATTATGAGCATTTAATCTCATCCATAGATCTAAGCCAATGTGGGCCCTTGGATTAGAAGACCATTCAGCTAGCCTCGAGAGGCAAACCAATGGACATGGAATTTGAATTTTAAGGCATTCCCTCTACCATTGCTAGACATCCAAGAAGACAGTTTTTGGTGAGAGGCACATTCCAAGAGTGTTGGAGAAGTGGAGATAATCCAAGAGAGTTGGAAAGCAAGTTCCAGTTGGAGTTTGAGAGAGAGAAAGTGGTTGTCTGATATAGAAGCTAGGTACAGCACAGATTCCAAGACAGTACAGAAATTCTGGGCACTTTTTTTGAGAATAAAAACAGTGGCACGCATTTCCAGTTAGATGCATGAATTTCGGGGCAGGTGCAGAAAATTAATTCCGTACAATCCATATAGTGGCACGAAAAAATCGAGGTCTGAGATAGGCACGATTTTGTAGGCAGAAAATTAATTTATGGGCACAAATATCGAGGTCCGTACAATCAATCTGTACAATCCGTACACTGCTGGTTTGGCACAAATTCCAAGACAAAATTTATGGCTTTCGCTGTTGAGATAAGTTGTAATTCTGCTGTTGCAAATTTTTTTATTTTGCTAAAGAAATAAAATTAAAGACCTCTCTCTCACAGGTTTTCCCTTCGGAGTTTTGCCTGGGCCATTTTGGCTAAAATATTTGAGTCTGAAATTTTCTGTGCATGGCTGTTATGTTCTTTTTGTTCTCAATATTTTGGTAGTACTTCTTTTGTGCTTCCAGTTCAGATGTGTTTATGAGTGAAATTTCATTTCCAGTTGTCTATGGTTGAATGAGATGGTTTATTAAACATTGTTAATCTGAGTTAACTTGAAAGCCTGTTAGAGAAGTGAAATTTCTACAAATCCATTTTCCTGAGCATATGTACAAAATGCTAATATTTTCACAACTAAAATGAGATGGTTGTAAAACATGTGAATCATTAAAGAAATAAATGCTTTGTTCAAGCCCCTGAAAAGACTGCAACCCTTGGGGCACTTAGGAAGGTTGAATTGTCATGACAGTAACTCTTCCTCTAGCTTTAGGCTGGTTCTTTGCTGGCACAAGAGGGAAACTCTTGGAAAAAAATGTTAAACCTTTTTTGGTTTATTTTAGAATAAAAGGGATGGTGGATTTTTCCAAAATCAATGTCTATCCAATTGGGTTATGGAGTCAAAATTAAAGAACGAGAGGGTTTGAATGACAGAGAAAACGTGATAGATGTGCCATAATTGGTCCAAAACAGATTTTCAGATTATGCAAGAATAAGTGAGATCCCTTAAACAAGATGCACCATCACAACCATGAAATGATAGCCAACAATGATGTGCAACCAATAAATAAAAGGCAGCAACAGCCCCTCAGATCAATAGAATTGACAGCAGCAAAATCCTTCAATAATTCAAGGTTACATCAAAAAAATTAGGTAGGGTTTAACAACCTCAACCCTAATCTCTTCTTTTGTGAAAAAATTGCCCATCTACAAAGATAATTCTAGACAATGGCAATTCTTATGAAAAAACCCTACTCATCCATGAAAAGAATAAAGAGATGGAAAAACCTCACATTGAACCTGTCCTCCTTCCAATCCAACCAAAGATATTCAACTAACTGCTTGAGGGGAACTCCCTATCTTCCAACAATGCCCTTGGCAAATGAGAATAGATCTCCTTACAACTTCTCTAATAATTATTATGTCTTTTAGAAAGCCCTATAATCCTCCTCGAGTGGAGTGCCCCCTTTTGCCTTTTGAATAAATAAGATGGATCCATATCGCCACTTGTCTTCTTTCTATTTCATAGAATTTGTTACCCTTTTTCAACAAGGGGTAATATGTTGATCAGTTGTTCCTAACCTGAGATCCACAGCTTCTCCATAGGTCATTAGTCAGAGATTTTTCCAACATGTTCAGATGGTCCATGTGCCTTGGATGTGCCTAGCAAAGATGGTGTTTTATGCTCTAGTGACGTGATATCTCTTATACCCTGATTGACAAGAATGTCTGCTTATATGACAATATGATATCATGGGATGTTACTCTTATGCTTGTATAATGACTCATAACACTTAAAGATGTTACTCATTACTTAGTCTAACCCTAGTGTTATCATCATTTTGCATTATAAGTGTGTCATATCGAAGGTTAAGTTGTACCCTAGTGAACTAAGTGAAGTATTCACTCATATCATAACATTTTTCCAAGTCATTTTACATTTCATTAGCTAGTTCATCCATCCCCTTCATTTTCCTCTCTGTAACTGATCTATCATCGACAATTATCTAAGGTCTCATACAAGGTTACTTGGGAGTGGGAGCGGGAGCAAGAAGCGGGAGCGAGAAGCGAGAGCGGGAGCGAAAAACAAAATTTTCAAATGCTTCCTTTTAGGAAGCGTTCCGAAAGCATTTTTTATATAATATATATTTTGTATATATTTTGATGTATATATGTCAACAAATGCATGTAGAATGTTGAATTAGTAAAGCCCTATTAAAGCCTAGTAAAGTTTAGGAATCCCTAGTAAAGCCCTATTCCTTAGTAATCAATCGTGGCATAAAGAGAGCCAAAATCTATGGAAATCCTATTACTTGGTTTCATCCAATGTAGCACCCTTAACTTCAAAGCTTTTAGGACATATCTTTTTGAAGGGGCTACTATATTGTGACCTTAATGGGAATTGTAAAGGGTCATATGTATATGTAAATAGTAGGTCAGCCCGACAGTGGACCTACATGAATAATGGATGGGATTACATATATATAGAGGTCAAAAGAGTCATTATTGACACATTAACTATGGTTATTGTACTTGGATGTACTTGAATTCTTTGGGAGCTTTTCTCAGTAATATCTGAGGAGTTATTGTACAACTGATCATAATAATACTTTTGGTACCCATGATCCATGTGCATATTTGGTGTACATTGTGTGTTTGCAAGTTTAACACACCACCTATATTAGATTCATAATAAGTTGGGCATTCCAATCAAAAGTTATACCAAATGTAAGCTAAAGCAATGTTCTAGACCCTTCTCTAGGAGATGGTCTACAAATTGATCATATAATTGCTATATGCATGTGATTTCTACTTCAATTTCGATTAAAAAATGAATCTATAACAACCCAAAATGTCTTTTCATAAATGCAATAGTCTCACTCATTTTTTATATTCCCAAGTGGAGTGCCCAATTTACCAAACCTGATTATTTTTATCCTTTCTTTGCAGGGTATATTATATGGCCTGAAACAACTTGTTTTTATGCCCAATGACAATTTTTTTCACTTATAACACCTAAAGATGTATTATGTTAAATGACTTAGCTGGCCATAGTGATATTGATTGGGGAATCTTTAGAGGTACTTTATTTACTGCACCCTACTTGTTTTAGTAGGATTTTAGAATTCGATATGAACCCTACCTTGTATTGACCATATCTCAAAGAAATTGACATCAATTTTGTTGAAATTTTGACAAGAAACACTACTAGGTGTCTTCCTTCTAACAAATCAAGTGACACATAATTTGAAGTTCAAAGTAGAAGATATTATGCACATATCATTTACAAGTTTTGGTAACACTTCAGGATTGGGCTTGATTATGGGCCTATATGAGTTGTACATCTTACATTCGCATGCCATTCTACCAAAGTTTTTCATATAGATACTCATAGATGCCTTCTTTCCAAAATATTAAATGGATCACACTTTAGATGTCCCGAGCAAAAGTCATAGCTCTGATACTAGGGAATCCCTAGTAAAGCCCTATTAAAGCCTAGTAAAGCTTAGGAATCCCTAGTAAATTCTAGTAAAGCTTTAAGAATCCCTAGTAAAGCCCTATTCCTTCCCTCCTCCAACCGTGGACCCCACCGCTCTAACTCCTTATTTCCACGGGTCGACGCGAAGCGTCTTAGGAATCCACGGGAAGCATTTTTGGGAGCTAGTCGAAGCATTTTTAAATGTTGTTGGAAGCTAAGGGAAGCGAACACGGAAGCAAGAGGGAAGCGGAGCGAAGCGATCAAGAAGCAAAGCTTTTGATCGCTTCCTCAATGCTTCGAGATAGAGGCAGGGAGCGCTTTAAAAACCCCGGAACCGCCCTCTACAAAAACGACCCCGACCAGAAGCGAAAAGGAAGCGAGCTTCCAAGTTGCTTCCGAGTAGCTTCGGCCGAAATCCAGCTTCCAGAGCGAGGGCGATGGGGGCGGGGGGCGCTTCCCCGCAATCTAGGTCTCATAAGTATTCCCATGTATGAAGGCATCAATAAAGCTAAAGGAATCTAGTACTCTAAGGTCGATGTTGTTGAATTAAATTGAAAACATATGGGAAATATTCCCCCTTGCAAAAAGTCAAGTTCCCTATGTCCCAAGTTATCAAAGCCAAATCTAAAGAAAGGAGACTAATCCAATGAAAAGGCCAAGAAATGCAAATAAATAAAGTAAAAATGGATCGCAAAAGAGAGGCACAAGGGTGCGTGACCCATCACAACACTTCCTTCTAAGGCACACATGTGGAAGAAATATCTTAAACCCTAGCTCTTGAAAGTTAAGGGTAGACTTATCACACTCGGTTACTGTGATGTTTAATTTGCAAAGACCCCTCCTTTATTTCCCTAAGTACAGATTCCTTGAGTACACCTTGGCAATCTAGGCTATGCACCTTGGCTTAGGACTTTCACATGTAATAAGGTTTTAAAAAAGGTCACACCAATGTTCGACTAAATGAGTAAAAGTTAGATAAGTCATTGAGTTGTTAGAAAGGTGTAATTGTAATTAATTCCATGTACTATCTTCATATTTGTGTACATTTCCTAAGTTAAATGTGTGCTAACCCCTTAGCACTAGAGCATTCTACTACATTTACATGTTATGACACTTGTGGCATCTTATGATAATGATTGGGTGTTTCATGAAGAGTACTACCCTTGGCACACATGATTTGGATTTATATCTTGGCACTTAGGTTGGAGTCGCCCCCTTCCTACATGATGGAGACCGTTTTCCTTCCCACGTGCGAGGGATTGTCACACTTGTGTACCATTCCTTCTCACTCAAGGACCGATCTTCATCCCTTTGGACCGTTGGCACATGATCTAGACCTTTTTTGAGGATGTTGGCGCACATTCTAGGAGGGTCATACCACAGATGCGAGAGTTTGGAGGAATATCTTGGCATATTAGAGGGGGCGTATATTCTAAGAGGGTCGCACCACACGTGTGAGTTCGGAAAAATAACTTGGCATATTGGAGGGAGCGTTCTAGGGTTTGACCCTAATATGGACCATTGCCAACCCTTGGCACACCTTTCATGGAGAATGCTCTCCTCTTTTAGGACATTTGTCACTCATTTGGATCTAGGTGTCACCTTGGAAACCCTTGTTGAGGCACGCGTGTGGGGTTTTGTTGGAGCACATTATTCTACTTGGTTATCAATCGGACCATATGGAGTGGAGCACCACACCCTTGTTTGGCCTACTTTGTGCCACTTTCATGCATTTGATCATTGACTATGAGGAGCAACCCCTTGCCTTGGGCTTTTAGTTAGGGTTTTGGAGTTATCATGTTTTCCATGTATTCCATCTCCAAGTAAAATCCCAAACAATGCCCAAGGAGAACTATTTCTAAGACTCCATTTGCCCCAAGATCAAAGGCACTAGAGACTGGTCTACCACTCCATTTCATTTTTTAGGGTGTAATCTAGGTTTCTTGAAGGCTGCACTAATTTTCAGATTTCCTTTTCCATCAAGCCAAGGCAATTTCTCGCGCTATACTCTTGTTTTTAGGCTTGATTTATCATTTTTATAGATTTATTTTTGTTTTACTATTATTTCCTAACAGCAAACAAACATAAAAAATCAGCCCTCAATACTCCATGAATGACATCTTAAGTTAGGGTTTTCATTCTAGAATAATCACATAAATATTTGTGGGTTGTTTGTTCATGCTTTTAGGCTGATCTAAGTGGTTATTTGGCTCATAATTAGTCTTAGTTAATTCTGAAAAATCACTTTGATATATCACACTTGATTCTGAAGATTTTCTGGGCATCTAGCATGTTTTGAATTTCAGTTTTCATGGTTGAAATTTCTGTTCATTATTTCTCATGAATTCTAGAAATTTATGCGTTATTTTGCTTTACTACATAAAGCAATCATATCCTAAAGCAAGATTTCTTTCAAAGTGTTCTCTTGGTAAATGTTTGATCATAATTTCATTTATAGCACACATCTACATTGCCTAAGTGATTCACTTATAATTCTGGAGATTACTTCTGCAAATCATATTTCACTTGCTATTCTCTTCTTTTGCACAACTCTTGGGATAATCTTCATATGCTTGGATGAAAAATCATGGATAAATGGAATGGTGTTGTCTAAATTTCTACGTAAGCATTGGTTGTAAATCATTGGCCCAACTCTACATTTGGAGACGTGATTTTCATCACTTTAAGAAATCTGGAATATCATTTTACTAACCTAACATTCTTGAGTGACACCTGGCTTTAGAAAGTTTTTTCAAGCAAGGCCTCACCTTGGACCATAACTTCTTGTGCTTTAAGACACTTATTGGCCAACTTGATTCACTTTACTTCAGTTTTGGATATGTTGTTTATTGCAACAAATGAACCCGCTCATTAACCAAAGTGAGTTATTGCATATTGCATTGATTCATTGTGAGGTTATTTTCTGCAAAGTGCCTTTTGATTTCCAGAATTGACGATCTTAATGTTCATGTACTTTCATTATTCAAGTTGATCTCTTTTGAGTATTTCCATTTAACTGTTTGGCATAGTAATTTAACAATCTTTACATGTCCAAGCTCTCATTGGGAAATTAAGTTAGCAAGTCACTCACAAATTTCAACTAAGTCATAATCGTTTCCCCCTTGGCTCTCTGCACTACAATTCATTTTAATAAACACTAGGGAAGCCCCCCTTGACCTTGAGAGTTGGTCTAATGAGAGGGAGGTTAGCACCAAGGTGACAGTGGTACTTTCTTCTGAAGTTGCTCCTTGATAGCACTAGTGGATTGGGACTTTTACAACCAAGTGTTGAATCAAGTTGCAACAAGATCCTTTTAAAGCATGCATTTATTATTCATTTGAGGGTTTAACCATGTCAACAATGCCACATGTCATCTCCTCATGCAAAGATCTTTCCTCCAGATATGTTGACAACGCCTCAAACAAAGTGTCCTCACCCCAGATCTGTCCTCAAAGATGAAAGTTGAAACATGCCTCCATATATGTAGAAAATGCTTCAAACAAATACTTCAAAAGGTGAAATATGCCTCCAAATATGTGGAAACATGTCTTTACCCCAAAAGTAATCTCCTCAAAAGGGAAACACACTTCCAAATATGTGGAAGCTCCTCCATTGAGGTTATTTCCCATCCCCTCTTGCCTTCAACATTCCCTAGGTTATTTCCCATCCCCTCTTGCCTTCAACATTCCCTAGCCACCTTCTTGAAGATGACATTCAACCTCAAGTGGGCCTTTGACCAAGCCCAAGTTTAACTTAGTGCCATGTGGCACCCTCACAAGCAAGGAGTTCATCTAAGGCTCACTTCTTAAGCACATCTGCTAACCGTGTAAGCATGGGCTGTAAGTTCAACCTAGGCACAAGGCTCTCCATCAATGATGTAATAAAAGGTAATGTAAGCCTTGTAACCATGCTTCAAACTACATGTCAAATGAACCTAGATGAATCCTCGTGATCTTATATGATGAAATATGCTTGATTGTGAGGAAAACTCCATAGTTAAATGCACTTGAGCCAAAGATTTCTTGGGATGGGTGGCCTCCCGCAAAGTCCTGGCTATTGGGTGCAAGCCCTAGAGCTGATGATTGATGCTATGTGATTCCTTTCTTCACACATGTGAGCATCACCCAATGCAATGAGTGCTAAGTGGACTATTCAAAACCATGAGAAATTGGTCGGTTGCGATACTCATGGGCTATGGGTCATAGATTAATGACTTACACTACGTAGAGAATCCCAAAAATGAGATATCATATGTTGGACTGCAAAAGCCCCTCGACACTTAAATAAAAGAGTTAAGGGAGCTCTAATTGAATAGCTCATAAGACATAGTATTTGATAAGGTTTTGCAAATGGGGTAGCAAGCTAAGTGGGATCGATTATGGGAAAACTCCAAAGTTAAGTGCACTTGAGCCAAAGGAGTCTTCGGATGGGTGACCTCCTGAGAAGCCTTGGTTACCAAGTGCAAGCCCTGGAGGTGATGATTGATGCTATGCGATTAATTTCATTAGTCTTGTTGCCGCCTAGAAACACACCTGGGGGGATGCGACAAAAATCTTCAAGCCGCTCGATGTGGCCTTGGGGGCAAGTTAGAGTTTAGAGTTGTCACTCAAAACTTAACTCCTTTGTCTAGGCTTACTCCTAGAGAAGCCAAGCTGGGTGGAGTTAAGTTTCGGGTGGCAGCTCTTAACTCTGACTTGCCCCCAAGGCCACACCGAGCGGCTTGAAGATTTCTGCCGCGTCCCCTCAGGTGTGTTTCCAAGCGACAACATTTTCGCATCGTTGCCAGGGATAAATCTTTCTATTCCCAGAATACGACTTTTGAGTTTTCCTTTTTGTTTTTTTCACTTTTTTGCTTTGTTTGATGTATGTAGTGAATTTTGAAAATTGACTAACATCATCTGGCGACTCCATTGTCATTAACTTTACCAAGCATTCTACGAGAAGGAACTCTCAGGGCTTGCTTCAGTTCATTCCTGACCCTGAAAAGGTCTACCACAAGAGGAAAAGCAAGCTAGCTTCTCGAAGAATCCTTGAGGATCTTGGATCTCATTCAATTTTGGACATTCACCTTTTATTTTCTAAAAATAATTTGAATAATACCCCTGCTAAAATGGTTGACTTTTTTTATCCTTTTGACTTTACTACAATAGCTAGGATCCCTCACGAAATTCTAGAGAAGGCCATTGAGAAATTGCCTTCATTCCAAGGCAACAATCATATCAGTGTTAGAGCTCACTTCTTGGCCTTTTCCCAATGTTGCAACAAATGGTGTCCGAGTGCCAAGCATGAAGACGTGAAGATGAAGCTTTTTGCCTTTGTCACTTGAAGGAGATGTTTATGAATGTTTTACCGATCTAGATAATGGTGGCTGCAAAACCTTCAAAGATATTGAAACTGCTTTCATTACAAGATGGGGAGACAAAAAAGAAGACCGTCACTTATTGGGTGCATTGACAAACACTAGAAAAAATGAAAATGAGACCATGGAGGAATTCAACAAGAAATTGAGTGAAGTTGTTGCAAGATTCCATGCTGACATTAAACCTCCAGACAATTCCATTCTCATTTACTACATAGAGGCCTTTGATGGAGACATGAAGTATCAGTTGAGAGATAAGGAGCCCATAACTCTTAAGATAGCCATGGATATGGCCGAAAAAATAGACAGAAACATGCAGAGTTGTGGTAAGTCTAACCTCCCTGGTTTCACTAGAGGAAATGTCCTAATGCACAAACAACATGAGAACAAGGGTAAAGCCATTGATTCTGAATGTAAAGATCCTGCAAAAGACCCCATGAAAGAGATGGCCAATCTTCTTAAAGCTCTAGTTTCAAACCAAGCCTCTCAGATGAATGTTATGCAGAATAGGTTGATTTCTATTGAAAGATCTCAAGCTAACCCAACTCCAAGAGAGTTTGTGCCTAAAGCGCAGTATGCTCCTAAACCTCAATGGCAAAGAAAGGCACCGATCAAAGACCAAAGGCCCCCAAATCCTTTGGAAACAACTAATGTTGTCTTAGAAGAGGTTCCTCCCTATTGTAGAGCATGCTCTAACTTTCATGATGAATCCTCTTATGCCATTTTTCGACAAGTGAATGAGCAAGGTTTGCCAGCAACCAATAGCAGTGCTAGATTCTCAAGCGAGCCTAAAACCCAGCCAAAGTATATCAACGTTGTAGGCAAAACTCATCCCATCTCAAAAGAAATTTGGGAGAAAGCAAGACAATACAGTCAGGAAAAGGGCAATGTGACCAAATTGTATGGAGAGATGCCTTCACCCGATCAGATCCTAGAGATGTCAAGGTTTAAAGGAATAACTTATCAAAGAAAGGACAATGCTAGACCCTCAAAGTAAAATCAAAATGTTCCCAAGGTAACAACTCCCCTCACTTTAGATAACTTGAATGTTGATTTGGGTTCATGGTTGTCTAATGCAAAGATTCATGTTCACATAACTGACCTCATCAAAATCCCAAACTTAAAAGACGATTTGATGAAAATAATAAATCCTCCTGAACAAGAGATAATTAAGGCCTCAATTGACCCTAAGAAAGTAGCCCCTAGCAAAACAAGAGAAGAAGTCAGGCTGATAAATCATAAATGATAATTCCAAACATGTAACGGTTAACTATGACATCACATTTCACACATAAGTCCATCACTCCATTTCTATTATATAATGCAGGTTGCCAAATGGCAAATAGTAATATCCAAAATCAGCCTTTATATATGAGGCTACAGTACTACATATATCAAAATGTGAACAGTCAACACATAACTAAAACATGAGAAAAGCTGGCAAAAACTAAAGACTGAAAAAGTCAAACACTAATACTAATAGTCATCATCCTGATCATCATAGTCTTCCTAAAAAATGGAGCAAGATGCACACTCAACAGAGGATTGTGGATAGTCTTCCGCATTGTTCTAGAACCTTTCCAAACCCGAGTTGGGCAAGTTTAACCCTTGATTAAGGGTTTGGGTTTTTTTTGGGGCCTGTATGACCTTTTTTCGTGCCTGAAATGTGTTGTACAGTCGCTGAAACGTGTGGGAAACGCGTTTCAGACCATACAGCACGCGTTTCCCACACGTGAGAGGTTGTTGTACGGTCTAAAACGCATTTCAAGCAAGTATCAAACGCGTTTCAACGTTTCCATGAAGAAACGTGGCTGGTACGGAGGGGGGGTGGGTGTTTCCTGCAACGTAGGAATTCAATAAAACCAGGGGAATATTTTGAAATAAACATTGGGACTGACACAGAACCAAGAATAATAAAAATTGGAAAAGGCACATCTGAAAATGAGAGAAAAGATTGTATTGATCTTGTTCATGAGTATCGAGATGTCTTTGCTTTTAGTTATGATGAACTTAAAGCCTATCGAGAAGACATTTTTCAGCCTACATTCTCGTTCAAACCAGATGCTAAGCCTTTTCGCCAAAAATTGAGGCGAATAAACCCCAAGTTAGCCCCAATGGTTTACAAGGAACTCCAAAGGATGTTGGCAGTCGGAATCATTGCTCCAACAAGACATTCCACATGGTGTTTTAACTTGGTGGTGGTAAGGAAAAAGAATGGGGATATAAGACTGTGTGTTGACTTCAGAAATCTAAATTTGGCATGCATGAAAGACAACTATCCCTTGCCTAACATGGAGACATTACTTCAAAGAGTGACTGGATCAGGCATGATGTCCATGCTTGATGGCTTCTCAGGATATAATGAAGTGTTAGTAAGTAAAGATGATCAACATAAAACAACCTTCACTACACCTTGGGGTACCTTTAAGTACCTTAGAATGCCTTTTGGTCTATTAAATGCGGGTGCCACTTTTCAACGAGCTATGGATGCTGCATTCAGTGAATTAATGGGCAAAATCATAGAAATATACCAAGATGATCTAACGGTATTCTCTAAAGAAAGATCTGATCATGTGGGTCATCTCAGGGAGGTATTTGAGAGATGCAAAAAGTATGGCATATCCTTGAATCCAGCTAAGTCAGTGTTGGGGGTGGATGAAGGCAAGTTATTGGGGCATATCATCACTAAGGATGGTGTGAAGGTTGATCAAGAAAGAGTAGAGGCTATTAAAAAAGTTCAAATACCTGCAAATGTAAAAGCTCCCAAGTCCTTTAATGGCCAAATTAACTTCATTCGAAGATTTATTCCAAATTTAGCAGAGTTAATGAAGCCTTTACAACTCTGACTTAAAAAAGATGCTAGATTCGAGTGGACCAAGCAAGGAAAAGAAGCTTTCTCAAGTATAAAAGACGCCCCATCTAGATCCCCTGCGTTGATAAGCCCTTACAAATCTTACTTAAAAAAGATGTTAGATTCGAGTGGACCAAGCAAGGAAAAGAAGTTGTCTCAATTATAAAAGACATAATATCGAGATCCCCTGTGTTAATTGTTGAAATGTTACCAAGGGAGTGTTGTTCACCTTGTGTTGCCTTGGGGTGGACAAGGACACTTTAAAAAAGTGACCCCTAGCCATTAATTGATAAAGTGAGAAGGACTTTATATTTATAAAGTCACTTTATTAAAAGTTAAGTCATGAGTCTGTCTTAAGTTCATTTTAATGATAAAGTCAAGTGAGTGATTAATTAAAAGGGTCATCACTTTATTAAATGACATGAGTGCACTAAATGTCATTTATTTATTATTTATTGAGCATTTATTGTGACCCCTTCATCTAATCTAATCTAGACCATTGGATGAAAAGAGGAAGTTGCCATGAACAAAAAGGCTTGGGGGAAAGGCAAACCTAGTCTCATTATTCACATCCAAGATAGGAGTTTTGGAGAGGAAGAAGAAGAGGAGAAGAGAAGTCGATTTTGAGAGAAAGGAGACAAACCCTAGCACAGAAATCAAGGAGGATTGGTTGGGCACAATTTCCAAGATAATAGGGTCATATACCTAGCAAACCATCATGGTAAATTGCTAATGAATATGCTTCTACATTGGAGCTGTAATTTAAGGCCCATGGAACTGCTAGACTTCAGGACCAAGCTGCTGGGTTCAGGGCAGAATCCTGAAGTTGCATTGGCCCAAGGCTGCATCTGGCTTTCCAGGCTTTATAGGAAAGCTTCTCAAAGACCTCTAGAGGAGGCTGTGTTGAACTTAATTCGAGAGTCGACAATGGAGTGCGGTCATGGGTTTGAGCCTTCCCATCAACGTACAGTGCCAGGTTGTGACCTCAGGCTCTAGCGAGGATCGCACTGATGTCTAAGGGAAATTTTGTTTCACTCCAACCAACTCTAGGTAGAGGCTGTCAAGGGTACCGTTAGGGGAAGTCCCCAGCCCGTGCGTCAAGCCTGGTGACTAACAATGACGTGGACTTGTCAAGATCCAATTAGGATGCAAGCTACGTTCTATGTTGGAAATCTGAGTTTTAATTTTGCAGAGAACACAGAAGACCACCGAGAAGCTATGGTCCAAGTAGGGCAGGGAAGCTACGGTCCGAGTAGGGCAGGGTGACTATGATCTGTCATATGTCTAAAGGGTCATAAAAAGTGGGGTATACTTTTTTGAGTACAAATTCCTAGAATCCGTACAGCAAAAATTGGGCACAATTTTCGAGAAAGTACAGGGAATCCATACAGCAGAAATTGGGCACAACTTTTGAGAAAGTACAGGCACAGCTTTCAAGACAGTCGTACTGCATTTATTGTTGTCCATATAGCACAAAAATCGAGGCAACAAGTTCAGATTTTAACAGTCCATACAGGTGTGATTTTCGAGGCAGAAAGGTACAGTTTTGGACAGTTCGTACAGGCACATAATTCAAGGAAATTGTTCACACATGTGAGACTGCACAGTTTTCAAGGTATCCATACAACATATTTTCAGTGAGATGCTGGCACAGTTTTCGAGATGAAATGAAGGAGATAAGTACTGCTGTAATTTTTGTTTAATTTATCTGAAGAAATAAAATCTCTCTCTCTAAGTTAGGTTTTCCCTTCGGGGTTTTATCCTGGACAAATTTGGTCAAAAATCTCTGTGTTAAAATTTATGTGGTTGGCTGATTTAAATTTCTGAGTTTGAGTTTCTTGGCTGAAATTTTAAATTTTCTGAATTATAAAGATTTGAAAAAGAATTTCACGTGTCTCAAGTCAAGTCATTTTTAGCAATAAAATGTGCATACTGGGTTTGGGCATTGAACCATATTCAGAGAAGATTCAAGGCTTGAAACCGGGTTGGGGTTCTAAAACTTTCATTGATAAGCCTTGATTATTCAAAGGAGTTCCAAATCTTCTCATTTGCTTCTGAACATACAATTGTTGGGGTTTTACTCCAAAAGAATGACCAAAGCTAAGAACAACCTATAGCCTTCTTCAGTAGAGCTTTACATAATTCAGAACTTAAGTACACTATCATGGAAAAACAAGCTTATGCACTTGTAAAGTCTTTGAAACATTTCAGAATGTACATCGGATACTCTAGGGTTTTTGGTTATGTTCCTCATGCGGTAGTTCAAGATATCTTATCTCAGCAGGATTCCCTTGGTATCAGGGGTAAATGGGTTTCAAAGATCCAAGCATATGACTTGGAAATCAGACCTACCAAGTTAATCAAAAGGCGAGGACTTGCCCGCAAGATGGCAGAAAGCATAGTTGCACGGGTACCGCTCCCGGGATTTTGGCAACCCGTACCCGGCGTTTCCCCGCTCCTGGGAGCTTGGGAGCTGGTATGAAACGTCCCCTTTTTTGGGGGAGCTTCTCTGGGAGCTTGCGAACTTTTCGGGAGCTTTTTGGGAACTTGCTTTAGCCGCTCCCTTTTTATTGGGAGCTTGTAGAAGCTCCTTGTCTGTTTAGGAGCTTTTGGAAGCTCCTAAACAGACAGGGAGCTTCTACAAGCTCCCAACCATGTGGAGCCCAAAATCATAAGAAAAGTGTCGAAAATCAATTGAATGATTGTTGTCTATTGTGCCAAGAAATCACCAATAATAAAAATTCCCATTGAATCTATCAATAACGCCATTTTTTAAATTTTCAAGGTTATATAAATTAAGAGGGCTCACACCTCTTAAATGTTTAGATCCATTCACACTCAAAATATAAGCTGCCAGTGTACTTAAGTGAATAAAGATGGATCTTTCTACAATACTAAGATATTGAACAGCTTTAAACAACTTTAATTCATGTCTCAAATGTTTATAGCTAGCTCACGTTATTCATATTGATTGATATAGCAATTTAGGATCATAAATCACATCAAACTCGAAATACTGAAGACTTTGAAAGTTTGTTACTTGAACTTGAAACAATCAAGTTCATTCACATCAGAAGTAAGTAGTAGTTACCATCAAAAAAATGAAAAGGCACCCAAATACTAAGCACTCTTAGGAGCAATAATAGAGATGGAGTTGAAACCAGGAATTAGAAAAGATTGAATCTTATGATTTATGAAGTTAATTGTGCTTCATACACACACACGCACATTTATGCAATTTTCCTTTACAAACTCATAAACATACAATGGCACTAGAGTCATGCATAGTTAGGGTTTACTTCATGTCACACAAACCCAATTTTTGTATAATGTGGACCTAGAGGAGTCAGCAAATTTAAAATGGTTGAATTTCATGACACTACTAGAGGCTTAAGAGGCTAAAATAGTTTAAGCAATGAAATTAATCAATTATGTTTTTTTAACTCTTTAATTTTTTGTAATATATTTTAAAAAATTAATATATATTATTGCCGCTCCCAACCCGACGTTTCCTGCAAATTTGGGAAAAGCTTCTAGCCATACCGGATACTCGTACCCATGTACCCAACGTACTCGCATTCCAGAAACTTGTACAACATAGGCAGAAAGCAATGAGAAAGCAATCAGGACGATTTGTCATAATAGTGAGTCAACACCAACCATGTCAAATGAACTTCAAAGATTGAGTCAAACACAGTGGTATTCAGATATTATATACCTTCTTAATAATTTGGATTGCCCTGAACATCTAGTTGGTCACAAGAGAAGGTCTAGACTTAAAGCCACCAGATATTGTATAACTCATAATGGATTGGGTTGGAGGAACCCCGATGGCTTGATTCTTAGATGTGTTGATGAACCAGATTCCAAGAAGCTTTTGGTTGAGTTTCATGTTGGGTTTTGTGGAGGGAATTATATAGCACATATGACATCCCACAAGATTCTCAGAGTAGGTTACTATTGGCCCACTTTGTTCACGGATGCACACAAGTTTGTCAGGTCATGCCCCCAGCACCAGTTGTTCACTGGGAAGCAGAAGTTGGCAGCCTTACCTCTAGAGCCAGTAGTAATTCAAGCCCCTTTTCAGTAATGGGGTCTTGATTTCAACGGACAGTTTAAGGAAAAATTAAGCAATGGTCATACCTAAATCCTTACTGCCATCGATAACTTTACCAAGTGGGTGGAAGCAATCCCCACTAAGGCTACAACAAATAAAGTAGTTATGAATTTCCTAGAAAATCATATCATAACTAGATTTTGGGGTGCCAGCCAAGATAACAACTAACAATGCCCAAGCCTTCAGCTCAGCAGATTTCTCTTCTTTCTGTGCATCAAGTATGGCATTATCTTATCCCACTCATCCAATTACTACCCCCAAGGAAATGGATTGGTTGAGTCAACTAACAAGAGCTTAATGAATATATTGAAGAAGACAGTTGGAAAAAATAAGAAGTCTTGGGATAGCAAGATAGAATAACAGAGAAACGTGCCACCGAAACAACTCCTTTTCAGTTGTTTTATGGTTTAGAAGTTTCTATGCCCATCCACGTTCAATTGCCAATGTATCAGATGTTGCATGACTATGATCCAGACGATGGCGCCATGCAAAACAGGATTGAGCAAATTATGAAGTTAGATGAAACCAGAAGGAAGGCCTTAGACCAAAGTATAAGGAATCAAGACAAGGTTAAGAGGACTTTCAACAGATCTACAAAGGCAATAGACTTCCAGCCAGGAGATTGGGTGCTTTTATGGGATAAGTGAAGAGATAAGTCGCCCAAGCACGGGAAGTTTGATAGCTTGTGGTTGGGATCTTATGTTAGATTTGAGCCAACAAGGGCTAATTCTTTCTTCCTTTGCACGATGGATGGAGAAAGGTCGGTCCTTCCATTCAATGGCCAACATCTAAAGTTGTGTTTTCAAGAGGATCCTCTAATGCCCATGGGGGCATACTGATAGCAAGGCCATTTCTAAAACCTATGCCTTGCACTTTACTTTTGTACATTAGTTTTTGTATACTATGCTTTAGGTATATTATTGATGTACTTTAGTTTCTTTTTGTATATTAGTTTTTTTTCAATGTACATTAGTGATGCAACTTATGTTTCATTTGACAAAAACATGTGGGAACTAATCCATTCTAGTTTTTGTGCATGAACCAGAGATTTTGGGACTCTCACATATGCTCTTTGATTAAAGAGAATCAAATCAAGCACGCGTCCCGTAGTTGGGGCCAGATGTTACCAGTTAAGTTGCACTTAGCTAGACTTTCAAGCAAGCGTGCCAAAGTTGAACATATTGGATGTTCTTTATCCTCATACTGAAGTCTATCAGGCCTTTTAGGGCCCTTTTTTTTAATTTTTTTCACATGTTCATGCCTCGCAGGGTTTGTAATAAAGTGCACTAGCATGGTATTTTATGTAAAGGATTTGGCTTCCTAGGACTTAGAAACCAATCCGGGTATTCCACGGAGTTGTTTCCCTTGTTAATTATGCCTTGCGTCTTAGCAGAGTATAATTTTCGAGTTTTTCTCCTGTTCCTCCAAAGCTGGAATGCTCGTCTTGGGGGTTAGGCCTTAGAAAGTTATTAAAGTTCATGTGTCAATGTATATGAACATACTAGACACTAGATAAAGTCATATGAACATGTGCTAGGTCCCCTAGGTGTTTTTTTAAGTTTTGAAATAATTAAATTCTCGTAAAATTAGGCCATTTTTTAATGGTTTAATTCGGAAAATTGAAAATGTAATAGAAAGGTGGTTTGAGGGCAACAATTGGCAATGGAATGCTCATTTTCTAAGCCAGAGAACCCATTTAACCCATAAACCCACTTTTCCTAAGTTTCGAGTAAGTATTTATCTCTAAAATTGATATTTACTCGAAAAAAGGCCAAAAAGACCAAATAAATGGCAAAAGAAAACATAATAAAGTGAGAAGAGACAAATCCCATAAATTGAGGGAGTCAATTTCGAAGCTCTCGGTTAACTCTCAAATCAAATATTTGATTGATTGAGGCATATCAATCAAGGATTGGATTAGTATCTCAGCAAATCGAGTTGATGCGCCCCTCTCTCATGGAGGGCGACTTCTCCACATGGCAGCAGCTTATTTGTTGTGATAATTTCAAGGAGGGAGGCACCTACCTCATGGAGAGGTGGTGCACTCCCATGAGATTGGCTTCCAATCACTCCACAATCAACTCAACCCACTTCTAGTGAGCTCCCTCTTCAAGCTATTGCGCCCTCTTTTGGGAGTTGTGCCCCCCCCCTCTCGTAAACTATATTTAAGAGAGAGGTCTCTTCACCATTCTTCAACAGAAGGTGGAACATCTGCTCTTGAGTTATTTGTAATATTTTCATTGAGTATTGGAATAAGAAGAGAAAGGCTTTGGAGGCTCGTGCATGGTGTGATTGTCTATTGTGTGGATGTCTAAGGCTCATTGAACCATTGAGATAAATTGTATCATTTTGCAACTTAACTTATTGTTGGAATTAAATCGACCTTTGAAGGGAATGTGCATTCTAGTAGGGTAAGAAGTAACATTTGATATTTACTTTTTATTGATAGCTACATAAAAATGCTTCGAAATTTATAATTTCTTGTTTGAATGAGCAAATATTTTTAAGTCTTTTATGTGGTTAAGCATCGATATTTTGGTTCTCTTGTGCAAGTTGTTGTGAAAGGTCCACAGGTTATTTAAGTTGGATGGTGTGACAAGCGTGCCGGCATTGTTACCTCTAAAGCAAATTCGAAAAAGGAGCTTAGTCCCTCTCAAGCCCACTACCAAGAAGACTCCATTCGCCCAATTTTCTTTCCAATCTTTGGTTCTATCTCTCTATTTCAAACTCATTTTTTCTCAATTACTTGGGTGTTTCATTTCACAGGTCTATAATCATTAGCAACATTAAAAGTAGGTCTGATTTTTAGATCTAATTACTTAAAGTTTACATTTCATAATTGGATTTAGTAAGAAAGCATCTTTCCTTTCAAGAGTACCTTTTTCCTTAATATTTTAAAAGCTTGTTAAGTTAGCATGCTTACTGTTTTAAAGGGATATATTAGGCTGATTTAACGAGTCATCTATTTGTTTCCCTAACAGGGCAAGCAAAGATCCCAAGAGGCAAGCTTTCTAGCTTGTTGTCTTGGTTCATTTTGAGTAAGTCTTTCCTAGTTTAACTTATATTTTTTTTGCAAGTTTTAGATGGCAATCCAAAGTCACTCTTAAAGTGCTTTGGGCCACTTTTCCTCTAACTTCATTGGCTGTTTTTTAGCTTTTGTCAAACAGGTAGAAGGAGGTGCTGCCAAATTTTCAGAGACTTGGATGATTCAAAGCCCTCTCCCCTTCATCTGCCAGCTAGTTTGGCCTTTCTTTAAAAATTTTGTAAACTTGTTAGTCCTATTCTTCAAAGGACTACAATTATTTTCAAAAAAAGCGTTGTAAAAAAAAAGAGAAATAAACAAGAGCAAGTGAGCTATCCAGCGCCCACACCCCATCCCCCTTAGATGGATCTGTGTCATCTCGTTTTTTGTGTTTTCCTTTTTTAGTTTAGATTTCCTTTTTGCTTTTAATAAAACAAACAAACAAAAATTAGCCTTGTTGATTCTATTTCAACGGCGGGCCACAAGCATACTCAAGACCTCACATTTTCAAGTTTTAACAATTTTTACTTTTCAAGCAACACACGCACACAATCCGTCCTAAAAGGGTTGTACAATCTGTTTTTAAGCTTTTAATAAATGTTTAGCATTACTCTCTCGAGTAAGACATTGTGTAAGCAATGTTCCGAAAGAGACTCTTTGTCGTTAGTAAAAAAACTTAGAAATTTTCAATTTTAGCTCTTTAAAATAAACTCAACCTCCTTCCCCGTATGCTCTTGACCGCTCCAGCTTAGTCTGACCAGTTGGCCAACCAGAAAGGGAGGAGTGACTAGCTTAATAGGGCAATCCAACAAAAGCTTAATCACAAGAACTCGAGAGGTCGCTTGAAACTTACTATAGAGTCAGTGGGCTACTTTAAGCAGGTTATGCCTTGCCCAGTTGGACACTTGGTATAGTTGTCATTGTGCTCAGTTCGAAGGACTAAGTGGGAGTTGGGCCAAACCAAGAATAAACCCACTCCTTTAATACTCATTAATAAATCTAAAACTGACAACAAGACTCTTGCAATACTTTCCCAACACAACACAGCAACATTTTCATATCTCGACACTGGTCATCATACAATATTTTGTATCTAAGTCAAATATGCAAATGTCGTGAATGTTAGTTAAACTTACGTGTTGTTACTTAACTGTATTGCGAAGTTTATGATTAGTATTTTGATCAACACTCTAACTCCTAGATTAGTTGTGTTTGTTTTCTTTCTTTTAGATTAAACACCTTAGAATTTTCCTTTATTAGGGTCCACCCCATTGGCTTTGCTAGGAGTAGGTCTAGACGGAGGAGTTAAGTTTTGAGTGACGGCTCTTAACTCTGACTTGCCCCCAAGGCCATACCGAGCGGCTTGAAGATTTATGTCGCGTCCCCTCAGGTGTGTTTCCAAGCGGCAACAAGTCTCAATCCCATTTCTTCACCTAATGCAATGAATGCTACATGGACTATTCAAAACCATGAGAAATTGGTCAACCCCAACTATACTCATGGGATATGGGTCATATATTAATGACTTACACTACATAGATAATCCAAAAAATAATATATCATATGTTGGACTGCAAAAGTCCCTCAATATTTAAATAAAAGAGTCAAGGGAGCTCTAATTGAATAGTTCGTAAGTCACGACACTTGCTAAGGTTTCACAAATGGGGTAGCAAGCTTTGTGGGCTTGATTGTGGGGAAAACTCCATTGTTAACCACCCTTGAGCCGGGAGTCTTAGAATGGGTGACCTCTCGAGGTGTCTTGGTTACTAGGTGCAAGCTACAGAGGTGATGATTGATACTAAGCGATTCATTTCGCTAGTCTCAATCCCACTTCTTCACCCCTGTGAGCATCACCCAATGCAACGAGTGTTAAGTGGAATATTAAAAACCATGAGAAATTGGCCAATTGCAGCTATACTCATGGGATATGGGTCATAGATTAATGACTTGCAATACGCAAATAATCTAAAAAATAATATAGCAAGATATGCATTGTCATGGGGGATAACACCATCAACCAAAAAACCCCTATTACCAGGGAGGTTATTGATTGTAAAACAATACATTTTGTAATTGTTAACACAAAACGCACAAAAACAAACACTAGAATCCAATAATCATTATTCTTCATGCAACCGACCAACCCCTAAACATCCAAACCTACAAAAAATGATATGCTACATGCCAAAGACACATAAGCTTGTCTCTCAACTAATGTTACATTTTATCGTGTCAACGAATATCGTTCAACGCCTAGAATATAATTGACCAACAATGTTAGGGAAAATATCAGCAAACTTTCCAAAGAGAAAATCATTGGAAAATATTGGCAAAGTATCAAAAAATATCCACAAATATCATTTTTGAATATATCACAATAAATTAAGGTGATAGTATCACCACCTTGCTTGAAAATCTTGCGATATATCACGATATTGTCGATATTATCACAATAAATGCAACAATGATCTCAACCCTACTAACCTTCCTCTCCACTAAGTGTAGCCACCAACATTTCCTTCTTTGCATGCCAAAAGAAACATTAGTAAAGTTGCAAACTTTCAAAAAAGAAAATCATTGGAAAATATTGGCAAAGTATCAAAAAATATCCACAAATATCGTTTTTGAATATATCACAATAAATTAAGGTGATAGTACTGTAAAATCCCAAACTGATATTTTTTCTTTTTATGAAGTTCTCGTGCTTGCTAGTAGTCTTTATGACTCAGTATATGGAGGAAGTGTGAATGAATGTACTGAACTAAGCTTGCATGGGCTTGCATGTAGATGCATTAACCCAAATAATCAGAATTGCTAAAAATAGGGATAAAGAGTGTGCATGTACATACCATCAGATGAAGGAGTGGATATACGTCGATATGAGACTAGCATGCAAGAATTGTGTCGATGGATGAACGAGATACTGAGTGCTTCTCCTCCAATAATGCGCCCTCTTCAATGGTAATAAGGAAGTATGGATGGCATATTGATGGAAGATGAATCCGGAAGGTGTGTACTAGGGTTATAATCCCCCTCTGATCACAATGAAGACTGCATGCAGACCATGCAGTGGCTCAAAAGCCTAAAACGTGAACCCCTCCTTTGAGAAAGTCGCCCATGCAAGGAGGACATCTTTTGGAATCTAGAGATGTCGATAACTTGCTTGGAAGACCAAATAAAGAGCCCCTCTTCTAGGTGTAGGGTAATAGTGTTGCTTTCGGAAGATTGGAGCCAGCATGCAGAAGAAAGGAACCTTGTAGACTGAGATACGAACCAATCTCTACTTGTGCAATTCGCTCATGCAAGGAGGGCGAATCCCCTCGACCTGATATGTAACTCGAACCCTGCAAGAAGCTGAAGAATGATACCTAATGATGAAAGCAATGTTGATTCTAGATGATCCAACCTGATAGTGACTAGGGCAGATAGATTTTGCTGCCAAAATACACTGAATAGTTGAGTGTGTGCACTTAACCCCAAAATAGCTCAGTGATCTCTCCAAATCGACTTCTCAAATCAATAATCATATAAGCAGGCCTTACTCACTCACTTTACCTTTCTCTTATAACATTCACTTGGCCTGACCTAACTTTTGCATGACTAGGTCACTTTATCTTCTAATTTCCAGTTGACTTCCATGCAGTGCTTCCGGAGTGCATGGAGGCCCAATGAAGGAGTTTCAATGCATGCAACATGAAATATAGCTCAGATGTTATGCATGCAGGTGGCCCCTAGTTCCTGCGACCCCTATTTATCTACTGATGATATAATAACCATGCTTAAGATTTTCTTATGGTGTAAATGGCATCAATCCTCAGTTAATTCCTTGAATGTCAGTGCCCACTCAAGCCTATGGGAATCAGATAGGTTGGCGGGATGGTCCTCTGTGCTTAAGCAGAAGAGGACATTACAGTCCTCCCCGCTCGAAATTGCTTGTCCTCAAGCAACTATAATGATGGGTGTCGTAATACCTGTTCTCCTTCCCAAGTGGCCTCTTCTATAGGCAATTCTTTCCATTGAACCAAGTATTCTCTGATGATCCTGTTCCTTAGTTTCCTTTCTCGAACCTCTAGGATTCCTTCTGGAACCAAAATCAGTTGCCCCTCAACAACAAGGGGGGGCAGCTCGAATGACGTCACAATCTATTGGCCTACTGCCTTCTTAAGATTAGACACGTGAAACACTTTATGAATCTTGCTTTCATGTGGTAACTCGAGTTCATATGCTACCTCTCCAACTTTCTGGATTATCTTGTAAGGACCATAGAAGCAAGGCTCAAGTTTCTCTGCTCCTTTCTTTTTAAGGGACAATTGTCGGTAAGGTTGTAGACGTAAGTATACCAAGTCCCCTACCTCAAAACTGCACTCAATCCTATGTCTATCTGCGTATACCTTTTGTTGATTCTGAGCAACCTGTATGTTTTCCTTGGGTATTTTGAGAATATCTTGACTTTCTTGAATCCACTCTTTGGCTTTTGGAGCCCTGCTATCACCAAATATTAGATCTACAAAAGATAAGGCATCATAACCATACAAGGCTTTGAAGGGAGTCATATCGATGGTCATATGGTGGGTAGTATTGTAACAGTGTTCCCCTAGCTGTAGCCATTTAATCTATGTCCTCTGTTGACCTGCTACATAGTTCCTCAAGTATCCCTCAATCCACTTGTTAACTATCTTTGTCTGTCCGTGCTCTGTGGATGATAACTCGTGCTCATAGCTAATTTTGTCCCCACCAACCTGAAAATTTCTTGCCAAAAGGCTCCAATGAACTTGTTATCTCTATCACTAATGATGGTCTTAGCTAACCCATGTAATTTGAATACCTCTCTGAAAAACAGCTCGGCTACCTATGCAATTGAATAGTCGAAAGGAATGGCAAAGAAATGAGCGAACTTGGTCAACCTGTCCACCACTACATACAAACAGTCTCTACCCTGTACCTAGGAAAACCCTGTAATAAAATCCATGGAAATGCTTTCCCATTTGTGCTCGGGAATGGGTAATGGTTGTAGTAAATCGGTTGGGTGAGTATGCTCTATCTTGTTCTGTTGGCATGAAATGCACACCCTCACATGCTGCATCACATCATTCTTGAGGCCCTTCCATGAGAACCTCTCTCTAATTTTCCTGTAAGCCTTAAGAAATCCCTGGTGTCCTGCTAAAGATGAGTCATGAGAAGCTTGCAGGATCTTTTTCTTAAGTGAAGACTCGGGGACCAAGTAGATTCTGTTTTTATCGTATATGATGTCATCTATTACTCTGTACCTGTCATCCTGAATCCGTCCATCCAATATTTCGCAACTTATCTTTGGAGCACTCGACCAAAAGATGAGATCTCCAATCCGACGATATGCTCATAAGGGATAAAGTGGTTGGTCGTCTAAAAATTGCATCTGCTACCACATTGTTTTTTCCCTTTATGTATTCAATCTCAAAATCATAGGCTTGAATCTTACTCACCCATTTCTGTTGCCTCTCATTTAATTCTTTCTGTTCCAGCAAGTACTTTAAGCTGTTGTGATATGTCTTAATCTTGAATCTGCCACCCACTACGTTTTTCCTGAACTTGGTTAGGGCATGGAGAATGGATAACATTTCCTTGTCATATATTGAATAGTGGTGTTCATAGTCCTTGAGTTTTCTGCTCTCAAATGCACTTGGGTGATTGTTCTGCATCAATACTGCTCCTATACCCTCTCCCGAAGCATCACATTCTAATAGGAATGGCTATGTAAAATATAGTAGTGCTAGTACTGGGCTTGAACTCATTACCTTTTTCATTTTTTCAAATGTCTGTTGTGTTGTCTCTAACCAAGTGAATGCCCCTTTCTTAGTAAGACCTGTGAGAGGTGCAGTCATTTGTGAAAACCCGCTAACATACCTCATGTAGTAGGTGCACAGGCCCAAAACTCCTTTCAACTCTGTCACATTTTTAGGTGTAGGCCAATCCAGTATGGCTCTAATCTTCTCTAAATGTACCTGTACCCCATTCACTCCTATCACATGTCCCAAATATAATATGTCTTGCATACCCAACTCGCATTTGGACATCTTGGCATATAGTGATTGTTCTTTTAAGATTCCAAGTACTTCATCTAGGTGTTTTAAATGATCTTCCCAAGTCCTACTGTAAATCAATATATCATCGAAGAATACCAAAAGATGCTTGCGTAACTGAGCCTTGAGGATGTTGTTCATGCATGACTGGAAAGTAGCTGGTGCATTAGTGAGCCCAAATGGCATCACTAGAAACTCATAGTGTCCGTAGTGACAACGAAAAGCGGTCTTTGGAACATCCTATTCCCTAACCCGTATCTAATGGTAACCTGATCGAAGGTAAATCTTGGAGAAGTATTTTGCCCCCTGTAGTTCATCCATCAATTCATCAATCCTGGGGATTGGATACTTGTTTTTAAATGTTTTCTTGTTAAGTGCCCTATAATCAATGCACATGCGTAAGGTTCCATCCTTCTTCTTCACTAGCACCACTGAGGATGCAAATGGACTGGAGCTAGGTTTTATGTAACCTAATTTGAGGAATTCTTTGATCATACTTTCAATTTCATCTTTATATCTTTTGGGGAGTCGTTAAGGGGTAGTGATGACTGCTTGAGTCCCCTCCTCCAACTCAATAATGTGCTCAAATCCCCGATCTGGAGGTCTACCTGTTGGAAGGTCTCTGAATACCTCTTTGTGCTTCTACAGTAGTGCTTGTATATCTGCTGGATGTTGTGTGGCTTTATTTGGTGGCTTCCTGAAAGTAACCAAGCACTCCGCTGCCCCCTCAATGTCTCCCTGTCGGAGCACAGCCTCCATCCTGTGTGATGATACTACTCTGGGAGGGTAGGTAGTCATCCCTATCAAAACCACTCTCTATCCTTTTGTTCCCTGAAATTCCATCTCCATGGTTTGGTAGTTCGTAGAATATTTTCCAATGGAATAAAGCCACTAAACTCCCAATACCACATTTGTGTCTAGTATGTCAACCACATAGAATGTTTCGGTCACTGTATAGTTCCCAAGAGTTAATTGCAATTTTGGGATCCTCTGACTACACTCCATGGTGTCGTGGCCTACTGTGGATCAAAATACCTTTTCTTTTTATCCAGGCAGCATCAATAAAGTTGTGGGATGCCCCACCATCTATCAACACTCCAACCCTGTTGCCCTGTATGACACCTCTAATTCAGAGTGTGGAATCTAGGAACTCCAGATAATGTAGCAATGAAACCTCCCTGTGTCCCCTCAGGAGACTGCTCCTCCTCTGCTGCCTCAAGTGCCTCTCCCTATTCCCGATCCTGATAATCCTCATCCTCTCCACTGTCGGAGTGTACCTCTATGTAGTGAGCCTTCCCCTTCCATGAACATATGTGACTTGGTACTCGTGGTTCTTGGCAACTGAAACATAGTTTCTTTCCTCTAAGGTCATGGCGGGTATCATTATCCATCCACTCTTTCTTGGGCCATTCTTTTTGGAAGGGTTTCCTCTCCTTATCTTTCTTAGGAAAATTGGTTCTGGGAGGAAATTTGTTTTTGGGAACCGAGTCCTGTAAATCTCTAGTACGACTGATGGCATCTTACAGTGTGGTGGGTCTATAAGCCTTAACCCATCCACGTAAAGGTTCAGTGAGAGCCTCGATGAATAACATAATTAACCTACTCTCTAAAATGTCTGTTACCATGATTGCTACCCTTTGGAACTCTGATATGAAGGATTTTGGACTGCCTGTCTGCTTGAGTTGTCCTAGCTCTCTGAAATGTACCTCGGGGTCTTTCCTGTCAAAGCGCTCGATGAACCTTTGTGTAAAGTCTATGTAAGAGGTGATGGTATTGTGACCTGTTAGGATGGTACCAGTACCAGCGCACCTGCAAAGATGCCCTAGGGAGAGGGGGTCATTTTTTCTCACCAGGAGGGGTGTTTAGCCAGCTTTCTTTGAGTAGGGGTTATGGCCAAACCCTCTGGTTTCTCCTTTGGAAATACTATGGCTTAGTGGCATTGTTGACTGCCTCATGAAAGGGCTTGAAGCCATGAGGTTGGCGTCTGGGGCTTCCAGGGTTGGATCACTGGGTCACATGACCCCAACCTTAATTTAGCACTCTGGTGGCAAAACTTTCAGTACTGAGGCATCTCTTTCTCCTCCAGGTCACCTCCAACTCCCTCCTGGCCCTCCAGTTCAACAACACCCTCTCTCTGGGGCCCCATTTTGATGATGACGTCATCCTTGAGGCCAACCTTCTAGTGCTTGATTGGGCGGGGGGCGTTGAGGGATTTTCACTTCTATTGGGGTTAGTTGGGGCATGACAACCGCCCCCCCCTGCAGTCTGGCCTTCAGAACGGACCGATATGCTCATTTTTAGCTATTTTGGTCATGTGTGGGTAAATTCTGGGGAAAATGCCCCAAATTACTCACATATTTGATTATGTTATATTATTATTGTTTTAATTTTAAGTTGACATTTATAATTTCAAATTGACATTTTAAAAAGGCATGTCGGCCTAGATATATTTTATTTTTGTAAAGTGAGTGTGAGAAAGGTATAAATACACCTTCTCCTCACTTCATTTTATCATCAACTTATGGGATAAAACTCAATTTTTTTATTTTCACCCTTCTTGGGCTCATGGAGTGATGCGCACCTCTTGAGAATGGATATGCTTGCTAGTTTGGGGACATTTCTTTGAAGAATCTTTGCTCTTGCACTTTGTTAAGGTGATGGTAAGAGTTTTTTGATTAACACATGCACAAGAGGTATCCAAGTCTCTTTTCTTGATATTTCTTTGTTAAATGTTGGATGTGTGCTTATCTAAGGTTGAATGGTAGCCATTGATGTTGCATTTACACTAGCATAAGTCATTTTTCAGCCTTTAGTTAACCTAGAATTGTCAAACTTGAGCTTTAAGTCTCCGAAGTTTGTCTTAGCTAAGGCATCTTCAACCAACTCTTGTAGTTGTTGAAGGACACCTTGGTTTGCCAAACTTGGCAAGTGCCATCTCATGAAGAGGGCCATCCTCCTTGACGCCCTAGGGTTAGGGTGGATTGCTCTTTCAAACCCTAGGTTATATCTTTCTTCTACTTTAAATTTTCTGAATTTGTAATTTTGTAACTATTATTGTTAATTTAGATGTTTATTATATTCTTTTGTATTTTAGGTTAATTTGTATATTTTTTGTTAAAATTAAAAAACTTTATTTTATGCCCTAGTTTTCTTCAAACCCTAGTAGCAGACTTTTCTTCTCCTTGACGGCCTCCTCTAACACCTTCCTTTCCCTTCGTTTTCTCCCTCTTCTCCCTCGATTGGCCTCCCTTTTCTTCCCTCCACCCTCAGCCTTCATTTCCCCCAACTCAGGTATGCTCCTCCACTGTCTTCCCATAGTTTGGACCTGTTGCTCCTCTACTTTTCCCCACAGCTCGGGTCTACCTCCCTTTTTCCACCTTGGCAGCCCTCCACTTCTAACCTCGGACCTGCTCATTTGTTGGTTGCTCCCTTCTCCTATCTCTCCCCTTCTCCCTTTCCTTTCCTCCATATTTCCTCTTCCCTCTTTCTTCCTCCTTTCCCTCCACGTTCCCATTCCTTCGCTGCCCTTCCTCCTCACTTTCTCTCCCCATCTGAATCCTCTTTTCCACTTGACACAGGTCTGCAGACCCCGTGTCTCTCCCTTGTTGTCTCTTCTCTGCACATACAAAAAACAGAAATTTATTTAGGTATGATAACTCAGTTTGTGATGTAGTTTTGCATCATAAAGTTCTCACACCTTTGGCAAGTTACAACTCTGTTGCACTGTATATTTACATACAGATCTGAAAATTGTATTTTGGGTAAATTGAATTGACACTCATTTTTTACGGTTGATACTGATTATTGGTGAATAATGTCTATTAATGCTAAAGTGACATTGAATGATATTTGATGCTACCTTGACTTGGATACATTGCAACAACATTTGGACTTGTTTAACTCTGTGGATGATATCTATTTACGTGTGGTGAATATCTTTTACGTATAATGCTCTTAGATTGACTTTATTCTTCGTTGGATGATCTAAGGTTATGATATTGATGAATGTGCTTTAAACACGCCTACAAACACTTTGAATATAACTGATTCCACTTAACAAACACTTTGAATATAACTGACTCCACTTAGGCACTGGTCTAACTCCAAGTTGCATAGGGAATATAGCCCTTTTGGTTGCACTAGTGTCCTACAGGGTCTTTAAGGGTGTACTTCTCCTCAGAGGTTTCGACGCTCCGAAGAAGTTAGAGTCATGATCGAGGTGACATTGGGTCACTATTCTTATATTTGCTTATTGGGAAACTAGCCCTGCTAGTTTGCTCGATAACATGACCCAATGTCACTACCCCGTGGTACCACCACTCATGGGCTTCCCCGTCCAAATGCAAAGTAGCCAACTTAATGGCATTTGTCTCCATCCTGGGGTTGACTTGGAAATAAGTGTCCAACTTCTGTACCCAATTCTGTGTCGAGCCACTCCGGGTCCCATCAAAGGTAGGAATAGTCAGTTTCCCTACTGTGTGTTGTAACTCATAGTTCTAGTTGAAAGGCCTATTATAAGCCCTCAGTCTGTTCTTTCTTTTAAAATGACAAAAATCTGTAAAGGTCATGGTTGACTGGAAGTCATCTCCCAGTGCTCTATACTCTCATAGATATACCCCCATGGGCTCTTCTGGCTCTACAAGTACTATTGGCACTGTTGTTGGGCTATCCAAGAATTGTGGCATGGTAGGTCTGGAGGACCTATTGTAAAGGTGAGGGTGACTCTGCATATTAGTATGTAACTGTTCCCCACTGCTACTTGTGGATACCCTATCACTGTTGGGAAACATAGGACTGTGTAGGAAGGGCCCTGACTTATCTGTAAATTTGTAGATGGCACTCGCCATTTCTTTATGTCCTGAAGTTAGTTCCTTCAAAGCGGAAAGGAGGCTAGTGAAAGCCATTTTATCATCCTCTACCATTATTTCTTTGACTTTACCCTTTCCAAATTGAGTCTCTGTATCTCCCAGTTCTATATCCTCTAACTCTTCTTCTTCTCTTCTTCCACTGTTCCTAAATCTCTGCCTCCTGTAAATAATATTGTGTGGGTCCTCTGTACTCATTTACTGTTCACAATTGCATGCTCCCACAACTGGCGAGGAACATGCTCTGATACCACTGTAATATCCCAAACTGATATTTTTTCTTTTTATGAAGTTCTGGTGCTTGCTAGTTGTCTTTATGGCTCAGTATATGGAGGAAGTCTGAATGGATGTACTAAACTAAGCTTGCATGAGCTTGCATGCAAATGCATTAACCCAAATAATCAGAATTGCTAGAAAATAGGGATAGAGAATGTGCATGTACATACCATCAGATGAAGGAGTGGATATACGTCGATATGAGACCAACATGCAAGAATTGTGTCGGTGGATGAGCGAGATACTAAGTCCTTCTCCTCCAATAATGCGCCCTTGGAAATAATGCGACCTCTTCAATGGTAATAAGGAAGTATGGATGGCATATTGATGGAAGATGAATCCGGAAGGTGTGTACCGGGGTTATAATCCCCCTCTGATCACGATGGAGACTGCATGCAGACCATGCAGTGGCTCAAAAGCCTAAAACGTGAACCCATCCTCTGAGAAAGTTGCCCATGCGAGGAGGACGTCTTTTGGAATCTAGAGATGCTGATAACTTGCTTGGAAGACCAAATAAAGAGCCCCTCTTCTAGGTGTAGAGTAATAGTGTTGCTCTCGGATGATTGGAGCCAGCATGCAGAAGAAAGGAACCCTGTAGACTGGGATATGAACCAATCTCTACTTGTGCAATTCACTCATGCAAGGAGGGTTAATCCCCTCAACCTAATATGTAACTCAAACCCTGCAAGAAGTTGAAGAACAATACCAGATGATGAAAGCAATGTTGAATCTGTATGATCCAACCTGATAGTGAATAGGGCAGATAGATTTCGCTATCGAAATACACTGAATAATTGAGTGTGTGCACTCAACCCCAAAATAGCTCACTGAGCTCTCCAAATCAACTTCTCAAATCAATAATCATATAAGCAGGCCTTACTCACTCGCTTTACCTTTCTTTTATAACATTCACTTGGCCTGAACTAACTTTTGACCTAACTTTTGCATGACTAGGTCGCTTTATCTTCTAATTTCCAGTTGACTTGCATGCAGTGCTTCCGGAGTGCATGGAGGCCCAATGAAGGAGTTTCAGTGCATGCAACATGAAATATAGCTCGCATGTCATGCATGCAGGTGGCCCCTAGTTCCTGTGGCCCTTATTTATCTACTAATTATATAATAACCATGCTTAAGATCTTCTTATGGTGTAAATGGCATCAATCCTCAGTTAATTACTTGAATGTTAGTGCCCGCTCGAATCTATGGGAATCAGATAGGTTAGCAGGATGGTCCTCTGTGCTTATGCAAAAGAGGACATTACATAGTATCAACACCTTGAAAATCTTGTGATATATCACGATATTGTCGACATTATCACAATAAATGCAACAATGCTCTCAACCCTACTAAGCTTCCTCTCCAATATGAGTAGCCACCAACATTTCCTTCTTTGCATGCCAAAAAAACATTAGTAAAGTTTGAGGCAAGGGCTACAAGGGTAAGAAGGTACAAAGCACCTCTCCTCTTCCCTCCCACTCCATCTTCGTGTATATATATATATATATAATATGCTAATACCTTAAAAGATACAATAAAATTTTGTAACACAGATATCCTTATCAAAGAAATAGATGGCTTTAATAGTTGCAATAATTGACCAGTGGAACACCATCAACTAGCTATCACCTACTGCCATGAATTCAAAGTCATTGCAATTGTAAAACAATCATTTTACAAAATGTAATACCTCCTAAAATTCACAAAACCAAACACTAGAATCCAATAAAGGTTAGGTGCCTTTCCAACAAGTTCATGACAACCCAAATGGGATAACATTAAAACTTTCATATAATTTTGAAAATTGTCTTAATGGTAATGATTTTGCTTGAAACATTTTGTCTCCATTTCTTGTTTCTTTGTTTGAAAAAGGTAAGGACAAGTTATGTTAATTGGCCATCATAATTCCAGAATGAAACAATTTTTTCAGTATTAAAGTTGAAGTCATTAATCAATGACTCAATCCTCAATTATCTTGATCACATTTATAATGACCATGTATTACGAATTGCTAATCAAATGTCATATAATCTACATATATTTCACTTTGAACTATAACTTCATTACATTACGTTGTATTAATGAGAAGAAAACATAGAATGTACATTATCCAATCATTCCATATCAAAGTGAAGAATAAAGACATCAACTCAAATCTCTAAGCAAAATAACTTGCATGCATTTAAGTTTGCACAACCTCTAGTTCATTCCCTTTCAATATTCTAGACTCTAATTAAGAAATAAAAAGGAAAATGGTTTGAAGAAAACATAGAATGTACAATATACAATAATTCCATATCAAAAAGGTGAAGATAAAAGGCACCAACACAAATCTCTAAGCAAAACTACATGCACACAGTTAAGTTTGCACAACCTCTAGTTGCCCTTTCAGTATTCTAGACTATTAATAAGAAACAAAAAAGAAAATGGTTTGTGTAATGTAAAAAGATAAGATAATTTTAATAATGTCCAACAATGTGAAACAGGTGTAGATTATGACCTTTGATTGTCTTTAAATGTTTGAACTAAAACTTCATTACATTACAATGTTACATTGTATTAACGAGAAGAAAACCTAGAATGTAAAGTATCCAATCATCCCATATCAAAAAATTGAAGAATAAAGACATCAACTTAAATCTCTAAGCAAAACTACGTGCATGCGATTCAGTTTGCACGACCTCTAGTTTACTCCCTTCCAATATTCTGGACTATTATAAAGAAACAATGGGGATAATGGTTTGCATACTTGAAACAAAAGACCAACCAATAATGCAGCAACAAAATAATAAGGAACGAGAATTGTAATTGTAACTGGCAAATTCATAACCTTTAAAGAGAAACATGAGATAAATATTTTACAAGTTTCACTTCCTCAAGGCATTTTAGGATAGAGAAATCCTAAAACAATCATTGTGTATATGTAAGTCACTAGTGAGCATTTGCAACATGATGCACACTACAAAGCAAGAGATACCCTTTATATGGCTTTTTGTTGCAATATAATAGAGTAATAAATACAGCATGAAACTAAGACTGATAATAAAAATTGCATGAAAAATAGACTTACCAGGCAACTTTTTCGGTTTTCTAATAGGTACAAATTTGGCCCCAATTGCCAATGCAATTGGAGGACCAAAAATAAATCCTCTGGCCTCAATTCCTGCAAATATCGCAAGCATGCAATTATGTATATGACATTGTTAAGAAGTATTAGACGCATGCTAAAAAGTAATTTGAATCAACTTGGAAATTTCACAAGGATAACATGTGCAATTTTCTATGTTTCTTTTTAGAGTTGAGGGTGCAAGGAAGAGCAAGAAATGCTCTTTACACAGAATTTGTGATCAACCATAAGTTCTCTTATTCATATTAACAAAAACAAACATTCAAATTTTCTACCCCGTGTGTACTCTTGTTTCAAATTAAGAAGATACAACTATAACATAAAAGGAATAAATCACTTTGAGATTAACTAAATTCCAGAAAATAAAATGGCAACTTAACCCATTGCGTATTAAAATTTGCTCATTGTTCTATTAATGTTCTCAACGTCTTTACCAAAATCATCCAATAACAAGTGATTTCATTCATTACACCCCAATAGGAGTTTAGAACACAAAATGTTTAGAACCACCAACATAATTGTTAATTTCTTTGCCATAGAAGAACAACATGGCTCATTTTACAAAGAGAACAAATTAAACTAGAAAGATAGAATGAAGCATTCAATCCCTATTTCTCTAGAAACATGTCGATGGTAAGGCCTTCAAAACAATAAGTAACCTTTGGCCCTGATTTTTTTGCCATTAAACATCAGCCATTCTCATATTCAAAAGAGTGAGATTTCATACAATTAAGGATATAACTTGAGCAATGATAAGATTAGCCAATGGCGAATGAATCCCCCCCCCCCCCAAGAAGAAAGAAACAAGTATATTGTATAATTTTAATTGAGCCTCTAAAGATAATCAGGGCATAGAATGGGTCGGGGGCGTTTTCATGGATCTATGAAGGGAAGCTACATTCCATGAATCATGACGGCCCTAGAGAAGTGTGACAATATAAATTTTCCCACATAAAAAGAACCTCAAATAAATTATCTAACTTGCTAGCAAACAAAGCCATTTCTAGCAAAGAGGCCTTAAATTGTTTTCTAACCCCAAGCACCATAGTAGTCCCCCTCCCTTGTTCTAAATGCATTTTTAGAGGGCCTCATTTTCTCCCACCTCATTTTGTTACATCATAAATTTTGTTCTCCTCCCAAATTATCCCCAAGCATGCCCACAAATATGGATGGTCATCCCCAAGCAATATGATACAACCACGTTGCACCTCCTCCAAGACAAGCACGCCAATTAAATGCAACATCAAAATCTTTGATTTTTGCATGAATAAATTCGCTTCTCACCACCTTTCTCATTCAAACTTCGTCATCTATGTTGCATTTTGCATCACTCAATGGTTGAATCCTCGTCTCAAAAGGAAAGAGGGGGACCTAGAACGCGTGATTCTATTGCAAAAGCACAAAATCAATCAATAGCAAGAGGGGGGCAATTCATCAACCCCTTCATCATATAAGAAGGGCACGAAAATTTCATGGACTAGCAAGGCCATGAAGAATTCCACACCCTCACCTCAAGAAGAAAACTTAGGAACCAAGTTTTAAATGAAAGAATCATGAACACTTGAATCATCTCAAAAATAACTTAGACGAAGACACATGGGTTCAAAGGCAAACAAGGCTTGAGCAAAGAGTGGTGAATTCATTGGGTCATTTGCTAGAGATCGTCAAAAAATTGGACACTACCTACTCATTGCAAGTGGATGAAGCCTCTAAAAGAAAAATAATTCACAAATTGAAAACTTTGGTGTAGGACATGCCTTATTTAGCAAAACAACTACATGTCACAACTCAATGGAATGCTCAATTGTGTAATTGATGACATTCCAAATGGTTCTAGGAATAGCTCAAAATAACTAGAAATATTTCTCCACTTGCTTATGCTCTATTGAATTCTCTTGTTCCACTCACTCTACATACAAGACCTCAATGTTCTTGCATGCCTGATTCGAAAGTGCTACTTTTTCCTTATTTGTTTGCAAGACTGACAAAACAAATTGTCCTGAGCCTTTAATGAGTCTCTAGACTTTTGCAATTGAAATGAGCACTAAATGTGTTGGATCTTTATACATTGACACTAAGTCATATTGGCCACCTATGACACACTAAGAAGTTTATAATGGTTTAGATGCCTTTAGTAGATTGCATCACGATATCCCACAAGAATGGATTACCAAATATCACACCACACACATCCAATGGAAAAACATCAAGCTCTACTTCACCAATGTAATCTGTTAAGATGGCAAAATTTACCTTGCACTGAAGTCAAATATGTGAGCCCTTGTTCCCATTGAGCCAACCCAAGTTGTAGGGTTCAAGATGTGTGCTTGTAGATAAGTTGTGCTTGTTCACTATTGCTTCTAAGTTAAGATTTCTTTTGTTGCCAATATCAAACACTATGGTCACATGCCCCTTCTTGATCTGGATCCTAATGGAGAAGAGCATCTTGCGTTCTATATAGCCAAAAGGCATCATTGCCATCTAAGAAATGCCTTTTGCATTAGGTGTTTATATTTCTTTCCAATGAACTTTTGGCGCTTCTCTATGCAACAACACACTACCCATTATAGCTCCTTGTCCAGTACTTCCTCAAGTCAAAATGTTATTTGAGCTTCTTTCCTTCAGCTTCGGATGTTTGGAGAGAGGATTCCAGTGCACCATGACATAACATTTTTGTATCATAGTTTCCACATCCACTCCCCTTGTACATTTTTCTTCTTTATCGGCTCTCTCTGTACATCTCTCTTATGGATCGGCTCTCCATCTTTGGAGTTAGCTCTTTTTGGTTTTTGGTTTTTTAATAGGACCCACCCTAGTGCTCCCACTTTGCATTGACATCACGGTACCACATAGTCCCATTGACCTACTTTCGTGGTCATTTGTTGGACATTAATAAAATTATCTTATCTTATTTAGATGTAGCCCCCACCCATCCATCCTTGGGATATCCTCGACACTTGCAATAATTGCAAAAGGGAACACTCCTCTTCAATGTGCTTTGACCATCTTTTCGCAATGTAGAGCAAATCTTCTACTACACAACCCTATTAAATGGTTTATTTTGCATGGGCATGTTTAAAGTTGTCTTATTTTCTTGATTGAAACTAGCGCCAACAACATTGTTAGGCTTTCCTCCATTCTCTTAGCCCATGGTATCTTAGCCATTTGATAGGAATCTTCAAGGGTACGGATGTAGAACACTTCTAGTTCATTTGCAATTGGTGTGATCAATCTACCAATTATCTTAGTGACTAGGCCCACTTCTTGACCCATCAATCTTAGTGGAATGTAGTCATTGAGCTCGTAGATGTATGCATCTAGCCTCCAATTAGACTTCTATCAATAGTAGTGTGATTGTTGTCATTTCTTCCAATAGTTGACAAGATAAAATTTGTCCTTAATTGAGACACATAAATCATTGTACATTAGGGCTTGTGGCACTTAAGGTCACTAAATACTCACATAAATTCTCCCACCATAGCAAAGCTTCCCTACTCATCAGTCACTTTGCAAACAAAACTATCTTCAGTTATTAATTGTTTTCATTTGTAAAAACATTTAACTACCTTAACCAATCAAAGGAAACCACATTTTGCAGTAGACCTCCTTTAACACTCATAGAATTCTTTCTTGGGTTTCTTCTAGAGGGCTATTGTTGGATGGTTTCCATCAACATCATTACAAAAGTTATCAAATTCTACAACAGATGAGAGATATTCATTAATTGAGCATCCATATCCTTAACTTTTGCGATAAATCATAAGACTAGCAACTTCGACCAACAGCAATCCAACACAAATCTACACTCCATCCTCCATTTCCTTCTTCTCAAGAGCAAGTTTTAAACATAATCAATGTAACAAATCAACCACTATATGCAAAGAAATGTTCTGATACTAATTTGATCCTAACTTGTGCACCTAGCAAAAATAGTGCATCCATAGCAACACAACTATAATCACTTTCACTTGCTTATGCATTCAATTACTTATGGCAGGTTAAACATTAAGCAAATAGAAAGATAGGAATGAATTCACAAAATATTCAGTGTTCCACAGGGACACGTCCCGCAAGGTCAGGAGCGCGCTCCCCTCGTTTCCCATTCCCTAGGGGCTTGGAAATGCCTTGGGAAACGTCTCCCCACATCCCTTTTTCCAAAAACTCAAGAAACACACAAGGAACATCCCAAGGAGGTGGAAGCCATATGGGTGCCCCCTCACGAAAAGGGTGACGCCCAAACACCCCCACGTGATTTTAAATTTTTTTAACTTAAAAAAAATCATTAAACTAATAAACCTAAAAGCCCCCACCCAACCCCTCTCTTAAAAGCCCAACCCATCCTTTATTCTCACATTTGAAGCATTTCTCTTATACAAACAGAATTCCTTGGAGAGAAGCGGCCGACAACGAAGAAGAGAGGACCGATTTTCTAAAGGGAAGGAGCAATTTGCCAAGGGAAGAGCAATTCCATTGCTTGAAGGCTAGAGCTGGGGGTTGGAAGGCTGGAGCAAGGGGTTTCAACTTTGAAGCTGGAGCATGGTTTGGTTGGTGTGCCATTGATCACTCATGAGAGTGACTCTAACTCAAATAGTGACACTCCCATTGATGGTCCTGATTGCTTCACGCAACAAGATGTATGAGGAGGACCAATCCATGGAAAATCTCCTTGATGCTCTTTTGATGCTTTCACTTTTCTTTTCACTACTTTTATTTCCAGTGTTCATTGTCCATTGTTAGTTTTCAATTTAACTTTTGACTCGAAGTAGATGCTACCATTGATGACCTCAAACGGAGTCTTTAACTCATCACTCTTTTGACTCTTTCAATTTGAAGGTGTTTAAGACTTGAGTTTATGTGACATGTATATGATTTAGTTCTATGATTTTAATATTCTAAATTTTCATCTATTGTTTATGTCTATGATTCAAACTTCAAAGTTATAATGGAAGATGTGCACGTATTATAAATTTAGAATTTATCAATGTGAAATTCAGATACTCAAATGATAAATGATTCTTGAATCAACGATGAATTGAAAACCGTGTTTACAATGATGAATTTACTATTTACTTTTAAGTTTTAGTATGTAAATGGTGATGGGATGAGGAATTTATATGTTAATATGTTGGGATTTATATAAATTATATATTTGTAATAATTTTAAAGACCTCGACGTCCCCCCTTCCCCTAAATTTTCCTAAAAATTGGGGGTGGTCTCCACATGTCCCCAATGTGTGTTTCCCCTCTCTCGCGCTCCCACATCTCAGAAACTTGGTGAAACACTGAAAATATTCATATACTTTGGCACAATAACTTGAGCAAAGTAGCAACTCTAAAATCTCGGTAAGAAATAAGTTTGTACAACAATGATATGATCAAACATGAATCCCTACAACACCCCCATCTATCTATCAACCAATTATGTCTAACATCGTCACACTAAAAAAGAACCCATACAATCAAAAATCGTGGTATATGTAGTATACCTTAAAGGGAATATGAAGTGCTTCACATCTCATCTATTCATAATTTCATATCTGACGATACAATAGTGTACTAGTGTCAGGAAGATAAAGAGACAGAGAGAAGTAGACAATGAGTAATTACTACAAGTAGGCTTCCATCCATAACCATTTGTTGAGTTGTCTTTCCACGTCAACCTGCCTAGGTTGAACTAAATTGTGTGAGGATTCACCCACAAGTGTGCACATAGGTCGATATTAAATGTGCGCGATTGAAACATAAGCTCATCCATAACAACACTGATCAACACTCTGATGTGCGTTGAAGCTATTGCTACAATGCGCACTCATACTTAAGATTTTGAGGATGAATTTTCTTTCTATGAAACTTGATAATGAAATTAACTGATTTCTAACTCTCTTTGGATCATTTAACTACAAATATGACTATGGACCTAAGACAAAAACAAAGACTAAATCATATGAAAACTTAAGTCAATAGATCAAAATAATAAGTAAAAGTATGCGCGGACAACACATTAATGATGAAGCAAGTCTCCTTTTTCCATTATTTTCTCCAAAATATTGCCCTGCCTCATATTTACCATGAAAAAATAGCTACATGCATTTAGAAAAATATTTTAAGAAGTGTATGGCTGCCTCTGTGTTGGTGTCTAGACCTTTCCAATGCAAACATCCAAGGGAAAAAACTCTCTGAAAACATGGATATTTCTGGTACAACTAAAGTTCCTTTTGGAGGTCTCCCTAATTTTCTGTATTTCTATATAAACATATATTGGTCAGAAGTTGCATTTTGCATCTCTCCTAACGAGATGGGATATTTTTATGACTGCAATTTAGGCTCAGGAAACTTTGTAATAGTTTTGGTTCCTATCCACTATTAGTAGGTAGAAGATGAATTGCCTTATTGGAAGGCTGAAGCTAAGAGACAATTATCTAGGGATGTTGGTTTGCCATTTTCACCTAAGTATATACTACATTCTACACAAAGGGTTATTGTTTACGTTTAATGTATTCTTATAAATGTGTGCATTGATTCCTACGGCAGAGAATTCCTTCTAGACTTGCACTATTTGTGCTTACTTGATGTTTTGTTTCAAGGAATAAAAATTTAGTGGATAAGTCTATCCATCTAAACATACATTTTTCCTCTACATACATTTTTCCTCTACATGGTGTGTCCGAGAGAGAAGATTTAAGTAGTTGTGATTCTCCATCTAAAAAACTGCAAACTTTAGTATTGTTCCTAGAATCGTTGATTAATAGGCAATTTACCAAGTAAGCCCATAAATCATTATTCAAAAAAAAATTACTCAGCAATGTTTTGCCAATTTTTTGAGTTTTTACCAAAATTATTGGCGTCAAACTTTGGACCACTATTTGTCAAAGTCTTTTAGATCCTACGAAGAAAATGTTTCAAAGTAAATGTTTAAGAGGCCAAGTGGTGTTCCAAGGTTGCAAATAGAATGTATCCCTCTGTTGTTGCTAAACTCGAAGTGTCTTGGTAAACAGAATGGCTAAGGGTTCTATAACACCTTATATAAAGGTAATAATGTTACAATATCAAAGAATTGATCTTGCATGAGTACAAAGTTATAGCTGGCATACAATTTGTTCTTTGAAGTGACAAAGAGTTGATGTCTACTATAATTATGACAGAATTTTACACACTTCGTTCATTTTATCACCGACATACAATATGCTCTTTTTGGAGTGATAAAAAGTTGATATGCCACTGTAATCAGGCCGAAAATTTTGCATACTTGGTTCATTTCGCTAAAAATTCAGAGAATGATGTATTTATTATCATAGGAAAATTTAAACAGTAAGAAAAACGCCATTGCAAAAAAAAAGATGAGAACTGCCATTAAGTTTGGCAAAGGAGCATCAGCTTTTTTTTTATCAGCTAAGTAAACTTCAGAGAATGAGGTATTTATTATCATACGAAAATTTAAACAGTAAGAAAAACGCCATTGCAAAAAAAAGATGAGAACTGCCATTAAGTTTGGCAAAGGAGCATCAGCTTTTTTTTTTATCAGCTAAGTCACCTGGTTCGTGTCCATGTTCAAAATCGGCCATGATGAAATTTGGATAAAAACACCAATGAACAAAATATTGCTAAAAATTGCCCTTAAGTTCAACAGAGAAAATTAAACGACAAAATTTATATTCAATCATCCAAAACAATATCAATTTTTTAATATCTTTGCTACAAATACTTGTTTATGTATTTAATTAAAAAAATAAGAATTAATTTAACTTGATTCTTAATTCTTAAAAAGTAGAGCTCACTCACGGCCACCAATTTCGTTTAATCTGGCATATCAGCATGGAGATGACCTATTTTCTTTGTTTAAAAAACCTATTTCTTTCAAAATAAAATCCAGTAATAACAAGAACAGACAACAACAAAACCGCCAAATCTCACTAGCTCATTTGGTCATTTGGTTAAGGTGTTAAGGTGTGGGGCTGATTGGTTAAGGTGGGGTCTCGTCAGCTGGGCGACCCGGGGTGGTTCAATGGTGATGGTGAGCTAGTTGAGCTAGTTGGGAGGAGACACCCAAAATCCAACAAGTTAAGGGCTTGGTGTGCCGGGTGTGATCTGTGGAGATTTTGACAGATTAGACGCCCGGAGTCATGGTTCCACTCGCACTCCCTCACTTGCCTAGCAAACACAAATAAAGACAACAACAAAACCTCGGCCATTAATGTGTTTTGTGGCATTGCTTGAAAATACTTCCAAGAATGATCCACGCCATAGAATGCCATAAAAGAGTGTTTTTCACACAGGTTAAATAAGCAATGGCGGGAGCTTACCTGCTACAACTGCAATATTTTTATCCTTGTATCTCTCAACAAATATATCAATGCTGTCCCGAAATGCCTTGTGATCCAGAAGTAACGTTGTTATGTCCTGAAACATTATTCCTGTCCAGAAGATGACAAATTTACAACTTAATTGCTTATCAGAAATTCACCATAAAATAAATAAGAAATATATTACACTAGCATGGCAGATTCAGCACACGCCCAACAACAAAAAATCCATGACAAACTAGAGAATAAAGCTTTCCAGAAATTGGCAAAATGCATTTCGACTTCTGTGATATAGCACACAGTGTTCGAAGTAAAAAACAATAGTGGCGTCAAAATCCTTGAGATAAATCGAGCTGACAAATTTAGACAGGCAGCGATCTTCTTAATAAGCCGAAGACTGGAACTTCAAGAAAGAGCTAAGGGTTTGAAGGGCAATTAAATTAAAGTAAATACCAGGCTTTGGAAAATCTGGAATCACTCGAATTGCATCAAAGATAGCCTTGACTCTCGCATCGCCATCTACAGACGCCGACATTGTTTCGTCCAGAACGTCAGCCGCACCGAGGCAGAAATGAAAATCACAAGGTGGGGGGCGTCAGACTGGAGCCCTCGACCTCTGATGGAACAGGCCCACTGAAGACCCTAAAAGCTGGAAGTGCGGGAATGGGAATGCGGAAGGAAAGGGAGAGTGCTCCGGTTTTGATGGCACCGAAGCGAGATGGCAATAATTAAGAGAGTACAAATTCTCTGTGAAAAGCGAGTTTTTTTTAATGGAGAGAATTTGTCCAGAGATTGTGTGGCAGTCAATGATTGGACGAAAGTGCGGCGACATCGCCGCCGGGTTTGAGTGGGTATTAAATAAATGTGCTTTCCTGTTTTGGTTAATCTTATGTGTGGTTTGAAACGTGGCCGTAACTAGCTTGTACGTTTAGCCATTAAGAAATGTTCACATGATCCACCTTTTCTTTTAATAGATCGGCTCCTCACTCCTCAGGCCTCTTTTGGGATTTGACCCATGTGGCTTAGAATGGCCATGTGACAAAAGGTTCCAACTAAAGTGAAGTGGTCCTCATGAGATATATTTTGGGATCACCCCATTTATGTGGGTTAACTTGGCTGCCATGACTCTCACAATAACATTAGTGTTTGGTGAGATTGTCAAAATCGGTCACAATAACATTAGTGTTTGGTGAGATTGTCAAAATCGGTCTATGAACTTAGTAAGTGGAGGCAAGGTAAGGATTTGATAAGGAAGATGACGAGTCATTTTGTCCGTCAAATACGGTTTAAATTTTAAACTAATCGTCAAATGAAATAAAGAAACTGTGAAAACGTCCATCTATATGATCAAAATTGGCAAAAATGACGGGTGAATTATTTTCCAAATTCCTGCCCTCAGTGGATGAAAAAAATGAAAATGCACTAGTCATGGAGTTTGACTTTGGCCATTACAAGATTTTTGTAGAGTGAGATAATTCTTCATGGATTTAAGTATTAGACTAGCATAATCTCGATGCGAGGAAATGAAATGTCGAAGAGAACTTCGATATATTGCAAAATGAGAGCAGGGAAATGAAACGTCAAAGAGAACTTTGATATGTTGCAAAATGAGAGAAAGTTGTTTGTATGTATATAATATAATTTATGTATTGAAAGCAAGTCTAGTGAATCTATGGTAGGCATAGTATAATTTATGTGTTGAAAGCAAGTCTAGCGAAATGTACATTAATTTGCATTTTTTGTTTTGTTTTTTATTGGTTATCAATTCCACTGTTGAGTAGATATAAAACACCTTGTGTTGTGTTGTGTTGTATCATTCAATATAAGAGCATTTCACTCTTGGTTCCTTCTATATGCCCTTTCACCCATCCCATGACAATTCTCTTTGTGACAAGAGAGTAGATCGTGGCTATACAAGAAAGAATTGTGATGTACATGTGTTTGGATTTGACAATCAATCGTTACTCTCTTATAGATCATTTGCAGACTATAACACATTTGTATGCCTTCACATGGTTCATGGCTCTTGTGCAAAGCTTATTTTAATCGCGTTGTTGATATGGGGATGTCTTTTTTATCCATCTAGGTGTGAATTGATTAGCTCATGCTTATTGCACTTCTGCATCAAAATCACACTATTATTTGATCTATTATAGGTTCGTCGAGGTTTTTTTTTCAAGCCGAAAAAATATAACTTGATATTCTTGAGGAATCAAAGTTACATCAGATACTTAACCCCTACCAAGTGACATCTGGTTCATTCATTCATACTAGAAAACTGCAGAAAAAACTACAAAATGATGAAAACAGATTACATGCTTTTACTTTCATACAGTCTACCATCGAGGGCCAACAAGGCAACGATCCCCCTTGAAAGAGAGCAAAATACAAATTACGTAAACAGAAACTACAATCGATCGGACTTAGGCAATGAACAAAAAGGGAAACAGTCTAGAACAAAAGGTGAGTTCCAGCATCAATAGGAACTCCATCCACAAATTCTTAAAAATGCATTGTACCGTCCATATGTCCCACTGCCACCTTGGATAAGTGATCAGATTCCATGTTAAACTCTCGGTAGATATGGCAGAAGGAGAGTTGTGTAAAAGACTCCTTTAGCTACAAGATCCTAGCCATCCAATGGCTAAGATGAAGGAAATTTAAAGAAGATTTCCCTACAATCCAATTGATAACAACCAAAGAATCCCCTGCCACCTGTAACATTTGAATACCCTGATGCTTGGCCATCCATAAAATGCCCACAAAGCCAACAATTCCGCCTTTGTGTTAGTACCAAAACTAGCACTCATCCAAAGTTTAATGGTATGCCCCATCTTAATATATAAAACCATACATGCTCCACAAAGGCCCTCATTTCAAGCCCCATCAAAAAATCCCATGGAGGTAGAAGTGTTGAAAATAGGAGGAATAAGAGATCTTTGTTTCATCTTTACCTTCTTCATACTAAGTTCCCTGTATAGAGCGACGCTCTACAAGTTGCCTGAAAGCAATTTGGTCTCTTGTTATCAAACACAAGACGGTTCCTTTGTTTCCAAACTTCCCAACGTATATAAAAATGAAGCTTAAGATACTGAGGCTTCATAAGACACCAATTCCGGACATTATCCTTAAAATTATCTTGGCTCCAACAAAACTTGAAGTGTAATAACTCTTGACAAATATTCCAGATATTTGTTATAAAGGTACAAGATCCGAAAAGATGAGAAACAGACTAAGAGTAACGAGAGCAAAGACAGCAAATACTCGGACCAATGAAGCCACGTCTCATAAGATTATCCCACGTAAGAACTTTATTTTCCAAAGATAACCATAAAAAACAAACGATCTTCGTAGGGATTTTCCATTTCCATATCAGAGAAGACCACTAAGCAGGCTCCCTAACCGCGTGATCCTTAACCAGAAAGTCATAAGCATACTTCGCAGAGATGTTACCATTTGAATCTGCCCAGTCCCAAACTAGATAAACAGGGTCATTTGTCAAACGAATACCAGCAGCACATAGATTTAGAACGTACCTCTGCATTCACAAGCCTCATTGCCAGTAAGACCCAAATCCACAGATTGCATCCAACCATAAGCAAGCGATCCCGGCGGTCCAGAGAGATAAACATGTGCGAGGACAACTATATTCCTAGAATGAAGAGTCTTAACCAAATGTGGTGAAAGACGGAAGTCCTCCTGTAAACCCACGATCGGGTCAATACCAATATAAGCCAAAATACCTCGTCCAAATTTTGAACTTAGACATTTCTTCATAATGGGAAGCTTTTTACAAAGACCTCTCCAAATAGTCGATGAGTTAGAGGAAATTTGAGGAGTATCCCGAATCCAAATATAAGGCAAAGTTGACTTTAAATATTTCTTTTGGATAATAACACTCCACAAACTATCGCCAAAGAGCACCCTCCACAGTGTTTTTGCTCCCAAGGCCTCCTCGAACTAGAAAATATTTTTCAACCCCCAACCACCAGAACGCTTCAGGAGTGCAAAATAGTGCTAGGCAGACAGATGGAATTTAGTATGAGATAAGCTTCTTGCCCACAAGAATTGAAACATTCTCTTCCTAATGCCTTCCAACACCTTCCTATGTTAATGTAATTGTAACTTCGGAAGATATTCACTTGTATATTTTACATTGTATTTGTATTTTATTATTGTACCTCCGAAGGAGATGTTTATTCCTCCAGTCGGGGAAGTGATTATTGTATTTGGGTCATGTAAATTCATTGAGTTTAACCCTCCATTGTAAGTCGGGTCATTAGACCCCAGAGTTAAGTTGTTAATAGGTTATTAGACTCTCCTAGAGAAGTCGGCCCAATCAAGTACAACTAGGGGCCGACCTAGTTGGGTAAAAGGTCAAGTGAAAGTCAAAGTATAAATAGAGAGGGTGCTCCTCTCTATTTTCTCATTCACTCACTCATCAAGTTCGTATAAGTGAGTAGGAGGACAAGTTCACACAAGTGAAGAAGAGAGAAGTTGTTGGAGACCATTTCTACGGGGTTTATTGTATTGTTGCTCATTCTATCCCTGAGTAAGTTGCGGGGTTTTCTCCTTTATGGTTTCCCCGATGAAATTCTTTGTGTCTCTCGTCTCTTGTGTTTGAATTGTTGTGCATGTTATTCTCTCAGATAATATCCTAGATAATCTTGAATTAAATTGTGAAAATCTAACATGGTTTCAGAGCTAACCTGAGAAGAAGACATTGTGCAGTTGCGGAAGCTAGGGCTTTTTAATTTTTGGGTTTCTCTCCATAGATCATCAACACAAGGAGGCTAGGATAACTCACCTTATGAGGGCGCAACTTTCTGTCGAAACATAATTTGATTCTGAGCATTTTCAATTTTTGACCTGTCACTGCTACGGGAAATTAGGGCTTTTCACAGAAGAAGAATTTTGGAGTGCAACCAGCAAAGGATTGTTCTCCTCCTCAAAATTGAAATTTTGAGACCAATATCGAAGTTTTTGGTTGGGTAGAACCCCAAGATAAGTCAAACCCTAGTTTGACTCTGGATCAGAAAAACCAAAAAACCAAAAAACCAGAAAAAGCCAGAAACTGCAGATTCGAAATTCGCAAGTCAATTTTCAGGGGTCAATTTTTGGAATCTTCAGAAACCAATTGTACCAGCATACTCGCCTCATCCATGCAAATCTTCCTATGAAAACAGAATTCAATTCCGAGGATTTTCATTTTTTGGCCCGTCACCACTGCCGGAGGAAAACTAGGGCATCAGATATTTTTGGTTTTTGTTCACTGATTTAGGGAAGTGAGTACATTGGACAACTCTCCTTGAGGAGGCGCATCTATCTGTCCAATTAGAAGTTTCAAATTCTAAGTTTGAAATTTTAGGGTTTCTCTGACAAACCCTAGCCAGCTCTAGAACCAACTTCAACATGTCAAGTGGTAAGACCTAAAAGCCTTTATATTTCCATTTGAAGTACTCTTTAAATATGTCTCACCACACCAAGCTTGAGGATAAGCTTGAAGGGGCTGATAATTTTCGAGCATGGAAGTATAGGATTTTACTAGTCCTTGAAGAGAATGAATTGGACACCTACATAAATGAAGAAGTTCCAATTCCAGAGGGAGATGAGGCTAAAGCCTTACACAAGAAGAACTTGGTCAAGGCCAAGAGGATTATCGTTGATTCTATCAAGGATCACCTTATACCACATGTGTCTTCCTTAAAGACACCTAAAGAGATGTTCGATTCCTTGACCAAGCTATGTGAAGGAAAAAATATAAATCGGAATATGACATTGCGAAACCAGTTGAAGAACGTGAAGATACAAAATGCTGAGACCATCCATTCTTACTTTACAAGGGTCTCTCAAATCAAGGAGCAACTTGAAGTTGTGGGAGAAAACATAGAGAATGGAGAAATTGTGATGACCACTTTGAATGGTCTCCCTAGGTCATGGGATTCCTTCATTCAAGGAATTTGTGCTAGAAAGAAGTTAATCACATTCAGTAGGCTATGGGAGGAATGCTCACAAGAAGAAGCTCGACTTGTAGCTCGAGAAGAAAAGATGGATAATGAAGACCACACTCTCACAACACACACCAAGAAGAATAACACCAAGAGGGGGCATCCTCATTACAAGAAGGAAAAACACCACCACCAGAATCAGAGGGAGAACTTTAGAAAATTCTGAAGAGATGTATCTACCATTTGGTGCTATACATGTGATGAGAAGGGACACTACACCATGCTCACACCGCGGAAGATGATGAACTTGCAAGAAACAGAACCATAGAAGAAAGTGAAGATTCTTCAAGTGATGAAGAATATGTATTGTAATGAAGGTAACCAGTTACATGGGTTCATTCAGAAGGTTCCACCTCATAAGGTGAAGCTAGAGATGACTTTCAGTATTCCATGAAAGGAGTAGGAGAAGCTCCTACAGAGTTGGGCTCCGGAAAGGAAGCAAAGATCAAGAGGGAGCACACTCCAGTAGCTCCAGCAAGGAAGCAAATATCAAAAGGGAGCACACTCCAGCAGTTCCTGCAAGGAAGCAAAGATCAAGAGGGAGTCCACCCAACAACCAAACAAAGATAAGTATTTCAATTGTTATTTCTTACCTGTGTAATTACTTAAATGATATTGTTGAGTCATGTACATACTTATGTTCCTAGATTTAGGATATGTGTTATGCATGTTAGAAAAGTTGCATTAATGAACAAGATACTACTAATATGCAAGTAATGGGTAAGTGGTCTATGGTACTGTACAGCATTCCATTGCTACTTATCTAGAATGAAACCTCTTTGTTGACATGTTGAGAGTAGTGCACACTCTTAACAATGTTTTGGTAGAGATGGAAGGAATCTAGAAAGTTATCGTATGAATGCGGGATATGGATGAATGTTGTATTGAAGCACTAGCTAAGATAATTGCATGATTACATGACCGTTGTCCTCATGCGTAAGAATTTGTTCTAAAAAATATGAGATGTTTCTAATCATGTAATTGAACTTGTCTTGTAGGAAAGATCGTGTACTATCACCTACAAGAGAGATTTTCTTCGAAGAACAAGCGACGAAGATCAAGAAAGATACCTGTTGAAGACATTGAAGAACCAGAAGCACCCAGGATCCGAGATACAACAATGAATGAAGCAAATCCAGTCGATCATGAAGAATGATGTCTGGGATGTGGTCCCGAGACCAGAAGGGAAGTCTGTGGTGACTTCCAAGTGTATCTACAAGATCAAGCATGCTGCAGATGGCAGCATAGAGAAATACAAGGCAAGATTTGTGGCACGTGGATTCTCCCAGAAAGAAGGGATAGACTACGAGGATACATTTGCACCTGTAGCCAGATACACTTCCATCAGAACAGTACTTGCTCTGGCTACAGTGATGAAATGGAAGATACACCAGATGGATGTCAAGACAGCGTTCTTGGATGGTGTAGTGGAAGAGGAAGTGTATGTGGAGCAACCACTCGGATTTGAGACACGTGACAGGAAGACTCATGTGTACAAATTGAAGAAATCCTTGTATGGTTTGAAGCAGGCACCCAGGACATGGTACGGCAGAATACATAGCTTCCTGACTAGCTTGGGCCTTACCAAGAGTAAAGCGGATTCCAACCTTTACTACAAGGTTGAGGAAGCGAACCCAGTGATACTCCTACTGTATGTAGATGACTTGTTTTGTAATAGGAGAGGATGGGTTGATTGCATAAACAAAGAGGAAGCTTGCTGTCCAGTTCGAGATGAAGGACTTGGGCATGATGCATTACTTTCGAGGTATGGAGGTGTGGCGGAGTGCGGATGGAATCTTCCTTGGACAAGGGAAGTATGCAGTAGAGATCGTAAAGAGGTTTGGGATGATGGACTGCAAGGCCATGGCCACACCTATGTCATCGAACCTGAAGCTATTGAGTGATGCTTCATCAGAGTCGGTTGATGCCACGATGTATTGTCAAATGATTGGATCTTTGATGTACCTGACGAACACGAGACCAAATATTTGCTTTGTTGTGAACACATTGAGCCAGTTCCTGGCGGATTCGAGACATTTTCACTTGATTGCTGCAAAGCATATTCTGAGGTACCTGAAGGGTATGGTGGATTCTGGGCTCAAGTATGATGCGTATCAGAAGAATAACTTGGAGGGTTATGTTGATTCGGATTGGGCAGGCAGTGCCATTGATAGGAAGAGCACTTCAGGGTGTTGCTTTAGTATGGGATCAGATGTGATCTCTTGGTTTAGCAGGAAACAGTCCTGCATGGCACTGAGTACAGCCGAAGCAAAGTATGTCGTAGCTTGTTAGGCTAGTTGTGAGGTAGTATAGCTGAGGAAGCTACTGTCTAATTTGTTTGATCTCTAGTTGGATGCGACTTGTATATATTGCGACAACTAGAGTTGTGTGAAGTTGTCTGAGAACCCGGTGTTCCATGACAAGTCGAAGCACATCAAGATCAAGTATCACTATATTAAGGATATGGTGCAGAGAGGAGCAGTGAAGCTCCAATATGCTGCGACAGACGAGCAAGTAGCCAATGTTTTGACCAAGCCGCTAGCCAGAGTGAAGTTTGAATACTTCAGAGAAAAGCTTCGTGTACTTCAGATCGAGGTTCCTTCCAAGGGGAAGTGATGAGTCCGGAAGACGCAGATGCACATGAGCCATTCTCACACGGTGGTAGGAAATTTCTCCCATGGTGCAGATGTAAGGGTTGGGGCCAGTCCGACATGGTGTTAGGAAAGTCCTCCCATGGCCATTAACATAAGTGTCGGAGCCTTTCTCGAATGGTGGTAGGAAAGTCCTCCCGTGTCGGTTGATGTAAGTGTTGTGTCTCACATGCTGGTAGGAAAGTCCTCGCAAGTTGGTAGACTGGGTCTCGTATGGTGGTAGGAAAGTCCTCCCATACTGGAGACATTGTGATGTGCATATGGGTTGTGCTCTCTGTGACGATGAGATGATCTGAAGATGATGAGGTGACAGTAGGGTACACAGGTTTTGCAGAGGCATATAATCAGTCCTAGGATGCTCCTTCAGGTTTTGCAGTGGCATATAATTAGTCCTGGGAGATATTACAGGTTTTGCAAAGGCATATAATCAATCATGGGATGCTCCTTCAGGTTTTGTAGTGGCATATAATCAGTCTTGGGAGATCTTGCAGGTTTTGTAGTGGCATATAATATGTTCTGAGATGTACCTACTTGATGGCTTGCTCGCAGAGATGATGAAGACCTACATGGAGGCTAGGCCTACATCCAACATGAAAAAGGGATGGCTCTGTATAACTTCCTATGACGAGTACATTGGAGATTGATGGCCGAGATAGCAGCAACAGTGATGATAATCTAGCTTTAATGATGATCCAGCATTGATGATGATCCAGTGACGAAGACTTGTGCCGATGAACTGTTTCAAGAGAATACCTTCCTAGTTAAGAGGGAGTGTTAATGTAATTGTAACTTCAGAAGATATTCACTTGTATATTTTACATTGTATTTGTATTTTATTACTGTACCTCCGAAGGAGATGTTTATTCCTTCGGTCGGGGAAGTCATTATTGTATTTGGGTCATGTAAAGTCATTGAGGTTAACCCTCTATTGTAAGTCGGGGGATTAGACCCCAGATTTAAGTTGTTAATGAGTTATTAGACTCTCCTAGAGAAGTCGCCCAGTCAAGTACAACTAGGGGCTGACCTAGTTGGGTAAAAGGTCAAGTGAAAGTTAAAGTATAAATAGAGAGGGTGCTCCTCTCTATTTGCTCATTCACTCACTCATCAAGTTCGCATAAGTGAGTAGGAGGACAAGTTCGCACAAGTGAAGAAGAGAGAAGCTGTTGGAGACCATTTATACTTTTGGGGTTTATTGTATTGTTGCTCATTCTATCCCTGAGGAAGTTGCGGGGTTTTCTCCTTTATGGTTTCCCCAATGAAATTCTTTGTGTCTCTTGTCTCTTGTGTTTGAATTGCTGTGCATGTTATTCTCTCAGATAAGATCCTAGATAATCTTGAATTAAATTGTGAAAATATAACATCCTAGGCACCATAACCAAGGACATCCAGTAGAATGGAATGCTCTGCAAGACCGAGTTAATTAAAACATACCTTCCTCCTAAGGAAAGGAAACGATAAGCCTAGGTATTTATTTTCTTTTCAATGCGGCAAATAAGCCAAAGCCAATCTTCGGTGGTGTAATAGTTTGGCTTTAGGACAAAGCCCAAATAGTTGATTCCATCCTGTAGATTTTTCCAAGGAAAAGGAAAAATACACTCGATCTGGTGCTGGAAAATTTCATCAAGCTCCAAGTCCGTGCTAATAAACAAAATGGATTTTTGAGGGCTGCACTTCATACCAGAATCTTTACAAAAAAAATTCAAAATATCACCTAAGTGACTCCAATCAAGTATGGAACCCCTACCAAAAATGAGAACATCATCCACGAATAGCAAGGGTGATATATGCACGCGTGACGCCACCTTAATACCCTGAAATAAATTATCCTCTATTGTAGAATTTAAGAGAAGGCTTAAGCCTTCAATCACCATCATAAAAAGCAATGGTGATAGAGGACACCCTTACCTTAAGCCTCTATCCCCCTTAAAGAAAGTCGAAGGTTGGCCATTAACCAGAACAACAAAGTTGGCTCTTGTAACACAACCCATAATCCAACTAGTAACTTCATAGGGTAATCCGAATTGCAGTAAAATAAACATGAGGAAAGTCCAGTCAACCCGGTCGTAAGCCTTCAAGAGATCCAATTTTAAAACCATGGCTTTCAACTTTTTTTGTTTTGTAGAGTGGATGCATTCTTGAGCTAATCCAATAGCATGAAGAATTTGTCGGTTCGAGAGAAATCCAAACTGCTCCTTAGATAGTCCAACATCTAGAAAAGGTTTGATATGATTTGAAATAATCTTATAGACCAGATTACAGGGTGAGATAGGTCTATAGTCATTGTAACAAGAAGGCTTGTTCTTTTTGGGTATAAGAGTGATAAAGGTATAATTAAGCTTTTCCAGGACAACACCTTTAACCCTTGACTATTCCTCAACACAGTGCAACTCTTCCCCAAATAAATCGAAGAAGTGTAAAAAGAACTCAACAGTCCATCCATCGGGTCCCGGGCATTTAGCCTTTTTGAAATGACCAAGCACGTCTCTGATTTCCTCCATAGAGACAGGAGCACTAATAGCTATGCTAGCTTCCTAAGAGAAGATCTAAGGGTACTTCCCCACCACTTTTAACCGAGCAAGGAGGTTCCCACTTACATCTTGTCTATAAACCTCACTAAAAAATTCCATAGTACCAGCTTCTAGAGAGGATTGATCCTCTAAAGGTTTACCACAGAGGTCATTTAGTTCCCAGATAGAATTAACATTTCTTCTCATGTTAGCATAATTCTAGAAAAATTTAGTGTTCTTATCCCCACTCCGAATCCAAATCGCTCGACTCTTCAGACACTGGGCTTCCTCTTCTTGGAGCAGGATCTGTTGTTTTCTTGATTCCAAGTAGACCCTATGTGCCACAAAATCTGCCAAGAAAAGTTAATCAACCCTTTCGCCCATAAAAGTAAGTTGATGTTCAATAGAAACCAATTCAGCTTGCGTCCATTCCTTCTTCTCCTTAGCCCATTTGATGACATCAAATTTCTACATATTCAATTTGAAAAGTAACGACTGTGAAGCAGAAGAACATCCTTCAATGGAGTATTCCTTCCATTTAGAATGAACCAGAGAACATAAACTTTCATCCAATAGCCAATTATGATTGAACTTAAAAGGGTAACTCACCTTAGGACGATTCACATCGAATTAAAAAAAAAATGGTTTGTGGTCTGAAATACCAGCTGAGATAGACCAGCTCCGATACTTCCCAAGACAGTGACCCAAATATTCATCAATAAAAACCCTGTCAATCCTTTTAGCATAACCACTCTTACATGTTCTGTCGTTACACCATATCGGAACCAACACTGCAGGGGACACATCAATGAGATTAACAACTTTGAAAGAGTCTCTAAAAAAACCGGCCAAAGGATCATCCTTACAGCGAGAACCCCAAACCTCCAGGGGAGAGAGGGTAAGATTCAGGTTCGTCGTGGTTACTATCCCTCATTCATCTAACATTAATGACGACATATTCAGGCACCAATACACTCTTTAATAATAAAATTGAAAAAAAAATTATGGTTTATACATTGTGATAGGTTTCAAATTATTTTCCATCCCCATCCAAGGGGTGGCTCGGACCAGATGAAGTATCATACGACTCTACGTGGAGATTGTTTTAATATATTTGATTTGCTTCTTTGGGTGTCTTTATTCCTTAAATAACATGGCATGTGTTGTTTATTCCTTAAAGAACATGACACATGATTTTGAATGTGTGGTCGCAGATATCTTGTTTGCCAAGCAACCATTCAATTGACTGATTTTTAATGTGCAGTTGCAAATATCATACTTTCTAGTATGACAAATTAATATACATTCCATTTTACTTGCCATCGATTACATGGGTTTCTATTTATTGCTTATCACTATAGTAGTACTTGTAACTGACTTGGGTTTCTATTTATTACTTATTACTATATTAGTACTTGCAACTGACTTTCGATGTTTCATTGTTCTCAAGGAGTAAGTGTCACAAAGCTAGATTCGAACCCGGGTGGGGAGGATAACAACATTCTCCCAACCACCGGATCTACACTAAATTGACGGGGGTATGGTAGTATATTAATTGTGTATAAGAAGTCAAGAGTTAATAATAGCTATAGATAATTATAGTTATAATAATTTCATTTTTTACACCATAACTCTAATCATAGTAGTTTATATTTTTACATCATCAACATTTCCTTTTTTTTTCTTTTTTTAAATGTGGTTCGACATTGTTAGTTGCTACATCCACGGGATACATCTACGAGATCCTTCGTCATCCATTCCTTAATAACGCAAACTGATAAGCGTCAATGATTACATTCAGATTATAGGTTTGGCAATTTAAAAACATATATCATAATTAACATAAAAATTACATTTTTTAATTAATATTGAATAATAATTTTTCTATAAATATAATTTGTTTTACAAATAAATTTAACAGTTAAAAACATATAAAAAAAATTAATTAACATAAAAATCACATTTTTAAATCAATATTGAACAATATTTTTTATAAAAAGAAGTTCAATTAACATAATAAAAATCATAATTTTTAAATCAATATTGAAAACTATTTTTTTAAACTAAATATATAGTAAAAGTTAGCACAATCACTTCACTTAATTTGTGAACACCGATAGGTCACAAGTTAAGTGCCACTAACAAGTTATATGTCACTTGTTTTTCATGTTTAGTTGTAATCATTTGTTGTCTATGCCTCAGCTATTTGTTATTTTCTTTAGTTTAATGGGTTATATTTGCCACTACTTGTTATCCATGCATGAGAAAGAGTTATCCATGCATGAGTAAGAGTTATCCATGCATTAGGTCCCACCTTTTTTTATAATTGTTTATTTGGAATTTTGAACGATGACCATATCCTTCAATCTAGGAAAAGCATAGATGGTAGTCCACCCCAAATTTTAGGATATAAATACCTATCGGTGTAATAATATCAAAACGTAAATATCAAATTAAAAGAATTGCATGTTTAACTATCCAAATAAATAATAAACATTTATAAAAGATAGATCTAAAAATAATTTGGTTAAAAACTACTTAACAGAAAATCTCAAGATGTCATCAATCAAACCCAAAATAATAAAAACTTTATTACATCGAGAATGTGCATTTCTATAGTCCGGGTGGGGGGAGGTATTTGTCTGTCCCATAAAAAAATAAAAATAAAATGCACGCAAAATAAAAATTATAATTATAAATAAAAAATAATAAAAAATAAAAAATATGAATGCATTCATCAGTGTGATGTAACATAGTGGAACCTAGGTGGGGGAAAGTGTCAATCTATGTAACAAATAAAGTAATATATAAACATATAATAAACAAATAATTAAATAATTAAACAAATATTAAATAAAATTGATATGTAATTAATCGATTATATAGAGACGTATCTTTCCATTGAAAAGACACATAAGACCATATTTAAATGGTCCATCAAATTGTAATATAATCATCTCTCATTAATATATATTCAATATTATTTATTCTTTCCAAATAGAGTTATTTTCTATTGGTTGACTATTCACTTGAATAGTCTTATTGTGATTCGGACACGATCACAACAAGAGAATATCCGTATACGGATATTACATTGGTATCAGACCCCCTTCTTGGGCTTGATTATGTCCTTTGGCCACAAAGCATTCTCAGAGCTTCTTTGATTAAGGATCTTTGATCCACATTGGCTTATGGCCATCATTTTTTGGGTTTCCCAAAATTTAGGACCTTGTCCAAAAGTAGGCTTTTGGCCCAAAGAAGATTCAGTCGCAACCTTGAAGCAAATCAAGTTAATAAAAATATATATATTATTCCAATGCAAAATTCAAAGACAACTGTAAATCAAGAATACAAGAAGGGAAATAAAAGAAAAAGAGATAAAAAAGTAATTATTTCCGTTGCAAATAAGAAGAAGAGAACAATAAGTAAGAAGAAAAAAATATTACAAAGAAGAAGTGGAAAAAAAAATTAGCTGCAAGAGAAACAAAAATAAAAAATGAAAGATGTGACCTTCATCACTAATGCTTCGAGAACAAAGCATTGTGAAGAGGAAGGCCATGTAACAAATAGAGTAATATATAAACATATCAATAAACAAATAATTAAATAATTAAACAAATATTAAATAAAATTGATATGTAATTAATTGAATAGATAGAGACGTACCTTTCCATTGAAAATGCACATAAGACCATATTTAAATGGTCCATCAAATTGTAATGTAATCATCGCTCATCAATATATATTCAATATTATTTATTCTTTCCAAATGGAGTTATTTTCTATTGGTTGACTATTCACTTGAATAGTCTTATTGTGATTCGGACACGATCACAACATGAGCATATCCGGATACGGATATTACAATCTATCCCATAAAAAATAAAAAATAGAAAGTAGAAATAAAAATGCATGCATCAGTGTACTCTAACATAGTGGTGAGAGGGATGTGTGTTGTATTAGTGGTGAAAGGTTTGCAGATTTGATTCCTCTCGACGCTTTGTAGAACCAGATTTAGATGGGTCTACAGTGGTTTTTAAACACAGAGTATGAATTTAATCTTAAAGTGGTTTTATTGCGTCGAGAAGACGCATTTCTACAGCCCGAGTGGAGGGGAAGTGTCTATCTATCCCATAAAAAAAATAAAAAGTGTATGCATCAGTGTGCTCTATCATAGTACTGAGAGGGATGTGTGTTGTAGTTTAGTGGTGAAAGGTTTGCAAATTTGATTGTCTCGGTGCTTTGTAGAACTGGAGTTAGATGGGTCTATACTGGTACTTTCATCTTAAAGATGCTTTTGTCACTAGCACTGTTTAACATTTTGTTGGAAAACTTAGCTTCACGAGTGAGAAGAACAAAATGAAACTTGACAAGGAATCTTTTCAAAAATAAGGACGTAATCAGTGCTCGAATTTGAAGCTAAAATGTCATGTCATTATTCTGTAGTTAATTAAATAGACTTATATGTCAAAAACTACATGTAATTCTTAAAAACGTTACATTTGTAACGGGGTAAATTGTGTTTTACCGTCATTTATGGCGCAACAATTCAACCAATTGGGATGATATTTAAATAAATACACCACCTCATAAATGTTGGAAATATCAAACTATTAATAAAAGAATAAATTCCTAATTAACTAATTGGGATGATATTTAAATAAATACACCTCATTAATATCAATAATATAAAACTGCGAACTGAGCAATAGCTCAGCTTCTGTGGACCTGCGATGGATTCTCTCAATTATGTGTACAGTTTCTGCTAATAAGTAATTGGTTCTACGGGCTGTATGGATCAGCGATAACCATCGCTTGCTTTATATCGATCAGCGATGGACACATTCATTCTTTTCTGTGACAATAATTGTGTATATGCAATTGGATAAATGCGGGTTGTATGGACAGTCGTATACCATGGTTTTGTTTTAAGTTTGGGACATATGATATGTGGATAATATGGGACAATAAATATGTGACAATGTAGGGATCTCGTGATTCCCTTACATGTGCAGAATGTAATTTTGTTCATATTTTTTGAAATAAAATTACGACTTTTTCCAAGGAAAAAAAAATCAATAATATAAAACTCTAACTAATTATAATACAATAATAAATTCTTTACAAAATAAGTGCAAATTGTAAATGCGGTGGGTTTGTCCCTTCCAGGTTCAAATTCAAAATTCAACCTTTGCCTCCAAACCTATTTCAAAAAACACGATGTTCATTTCAAATTAGTGATAGAGGGCGATGGAAAAAAAATAAAACAGGAGTCGCAGACAACAAGAAGAAGATGTAAAAGATGCGTCATGTTGGATTCTTTTTCTTTTTCTTACGTCTGTAAGCGGTCCTGCAATAATCTCTTAAAACATTCGGCTGACACATTTGATTCCTTGTAGCAGTCTTCATATTTTCTAATGATCTTTGTATTTTTTACCAATGATTTTACATGTGGTATCTTGCAGATCTTTAGTATTTTTACCAACCATTTTACATGTGGTATCTTGTAGATCTTCATGGGCAATTGTGCTCACTCAAATCTTGTAAAGTAAATGAGACAACACATAAGCTATCAAAATAAGCTCTAACACTAGATAGAGGTAAGGTGATGATAATCGAAACAGCTAAAAGGCCTACCCTGAAGAGGCCCGATTTTTCTGAGAAGCAACATTCTGCTCCGTGAGGTCTCTCTGTGAATCTAAAAAATTTCAAGGTGTGTCTGCGTTAATGAATCCTGTAGCCATGATTTATTTGGAATATTGTAAAATGAAATTGTTTTTGGTTTTGCAATTGTTTGGAATTTATAAAGGAAATTGAATTAACATAGCTCTTTTTGTTATGTTCTTAAAAAGAAAATTGTATTAATAGCGCCTTTTGACAGTAGTCGGAGTCTCCGCCACGGCGGGTGATAGAGGGTGGGGACACCATCCCACATGTTTAACGATCTTCACGGTGGGAGAGTTGTTCCATCCAGCCCAATGCATGGAGAGTTGTTCCATCCAGCCCAATGCATGGTGTACAGATGACTCCCTCTGCCCAACATATTAATGCTCAACCCAGTCAATACGATCCCATGTCCCATCATCACCGCGAGTGCTTAGACTGTTCTGTACGTAAGTTGGTTCTCTCACTTGTGCGAGCTTTCATGGCAGCCCAACTTGGATGCAAGGGAAATGAGCACCCGCACCATACAGTCATTCAATGTCTAAGGAGGTGGAGACCTCGGCTCAAACATCGACCAAGAATTGGCAATTGCAGTCACCCGCAACATCAACTTCCTTATCTACTCTATATGCTTGTTGTGGAATTTGCACTCTCACTACAGGGCTCCTCCCTCTGGGTTCTCCTGGATAGCAAAGTCACCATGGAGAGGATGAAGGTCACCCAGCGAACGACCATAAGTGGGTCATGACGCATGCACATGCTGCATGCCCTGAAAGAAAAGGGAAGGGTTCAAGGTTTTTTCAAGCATGAGCTTCCAGTATCGGCATGAGCTTGCACTGCCCGCCTAGAAAATCGGTTGAGGAAAAAACATACTTGCCTGTCCGTAGAGCAACCAGAGGTGGAATTCTGTGGGCTAGTGGAAAACACGAGGTCGCCCCGCACCGGGGAGACCCGCCACATGAAGATGCTTGGGTTTTATTGGACAGTGAAACCCCTGATGTCCATGGCTATGGAGGATTTCCTTAAGGGGAAACCCATGTATGACGAAGATGCTCTCCCTCTGGAATCCCATCTGTCAAATTTGGAAGTTGGTCTTCAATCTTTGACTCAGTTTCATCGTGCGGAAGCTGCTCGGATAAATGCAAAGCTCGACGCCCTGGCACAAGTGCTCATTGGTGAGACATTCAACGAATTTCCGCCTGACATTCTCGCAAGCACGCAGCTCGTGTTCCGGAGGTGCCCTGCGAAAGTTGGCAGTGAGGTGAAATGCAAGTTTCCAGGTGTCAGGCCCCCTTCGATTCCCCTTTTTTATGATGATTAGTAGTTTTGGCCTTCAAGCTAGGTTTATTAGTTTTACGGTTGTCTTGTTCATGGGTTCTCTGGTCATAAACCCCGGTCGGTGGGGGAACTACTGCCAAAACTTTTTTGAACAACATTTTGAGCAGCTTTTGCTAGCTAGTCTAGGGCTTCTTATTTGGGATTTAGACAGTCTTTGCTCTAGCCGGGGTACCACAAAACAATGTTGAAGCATGGCCCATCAGTAATTTGGAATTGTACAGTTCTTTCTTTTTAGTTTAATAGAATTTTCAAACCTTACACAAAAAAAGGACAATAGTTGGAGCCTATGTTTTACGCTCAAAAGAGGCATAGACGTGCCTTTGTCCTCTATAGTGTTGATGAGGCACAATGTTTTTCTCTCAATCATCAATAATACTTAATGTCAAGGCCTTGAAGTTTTGAATGGTACCCCATGTTCTCTCTCAATCATCAAATCATCAACAATAAAAGAATATTACTTTATGGTTATGTGAAAAGTCCTAGATTTGCTTCACAACACATGTATTCTAATGAGGTGTGTATAATATCGATCATAGAAGTGGGATGGTTTTCATCACATAAAGAAAAACCGAATCGTGCCAACCATGCAAAACCTATGTAGATCGAAAAATAATAATGCTACATTTGAAGAAAAACTATAGATTTAATTGTTTCACCAGACCATATGTAAAAAATGTTAGATTCAATTCTTTCACTGAGCCAAATGTCAATCAAATTGTCCAATGAAGTTGATTGTCTTAATATTTCATAATTGTGGAAAAGATTTATTCTGAATACAAATGCTAGAATTGTGGAAAAGGTTTGCTCCAAACAAAAATGTAGTGCTATACGTTTACATTAGTGCTATATTTGAACAGAAAAAGGAAAATGTCAAGTTCATTTAGCATTTTTTAGTTTTACGACATCGATGTGGGAAGAATGAAACCCCTTCTAGGCATAAGGTTCCTACAAGTCATTACTGAAATTGTCAATTGAAAACTAAGCCAAATGTCAAATCGTTCAATGAAGTTGAATATCTTAAAATATCATAATTGTGGAAAAGCTTTTGTAATGTCCCGATTTTGACCCCATTGCATTAAAATGTAAATGATGTAATATTGTTATAAAATCGTGGTGAGGAGCTCAAGGCCAAGGCCCCACCATTGATTTAGTGATGCATATGTTTTATGTGCTAGCCATGCACAATGGAATTGCAAATATCATGTAAATATGCATTTTAATGAAATACCCACAACTAGCTATGTGATGTAAAGAGATGGGGGCATGATTTTACAAGGAATTAGGAGGGAAATATTCAAACCCTTGGAGCCAATCAAGACAAGCCAAGTGCCAATGAGAGAACCCATAAAACCCTTAACTACCCATGTTGACTTTTGTGCCCACTCATTCATTTCTCCCAAGAGTTCATTGAAATAGTTAATGCCTTGAGAATGGAGAGGTGTGGCTTTCAAATTCGAGTATGGGCAAGCCACCCTTCATAGAAAATCGTGTTTGACTTCTTGGGCAAGAAAGGAGCCACGAAATTGCTCCCCAAGCCATTATCCATCAACCAGTTTGGATCTCTCATGAGTTGGGATCTTGCTGGACGTTTTTCCCCATCGAAATTATGTGTTTCCCTTCATTCTCAGTTGGGAGAAGGGCGTTTTTGTGTCATATACCAATGGGGAAGAAGGGGAATCGAACTGGGGTTCCATAGAGACAGTTTTGGCGGCTGAATGCTTAGATAGTTGGGGGAGAAATCATTTTCCTCCGTATGGTTGTTTTTCCCCATCCCACAATCTGTTTTGGCTAGAAACGATTTGGGGAAAACCCATTGCCATCTTGTTTGTAAATCCCATTGTTAAAAATGTGTATCCATGCCCAATGATTGTGCTTGCTGTGTGAGAAAAGAGTATGTTGGGGTATGGGTTATGGGTATCCATTGCTTTGGCTTGAGCTTGAGTGCAAGCATCCAGAAATGAAGAGGGTTCAGATTTAGCCTGATAAACCCAGCTGTGGACTAGCTTGGCTTAGATGCAGTGATTATCTGGTCGTGTATGAGTATGAATGTCCCATTTTCCTTGTAGAAATCATGCCCAGCTCGGGGCTGGTCTCTGATTGCTGAAATAATACAAGCTGGCAAAGACCTATGGTTGGGTGGAAAGTTGCAGCGACATAGCTAGTTGCTTGGGACCATTTCATAATAAGATAAGTGTTTTTCCTCTGCAAATGTTTTAAATTAATTACTATTTTTTATATGCTGAATGCATACAAATGTGTGTGGATGAGGTTTATTTCTGCTATGCATGTTTGCTTGATTTGCATCTGCACACATTTGTTTTATTACTGTGAATCTAATGAATGGGCTAAGTTTATGTAAAAGCCCCATAATTTGGTATCGTGTTCCCTTCCTTGAATTGGTTCCACTGGAGGGGACGTGACAACTTTGTTCTGAACATAAATTTAGTGCTATGCGTTTACATAAATTTAGCATTATATGTTTACATTATTGTTATAATTGAACAAAAAAAGGGAAATGTCAATTTCATTCAGTTTTTTTTAGTTTTACGACATCGGTGTGGGAAAAATGAAACCCCTTATAGGCACAAGTTTCCTACAAATCATTACTGAAATTGAGAGTTGAAAACATTCTTCGACCCACTGCCTAAATTAAAGGAATTTACCATTTTCAATGTACATTGACTTAAATATTCCCCAATGTGTGAAATTGATACATTAATAGTCTACAGATAAAGAGAAAGAAAATTACCAGATGCACATCCATAGGAAAATTAGTTACATAACACGTGTTTCGTTCATTTACCTTATAAATAGGCATATAACAATCTTCCATAAGAATTGCGAACTGGAGATTTTTCAAAATCATGCCCAAACTTACATTCTAATAAAAAATAACACACTAGACAAAGCACTATTCTCAACATGAAGTCCAAAACCACACAAAACCTAAGAAAACCAGAATGTGGGAAACATAAATTAGTTGCTCAGCACTTGTCTCCTTCATCACCTTCCTCTCCCACTACTGAATCAACACCAACCTCCTCATAATCCTTCTTGAGAGCAGCTAGATCCTCGCGGGCTTCAGAAAACTCGTCCTCTTCCGATATACCCTCACCCACGTACCAATGAACAAATGCTCACTTGGTGTACATGCGATCGAACTTATGTTCGATTCTCAAGAACACTTATGCAACACTAGTCGAGTTGGAGATCATGCAGACGACTCTCTGAACCTTTGCGAGATCGCCTTCGGGGAAAACAATGGGAATTCGATAGTTAATTGGTGGGAGTTATATTGTAATACCAAAGCAAAAGGTAGGAGAGGTGGTTAACATAGCAAGAACATTGCCATGGAGAAGGTCACAATATTGAAACGCGGGGAAACAATAAATAATGTTGCAAGGAAGGATCCTGATAAAAAAAAACAGGTCAGACAAAAATATTTGAGTCATTCAAGTGACAGGGTTATTGTAAATAATGTAGAAATCAGGTTGTCTAGCCTGAAGTGAAACAAATCAACTTGGGTATCAAGAGCAGTTTCAAAGATTTTTGGGGATGAGGCCAAAATAAATCAATATCCTAGGCATATAGACTGTGAGGATGGCAACCCACTAAAATGATGGATGATTTGTTGATTACATCAACAGATCCTCTAGGCCCAAACCCAAGTGTTCTTTCGAAGGATCGATCATGAATTATGCAATCTATCTCCTCAGGGGTGAAGGCATCTGAGGCGATGGTGAATGAGTTGCCAAAGATGCTGAAAGATTTCCAATATGCAGCTTATTTTGATGGTATTGATTACACGAAAGTCAGAAGTCCCTCTAGCATTGGCTTTGCTTCTCTTGTTTTTGAGTCAGAGAAATGGGTTAGTCTTGCATATTTGAACAATCCACCTCCAAGTAGTTTACCATTTCCTAAGTTATATATGAAGCATATGATATCTATTGCAACAGATTTGATATATGCCAATCAATGCTCCAAAAATGTCAAATCCATGGACTCTTCTTGAGTATCACCTTCTGAAGAGAAGGTACATTCACCTATTGAATGGACTGACCGAGCATTGACATCGGCACTGAGTTAAATTTAAAAATGTTAGGGGCAGCTCCTCATAGGCCATCGACAGACAATGAAGTGGCCAGAGGAACCGACCCCTTAAATATATCCTTCGACGTAATTACAAGATTATAGTTTTTCATTGTATATTGGTTATTTTCATGATTCATGTCTTGTAAATTTGATCTTGGTCTCTTTGAGGAAAACAAATTTAAAACAAGAAACTGAGAGGATGGAGATCATTGAAGAATCAACTTTCTAAGATAACTTTAAAAGTATGCATAGCAATTGATATCAATACATTAATATAAGTACTCATTCATAATTCATCGATATCATTCAAACACCTAACCCTCACTCTGAAGATAATGATGTGGATATTTCCTTAGTGCCTCTCAACATAGATAGTCACAATAAATAAGCACTCACTTGGGATGAAGAAACATTATATTAAAATGAATATAAAAAAGGAAATCAAGTTCAAAGTTTCCTTCCATATAAGAAAGAATCAACATAGATAGTCACAATCATTAAGCACCCACTTGGGATGAAGAAACATTATATTAAAATGAATATAAAAAAGGAAATAAAGTTCAAAGTTTCCTTCCATATAAGAAAGAATCAGTGTAAATCACTCTCCCATCAGTTATAACTTTCCATGCAAAAAAATAATCTAGTGTCAATTACTCTCTCAAAAGAAAAAAAACGTGGATCTTCAAGTTAGTGACAAGCCTTGTGCGAAAAAGAATCTAGTGTCATTTACTCCCTTAGTTATAGACCCCTCTATAGACTAAAAAGACACTCAAAAGAAAAAAATTAAAAGAGCGTGCATCTTCAAGTTAGTGACAACCCTACATCAATTCTAATCTTTCACCCAAACAAAGAATTAAACAATTGATTGTAATTCTGTAAAATAAAATTTATTCTTATTTTAAAAATATGTATGTCATACATTACAAAACGATGTTTTAAAAAATTGGATATATTTACAGTAAACATGCATTCGTTAACATTCTGCATTTCGTATATGTCTTTGATCTCGTTTCTAATGGATCAACCTATGTTGTTAAATAATTAAAAAAAAAAATTAACGACTAAACTTTCGTTTTTCTCAAACCACACCTCCTTTAGTCATGTGATGTCCCTCACCGTGATTATGGGTTTTTATTGAGTAGGTACACTATAGTGTGTTGGATCTCCTTAATAATATTTGTTAGGAATTACTACGTACTACAACGTGGATATTGTCATTTTTTTTCAACCATGGGAACAACAATTTTCCAAGGGTATATCTAATAGCCCGCAAGCTAGATATGCAAGTAACTTGTGACTCAACAGGGGCCATGAACATGGATATTGTCATCTTAATAGTTGATACGTTTTAATGAGAGGGAGTGGAGGGATATATTGGGGAAAACTTTAAAACAAGGGCAAGGATGGGGTGATATTGGAAAACTTTAATGTTTTAATGAGGGTAGGGCGGAGAGAGATATTGGGGAAAACTTTAAAATGAGGATAACGGTGGGGGTAGAGCAATATAGTGGGGAAAGCTTTATTATGGGGGTGGGGGTATGGGTGGATATTGAAAACTTAATAAAAATTTCCGTAAAATATCCCCTAACCTTCACTCTTGTAATTTAATGAATTTTTCCCCAATATCTCTCCCTACTACCACCTTTGTAACTTAATAAGTTTTCTCCAATATCTCCCTCGACCCTCGCTATCTATTAAGTTTTCCCCAATATCTTCCCCCAACCACACCATCATAGTGAAGGAAGATATCAAGGAAAACATAATATCTCTCTTCATAACTCCATTATGTTGTGGTGTATGGTAGATATAAATTTTAATAAAACATTTCTTCCTTTACAAAAAGGAATGAGTTCATTTTGACATAATTCTCCTTCATTGTCAAAATGGAAGGCCTTTATACTCCTTCAAACTCTTTTTCTATTGATGACTTAAATGATTTTTTCTCAAAAAATGCTTTAAGTTTCTTCTTCAAGAAATAAACCCGCATTTCTAAGGAAAAATTATCAAGAAAAACAAGAAGTATACAAGAAATATGATGTGTAGTTGATTTCATGGATCTCTGCACGATTCAACAAATGTCACAATGCACCAAGTCCAACATTGCTTTAGCCTTCGAAGTTACTGTGTGTTACTTTTCTATTACAAATATTTTGCATTTATCTTCCTTTCGTTGATGTACATATAGTAGTCCATGCACTCTTTTGCATTTCATTAGAAAGGAAAGACACTTAACATTGGCAATGCCCAGACATCTATTACCACAATGAATTGGCATTGTTAATTTGTTATGTCATTGTCACACCCTATAAAAGCCATTTTGTTTATACTTAATATAACAATTTTTCTTATGTTTTTTCCAACATAAAATAGTTATCCACACCCTTGAGGATTGCATTTAAATGTTGTTGTCATTGTTATTTTGTTACATCATTGTCACACCCTATCAAGGTACTTGAAATAACAATTTTTTTAATGTTTGTTTCCAATACAAAATAGTTATTTTTACTATTTGGTTGGGGCCCTCACCCTCAAGCAATAGGGATATCTCACCTGCCAAGCTATCTACCTGCCTAACTAACTCTCTCTCGAAATACATCGAATCTAGGTCTTCAACATCTGTGATCTTTCATCTCTGCCTCCTTCCTTTCTTTCCTGAATTATCTCCCTTAGTTAATCTCTTGTTTGGTTCTTCATTAGGTACAACATTAGTAATATTATTAGGTTTTATTAGGTGAATCCAAACCCTTAGAATTGCATTTAATTGTGAACTTTGTTTAGTTATTTTGCTTACAAAAAGACAATTTTTTTAACCCTAAAATGTGCCTAAACTAGAAAGGATGTTTTTCAACATGAATGCCTTACCCTTCATTATTATAGAATGTGATCTGTCATTACTTAGAATAATCATATCTAACCTAACTAAGCGTCATCACACTTACATGAGTATATATGCATAAGTAAATCCGCATGTCACTTCATAGTAGGTCTACATGAAGTGGGTCTACATGAGTAATGAGTGTGAATATATATATATATTATAAAGTAAGTTAATGGATTTTTATCCTATTATCATGGTGTATAACTCATCATAATAATATATTTGGGAGTTTATCTCTACATTGTATATCACATGTTTTTCATGCTAATTTATTGGATATTTGGATTATAAAATTTGGTATCAACGGAGATGATTCTCAATTCGGCATATCTAAAGCGTATCCTTCACCATCATAACCATAACTTTTTTTCTAGCGACCTCTAATTTGAGTGCCCCTTGAAGTTTTAGAAATAAGACATTTGTAACTATCACTACTAAAAAAAAATCCAACAATCTCAGCATGGTAACTCAAGAGGTACAATTTATACAAGATGGTTTTTGCCAAGTCCCAAAACCTTGTTAAAATTAGGAGGGTTCACAAGATCATGCATATTTAAATATTAGAATATCTAATTGAGATATTTGATTCATCTGAAATGGGATATTTGAAGATGTTACAAGATTAAATTTCAAGCTCACTGATGCAAAACTCTAAGAGATATACTCCATGAAAGTTAGAGTTCTACTCAATCCTAAAACCTTTATAAAACTAGTAGGTTTTAGAAAATCACATGTATATGAATTCCAAGATCAATTGTGACTAGGCCTAATTTATTTAAAAGAAAACCTCTCGGTGTAGTGCACTTAAATTTAAATTTCTTATCAATTAATCTAAGATTCAAGGACTATGAGCAAGTTAAGGTTTATATCTAGTCCTCAAATCTTGCTAAAAGTAGTAGGATTTACTAAATTCATTATATATAAGGATTCAAACATCAAAATTAAGTGACACCTAAATCATTTCAAAGTATAACATTAAGGGTGGGTTCTATTTGTCCAAATTTAAGGTTCACCCTCTCAAGAGTAGCTAAAAACAACCAGGTTTGGTAAAATGGGCATAACTCCACTTTTAAAGATCCAAACTGAGTGAGCACAATTTCATTTGAGAGCTAACATATTAGGCTATAATAAGTAAAGATTTAACTATTTGGTTCAATAATATTATTGAGATGTCAATGATAAGGTTGGCCTATCAATTAATCTCCAAGGAAGGGTATAAAATAATAAGTCAACCTAAATTTAAGATAGCTTTTTGCATGGAATGTCTAATTTAGGTGACTCAAAAGGCATTTGAAATCACAAATAGAGAAGAAAATATACGTAAGAAATCACAAATAGAGAAGAAAATCTATGTAAAATTTTATTATTTTATTTTATTTATTTATTTAACCCATTGTGGATATATTGAAATTGAAAGTTAGGGTTCATAAAAATCCTTAATTTGTTAAGAAGATGTACTTCATGAGATATCAAAATTGTCCTATTAGTGAAGAATATATATCATATATCAAGTCCAATTATATATCATATGGAAAACAGTGCATAGTCATTAATCTAAAGGAGGAAGCAGGTAGATTGTGGTTCCATTTTGACACAAATAACAAAACCAAAAAAGTATCCTTACTTAGATGGAACTACTACATTTTAGAGGATTTGAGTCTAAAATTACCACTCAAGTTTCCACTAAAATAGTTTAAAATCAAATCCCTCTATTTTTCACTATTTTCTTCCATTTTGAATGCAATTTGGGTGGCAAGTAGGGAGATCGTCATCATTTGCTTAGATGAAATGTAATGTCCCCATCCAAATAAATCTCATGAAGGGAAAAATTCCACCAATCTACTAGTTCCCTTATAGGTTGGGGTGGAAACATTTAGACTTGGAATAAGGGAGCTATAAGACCCCAAATGGACATTAGCTTGACAAATATATATTAAAAGGGGTTAAATAAATATTATTAATAAGAAAATAAGGTGGCACTTGGTCATGAGGGCGCATAGGTGGTGTGGGACCCACACAAGGCAAGATTCCCCATGCCACATGGCATCCTACTCTCACCCATTTGAATCTAAGGTGGAGTCTAACATTCTTGGGGGAGTTGGAATGGAATTATACTTGGCATGACTCAATGAGGGTCGAATTTGAGTGGAAGAGTAGCTCCCATGGAAGAGGAAGAGGCATCTTATAGGTATTGTGACACTTGGGCTAAATTCCCTAGCTTCTATGACAACCATGATGAATATTCTGTGACACTTATGACAATGATCAAACCTGATTGCTGACATTTGACCTATATGACATGTCAGGGCTAAAAATAGCCTCCACTAGGTCGCACAAGGGAGTTATGGAAGCCAAGATTTCCCCCTATTCGAATGGATGGAAGAGGAAGACTAGGAATTGTTGGATAAGTGGCACTCTTGAGAATCTCTCCCTAATTCAAGTTAGGATGAAGCTCTTGGAGGGAATTCGAACCATGGAGGTCTTGGGAGGATAATAAAAGACAAGAAGAAAGAAGGAGACCAGCTTTTTGATCATTTCTCATTTTGGAAAAATTGGAGAGCATAGCTTGTCCATGCAAGGTGGATGTTTATCCTTCTTGTCTTAGTACCAATTTCGAGCGTGCAAGATTCCCATCCTAATTGGAAATTGGAGAGTCCATTCATACCTTTCATTGGAGATGTATGAATACATCTTTTTACAGGTTGAATCTACAGAGCTGCTCATGAGCATTTCTCCTTCAACTTGTTCCCACATCTCTCTCACTTTTCTCTCTATATTCTTGCTCTTAGAGGAAGGGCGCACATGGTGAGATGCTAATATATTTGGGGAAGTCCAAGGGGCCCCATTTATTTGTAATGTGATGTCTACACTATGTATTTGATTCTCATATGAACCTCATGTTGAATATCCAAGTGAAACTCTGTGTAAATGCCAAACTATGTAAGAATGGTGCCATTTTCCCACATATCTTGTTGTAAGAGGTCAAGTTGTTTGGTATCGAATTGTTTCAGTCAATATATGTGGTTTTAAGTGTTGTTTGGAGAGCCATTAATGTACTGAATAAGTCTCATGTACCTTATGCAGGTCCTTGGGACATTTATCCCAAATTTCATAGCAAGTTATAGCGTTTTTCTCACATTTCCCCCTATGTAATGACATGTTTACAAATCTTTGTTTTATGGAAGTTGAAGCAGCCTTTAGGAACTGATTAATGATGCATTTGGGTGCCCATTGAAATCATCTAACTGATCCATGTCTATGTTCTAAAATTTGGGAGGGTCGTACTGCATTTGGGAAGCCATTTGTGAATCCTACCCTTGGGGGTTTGAATTTCGAAACTACTAGTAATTTCCCATTTTTCTCCTGAATTCAAATGAAGGTTGTAGAAGTATTTTTATAGTGTCTAAGCACCCATTAGGTTCAGTTTTATGTCCTAATACCATTCAAACACTCTCAGACCCAATTCAAAATCCTTAGGATTCATTTGGAAGCACTTGAGTTGTCATTAGTCCAAGGTTCGAATTTGACCAAAAATTGCAAATTTTTCAATTTTTCCAAATTATTAAAAAGGTACACTACAAGTGGTATCAGAGCATGGTCATTCCACCTAATTTGGGTGACAATTTATGAGGTCTAGAAGGCAGCTCCAACCCTTAGAAATTGAAACTGAAAGTACCTTTGGTGAAGAGGAAGAAGCAGGAGAATAGGTGCACTCTGTTGAAACTATGACTAAGGATGACAAAGGAACCTCAGATATGGAAGAGAAAGAGGAGTTTAGAAAATTCATGAAACCATTTTTTGAAGACATGACAAGCCAGATAATGCAAGGGTTCGAATTGATGGCTATCCAAATTGGAAGCAAAATGGCATTAGGAGGAAGCAGTAGTTCTCCTTTCGAGGAAAATAAGGCATTTGGTGAAGACATCTCCTGAAAGATAGGGCCTCACAATCGACCCAATGAATTTCAGAGCTCAACAAGAGCTACCACACCTAAGTTTATTGACCCCAAAGAGGATTCTAACATCCAATATGGAATGCATGAAGTTCTGGTAGAATGGCAGCAGTTGAGTGAAGATTGTAGAAGGACCTTACCATTTGCACAATTATTTACTGTCTCAAACAAGCTCAAAATGAGAGGAGGTAACATAACTCATTTTCAAAATAAAGAATTGAATTATGCCATAGGTAAAATGCCCCTTCCCACCTTTGATGGCTCATCCCAAAGTTCTGCAAATACTTGGGTACAAAAGTTAGATGTATATTTTCAGTTGAATCCAATGGTTGAAGATGATGCTCTAAAAATGGTTATTTTTCATCTTGAGGGAGAAGCCAATGATTGGTGGTTCCATGGAATTAAAACCTTGGGACATGATCAGGTCACATCATATGAAGAATTTTTCAACAAGTTATTGGAAATATTTGACCAAAAACACCCTAAAATTCCTTTCAAGGAACTAGCACAGTTGAAGCAAACTGGAACCCCTAATGAGTACATGTTGGAATTTCAAAAACTATCAGTTAAGGTGGCTGATATATCTATGGTTCGATTGGTATTGCTCTTTACTGAAGGTTTGGATGAACCTTTGAAATGTTTATTTAAATCCCACAAAACTACTTCATTGAAAGATGCCATGAACTTGGCAAGAAAATGTGCTACCCAAGACAAAGTATCCCCCCAAGCCCAACTTTCCTTCCAAGTTCAGATTTGACAAGAAACCATGGCAAAAAGATGCATTTGGAAAGGACAAGAAAGAGGGACCAAGCAAGGAATAACTCGGAAGAAAGAAACTATCTTACACATGCTTCCAACCATGGGTACCAAGCCATAAATGTGCTAAAGAGAAAGCACAATTCATTCTAATGATGAAGGTGAAGAGGACATGGAGGAAGAAGAACATCTTTCAGCACAAGAAGAGGGATATGGCACAGCAGAAGAAGATCATCCATCACTCGAAAAAGGGAGAATGGCAGTGCTTTCAGGAGTGTCTCGTTTTCACACCATTCGATGCAAGGGAGTGGTACAAGGGCAAAGAGTTTCGGTATTGGTAGATGGAGGAGCAACTCATAACTTCATTGATGCAGCCTTGGTGGAGAGGATAAAGTTACCTATTGAATCATTCGATGAGTTCATAGTCATCAGTCCAGGTAACAATTATATGGAATGCAAAACATGGATTCCAAAGCTACAACTCACCATAGGAAGTTACACATTTTCTAATAGCTTTTATGTGGTGGATGTTGTTGATACAAATGTGGTTTTGGGAGTGCAAAGGTTGTACTCTATAGGGGAACATACAATGAACTACCAAATACCTAAAATGAAATTCAAATATTAGGAAGGAAAACAAAGGTTAATGAGAGGAATGCACACCTATCCTAATCAAATGGTGTCTTCCCACAGTATGAGGCCCATATTGAAACATGGGGACATTGAATGGGTTGTTGAATATTTCATCACTTCCCCCAAGACAAACATAAAGATTGCAGAACATCCAAGGGAGATAAGGTGTTATACCCAAAATCTACCCACCATAAGATTCAGTGTATACACCCCTGAAGATATCTTGACTAAGTAATCACCCAGGGAGGATTTGTACCCTATTGTACTAGGTTTTGAGAGGTCGTCGCAGGCTGCATATGAGCAACATGCGACATCGCACCTTGCCCCATTACAGGGTGCGACGAAGTCAGTTAGATGGAAAAAATAGCTTCTTCGAGGTCCTTCTCAAAGCTTGCTGACTTGGGACCCTATCCCTGACCTCTTGGAGGAGCTGACACTCGGTTCCTAATGCCTTGGAGAGATCCCTTAAGCCTCTCCTATCATATCTCAACCTATCCTATCCTATCCATATCCTATCCACTTAGTCCTATTTAAATGAAGCTCACTCCCATCCCAAGGGAGGAAGTCTATGGTATCTACATGCTGACGAAATCACCCTTGGAACATCTCCACTCACCTATTGGAGAACTCATACTTCCTTGGAAGGATATGGCAATTGGCTTTGTTGGAGAAAGGCTACAGCGTTAAGCCTTGGTTGTAGTTCTATATCTCTATTATGTACTTCCCTCTTTTTACAGTAATACAAATGCTTTCCACCAATATTGTTCATGTGTGTAATGATATTGAGTAGTTTACTTGCTTAACTGTTTACTTAGATCTCTTATTGTATAGATGCTTTTTACTTGTTTCTCTTGTTTCTTGTCTTGACAGGTCTTGCAGCTTGGATTTGACGACCGTGAGACGTGGAGCAGCATTCAAGAGAAAGGATTGTGAAGTGAAAGGTAAGACATCTAATACTCGATCCTTAAGTAGATCTAGGAAATGCATTAGTAGTCTGTTCTATTTGTTCTAGACTCACTTTGAGCTAGGGAGATCCTGCTCACGTCCGCTCGAGTGGATTGTCCGATAACAAATATTCAACCTCTGGAAGTTATGTTGAAGTCAACTCGATCACCTATCCACACCACGTTGGAGCTAAGCCACTTACTTCTAGCAATCATGCTGGGGGCATGTACCAACCTCTAGATTTCAATCTACTCCTTGGACGTGATTATGTCTATGCTATGAAAGTTGACGTGTCCACACTTTTTCGAGTGATGTATTTTCCCTATGATGGGAGGATTGTGACCGTTGATCAACTTTCCTTTGTGACACCCACTCATCGCATGACTGCTAGTCATCAGACTTCCCTGAACGTTCCACATGTTTTAGTGGTTTCTTCCCCCTGAGGATGGGGGGGTACGAGCATGGTTTATGTTATGTTTCAAGCTCGTTAAAAAATGAAACCAACCACCCTAGCATAGTTTACCTTTGGTTTCAAGCTTGCATAAAAATGAAACCATCCACTTGAGCATAGTTTTATTCCATTTCAAGCTCGTTAAAAAATAAGATGGGCCCCCTCAAGCATACTTATTGTCTATTTCAAGCTTGTGTAAAAATGAAATAGGTCTCCCTCCCATCGATTTGAGTCTCTCGCTAGAGTTAGAACTTGAACCTTCTTTTCATCTGATTCTCGTTTTCCCCCCCTTGGTGAACATTTGATTAGTAGCCATGTTGGTAGTTGGGTTAGCAAGCAGCATTTTCAGACGAAATGAAGCTTGGGGGGCATGCCACATGTCGTACCGTCAGCAATCATGTTGAGGGATCACCACCATGTTAAGCCGCTAGCAATCATGCTGGGGGAATTTACCAACCTCTGGGCATCATGTTGGGAAAGAACCCATCAATGGGGCTTAACCTGTGAGCATAGTTCCCTTCCTGTGTCAAGCTCGTTAAAAAATGAAACATATCCTTTCCCTTTGAGTCGAGTCTCCTCGTAGACTTAGTACCTGAACCTTCTTTTCACCCGTCTATGCCTTAGGCGGATGAAATGAAGCTTGGGGGCATGTCTTCAACCTCTGGAAGTTACGTTGAAGTCAACTCGATCGCCTATCCACACCACGTTGGAGCTAAGCCACTTACTTCTAGCAATCATGCTGGGGGCATGTACCAACCTTTGGATTTCATGATGGGAAGAAGTTCACCATTGGGAAAATTTTCGAACATACTTTCCTTTTTAGGTTTCGAGCTCATTAAACCATGAAAATTATCCCGAGCATAGTTCATTTTCTGTTACAAGCTCGTTAAAAAATGAAGTAGACATCATGAGCATTCCTCCGACCTATCTTCGAGCTCGTTAAAAACAGTAAGATGGCATTTGAGCTTACTTTTCACTTTTTCCGTGCTCTGGTTGAAACATGAAAAGTGGTTTGAGCTTAGTTTTTAGTTTTTCGTGCTCTGGTTAAAACATGAAAAGTGGTTCGAGCTTAGTTTTTACTTTTTAGTGCTCTGGTTCAAACATGAAAAAGATTTCGAGTGCTTTTGATACCATCATTGTGCTTGTTAAAAATTTGAGTAAAAAGGTGTGTCTAACGAGTTATGATTTATCGCTTTTCCGGGCTCGTTAAACTCCTACGGAAAATGAACCTTCCGGAGTCTATCTTTAATCTCTTTTCAGGCTCTCGAAATACGAAAATATTGCCAAGCGAACTTGTCGCATTCACGCTTGTAAAAGAATTGGAATGGTCGTCCTCCCGGTGATAGTTTACCCATTTTTCGGACCAAGGGGTACTAGTTACAAAAAAGGTATACTCCAGCCAATCATGACTGGAAGAGTCCTCTCTTGCTTTGTTTTACCCTTTTTCGGGCGATGAGGCTAACTTTACGAAAAAGGACCGTTGGAGTCTTCTTTGGTTCTTTTCAGACTCTCTAAACATGAAATGACGACCGAGTTTACCTTCTATGGACTCGTTAAATTCTTACATTGAAGGACCCGTCATGGGACGAACCCCTCCTATCCCAAGTTCGGAAATACATTTGGGATTGGACTCATCTATGAGATGAGCTATACCGAGCATCTGGTTACCCTCATCAAGCTCGTAAAAAACACATGAGGCAGTCATCATTCATGATGGGGAAAAAGGAAAGCGTTTGTGTTACATACCTTGTTAGTGGCAGTATGTAATTGTTTTTGAACATGGCTCTCATCTGCATTTGCATACAACACTTGGATCATCCGTTTGTCCTCGAGTTCCACTTATTTCCTGAGTCTTGTTACTCCTTTGAGTCATTCAAAGAAAAGCTTCCATCATCAGTCGCTTTAAGAATTTGTGTCGCACTCGTCGTGTCAACACTGCCAAGTCATGCCATGCCCGTGTTCAAGAATATGTCTATCATTTATCATCCGTAGTCAGTACACCTGCCATCACGTCGGTCTACTCTAAGTCAGTCTTACATGTTACTGTACTGTCCGATCTAATCTATACATTTTTGTCGTGTTTCGCGTCGATTGATGGGGGATTCATCATGGCCCTCCTTCGACGGATTCATCCTTGTCGACTTCAACACATCATCCGAGGATTGAATCTAGAAACCAATCAAGTACCTTGGCCATGCATGCCTCAATGGCAGGTTACCTCGCTTTCAACATGAGTTTACATCATTGACTCTTGATTGAAAGATTTCGTCTTGCATTCAACTTCAACTCATCTATTCACGCTTGATGACATGAACTGTGATACCTTGGGAATCATTGACATCAATGGTGATTTCCCTCGCACTTGTTAATGGTTTACATCAATGGCCGGTAATCAAGTGGTTTCTACCATGTTCGACATCAAGACATTTGTAATCACATGGATAGATTTGTATCATTGCGGGTTCAGCTTGAAGACCCTGGGGAGTCATGTTTTACCCAGTTTGCAATGGAGTTTGTATTGAGTTGTATCACACGGATCCACATTTGTATTGGTCGTGGCTGTGTTATCATCTCATCATGGATCTACACTTGTGTCTAGTAGCCATGATTGTGTTCAATCAGTCATTACTACCATGGATCTGCACTGTATTGGTCGGCAGCCATGTTGTACTTTATATGAGATTGTCAGTTCAGAGTCAGTTGTACTGCAGCAGTGTCCTTTGTCCGACAAGTCTATTGCCATTTCTTCTATCAAAGCACTTCACCTGTCTATCATCAACAACTTCATGCTTTGGGGGGCATTTTGTTACACCCAAAATCTACCCACCATAAGATTCAGTGTATACACCCTTGAAGATATCTTGACTAAGTAATCACCCAGGGAGGATTTGCACCCAATTGTGCTAGGTTTTGAGAGGTCGTCGCAGGCTTCATATGAGCAACATGCGACGTCGCACCTTGCCCCCTTACAGGGTGCGACGAAGTCAGTTAGATGGAAAAAATAGCTTCTTTGAGGTCCTTCTCGAAGCTTGCTGACTTGGGACCCTATCCCTGACCTCTTGGAGGAGTTGGCACTCGGTTCCTAATGCCTTGGAGAGATCCCTTAAGCCTCTCCTATCATATCTCAACCTATCCTATCCATATCCTATCCACTTAGTCCTATTTAAATGAAGCTCACTCCCATCCCAAGGGAGGAAGTCTATGGTATCTACATGATGGTGAAATCACCCTTGGAACATCTCCACTCACCTATTGGAGAACTCATACTTCCTTGGAAGGATATGGAAATTGGCTTTGTTGGAGAAGGGCTGCAGCGTTAAGCCTTGGTTGTAGTTCTATATCTCTATTATGTACTTCCCTCTTTTTACAGTAATACAAATGCTTTCCACCAATATTATTCATGTGTGTAATGATATTGAGTAGTTTACTTGCTTAACTATTTACTTAGATCTCTTATTGTATAGATGCTTTTTACTTGTTTCTCTTGTTTCTTGTCTTGACAGGTCTTGCAGCTTGGATCTAACGACTGTGAGACGTGGAGCAGCATTCAAGAGAAATGATTGCGAAGTGAAAGGTAAGACATCTAATACTCGATCCTTAAGTAGATCTAGGAAATGCATTAGTAGTCTGTTCTATTTGTTCTAGACTCACTTTGAGCTAGGGAGATCCTGCTCGCGTCCGCTCAAGTGGATTGTCCGATAACATAAGGCAACTACTACACAAATATGAACAGGTTTTTTGAGACCTTCCTCCTGGAAGGCCACCTAACAGAGGAGTTGAGCACACCATTGTTTTGGAGATGGGTACTTCACCTATACAAATACCCCCATATAGACACCCAAAAAGGTTCAGAGATGAGATTGGGAAGGCTATCCAAGAACTCTTGGAATTGGGGTTCATTAGACCAAGCTCAAGTCCCTATGCTTCTTCAGTTGTCTTGATGAAGAAAAAAGATGGAACCTTGCGGATGTGCATTGATTTTAAAGCTTTAAACAAGAAGACAATAAAGAATAGATAGCCCATCCCTAGGATAGATGAGCTCATGGATGAGCTATTTGGAGCAAAGTTATTTTCCAAAATTGATCTTAGATCTAGTTACCATCAGATTTGAATGAAGGAGGAGGATGTGCAGAAAACTGCTTTTAGATGTCACTATGGTCATTTCGAATTTCTTGTCATGCCTTTTGGTTTGACCAATGCTCCAATAACCTTCCAATCATGCATGAACAAAATCTTTTGCAAGTAGCTCCGTGAAGGCATAGGGGCAGTCCTAAAGCAAAATCAACACCCCATAGCTTTTGAGAGAAGAAAATTGCAGCCACATGAGAGGCTTTACTCCATATATGACAAAGAAATGTTAACCATCGTGCATGCCTTGGTCAAGTTTAGACAATATCTAGTGGGGAACAAGTTTGTGGTCAAAACTGATCATAACAGTTTAAGGCACTTCCTTACACAAAAAGATCTCGATGAAAGGAAACAAAAATGGTTAAGTAAGGTTCAAGTTTTTTATTTTGACATTGAATATGTAAAAGGGAAGAATAATATTGTAGCAGATGCATTAGCTTGGAGACCTTCATTTTCCCTTATGGACATTTCAAAAGATTGGAAAGATGTGCTAATATTAGACTATGCAAAAGATAGATTTGCTTGTGATTTTTTAGATGGGCTCAAAGGAGATGATAGATACAAGATGTTGAATGGCCTAATCTAATATAAAGACCAAATATACTTAGTTCATGGTTCAAACTTAAAATACAAGATATTGAAGGAAGCTCATGATTCTCCTTTAGCAGGCCATCTTGGTTTCTTTAAAACATATAGGCAATTAAGATAAAGGTTATCTTGGAAAGGACTGAAGGAAGATGTTTTAAAGTATGTGAATGAATGAAATATATGTCAACAAAACAAAGTTGAATACACCCATCCTGTTGGTCTCTTACAACCATTGCCGATTCCAGATCAAAAATGGGAAAGCATCTCAATGGATTTCATCACAGGTTTGCCCAAATCTTTTGGTAAGGATTGTATTTATGTTGTGGTGGATAGACTCACCAAATTTGCTTGTTTATTTGCTATCACATCATCTTTTACTATCGCACAAGTAGCTGAGCTATTCTTTAGATTGCATGGACTCCCCAAAAACATTGTGAGTGACAGGGATAGCATATTTATGAGTGCTTTTTGGCAAGAAATCTTCAAGTTGGTGGGCACTCAATTGACTCCTCGCACAAGCTATCATCCCCAAACTAATGGCCAAACAGAAAGGGTGAACCAATGGTTGGAGGGGTACTTGAGGAACTATGTTGGTAAACAGCAGAAAGCATGGGTTAAATGGCTACATTTGGGTGAGTTTTGCTACAATACTACTTTCCATATGTCCATTGGCATGTCTCATTTCAAAGCACTTTATGGTTATGAAGCACTCACCTTTGTTGATCACATTCTTGGTGATAGTAGAGCTCCAAAAGCTAAAGATTGGGTGGAGGAAAGTCAAGAGATTTTGAAACTTTTAAAAGACAAATTGCAGGTTGCTCAAATCAACAAAAAAAGTATGTGGATCGACATAGGAAGGAAAGAACTTTTCAAGTGAATGATTTGGTTTATTTGAGGCTGCAACCATATAAGCAAACCACCTTAAAAGGGAAATGATCAGAAAATCTTAAACCAAGGTTCTATGGTCCATACAAGATAGTTCGAAAGGTTGGGGAGGTGGCTTATGAGATAGAACTTCCAGAAGGTAGCAAAATCCACAATTTATTTCATGTTTCATGCCTTAAAAAGGCTATTGGTCAGCAAATTTCTATTTCATAAACACTTCCTCCATTAAATGATGAAGGACAACTCATACCCATTTCAGAAAAGAAAAAAAATTTGAAGACAAGAGAAAGGAAATTGAGGAGCAGAACCATAAGAGAATATTTGGTACAATGGAAAGATTTCCCAAGTGACGATGCCACATGGGAAAAGGAACAAATTTTGAAGCATCCCAATTTAAAATTTCTTGAGGACAAGCAATCTTGGGTGGAGAGGACTGTAATGTCCCCATCCAAATAAATCTTGCGAAGGGAAAAATTCCACCAATCTACTAGTTCCCTAGGTTGGGGTGGAAACATTTAGACTTGGAATAAGGGAGCTATAAGACCCTAAATGAACATTAGCTTGGAAAATATATATTAAAAGGGGTTAAATAAATATTATTAATAAGAAAATGAGGTGGCACTTGGTCATGAGGGTGCATAGGTGGTGTGGGACCCACACAAGGCAATATTCTCCATGTCACATGGCATCCTACTCTCATCCATTCAAATCCAAGGTGGAGTCTAACATTCTTGGGGGAGTTGGAAGGGAATTATACTTGGCATGACTCAATGAGGGTTGAATTTGAGTGGAACAGTAACTCCCATGGAAGAGGAAGAGGCATCTTAGAGGTATTGTGACACTTGGGTTAGATTCCCTGGCTTCTATGACAACTATGATGAATATTCTATGACACTTATGACAAGGATCAGACCTGATTGCTGACATTTGACCTATATGACATGTCATGGCTAAAAATAGCCTCCAAGAGGGCGCACAAGGGATTTATGGCAGCCAAGATTTCCCCCCATTCGAAAGGATGGAAGAGGAAGACTAGGAATTGTTGGACAAGTGGCACTCTTGGGAATCTCTCCCTAATTCGAGTTAGGATGAAGCTCTTGGAGGGGATTCAAACCATGGAGGTCTTGGGAGGCTAATAAAAGACAAGAAGAAAGAAAGAGACCAGCTTTTTTATCATTTCTCGTTTTGGCAAAATTGGAGAGCATAGCTTGTCCATGCAAGGTGGATGTTTATCCTTCTTGCCTTAGTACCAATTTCGAGGGTGCAAGATTCCCATCCTAATTGGAAATTGGAGAGGCCATTTAGACCTTTCATTGGATTTGAATGAATAAATTTGTTTACAGGTTGAAGCTACAGGGCTGCTCGTGACCATTTTCCTTCAACTTGTTCCCACATCTCTCTCACTTTTCTCTCTATATTCTTGCTCTTGGAGGAAGGGCGCACATGGTGAGATGCTGATCTCTTGGGGGAAGTCCAAGGGGCCCCATTTATTTGTAATGTGATGTCTACACTCTGTATTTGATGCTCATATGAACTTTAGGTCGAATATCCAAGTGAAACTATGTGTAAATGCCAAACTATGTAAGAATGGTGCCATTTTCCCACATATCTTGTTGTAAGAGTTGAAGTTGTTTGGTATCGAATTGTTTCAGTCAATATCTGTGGTTTTAAGTGTTGTTTGGAGAGCCATTAATGTACTGAAGAAGTCTCATATACCTTATGCAGGTCCTTGGGACATTTATCCCAAATTTCATAGCAAGTTATAGCATTTTTCTCAAATTTCCCCCATGTAATGACATGTTTACAAATATATGTTTTATGGAAGTTGCAGCAACCTTTACAAACTGATTAATGATACATTTGGATGCCCATTGAATTCATCTAATTGATCCATTTCTCTGTTCTGAAATTTGGGAGGGTCGTACTGTATTTGGGAAGCCATTTGTGACTCCTACCCTTGGGGGTTTGAATATCGAAACTACTAGTAATTTCCCATTTTTCTCCTGAATTCAAATGAAGGTTGCAAAAGTCTTTTGATAGTGTATAAGCACCCATTAGGTTCATTTTTATGTCCTAATAGCCTTCAAACACTCAAACCAATTTGAAATCCTTAGGAGTCATTTCGAAGCACTTGAGTCATCACTAGTCCAAGGTTCGAATTTGACCAAAAATTGCAATTTCTCCAAATTATTAAAAAGGGACACTACATGCAAGTTGATTTGTGTCGACAATAGTGTCAATTTTAGCAAAGTGATTAGCATTGAGTCATCAATATTGAAGAAATTTCCAAAACTTGGGCTTAAATGCAACTTAAAAAATTTCACCACTTTTTTAGAGCTTTCCTGAATCTAATCCCTATGAATTTACAGCCTTAGGGATGATCTAAAATATGATTAAAATAGAGCTTTCTTGAATCTAATCCCTATGAATTTGCAGTGTTAGGGATATTCTAAAATATGATTAAAAATAAGCAATCAACAAACAATATTTCACTTTTAAATAACCTCGATCCACTAGGTAATTCAAAAGAAAAGATACCAAAGCTTATGCCACAAGTTTTTGCCCTCTAGGGAAATCTTATCATGAATAAATCATATATGAAAATCACTTTATAAACAACAATGATCATAGCAGTAAATTATGACCTATTGTATTCATATCAATGTTAAAACCTTAACAATTTCAATCTTAATTCATGTCAAATCACCAAGACATATAAGTGTTAGAAATTACCAAATCATGGAAACAATTGTATCTAGAAAATCTACAATAAGATAATTTTGGATAGTTAAAAACTTCATATATATAAGACATGGAGTTCAAGTACATACTTTCAACTCAAGATAAACTAGTACAACCCTCCAAGCTCTCCAAAAATCCAACTCCGCAAAGATCCTCTACAAGCTAGCAACAACATTGGCAAGCCTCCTTAGCTCTAAGCAAGACGTATCCTCTCTCCTCTTCTTCTTCAACAAGCATACGTTTCTTCTACCCCTTAGTCTTCTTAGAGGAAAACCCTAGTCCTGGCACATTCAAATAATCCTCCAAGAACCCTAGTGCTCCAAAACCAAGACAGAGAAATTGCAAAGAATATTATGAGAGAGAAAGACCAAAGCGCTCTTCTCCCACCTCTCTAAACATGAGATGATCAAGATGATACAATGAAAGGACTATATCCTTCCTCTCTCTATATAAGAGGTAAGTGAGCCAACAATACAAAATTGGGCCTAAACCCTTGCAAGTAACCTACTCCAAACAAGTAGGACCAAACATGTGAAAGTGATACACTTTATGGGTACACATGTCAAGCTCCAATGTGATGACAATCCACAAGAAAGGCTCCAAGGAAAGGGTGCTCCTCATCTATGGTCCATTGTTCCTCATTTGAGGGCTCCATTTATCCAACGCCTTTCCAAGGGTATGTGCTCCTTTGGGTCCACTTGACCTAGATGACCACTCTTGCAACCTAAGCATCCCCAAGTCAACTCCACGACTCCATGCAAGCATCCAAGCAACCCCCATGCTATCTAGGGCTCAACACCCTCTTCCGGAATGTCAAACACTCCTCTAATGCAGGGCATTCTCCAATCAAGCAACCTCCTCCACGTGGGAAACATTTAGAATGTCAACAAGCTATTTGAAGACCTCCAATATTGTAAGGAAGGATGTCAATCAAGCATCCATATGAGGTCTAGCAACCAGTGATTAAGCTGACACCAATGTGGGATTCCATTTCGAACCAATCAAGGGATAACAATACACCATGCACCCCACATCTCATAAAGCATGCCCAAACATAATGTAAACGCTTTTAGAGTAACCCCAAAATCTCACACTCCCTCTTTACAAGGAAAATGGTTTCACTAACACTAGTTAGCTCCCTCTACAACTCAACCAAACCTGCCATCTACAAATATGAACCTGATGCAATCTTAGAATCAACCAATGTCTTTTGAAAAGAAACTATCACTCCTCCACCAAGGCATCACATCAAACCTCCTCAAAATAACTAGTAGGCTCACAACTGAGAGGAGCCAATGGAATATGGCTAGGAGGAATACTCACCGTCACTAAAAATTTCATTTCTCCTACCACCTTGTGCGCCTCATGAAATTTTGGGTAAACCATATTGGCTTTATGCATATTCGATTAGAAGGTGAGAGCATATTTATCCCTAATCTCACCTCATCTAGCCCTAAATCTAACTCATCTTGTAGCTCCAAAGAATAGTGATCATTTGTGAATACAAAGGAACATAACTTCAGATCATTAACAACCTGCCAAACTCCAATACCCTCGAGTCCACATCTCAAGCCAAAATCATCTCACACCACATCATGAGTTGTCTAGGACATATTTGCAAATATAATATCATCTCCATACAAAACGAAGACAAATGGATCACATCTATCAAATTCACAGAGATAGGCAACTACACAAATCATGTCCATCTAACAATACAAAGCTTGATGTATAATCAACAAAACCAAGACCATTGGATCACATCTATCAAATTCACAGAGATAGACAACTACACAAATCACGTCCATCTAACATTACTAAGCTTGTGGTATAATCAACAACATGTTAATTTTGTATCTTTAATTCGGAAATGCAATAGTACTTGAAATCAAATAACAATGATACACATAAGCAATCACATTCGACACATGAAATTACCCTAGGGAAACACTCTATGACTTGAGGGAGAAAACCCCAACAAAACCTTCCTTAGTATATTGATAGATAGCAGAGGATGTCTTTTACATCAAGCACCTCAGTTCAATTACAGAGCAAGAGAAAGATAAAGAAGAGAGACTCAAAATAATATCCTTCACAAATAGAAGCGACTTGCCTTCAAGGAAGAAGAGAATTCGCTTCACATTGAATTCATCAATCTATGTTTCTCCTTTGACTTTATGATGAACTCGCCCTCCATCTGGATGTATCAATCCTACATGAAGAAGAGCGCCCCACTTCTCATGCAATGCATTAACTCACTGAACTGAATCTTAGGATGAACTCTCCCCTTAACTGAAATCTTTCCCACTTAGTTAGGTGGCTAACTTAATTGTCATCATACAAGTGTCGCAGCTCAAGTGTCGTCTTTTAGTTTAACATAAGTGTCGTCTTTTAGTTTCACATAAGTGTCGTCATGCAATAACATTTAGTTAACTATATCTTCTTTGTTATCACTTAGTTAACTTCCTTTAATTGATTCTTTCTTGTTAACATCACTATAGTGATCAATTCGATTTTTCTTATATCTTCTTTGTTATCACTTAGTTAACTTCCTTTAATTGATTCTTTCTTGTTAACATCACTATAGTGATCAATTCGATTTTTCTTTTGATTTACTGAAATTTAACAATTCAAATTCTCTCTTAAGTAATTCTTTTATGTGCAATTCGAACTCTCTCATATCTTATCACATCTTATATTTATCTCTCGTCTTATCTACATGGTCCAAATGTGTCAGCTTAATTATCATATCAAATATACTAAGGAGATTTTCCCAATGATGTGATCATATTGGCCTACTATCATTCAAAGTGGTTATATGCTAAAGTAATTCACTCTAAAGGTGGTGAGTCCCTAGGGGAAACTTAATAGTTCAACCATGGCTAGTAGTACATCACACACCATACATGCTTCGACATGCAAAGCATCACCTCAACACATGAAGCTTAACCATTCTTGAGTCCAACTTAAGATTATTCTCCAAGTTTCCTAAGTCCAACTTAGGCTCCTATAAGGCACTACCTCAACACACGAGGCTCAATCTTGACACACAAGATTGCCCTGGAGAATGACTCATGATGATGTAACTTTAACCCACATAAGGGTATCATCAACCCGTGAACATGAGAATCCCTCAAATACACCTCAAAACTTCCTGCAACTAAATCAACATCAACAACTAGGTCAACTCCCTCTTTCTAAGAGAATCCAAAAACCTTTCATTGTACTCTACAACTCTCCCATCAATTGGAAGCTTACAATCAATCTTTGATTCCACAATAGGTTCTAAACGTGTCTCCATGGCATCCCACCATACATGCTTTGCATTTCCCTCCTCAAGACTTGAGGGCTCATCTAAGTTCCTACTAGAATGTAGAAGTGTCACCTCGAATGTAGAAGTGTCACGGGACTAGTGAGCAACCTGTAAAGGCCACCCTCTCACACATCTAGAGCAAAAGTCCCCGGACAAGCTAGACTACAATCACTGATGGTTTAATGTTGACCTTTAAATGCAACTCTTTGTTGATGATCTACCGCACAAGAAACTGAAATAAGATTTCTCTTTCACCCATGAACAAATAAAACATCACTCGACTCAAGAACATCACCTAATGGCATCCAAAATGAAATGGATCCAACTCCTCCCACATCATAAGTAGCATCATCACCCAACTAAACATTCATACCTTCCTCTTGCTCTTGAAGTATGTTGAACAGTGGCTTGTCATAAATCATACGTCTCAAAGCTCCACTATCCACATACCTTCCAACACTATACCTAGTTTTAGAACACAAACAAGAGACCAAGGAGAAGGTGGTATCAAGCTAGGATCATGACCCATCCATTCATGATATAGTACCGGCAATCCCACAATCCTATATCAATTGCTTGGCCTTCCCTTTCTTCTTCGAACACTGGTTGGCATAATGTCCTATCTTATGACATCAAAAACAAATCACTTTACCCAAATCCTTATTTCCTATATCTACCTTCCTTCATCGTGTAGCCTTTCTTGCTACCCTTCTTCATCCTCCTCCTGACGAGAGCAATCCCATCTATCTCCTCTTATTGCTCTAAACAATATTATATCTTGATTTCTTTCTGAAGGATTTAGTACATTTTACAATGATTATGCATAATGATTTTAACAATTAGATATAACAAAATTTAACAATAGCACGAACATAGTCACATAACACAAAAAATTATCCTAGAAAACCCTTTATAGGGTAAAACCAACAAACCAGTGAGCTTTACCACTCATCTATTATCTACACTTTTAAAAGTATTTACAACAATGATTTACTATATTACAATAGCTCAAGTATGAATTCACTACACTCTACTTCTCAACTCATACAAGTATATTTCTCCTTTTACATTACATCATATTTATAGATGCAACACATAAACTAGCTTGTGATATTCGAGTTGGTTCTAGTTAATTGTTCCATTAATGGTGATCCATAACTTCCTAACTAAATATTGTTTTTCTATGACAGTTGACTGTCATTTAAGCTTCTTGTTGTCTAGGTGTTTGTCGAATTCTTGCCTGCTTTATGCTTGTTGACTTCCCGTCGACCAATTGTGGTCATCGACTAGCCAGCTATTCTAGTTGGCTAGTAGCCAGCTATTCTAGTTGGCTAGTCGCTCAGACTTCCGTCATTTGTCAACTTCAATTCCAACATACTTATTAACCAATCAACTATCAACTTCTATCGTCAATTTGCATGCAAAGAATATAACATACCCAACATTCTCCCACTTGTTTTCTTTGCATACACAAGAGATTTAGAACTTTTGTTTACTTAACCAAGGCAAACAAGCCCATTGATTCCTCACACCAAGTAAATTTCTCGGTGCTCACCGACTTGGTTAACGAGTCTGCAATATTCTTCAACGTGTCTACCTTTTCCAACAACACTTTCTGGTTCTCCACCATTTCTCTCACAAAATGGTACTGCACATCAATATGCTTTGTCTTTGAATGGTATACAAGGTTCTTTACTAGGAAGATTGCACTTTGACTGTCACAATTCACCCTAACAACTTGTTGTTTAAATCCAACCTCTACACAATATTTGCAACCAAACTGTGACTTTGCTTACATGAGAAGCTTCCATGTATTCAGCCTCTGCAGTCGACAGTTCAACGACCAACTGCCTCCTACTCATCCAACTTATTGCTCCATTGAATAACTTGGAAACATATCCATTGGTCGACCTTCTATGGTCAAAATCTCCAGCTTAGTTAGAATCGACAAAACCATGTACACTTATTGTTTTATCAATTTTAGGTTTTCCTTGGTAGAAGATTGCATAATCCATTGTGCCACGCAAATACCTTAACACTCCTTTAACATCTATCTAGTGCTCTTTTCTAGGTGTCAATGTGTACCTGCTCAATACTCCCACTTCACGAGCAATATCATGTCGATTACAAACCATTACATACATCAAACTACCTACAACACTAGCATAGGGCACATGTGCCATGAACTATATCTCTTCTTGTGTCTTAGGACATTATTCAACAAATAATTTAACTCCTACGGGAATAGGGACCTTAACTGGTTTGCACTCCTACATGTTGAAGCGTTTCAAAACTGTCTCAACATATTTACTCTAATTTAACCATATCCTTCTACTTGCTATATCTCTTTTGATTTCCATACCAAGAATAAAATGGGTTGCTCCAAGATCCTTCATGTTGAATTTGGAGGACAACTACAGTTTCACCTCCTTGATCAGATCCATGTTTCCGACCAACAACATATCATCGACATACAAAATTACATTTATAAAATGATCACCGACATTCTTGCGATACACACAGTGATCAACTTGACTTCTTAGAAAACCAAGTTGTTGGATATCCATATCAAAATTTTGGTACCACATCTTGGGTGATTGCTTTAAACCATAGAGGAAGTTCTTGACCTTGCAGACCAACTCCTTTTCCCCTTTCATTGTGAATCCTTCATGTTGCTTCATATAAATTTCTTCTTCAAAATCACAATAAAGAAATGTTGTCTACACGTCCATATGTTCTATTTCAACAGAAAATGTTGCAACTAAAGATAAAAGTCGGCTCTATCGACTTCAAAATATCACTTATTATCGACAAGTTTCCTTCCATTTGGAAACGTGATCAAATCCCATGTTTCATTATTTCGTAAGGACTCCATTTCTTCTTCCATGGCCTTTTTCCATAGTTTACCCTCTATCAGGTTGATTGCTTCCTTTACTGACCTAGGATCCTCTTCTGTGATAGTTAATGCAATAGCAAAGCGAAAATCTGATGGACTATAGCTTTCATGTTGTTGCTTTGCTTGACCAAACCTCCTAACAATCAGAATATGATATTCCGCCTATTCGTCAAATTCAATCAACTCATCTAAATCATGACTTTCATCATTCCATTCAAACTCTAGCTTTTCTGGTTCATTTTCTCTTTTATCCTCTTCAATCTTGAAAGTACCTCTGACTTCTTTGAAGATCACATTACTATAAATTGTCGTCTTTGTGACCAAATTCCACAACTTATAACCTTTCACTCCATCTTTGTACATGATGAATATGCATTTCTCAGACTTGCTATCAAGTTTGTTTCTTTTATCCTTTGGGACATGCACAAAGGCATCACACCCAAAGTCTCTGAGATGTGCACGAGAGGGCCTTTCCCCAACCCATGCCTCATATGAAGTCTTGTCGACCAAAGACGTCGACGATGACCAATTCACCAAGTAACATGTTGTGTCGATTACTTCTGGCCAAAATTCTTGTGCAATATGTGCACCACTACACATGCTCCTTTCTTTTTCCAGCAATGTTCTATTCATTCTTTCTGCAACGCCCATTCTATTGAGGCATTTATGGAGTTGTGTTTAATCAAGCTATACCGTGTTGTCTGCAGAATTGGTCAAATGACTTGTTACAAAATTATCCTTCATTATCATTTCTAAGCACCTTGATTTTTCTACTAGTTTGATTTTCTACAAGAGCTTTGAATTCTAGACCTTTCAAAAACCTCAAATTTATTCCTCAAAAAAATACATTGTATTTTTTTGAGGAATCATCTATGAAAGAGACATAATACTAGGATCCCCCTAGTGAAGGGACTAGTACTAGTCCAAACACATCATCACTATGTATTAACTCCAGTGTTTCTTTGGCCCTTGTGAAACTTACCATAAATAGAATGTTCACATAAGTCTACTTCTAAAGAACAATCAAGTAGACCTTCGACCATACCTTTGAAGTGCATACCATGAAGACCTTTCTCAACAATGTGTTGTTGGGTTCAGGAAAGATTGTATTCACACATCCATTGGTATCTGTTCTTCCCAATAGCGTGTACAATATTCCAATTCAAACTCCTCTCATCAGTACTATCGCTCCTTGTACCATTTTACATGAATATATCTCAAATATAGACTACGCACATGCATTTTTGATCTTGCTGACATATATTAAGTTTCGAGCCAAACCTAGAGCATGCAACACCCCTAGAATAGTTTCTATCCTTCCATCTTTTAGTATCAATCAAACTTTACCTCGAACAACAATCTTAGTCAATGAATCATCTCCTAGAAGAACATTATCACCGTCGTATTTTTCATATTCATAAAATCATTCTTTGTGTGGTGTCATTTGATATATACTTGTCAAAGCCAAATACACATCCCAAAATCCAAGGCTGAACTCGACACCACAAAACCATTTAAAACCCAAATAAAACATTTTTAACAAAATTGAATTTAATAATAGAAATTTGAAACAAACAAAAACATTAGGGTTTCTAAAAATTGACCCATTACACATACAAAGTAATATGAAGACCTCATCACTATGTCTAGGGACATAATAAATGTATTAGGCTCCCTATCACTCCTTCAAACATTACCAAACACTATTATGTCTAAGGACATAATAAATGTATTAGGCCTCCCTATCACTCCTTCAAACATTACCAAAACATACTCATCCCTCAAAACAAGGTGGACTAGAAACACAAAGTCATTAATCCCAAGTTAGGGTGATAACCTCATAATAGTGCTTGACACACCTAGAATGGATTATTCCTTTGTTTGGGTGTATCTCGAACTAGTTTTAATTGAGGCTTTCCAATTATTAGAAACACAAAGTCATTAATCCCAAGTTAGACTGATAACCTCATAATAGTGCTTGACACACCTAGAATGGATTATTCCTTTGTTTAGGTGCATCTCGCACTAGTTTTAATTGAGGCTTTCCAATTGTAATTGGAAATAATATGTTGCCGTGCTCACTTGCAAGTTGCACCCTTCTTCCAAATTGAAAATCCCTCCTAAGCCAAAACAATTAACCTTTATAACCCCACATACATTGCATTAGGTTTTGGTAGGAGCATCTCAATTCAGCCCCGTGGTACTATATAATTACCGAATCCCACGTCAACGAAAAACAAAATGAACAAGCTCTAGTTAAACCATATAAGGCTTGATTAAATTTTATTGTGAAAATAAAATTAGCCTTCCTATACATTCACATCGTTCCAATTATTCCTACATCCACATCCATCTTATAGCTCCATAAATTTACATCCGTCTTCCAGCTCAATAATCTCTATCACGTTACTTGTAAAACCTTTTTCTTATTTGTGAAACCATCACTATAAAGTTTATGACCCCAAACCTAAATACACAGTTTTATGAAGCCACAAATACATCATTGATATCACGGATTCAGTTTTATGAAGCCACAAATATCTCATTGATATCACGGATTTTCTTATAGGATATGCATATTTGACTAAGCCAAATTGGTACTACATCAACTTGTGTTCTTTGAATGCTCCATTTACTTTGAATTTTCTTTTGTTCGAATTTCTTCTGAAACATCGCTGCCATGTCGGGCTCTGCACTTTTAGGTTTTGCATGTTTTGCAGATGTGGCGGTTGGTATCCCACAGAAATTCAACAGGGTTGTGTGGACTTCTTGATTTTCGAGGTCTTGCAAATGTGGTTGTTGGTATCCATGAATCATGATGGAAAATTGAACACTAACCTTCGTTTTACAAAGTTTAAAACACAGATTAAGTGTTCTAAATGTAGAGATTAAGATTTAATTTAGGAGTTATTTAAACTTGAAATTTTCTAATTAAAATGGTCTGGAATTTTGGCAAAAATGCAGTGAAATGTTGTTTTATGATTTTAAAATGTAATATTATGATTTAAAAAGGTTGTGAAATTGTTCTATTTATGATTCAAATTTCATTTTTGATTGCTGTTTTATGATTTTAAAATGTAATATTATGATTTAAAAAGGTTGTGAAATTGTTCTATTTATGATTCAAATTTCATTTTTGATTGCAGAAATAAATTTGACCCTCTCAAATTCTATTACATCTGGATTATTCAAATTCAACAACATAAATCTAATATTCTAACAATTCCAACTGAAACAAAAACAAAAATGATCAAAAAGATCAGATAAATGGTGGCCCAAATACTCGCATGAAACCTTTATCCTCTAAATGTGGCTCGTTTAATTTCTGCTGTGATGCTTGCAGTGTGAATTTAATGTGTTTATTTTGTAGAGATATAGAGTAGCATCTGTAGGCAGATGAAGAGTTTGTTGGGGCAATATAATTTTTTTGCCTCGGTCTAAGGTTGTGGCAAGCTTTCTTGAAATAAGATAAAGTGCGATAGGATAAATTGAGACCACCAAACAATGCAGTTTCTATATTTGCTGTGTCTAAGGTAGTGATAACCTTTCTTTGATGAAATTCCAAGGATGAAGTAAAATGGCAAACCTGTTATAGAGGACAGGAGGGAGGTACTTGTTGGAAGAGAAGGTACATGAACTTGATGAAATTTCAAGGATGAAGGATGATGGCAAACCTTGTTGTAGAGGACATGGGGGCTCTTGTTTTTCATTATGATAGACGCATTGGTGGTTTTATACTTGGCTGACAGTGATTTTTGGAACCAGATGATCGTGATTTTAAATAAATATATTGATTAAAAACCATTCTGAACCCTACAGCAGCAGGATAACGCAATCTCAGCGCCTGCCTGAAACTTGTAATTTCATCCAAACAAAATCAAAATTAACACACTCCCATGAAACAAAGATAAAATCGTAATTGTTAATCAAGAATTACACCTCCTCTCCCTCATCCCTCTTTCCTGGAAAGATCAATGAACATCCAAATACAGGGCACTCAATGGCTATCACAACAGCCAACCCTGAGGCATTCAACCACATGATAAAATACCGATGTTGGTATAGTATGCATTTTTCCTGTGTGCCGTTGCTTTAATACATTTTCCATTGTTTACAACTGAATTTAAATAGAATTGATACCTGAAATTACACATACCTCTGCCCTATGAAGCAACTTATTTCACACGGTTTTCAGCAACAGCCTCCGGCAGACAAGGGTGCTTGAGAGGGTGGAAAGAATATGCAATCTTTCTAAAGATCGATTAGAGCTTCCCAGACAAGCAAAAGCTTTAGAATTACAACATTTCCAAAGATCGATTAGGGCTTCCTAGAAAAGAAAAGGCTTAACAAATACAACATTTCTTGACAGATACCTCAACTCATTCAGCCTATTGTATAGCCCGATTTGAAAAAAACAAGGTGTCGGCAGCATCTAGTTACAGTGATAAAACAAAGAATACATAATGCCCTCATAGACCGACTGCATCAGTAATGAAACTACCACCTAACACTTATTTCAGACACAATAAAACTTCAACAGAATAAAATGTGAAAACAAACTAATAAAAACATAAAAACAAACTGATAAAAAATCAAATCAGGCCATGATAATAATAAAAATAATAATCACTAAAAAGCTTTGTCCTCAAAAGAGCGCAAACGAGTAAAGCTTTGATTTTCAGTAAACCCCAGAGCGAAAGCGATGGATTTGAAAATAATATGCGCTAAAAACATTCAAAGTGCTATACATAACGAGGCGAAATTTTAAGAGCATAATGGAAAGAACCCATTGTAATGTTACAGAGAAGCAAAACTTGCAGATCACGTTAGAGAAGAGCAAGGATTAGGCTCTGTTTTTAATTATTATGCGAGCGAGCACTCACCCATCAGCTGCAACCACACGTCTCAGCCAATGAAAACACGGCTCACTCGTAGAACACCCTAAAACTTTCTACCCACCTCCGCAATCGTCCCACCCAAATCCTTACCGACCTCTGTAATCGTCCCCAATGCTTCAATTACAATGAAACTGAAAGACGGCACATACACAAATATATGGACTCTCTTTTAGGGTTTAGGGTTAGGGTTGAGATTTATCATTTTTAATTTTATTTATGATTGTATAATTATTATTTTATTTTATCATTTTTATAGTTTGAAGAAGTTTATGATATTTAATGAGTATTACATTTTTTGAAACACGTAACTTCCATAGTGGATAGTAGTTGGTGGCTCCCAAATATCAGCTAGCAAGGGATCTGGATTGCAAAATACAATGCTTCACTGCTGCTTCACTGCTGGTAGGATCTAGATTGCAAATTTCCTAAATTCTAGGGGTTTGTAAGTCAAATTTTCTGCTTAATTTTTCGACATCTTTAGAAAGATAGATTTTATGAAATGTAAATCTAAATCTTGATATTTTCAATGAAATAGATTTTATTTTTATTCTGATTTTAAGGGATGAGTATATGTGATAAAATCACATACTCTTTGGCCAAGTTGGGATTCATGGCTTTGAGTAGGGTTTCGCGGGATATTTTCCACAGGGTTCTGCAGGATTGGGCTGAAATTGCTAGTTGATGAGGTGTTTATTGAGCAGCAACAACTTGGAGTTAAGTTGGTTCTTTTGAACCAACCCAGTACCAGCTAAGTATAAAAAAAGTGGGAAGTACGGGCTTTCGTTTGTTGCTTTCTACTCGCCTTCTTTAGCTTGTGGTTTTCAGTACTTATTTTGTGGGGACTGTTTATTTTTGGTATTTGCCATCCATTTTGGTTTATCTTCCGGTTTTGCCTATGTTTTGGGTGGGCTCCGGGTGGTTGTCGGAGTTGACACTTTGCAGATTAGGATTTTCCAATATTTGGAGCCATCATTCTTTCCTCTTTCTGTTACAGGTTCTTTTGTCATTTACTTGTTGTATTGTCCTGCGTCTGGACACGTTACCCTTATTGGGCTTGTACTGACAACTGCCAGTGATTAGGATTTCGATGAGACAAAAGACTGGGACCTTGGGCTATGATTCCCCTTTTGCTGGTCGAGGTGGGCGTTTACCTTACACTGCTTTGGAGCGGGGTGGGTTCAGTCCTCCTGGTTCTATCGATATTCCACATCTGGAGCGTAACCCTAACCCTAATATTGTGTGGCCCAAACGCTTCAGGGGGACTAAGGCTCGAAAACGAAGACAGGTCAAAGCTCTGAAGGTTAGGGAGGGTTTGGACAGCTTCCATATTCCACATGAAACTAACTTGGAGTGCATTGAAATGTTGTCTTCTAGAGCCATTGTAGGTAGGTTGGAGTTTTCGGCTGGTGATCAGAAGGAATTGGTTGAATGGGTCAGGAAACATTGGATGCCCATCGTGGGGGATTTGCCGAGGGTTATGCAACTTTTGAATGGTTGGCACATGTTCATATTCTCTAAGCTTGAGCATGTAGGGATTATCCTGAAACGGTTATGGTGCTTTAAGGAGGGTTCTTTCTGCCTGAAGCGTTAGCACTTGCCTTTTGATCCCTTGAGGGAAAAACAAAGTTTCCGACATTTGTGGCTACTTATCCCAGGTCCGCCGATAGATTTATGGACGGAAAACATTTTAATGGGTATTGCCAATTCTATTGGGCGTTTTGTTAGACTTCATAATTGTTCTCTTTTTGGATTTGATTGTCGATCTACAAAAGTCATGGTAGAATTCGAAATGGCTCGGGGGCTTCCAGCGGAGGTTGAATTGGTGTGGGGATCCCGGGTTTGGAGGCAGCGGCTTGATTATTTTAGGGTTCCTTTCCGGCATTATTTTTGTCAATAGACGGGGCATATTCGTGCTCACTGTCCGGAGATCCTGTCATTGGCACATTCGCCGCAGTCTCCTTCTCCTGTCGCTTCTCATGATACCAATTTGTTGGACCAGTCCACGGGTCCTAAGGAGCGGCTTCTACATCTTGGTAAGTCATCACCACCTAATATATCCCCTTTTCCTGACATTTCAGATGCTGAATTAGATTTCACCCAGTAATTAGAGTGAATCCTTTTCTGTTAAGTCAAAGGCCTGTCGGGATTTATTTGGGGAGGTTTCTATGCCGGTGGTTGACAATTTGGCTAGTAATAACCTTTATGATGTGGGTCAAAATGATGGTACATTGGGGGGGTACCTTCTGGGGGGGTATGTTTATCCAGAAGGGTACTGAGGGTGGTCTTTTGATCCAGGAGGATCCAAGAAGGTCAAAAATTCAAAGTCCTCCAATCTCATCAAGACCAGCGTCAGATCGAAGAGCTCGACGAGACGATTCCAACGGCATTCGTTTCACCTCAAACGGACTCAGTATGAGAAAGTTATCGCGTTCTGTTGTATTGATGAAACAGGCAAATTTGGCAAAATGTGGGTGCCACGTAGCACCACTGACAGGGTGACATGTGGCATCCGTACAGTACGGACCAATCACAAGGTGACACGTGGCAGTACAGATCCGAGCTGGCATACTGCTGACTGGGCGTACAGGTGGTGACGTGGCAGGACAGCTCGACGATGTGGTAGATGACTCAACTGAGCTGGCCGACAATTGGCCGATGAGTTGGACCAATTGGTGCCTGCCACGTGGTAGGCCCGAATTGGCCAAAATGGTCATATGCAAAATAATGGGGGTTCGACCTCATGACCTCTGTGGGAATGCCGAGCGCCTTCACCAGTCGGGCTACGTGTGGTCCTTGGTATGGGTGGTTAGGAGCTTTTATTTAAGCTTGAAGAATGCTTCATATGAGCGCGAAAAGGGGCCGGGGCTAGCCCCGACCCCTGGTCCTACCACACAGCCACACAACCGGGAGCAAAGCGAAGGTACCAGCGCGGGGGGGGGGGGTCACATGGTATGCACCAACGCCGCCACTACGAGCCACGTGATTCGAATAGAGGGTAGTTACAACCACCGCTCCCCTCCTCCCATGGGCACAACCACCACGTGGGACGCTCCCACTCTTTTAACATGTGCTTGTTAAAAACTTTGTTTATGGCGCTTAAAGTGGGTTTGTATGGTTATAATATGGTTTTAACCATATTAAAAGCCAACAAAAGGGTATGCCTTTTTTTTAAAAGGGTATTTTTAAAATATGTTTGTTTATTATTTAATAAAACAAACCCAATCACATGAAAAACCAACTTGGAGAAGTTGTAACCAAGGCCAAGATAAGCAAATTAGTTGCAACCAAAGGAATCCATGAGAGTCATGTGAAGAAGGGCAAGCCAACCTATACAAACCCATTCATTTGCCATTTCCCTCTCATGCTTTGGAGTAGAGACTTTGTAGCTAAAGGAGAGAAGGGAGATTGCGTAGCTCTGCAAGAGGAGGGTATGAGTGTTTATACTCGTTTTACATCGTCTTCAAGCTTCGGAGTTGCTGGAAGCAGTCTTGTTGTGTTTTGGGCAGCGGTTCTCTTCCTGACCATTGTCGCCAAGGTATAATTGTATCATTGCCATGTATTTTGCCTTATGCTGAGATTATAGATCGACCCTCCTATTGAGAAGCAGGCCCAGAGACGTAGTCCATCTTGGACGAACTCCGTTATCAACTTGTTGTCTTTATGTGCGTATTGTCTATGCTGTTTGGTTCTCTTCTTATGGATTTGTGAGCTTCATTCATGCTCTTTATGCAATTCATGTTAACATCGTAGAGTAGCAAAGATCTTGTTTTAGGATCATGTGGTATCAGAGCAGGTCTATTTGACATTGGATTGTGAGTGTGGATGCTCACGAGGGCTAAACTGCAAGCTGGTGAGGGTACATTAGAGCCTTACAATTTTGAGATCGGACGTGCACCCCGAAGGAGGAAGATGGATGCTAATGATGCCCGCATCGAGATGGAGGCAAAATTTCACAAGGTATTCTACATGATGGCCGACAAGGTAGACAAGTTTGCAGACTATGAAGAACGCATGGCAAAAGAAAGAAAAGGCAGTGAAGTAAAGAAGGAAGACAAAGAAGTGAAGGACGAATGAAACGCTTCAGTTAAGCAAGGAGGAGGTGGCGAAGAGCCTCCTGAGCCTCCCTCTTCACCTTCAGCTTCAAGCACAAGTTCAAGTGCTTCTTCCTCATCTCATTCTCAGCATTCCAAGGTTCCTCACAAAGAGCCTCAAAAGAAGCCCTTATTGAAGCTCGATATGAAGTTTGATTTGCCCATGTTCAATGGGGAAGCGAATGCAAAGAAATTGAACAATTGGATAAGGCAAATTGAGGTCTATTGCCGAGTCCAGCAGATCAAAGAAGAAGATGTGAAGATTCAGTTGGCTTCACTTCGGCTGACAGGCACCGCACTTGTATGGTGGGAAATCAAGCTTCAGCAAGGTAGCAAACAAATGGGTAATCTTCTCTCATCGTGGTCTGCTTTCATTTCTGCTTTACATAAGCAATTTTATCCATTGGGTTATTTTCAAAAGGCAATGATGGATTGGCAAAGTTTTAGACAAGGCAAGGGTCAGAGTGTTCAGAGTTTTACTGAAGAATTTAGAAAGAAAGCTTTAGAATTGAATATTGCTTTAGATTCTCCTGACACTCTTTTGAAGTACATTGGTGCTCTTCATCATTATCTACGCCATACTTTGTTGTTGTTGAATCCTACTAGTGTGGATGAAGCAAGTGTTCAGGCTACTCATCTTGAGAATAGGGGGAAGCATTTGCAAGAAGACCATCAGAAGAAGCCTTTCAAGCCCAACAACAACCACAAGTTCAAAAAGAAAGACAAGAGCAAGAAGACAGCTATTGCCAAGAAGGAAGGAGGAAAGCTCCATTGCCAACATTGCGACACTGATGGGCACGATGAAGAAAGTTGTTGGAAGTTGCATCCCAAACAGAGGCCAAAGCATTATGGAGGCAAAAAGAAGAAAAAGACCGTTGCAACAGCGCAACGAGATTTGGGTTCCGACTCAGGTGACGAAACCATGATTACAGCCATGGGAATGCAAGGTAACAAAAATCCTCATACTGGTTCAAGTTCTACTCATGTTTCTAAAGAAAATGATAAAAGAAGAAGTGAGTTGTTTCACATCAGAGTTGTGTCTAAGCATACAAAGATTGAAACATTATTTTATTCGGGTTCTCAAGTAAATTTGATCTTAGAATCAGTTGTTAAGAAGTTGGGCATATAGACTAAACCTCACCCCAAGCCTTATCCTCTTGGATGGGTATGTGATAATGCTAAGCTACAGGTGACTAAGCAATGCAGGTTAAGGTTTGTTATTGCTTCAAAGTTGATCGATGAGGTGGACTTAGATGTTGTTCCTCTTGACATCTGCGGTATCGTATTGGGAAGCCCATACTTGTATGATTGAAAAGCAGTATTCTTCCGTCGTGAGAACAAGTACCATCTCACCAAAAATGGGGTGGAGTACATTGTGAGAGCTCACAATATGAAGGCTAACACCACTCGTGTTAGTGCAGGACAGATGAAGCGGCTCATCAACACTAATAAGAGATACATGCTCATGGTTGTGAGAGCAAAAGATGCTGAGGCATCCGATGTTTTCAAAGGTTGTGATCCTTCTCATAAAAAGGCTATGATTTATACTGTGGCTAACTATGATGAAATATTTCAGGAACCTACAAGTTTGCCTCCCAAAAGGGAGATTCAACATGAGATCCATCTCCAGCAGGATGCCCCTCTTCCTAATGTGGGCATGTACAGGTTGTCCGCAGTTGAAATGGCAGAGATTAAGAAGCAGGTTCAAGACTTGTTGGACCAAGGAGTGATCAGACCCAGCTCCTCTCCATGTGGTTCGCCGATTGTGTTGGTGATGAAGAAAGATGGCACATGGAGGATGTGCGTTGACTATCGGGCTCTCAACAAGATCACGATCAAGAATCGATACCTGCTTCCTCGCATAGATGACTTGCTCAACCAGTTGAAAGATGCTGTGTTCTTTACCAAGTTGGATTTGCGCAGTGGCTACCACCATATCAGAATTGCAGAAAGTGATGTGTGGAAGATGACCTTCAAGACCAAGCAAGGTCTATTTGAGTGGTTGGTGATGCCCTTTGGGCTTTGCAATGCACCTGCAACCTTTATGCGGGTAATGAATGATGTTTTCCGGCCATTCTTAGATGATTTTTTCATTGTTTATCTAGATGATATATTGGTCTTTAGTAAAACTTGGGAAGCACATGTAGGGCATGTAAAGATAGTGTTGGACACTTTGAAAAAGGAGAAATTGTATGTAAAATTGTCAAAGTGTGAATTTGGCAAAACTTCATTAGTTTACTTGGGTCATATTGTAGGAGGTGGAAATTTAAAAATTGATCCTTCAAAAGTTGATGTAATTGTCAATTGGCCTAAGCCTACTAACGCTACTGAAGTGAGAAGCTTTTTAGGAGTTGTTCAATATTGGAGGAGGTTCATTCATAACTTCTCATACATAGCATCTCCTTTGCATGCCTTAACAAGTGTAAAGAAAGCCTTCCAGTGGGGAGGTAAGCAGCAGAAAGCCTTTGACACATTGAAGGGAAAGATCAGCACCACCCCAGTCCTAGCCTTGCCCGATTTGCAGCAGCCATTTGAGATAGAGACAGATGCCAGTGGATATGCCATGGGGGCAATATTGATGCAACACCGCAAGCCTATTTGCTACCATTCAGAGACTTTTACTCAAGCAGTGATCAACTACCCCACCTATGACAAAGAGTTGCATGCTTTGGTTCAGAGTGTCAAGAAGTGGAAGCACTACTTGATGGGTAAGGAGACGATCATCCATACCGATCATCAGCCCTTGCAGTATCTCCAATCCCAGACTAAGCTCCAACAAGCTCGTCATTTCAGGTGGATGGGATTTCTTCAACAATTCCATCTAGTGATCAAGTACAAGAAGGGTACTAGTAACAAAGTGGCAGATATGCTCTCTAGACCTCCTATTGTTGCATCTATTGTTTTGAAAAATGCTTCTTTATCCCATGAAAGTTATATTGAGCAGTATGCTACTGATGATGATTTCAAGGAGATTTATGAGAAGCTAACCAATGGCACACAGGTGGAAGACTACTATTTGCAGGGAAAGTTGCTCTATCATTTGGGCAACCTATGTGTTCCTATCAGTGAAAGAGTCCATGTAATACGAGAAGCTCATACTTATCTTGTATTAGGGCATTTTGGGGTAGGTAAGACTTTGGCTCATTTGCAAAGACTCGTGTATTGGCCTCACATGAAAGACAATGTAACAAAATATGAAAAGGGGTGTGTGATGTGCTCTACTTGTAAGCCCACTAATAGAAAATTGGGGCTGTACTCACCACTTCCTGTTCCTTCCCATCCTTGGGAAAGCATTTCCATGGATTTTGTGGGGGGTTTGCCTATGTCTAGGAGGGGTCATGACTACTTGTATGTGGTCGTGGATAGGTTTAGCAAGATGTGTATTCTTATGCCATGTAAAAAGCAGGTCACTGTAGAGCAGGTTGCTTCTCTTTTCTTTCAGCATGTATGGGTTCACTTTGGACTCCCTACGTCCATTATCTCGGATCGGGACTCCCGATTCCTTAGAGAGTTTTGGACAAAGTTATGGTGTATGATGGACACCAAGCTGAATAGGAGCACCGCTTTCCATCCACAGACCGACGGATAGACAGAGGTAGTCAACAGGACAGTTGTTCATTTGCTTTGAGGCTATTGCAACAAGCATCCTAAGTTATGGGATGAACAGATCTAGTATGTGCAGCATGCCTACAACAGGGCTATGCATTCTTCCACTCAGAGCTCGCCATTTGAGACATGCTTTGGGTACTTGCCAAAGACTCCATTGGACTTGACTTATGGGAGAGAGGTTGGTTCAAGCACTTCCAAGGATGAAGACAAAGCCTGCAGGTTCATTCAGAGAGTTCAACAGGTACATCAAGCAATGCAAGAGCAGTTGGAGAAGAGTCAAGCCCAATACAAGGCTCGCCATGACAAGCATAGAGTTGATCTTCAGTTTCAGGTGGGAGATCAAGTGTGGCTTCACATCAGCAAGGAGAGGATGAAAGGAGAAGGCAAGAAGCTCAAGCCTATTAGATATGGTCCCTTCACCATCTTGGAGAAGATTAGGACGAATGCCTTTCGCTTAGAGCTACCGCCATACATGCAGATCTACTCAATGGTGAATGTGGAGAACTTGAAACTCTATGAGCCTCCCATGATCATGGATGAAAGGGAGAATGTCTCATTGCCATCAGTTGATGAATTTTCTCCTGAGTACATGGATGAGCTAAAGGAAGATGTCATCTTGGACAGAAGGACAAGGACTTCTCGCAGAGGTGATGTTGAGTATCTTCGAGTGGGCATCAAGGGCACTCATCCAAGCAAAGCCAAGTGGATTGAGAAGGAGAAAGTGAGGGAGCAATTCCCTCACCTATCTGTTGATTAGTAAAGGATTTTGGAGGCCAAAAGCTTCTCAGTGGGGAGGAATGATCCAGGAGGATCCAAGAAGGTAAAAAATTCAAAGTCCTTCAATCTCAGAAAGACCAACGTCATCTTGAAGAGCTCGTCGAGATGATTCCAACGGCGTTCGCTTCACCTCAAACGGACTCCGTATGAGAAAGTTATCGCGTTCTGTTGTATTGATGAAACAAGCAAATTTGGCAAAATGGGGGTGCCATGTGGCACCACTGACAGGGTGACACGTGGAATCCATACAGTACGGACCAATCACAAGGTGACATGTGGCAGTACGGATCCAAGCTGGCATACTGCTGACTAGGCTTACGGGTGGTGACGTGGCAATATGGATCGACGACGTGGCAGATGACTCAGCTGAGCTGGCCGACAATTGGCCGATGAGTTGGACCAATCGGTGCATGCCACGTGGCAGGCCCGAATTGGCCAAAATGGTCAGATGCAAAATAATGGCCTCCGTGGGGTTCGACCTCATGACCTCTGCGGGAATGCTGAGCGCCTTCACCAGTCGGGCTACGTGTGGTCCTTGGTATGGGTGGTTAGGAGCTTTTATTTAAGCTTGAAGAATGTTTCATATGGGCGCGAAAAAGGGCCGGGGCTAGCCTTGACCCCTGGTCCTACCACACAGCCACACAACCGGGAGCAAAGCGGAGGTGCCAGCGCGGGGGGGGGGGGTCACATGGTATGCACCAATGCCGCCACTACGAGCCACGTGATTCGAATGGAGGGTGGTTACAACCACCGCTCCCCTCCTCCCATGGGCATAGCCACCACATGGGACGCGCCCACTCTTTTAACATGTGCTTGTTAAAAACTTTGTTTATGGCGCTTAAAGTGGGTTTGTATGGTTATAATATGGTTTTAACCATATTAAAAGCCAACAAAAGGGTATGCCTTTTTTTTAAAAGGGTATTTTTAAAATATGTTTGTTTATTATTTAATAAAACAAACCCAATCGCATGAAAAACCAACTTGGGGAAGTTGTAACCAAGGCCAAGATAGGCAAATTAGTTGCAACCAAAGGAATCCATGAGACTCATGTGAAGAAGGGAAAGCCAACCTATATAAACCCATTCATTTGCCATTTCCCTTTCATGCTTTAGAGTAGAGACTTTGTAGCTAAAGGAGAGAAGGGAGATTGCATAGCTCTGTAGGAGGAAGGTACGAGTGTTTATACTCGTTTTACACCTTCTTCAGGCTTCAGAGTTGCTGGAAGCAGTCTTGTTGTGTTTTGGGCAGCAGTTCTCTTCCTGACCATTGTCGCCAAGGTATCATTGTATCATTGCCATGTATTTTGCCTTATGCTGAGATTATAGATCGGCCCTCCTATTGAGAAGCAGGCCCGGAGACGTAGTCCATCCTGGACGAACTCCGTTATCAATTTGTTGTCTTTATGTGCGTATTGTCTATGCTGTTTGGTTCTCTTCTTATGGATTTGTGAGCTTCATTCATGCTCTTTATGCAATTCATGTTAACGTCGTAGAGTAGCTAAGATCTTGTTTTCGGATCATCTTTATACCTATGAAGACTCTGTGTTATTGGGGGAAGCGGGATATATGACTTCTGATAATGTTGGTGTAATCACCCCGCTCCCGATTTTTTCCAAAAACCCGTCTTCAAATCCTTTGGTACAGTCGGTTAACTTTGTCAGATTCCAAAATGTGACTCTTAGGAAAGCTAGGAAGAATGGTTGGAAGGTGTTGGATCCTGGTGGTGGTGTGGGATAGGAACATATTCATGTTTTTGAGAGGATTGATTTAGTGGAGGAGGATATTGGTACTTATGATATTTATGGGGGCCTTAGAGTTGTTTCCCCTCGTGACATGGTTCCTTAATGTCAATTTGTTCACTGAACATTAGGTGTTTGGGGAGGGTTGCGCGAGTTAGGGCCCTTACAAACCTAATTACTACTACTCGCCCGGGTATTCTACTTTTACAGGAAACTATGTGTGAGCATGTGTCTGCGATCTCCAAAATTGCAGGTATTCTCAGTGGTTGGGAAGTATCGGCTATTAGTTAGAATGGCTTGTCGGGTGGACTATTGGTGGCCTGGGACCATAGATACTATTCCTTCTTCGTGTATCAGACCTCTTGGGGTATACTGATGAAGGGCTATTGCAGATCTGGTGATTTACAGTTATCTATATTAAACTGTTATGCTCCCTATAGGGATAGAGAAAATTTATGGCTTGGATTGCAATCTTCTGGTATTCTGAATCTGGATAATATCATTGTGGCAGGGGACTTAAATTTCACTAGCCTAGCTCAGGAAATTTGGGGGCCCAATGCGAAGATGGATGTATTGGGAAATTTCTTTTATGAGTTCCTAGTTAATAATGATTTGATTGATGTCTGCACAGGTGTCTTTACTCCTACTTGGTCCAATGGTAGAGGAGGACATGAAGGCATTCACAAAAGATTAGATAAATTTCTTGTTAAAGCTCCCTTCTTGGAGTTTTGCAAACGGTATAGATCCTGGGTTGGAGAGATAAAGATTTCAGATCACTAGCCTGTCTCTTGCAGTTAGATGACTGTGCATTTTAGCATAATTACCCCTTTAAATTTGACTGTTCTTGGTTGTCCAATGAAGAATTTGTACATTTTGTCAAGTATGCATGGTTAAATTCCAATGTTACGATTTAAATCGAGTGGATCTGTTCTGTTCGAAGTTGAAGGAGTTGAAAGGGAAAGTAACTAAGTGGATACATCAAAGGAAACAGTTGGACAGGCAGACTTTGATGGATGTGGAAACTCAATTGCAGTTACTATATTCACATAATTTGGAGGCTCCATTAGACAGTAATGGTTTTGCGCTTCTTAAGATATTAGAAGCTGAAAAAGAGAGTTTATATTTAAAAGAGGAGAAGGAGTGGCGCCTAAAGATTCGGGCACTGTGGGTAAATTTCGGTGATAAGAATACAAGATTTTTTCACACCTATGCTTCAGCTAGGAGAAACAACAATACTATTTGGAGAATGTCCGACGAGGAGGGGAAGGTGCTCACTGGTGAGAAGGATCTTCAGACTTTGGCAAAGAAATACTTCAGTAATATCTGCTCTGATGATAAAGGCTGTGACTTATTATCACAACTTCAGGTGGCTAGACTTTACCCTAAATTTTTTGAAGCTGAGGAGGCTGTGCAGGGATGTTACCTTGGAGGAAGTGGAAAGGACTCTTAAATTATTTTCCAAGGAGAAGAGTCCAGGGCCAGATGGCTGGACAGTTGAGCTATTTCTGCAGTTCTTTGATATCACGGGAGATGATATATTGAGGATGGTGGAGTATACAAGGAAACAGGGTTATATCTCGAGTGCTTTAAATTCAACTTTTATCACACTTATTCCAACAGTTAATGACCATAAGACATTTGGTGACTTCAGACCTATTGCTTTATGCAATCTGGCATATAAGATTGTTTCCAAGATTATTGTTGGTCATCTCAAGCCTGTTTTTTCAAAATATATTTCACCAGAACAATTTGGATTTTTACAAGATCGTCAAATCCATGATGTTGTTGGTATTACACAGGAATTACTACATACTATTAAATGCAAGAAATAGAAAGCAATCCTACTTAAAATGGATTTAGAGAAGGCATACGACAGAGTCAGTTGGGATTTTCTGAGGATTGTTTTGATACAAATTGGTGTTCTAGCTCTTGTAATTAATTGGATCATGGCCAGTGTGAATACTACGAGTATTGATGTACTTGTCAATGGTGCTCCCACATCATTTTTCAGTTGTTCCAAGGGAATTCGACAAGGTTGTTCTATGTCTCCTCTATTGTTTCTTTTGGTGATCAAAGGGCTGAGCCGATTGATCATACAAGCTAAACAAGAAGGTAAGATTAAAGGTTTGAAAATTTCCAAGGCTTATATCTCTCACATGTTCTATTTGTGGATGATGTATTAATTGTTGGTAGTGATTCGGTGGATGATTGGAGGGTGTATAAGGGCATTATCAACCTATTCTGTAAAGCATCAGGCATGCGGGTCAGTTTGAGAACGTCTTGTCTTTATGAAAATCTGATTGGTGAGGACAGATTGCTAGATATCCAAACTCTGCTTCCATATAACTGTTGTAAGATCATTGAGGGTTTCACCTATCTTGGCTTTTCATCTCAAGTCGAATGGCTATCTTATTAAGGACTGGCAATGGTTATTAAAAAAGTTTGAATCTAGGATATCACACTGGACATATCAGCTGCTGTCTATTGGGGGCAAACTCACATTGGTCAAGTTTGTACTTATTGGTACTCTGGTTTACTGGTTCTCATTACTTCTGAGGCCTCGTTCAGTGATCAACTCTTTAAGAAGACTTCTTTTTAACTTCTTATGGATTGGTGGTTTGAAAAAATCTAGTTTGTCTATGGTTGGATGGGAAAGGATTTCATTACCTTTCATTTATGGGGGATGGGGGATATTGGACTTATCAATTTTTAGTGAAGCACTGCGGTTAAAAAGCTTATGGAGGGCTATATCTGGCAACTCTCTCTAGTCTAAGGTCATCCATCAGAAATATATTAAATCCAAGATCTCTTATTGGTTGAGGAATCCCAGGAAAATGGTGCGGAGGGTCTCCCCTATATGGAATGGCTTTTTAAAAGTATATTGCTAGCTTGCATTTGAATTGTGTTGGAAAGTTGGGAATTGGAGTGAAGTGGCTATAGGTGTTGATCCCATTATGGGATTAAAAGGTGCATATAAATTATCAGTTGATTTATTATATATATTAAAGGGGGCTGGGTTGGTCACTCTGAATTCAATTGTTAAAAATAGTCAGTATGGATACTGGTATAATGCAGAGGATCTCCACCTGCCCTGTAATGTGGCCGGTGAATGGGATACTTATCTTCAATCATTAAATGCTGCGGGGGTCTGTATATGCCCTGAAGAGGATGTGGTGGTTTGGGATGGGAATGAGACCACGGGCAAGGTGACTGTGAGTACTGCTTACCACATCTTTAGAAAGATAGATTTTATGAAATGTAAATCTAAATCTTGATATTTTCAATGAAATAGATTTTATTCTTATTCTGATTTTAAGGGATGAGTATATGTGATAACATCACATAACCTTTGGCCAGGTTGGGATTCATGGCTTTGAGTAGGGTTTCAGGGGATATTTTCCATGGGGTTCTGCAGGATTGGGCTGAAATTGCTGGTTGATGAGGTGTTTATTGAGCAGCAACAACTTGGAGTCAAGTTGGTTCTTTTGAACCAACCCAGTACCAGCTAAGTATAAAAAAAGTGGGAAGTACGGGATTTCGTTTGTTGCTTTCTACTCGCCTTCTTTAGCCTGTGGTTTTCAGTACTTATTTTGTGGGCACTGTTTATTTTTGGTATTTGCCATCCATTTTGGTTTATCTCCCGGTTTTGCCTAAGTTTTGGGTGGGCTCCAGGTGGTTGTCGGAGTTGACACTTTGCAGATTGGGATTTTCCAATATTTGGAGCTACCATTCTTTCCTCTTTTCGTTATAGGTTCTTTTGTCATTTACTTATTGTATTGTCCTGCTTCTGGACATGTTACCCTTATTGGGCTTGTACTGACAGCTGCAAGTGATTAGGGTTTTGATGGGACAAAAGACTGGGACCTCGGGCTATGATTCCCATTTTGCTGGTCGGGGTGGGCCTTTACCTTACATTGCTTTGGAGCGGGGTGGGTTCACTCCTCCCGGTTCTATCGATATTCCACATATGGAGCGTAACCCTAACCCTAATATTGTGTGGCCCAAACGCTTCAGGGGGAGTAAGGCTCGAAAACAAAGACAGGTCAAAGCTCTGAAGGTTAGGGAGGGTTTGGACAGCTTCCATATTCCACAGGAAACTAACTTGGAGCGCATTGAAATGTTGTCTTCTAGAGCCATTGTAGGTAGGTTGGAGTTTTCGACTGGTGATCAGAAGGAATTGGTTGAATGGGTCAAGAAACATTGGATGCCCATCGTGGGGGATTTGCCGAGGGTTATGCAACTTTTGAATGGTTGGCACATGTTCATATTCTCTAAGCCTGAGCATGTAGGGATTATCTTGAAATGGTTATGGTTCTTTAAGGAGGGTTCTTTCTGCCTGAAGCGTTGGCACTTGGCTTTTGATCACTTGAGGGAAAAATAAAGTTTTCGACATTTGTGGCTACTTATCTCGGGTCTACCGATAGAATTATGGACGGAAAACATTTTAATGGGTATTGCCAATTCTGTTGGGCATTTTGTTAGACTTCATAATTGTTCTCTTTTTGGATTTGATAATCGATCTGCAAAAGTCATGGTAGAATTCGAAATGGCTTGTGGGCTTCCGGCGGAGGTTGAATTGGTGTCGGGGTCCCGGGTTTGGAGGCAGCGGCTTGATTATTTTAGGGTTCCTTTCCGGTGTTATTTTTGTCAGCAGACGGGGCATATTCGTGCTCACTGTCCGGAGATCCTGTCATTGGCTTTTGATCCCTTGAGGGAAAAAACAAAGTTTCTGACATTTGTGGCTACTTATCTCGGGTCTGCCGATAGAATTATGGACGGAAAACATTTTAATGAGTATTGCCAATTCTGTTGGGCATTTTCTTAGACTTGATAATTGTTCTCTTTTTGGATTTGATCATCGATCTGCAAAAGTCATGGTAGAATTCGAAATGGCTCGGGGGCTTCCGACGGAGGTTGAATTGGTGTCGGGGTCCCGGGTTTAGAGGCAGCGGCTTGATTATTTTAGGGTTCCTTTCCGATGTTATTTTTGTCAGCAGATGGGGCATATTCGTGCTCACTGTCCGGAGATCCTGTCATTGGCACATTTACCGCAGTCTCCTTCTCATGTCGCTTCTCATGATACCAATTTGTTGGACTAGTCCACGGGTCCTAAGGAGTGGCTTCTACATCTTGGTAAGTCATCACCACCTAATATATCCCCTTTTCCTGACATTTCAAATGTTGAATTAGATAGTATTTGGGATGTTGAGGCTAACTTGGATAAGAGAATTGCATCTGGGGATATACTCCTGAAATTGGATACACCTGAGGGGCGTGCACCCAGTAATTGGAGTGAATCCCTTTCTGTTGAGTCAAAGTCATGTCGGGATTTATTTGGGGAGGGTTCTATGTCGGTGGTTGACAATTTGGCTAATAATAACCTTTTTGATGTGGGTCAAAATGATGGTACGTTGGGGGGGTACCTTCTGGGGGGATATGTTTATCTAGAAGGGTACTAAGGGTGGTCTTTATACCTCTGAAGACTCTGTGTTATTGGGGGAAGTGGGATATATGACTTCTGATAATGTTGGTGTAATCACCCCGCTCCCGATTTTTTCCAAAAACCCGTCTTCAAATCCTTTGGTACAGTCAGTTAACTCTGTCAAATTCCAAAATGTGACTCTTAGGAAAGCTAGGAAGAATGGCTGGAAGGTGTTGGATCCTGGTGGTGGTGTGGGATAGGAACATATTCCTGTTTCTGAGAGGATTGATTTAGTGGAGGAGGATATTGGTACTTCTAATATTTCTGGGGGCCTTAGCGTTGTTTCCCCCGTGACATGGTTCCTTAATGTCAATTTGTTCACTGAACATTAGGGGTTTGGGGAGGGCTGCACGAGTTAGGGCCCTTACAAACCTAATTACTACTACTCGCTCAGGTATTCTACTTTTATAGGAAACTATGTGTGAGGATGTGTCTGCAATCTCCAAAATTGCAGGTATTCTCAGTGGTTGGGAAGTATCGGCTGTTAGTTCGAATGGCTTGTTGGGTGGACTATCGGTGGCCTAGGACCCTATATCCAAAATATTAGGTGAGTTATATGTCGTAATAATTACGTTGCAGTAAATTGCCCAACTATTTACTTGTCAATCCGGGGTACGTAAACTGACGAAGCACGTGCACTGTTTGTGCAGGAAGTAGATCTAATCTAATTTAATCTAAGTTGCTGAAATCAAATTAATCTAGGAAAGCATGGAAACACTAACTAAGAAAGCATTGAAATTGCGTAAGAGAAATACAACATGTGAAGAGTTAACAACAATGACATAAGTGAGCTCACATCCACAAATCAATAATCAAATGACAACCATGAAAGCATAACAATGAAAGGCTTGAATCACATTATGAATCTCAAATCAAGACTAATCTAACAAATACAAAATCCAATCCAATCCACTTCTATTACAACCCTCCTACAAGCTTAATCTAACTTCATTACAACTCTCTTACCAGCTTAATCTAACCTAATTCCAACTTCCTGGAATGGAGAGGGAGCACTCTCCTTTATACATGAGAGTCCTTAAGAAAAAGATAAGAATACATTAATTACAGATCCATCATTCTCTCAACTACTCTCAACCACTTCCCTATTATTACAAGATATGGTTCCTTCAAATCCTCCACATATCTCTCATGAATCCTAGATAAGATATGCCCACCAAATCTTCCATGATCTTCTCCTTAAGAATAGGCTTGAATAACTATCTCCTTTGGAATGGTGTAAGAGATATTTGAGAAGTCTCTTTGATTTAATCATTCACATATTCCTACACATTACAAAGCTCACACATAATTGAGATATATATGAAAACATGTATATTTTCTAATATTTAATCATAAATTCACTCCTAATACTAAAATGAATAAAGTGGAAAATAATAATGTGAAACCCAAATGTATTTATGCAAATGATATGATGAAGGTTTTAATAGGGTCATGAAATGTAAGGAATAGTGAAGGGAAAGGTGGATGAAAATACGACATTTCTGAGTCCTAACATCCTCCCCAACTGAAGGTGTTGCATGTCCTCATGCAACCATGCATGGATCTTCTGAAGAACCTTTGGCATTTAAACTTTGGCTTTGATTGATGATGTCTTTTTAATGATGAATGTTTCCAAGATATGTGGGAGACATGAGTAACAGCTCATGAGTAACAGCTGGCATTTTCCTACGGTTGGTTCTTGTGTAACAACCATGAATATAAGAATGTTGGTTCTTGTGTTAACAACATTCATTTTTTATTTTTATATATTTTTTTCGCTTGCTGTTATGATAATAATTGTAACCACACACTTCACTGGAAATCATAAGCTATCAATGTGCATAAGAGAGCATCACTGAGTATAAGAAATCCATTTCTCAATTTGGTATGAATCATGCCAATGTATATCAATGCATGAAGTAAAGTGCATCAGGGGATTGTTGGAAAAGAAATTTTTAGGAATGGTAAATGGGATGACAATGGAATGATGATAAAGGAAAAATGTGGTGATTATGACAATAGTTCCCCCTCCCCAACTGAATCGGTTGCATGCCCTCATGCAATGTAGTGTAGGTCATGGAAGGGAAAACGAAATGAAGTGTGGTGAGGGAATTTTCCAAAATATTCAAGTCAGCATAGAAGGAATTTCATGATCAAAGCTTAGAAAACAACATACCTCCACTTACCCAAAATGTAGATGAACTATGCAATAGGAATGTAGTTGTTGTAGCTGCTGGAGTAGAAAATCGTGACTAATATTGTAGCTGCAACTACTGTAACGGCTGGCAGAAAGAATATGGAACTGCGACGGCTGGAAGATGGAAGGTGTCACTGCTGTAGGATCATAAAAATGTAGCTGTGAATGGCGTCGTTGCTGTAACGTGAAAGATGGCACTGTTGTAGGAACATGTGAAAGGTGACTGCTACTGTAGCAGCACTACTGTAACAACAAGTGCTGGAACGGCTAAAACAATAGCTGTCGGAACTGATGTAACTACTGGAACAGCAACTGCTGTAACGATGACTGTTGTAACAGCAACGGCTAGAACTGCAGCGATGGTCACTACTGAATCAGAGCATGTGAAGTGGAGAGATCTGAACTGGTGCTGATGAATCATGAAAATGTGGAACTGTCAAACTCTCATAGATGGATTCAAGCTGCTGGAACTGTTGAGGGAATCAGGAAAGAGTGTATAGTCTTCACCCGCTACAAACCCGATGGTACAATTCTAAGCATGCGAATGGATGTGTCGATGTCGAGCATGAAGAGAAATCACTGGATTACCGACCATTGATGAATGCCGTTAACCAGTGCGAGGCAACTCACCATTGATGTCAATGAGTGCCAAGGTACCCGAGTACATCTTGTGAAGTGCGAATGGATGTGCTGAGGTCGAGCCACTTGCAAGATCTGATGATCAAGGGACATTGATGTATTCCCGTGATCGTCAGCGAGAGAACTTGCCATTAAGGCATGCAAGCCTCTAGGTACTCAAAATGGACTCTAGTCTATATCCCAGATAAGGTGCTGAAGTCGATGGGGCAAGACTGTTGAAAGGTGGGCCTTAAGGAATCCCACATCAGTCAACGCGAGTTTTTACAAAAAGATTGGTAGGACTATAGAAAAGATCTCAGTAGCAACAATGCTTATGGAAAGGGAATGTAATTATGGAGAGGGAGCGGAATGGTTTTATTGGCGAGGAAAAAGATGAACTGAAAAATGGGGTAAACTGTATGCAATTCAGAAAAATAGGCATGTGTGAAGTCATGACAGATAAGGTAATGGAATATTGGACTCCAACAGGGATGACTAATGTGCTTTGAAGGAGAAATGTGGGTAAACAAATCATGACGCAATTGGTTTATGTGTAGCTGCAAATGTCATGAAATGTGCGATGAGAAGCAGCTTCTTCAAGCTATCAACAAATCATTTTTTTCTCTGATTTTTTTTTTTTTTTTTTAATTTTTTTTTCTTTTTATACATATATATTTTTTTTATAATTTTTTTTTGAATCACTGCAGCATTAAAAATGATCGTCTGTGAATCTGAAAAGAAACTTAGTACCAATTCTGCATGAAAACTGTCAGAGTTTCGAAAATATAATATGCAGAAATAAGTATTAATGCGGCAGATTAAAAATAAAAGACATTGTTACCTGTTGCCGTTGCGCTTGCGCAGCTGTTCAACGCGCAGCTACACTCAAATGGCCGTTTAACGCGCAGCTGTTCAATACGCAGCCGTTCAATGCGCAGCTATACAATGCGCAACTGTTCAATACGTAGTTGTTCAATGCGCAGCTGTTCAATGTGCAGCTGTTCAACGCGCAGCTGTTCAATACGCAGCTGTTCAATACGCAGCTGTTCAATACGCAGTCGTTCAATGCGCAGTTGTTCAACGCGCAGCTATACAATGCGCAGCTGTTCAATGCGCAGCTGTTCAACGTGCAGCTGTTCAATACGCAGCTGTTCAATACGCAGCTGTTCAATACGCAGCCGTTCAATGCGCTGCTGTTCAACCAAAGCATGTGTCTTTGAAAATTTTTGTGATTCTCGAAAATCATTTTGGCATGAAATGTGATTGTCTCCGAAACCTGACGGTCCTGGCGAATCTAGTTTCTTCATCAATTCCTGTTTGAAGTGACTTGAGAAAAACAAATTAGCGTGAAGCGTAAATAACCATGCATTTGTATTGTTTTCAGGAATGATGGAAATTTTTAACCTTTTTGATAGAAAAAGATAGGCCGTTATTGTCAAATTGCAAAGTGAAGCAGTAAAAATAACTATCGAAATCATGAAAATCATAGCAAACCGTGCATTTCTTCTTCTTTTCCTCTTTGATAGTTTTATGATTTTTATTGTTTTTGTTCTTCACACAAAAGAAATTTAAAAAATGATGCAATATGTCAAAAATACTCAAAATCAAAGAACTGATCTGTAGATCTGCATGCCCTCATATCCTTAAAGCTTCCAACAACACTGCTTGTCTCAGCTTCATCAAATCTTCCCATGTGCATGAGTAACAGTTTGTTGATAGTTATCACTAAAGTTTTGGAATTCAAGCTTTGAAAATTGTGCCAAGTATGATCCTCATCGATTGCTGCATTAATTCGAATTTTTTTATTTTTTTTATTGCATGATCAACCCTGTAAATTGTTAGATATAATTCAGAGCATACAATTCTAGTGCAACAAATAACAACTCGGAAGGAAACAGAAACATCGATCCTGACTAGAGTGACATGCTGCCTGCAAAAACACATCGATCATGGATGCCGAGGGCAGAAATATGTCACACAAATTTTATTATCTCCTGCAACCTGTACGTTGTTCCATTCTGCCCCCATGACTATGCTTAATTCTCATCCTCGTAAATTGAGGTTCCTATTATGACACCTGTGAAAGATGGACCAGTCAACAAATGTTTCGAGATCATGCGTACTTCTTTCTTTCAGCCTGCGGCCACATACCATTGTAAGAACAACAGGATAAACGAAATACTGTTTCCGATCATAAAAAACACACAAAACCAAAATGCAGAATGATAAAAATAGTTCATTAATACTCGTCTCCTTCATTTAATGGGTGTTTTGTGTTGCTGCAGACTTGGAAGAGTACACCTCTTATCCCTAATGGATGCATATATCAACTTGGCGTTCCTTTGGCTGTTAAGTATTCGGAGCTCCTTCCTTGAAACTTTCATCGTGTGATTGTATCATCGCCTAAAAAAAACATTGTGTAATTCTCCCTGTGTATCGGTGGACGTGTATCAGCATGTATTATTCCCCTAAGTAACTGAGTGGAAGGGACTTGTGATTGCTTCTATTCCAGAACGGTGGCGGTATTGGGATTTCATCCACAGCTTTCAGACTCCCCGTTGTACTTGGAACTACGCTCCCGTAGTAACTGCTTCATCCGCACGAAACACTGCAAGCTTATACACAATTATTTTTCTTTTAATGAAATCGTCCTCATCTTCTTCATTCAATGTTTTTTCGTTAATTCAAAGACACTTTAAAGAGGACAGATAAGCAAAATCAAACCTGTGCTTGAAGGTTTTCAATGGAAAGCTTTTACCTGTAAGAATCATTGTATCCTTCCGGTCAAAGTTCCTGAGCACAAGACATACCTGTGCGTGATCTCATTGCTACAACATTTCATGAATTAAGACTTTTACCTCGTCATTGCCACTTTCAAAAACTCGAAAAATAGGTGTACCCAAATAGTGCAGGAATCCAGCATGTATCCTCATTGATCTTACCCTGAATCTTGTTTTCTATGCGTGAAAACTTAGAATTCACTTGAAAATGGTTAGTTGCAGCTATTGTTTCGGTACTCGGCTCCTTCAAACGAATTTTGTACTGTTCAGTACATTGAGAACCTCATCGAGGACAGTGACCTGGAGTTCTTTGACTGTGTTCGTTCTACCTGTAGTGACATTCTCACGGATTCATACATACAGAAATTCTCAGAAGCTCTCTTTGTAAGAAATATATTACATAACCATTTTTATATCTTTTGGCTCCCTCGTGATGCTGGCAGGTCCACGATTTGTCAAATCCAAGGCATCAATCTTTGTCACATGAAGAGTTATGGATATATCGCTTATGCCCTTGACCACAGCCAGAGTTCTTTGATCTTGGCAAGGGGAGATTAGATATGGAGAGGATACGATCAGTATCTATCCTTGATGCAGAAAAAAAACATTCACGATTATCGTGCCAATCATCCTGATGCAGGTGCTTAAATAGACTCAAATCATGGCTTTAGTTTTCGTTGAACACCATCTTGCGACCATGGCAATCTCATGCCTCTACCATTTCATATTTTAGAGCTTTATTTTGACGGTGCTCCAGCTGCTGGAAGTGCTCTTGGTGTTGTTCGTGGAACTATTGGTTATGCTGTTCCTTCTTAATCGTGCATCTGCTTCTGTCTTTTGTTTGCAGGACAACCGGTTCTGCCCCTTGTTCTTATGATGCGGCCTATGAAACTTGGTATACGGACGTGCCAATGAGATCGATCATGCATGCCACCGACTTGGGAAACATTTCTCTTTGACAGGATTTTCCCTGCATGGTAACGTTACATTATGTATCTGCAATAAAAAACATCAGTGTTGTTTTTATCTATAGCAGACAATTGGTTGTCAAATGCTCGTCTTCCACAGAGCCATGCTTGAGAGCATGTTGAACAAGTCGAATACTCAAAGGAGCATATTCAGAGAATACATATGCAATATCGTTGGGATTTGCATTATCAACATCATTGACAGGCGCGAAAGCATTGGGTAGGTGCGCGGTGGAGAACAGAACCTCGACTTTTTCCTTATTTTCAAGGTTCCATTGTGATTTTTAGGAAAAGGCGAGAGATTTTGTGTTGTCCTCACGACCCTGCTACCAACGCACAGACTTAAGCTTGGATGCCTTCATTATTGCCCGGAAATGTATTAAAATAATGCTAATGACAGTGATGTGTTGCAGCTGTAGGAACTCAAGCATAAACTCCTCAATATTTAGGTCTAAAATCCAGAAGCGTAACTCCTCCTCGTCTTCAATGTTGCGTTGCTTCGGTTGTTGAGTATTCAGAGCCCTTTCCTCCTTCAAGTGATACCATTCCTCATGATAGACTCGGATTTTGATATGGTAATCATTGTAATTTTTGAACTCAAGATATGTTTCCATGAATTGCTATTAAATAGAATCGCTTGAGGCGCACCGATAACCTGCTCCTGCGAGCATAATCATCAACAGTGTGTAAACATGATACCGTGAGACTCGTTTCTTCCTCTTGCATACGTTATGGAGATCGACGAGTTATTTGTGCAATTGATTTTCATGAAATAGCTCACAGAGCTAAAACGTAAGGGATGGATGATCAATTATGGATCTGGATATGCGTTGCTTCATTGTTTGTAAGTGAGGAAGATATGGAAGGTCGGGTCATACAATAAGAAATAAAATTATGCAGGCTTCTTTGTAAATACAAATATTTCCAACTCCCACGCATTCATTTCAACATGCATAGCGATTGTGTTGCTGTAGGTTAAGTTGCATGAGGACCGTTCGTTCATTGATTTGGGCTGATTATACAGAATCACCACCACTTGCTTCCTTCAGAATAAATTGAAACCAGAGTGAAGCCCGAAATACACAGGATCGAGTGCTTAAACAAGTCTTCCTACTGATGTAAACCGACTAGATCATAGATCAATTCTTATTGTGACTAGTTGCGGCCTGCTATGTTTTGTTTCGGGACCTGGCATACCATTATTGATGGAAATGGAGGATCTGTAAATCGCAGATATGGAGGATTGCATTATGTAACCATCTTGTTCTGAGGGATAAGCCTAGCCAACGAATCTTTTCTCAGGAAATCGAGTTTGGAAAAGTGGAATGAGAGAAAGAATGACAGCTGGAAAGAGTGCCTCAAATGAAGATCATCATTCTAAGTATGGAAGAGATGAATCAACAAGAAGATTGCAGCAAATTAAATTGATACCTAATCAAAGGATAAATTGGATTTAGTTTTGGAACCACCGGCGGAAAAATCTCTTTGTTCAATTGGACGTACAAGTGGATCCTACGTGGAAGATACGAGATGAATATTGATCACATAAATTAAATGATTATTATTGCTGCAATCATATCGGTCAGAATTTTCCTTTCGGGATATGAATCTAGAAATGGATCGGCTTACCTCGTCTCTGCATTTATGAGTTGAACGATTCACAACCCAAGTTTAGCAGATGCGTGAGGAATTGCAGGCAGTTGAAACAGCCAGCAAGGGATTCGCAACAACCAGAATTGTAATTATTTGCGTTGTTTTTATTCGTTTTAGACTGAGGAAAGAGCTTCAAATCTGAATGATTTTATTGTTTTGCAGATTTTCGGTTTGGCAACGTCCATGACGAATTGACTAAAATTTTCTAAGGAAAGATCCCAGGAGCAGATTACCGTGAAAAGATAAGGATAGACAAATTAAATCGACTGCAAAGACGCGTTGGATGATAGTGCATGGCATTTGAAGTCATAGAAATTTATGCTAGATTAGATTTGCCCATAATTTCCAGTTGGCTATCCCTGCTGGACTAAGAGTTTTAACGATCAGAAAATAGTAGTTTCAGGATTAAAATTCAGTTGAAGACAAATAATCGAAGGTCTAGTTCCAAACAAATCCATACCGATTTCGAGATTTATTTTGGACAACCTAATGATTAGAGAAATTTTGATCCCTTATCCCTTTATGCTCTCATTCATAGTTTCCTGTCATATTCTTTTCTCTCACACGTTTTAATTGTTGTTTTATTCCGCTCACAGTTTTATTCAATTGTTTGCTGCAGAATTAATGTTTCATGTTTTGTTGCAGGCTTAGTTCCAGGCATTGACAGAACAAAAGCAAAAATATGGCATTGCTGTGACTTCAACCGACGAGAAGCTTATAGACGTGACACTGTTTGGGTGGTGTTTCAGCTACAGCTGTAACAACATGATTTTTACAGTTTCAGCATGTAGTTTTTGCAGGCCATTTATTTTTGTTAGCAAATGGAGGTCTAAAAAAAAATAAAAAAATTAGAGCATCTTTATTCTTTCTGAAAATCGTTATAGCCATCCTATTTCTGATCCTCAGATCGCACTAAGCGCGGAGGAGAGCATACTTATTGAAAAATTAAAAAAACTGAAAAATCTACCTATTCTATGCTAATTAAAACTTAGAATTATGTTAAGTGTAGTCAACTATCCAATGTAACCAGGCACGTAACAGTAACAACAATATATTCTCTTTCAAGTTTGTAAATAATAATAATCAGAAATATGTATAAACATGCGAAATTTGTTGAAACACTAAATTAACAAAATAAAAACTAAATGCATCTAACCTAGTGCGTGCTTGAAACCATTGTTCGATGAGACTTTCATAAGCGCAATTCGCCTCGCTTAGATCATGTTGCAGCTCCTCATTATCTTTCTCGATTTCCTGTTCTGATGCATAAGAATTCTCATTCGTTGGTGGAGGAGTGATTAAACTCTCGGCCGCTGTCAAGATCTCTTCCTCGTGAGAGGAGGAGATCCCGACTTTTGCAAGCATCTAAGTGAGTTGTTCCAAGCTGATACTCATGATTAAACCATATTGTAAAAGGGATTCTTACAGCACCCAAATCAAAATCTGAAAATCACTCTTGCTGAAAACAAAACACTCTTGCTGAAACACATCAAAACCTCTTCACAGTTGCAGAAATTGAAATTGCAAAAACATGCTTGCAGAAATTGAAATTTACACTAAATTGCAGAAATTGAAACACACTTGCAGAAATTGAAATTTACACTAAGTTGCAGAAATTGAAACACACTTGCAGAAATTGAAACACACTTGCAGAAATTGAAATTTACTCTAAATTGCAGAAATTGAAACACACTTGCAGAAATTGAAATTTACTCTAAATTGCAGAAATTGAAACACACCCTTCATGCCCTTACCCTAATGTCACCTCAGAGTTAGGAGCATGAATAATCACACTTGCATAAAAATAAATAAATAAAATTAATACCTCAATCCTTTGTGCTTCCCCGGCAACGGCGCCAAAATGTTAGGTGAGTTATATGTCGTAATAATTACGTTGCAGTAAATTGCCCAACTATTTACTTGTCAATCCGGGGTACGTAAACTGACGAAGCACGTGCACTGTTTGTGCAGGAAGTAGATCTAATCTAATTTAATCTAAGTTGCTGAAATCAAATTAATCTAGGAAAGCATGGAAACACTAACTAAGAAAGCATTGAAATTGCGTAAGAGAAATACAACATGTGAAGAGTTAACAACAATGACATAAGTGAGCTCACATCCACAAATCAATAATCAAATGACAACCATGAAAGCATAACAATGAAAGGCTTGAATCACATTATGAATCTCAAATCAAGACTAATCTAACAAATACAAAATCCAATCCAATCCACTTCTATTACAACCCTCCTACAAGCTTAATCTAACTTCATTACAACTCTCTTACCAGCTTAATCTAACCTAATTCCAACTTCCTGGAATGGAGAGGGAGCACTCTCCTTTATACATGAGAGTCCTTAAGAAAAAGATAAGAATACATTAATTACAGATCCATCATTCTCTCAACTACTCTCAACCACTTCCCTATTATTACAAGATATGGTTCCTTCAAATCCTCCACATATCTCTCATGAATCCTAGATAAGATATGCCCACCAAATCTTCCATGATCTTCTCCTTAAGAATAGGCTTGAATAACTATCTCCTTTGGAATGGTGTAAGAGATATTTGAGAAGTCTATTTGATTTAATCATTCACATATTCCTACACATTACAAAGCTCACACATAATTGAGATATATATGAAAACATGTATATTTTCTAATATTTAATCATAAATTCACTCATAATACTAAAATGAATAAAGTGGAAAATAATAATGTGAAACCCAAATGTATTTATGCAAATGATATGATGAAGGATTTAATAGGGTGATGAAATGTAAGGAATAGTGAAGGGAAAGGTGGATGAAAATTCGACATTTATGAGTCCTAACAGTACCTTCTGGGGGGATATGTTTATCTAGAAGGGTACTAAGGGTGGTCTTTATACCTCTGAAGACTCTGTGTTATTGGGGGAAGTGGGATATATGACTTCTGATAATGTTGGTGTAATCACCCCGCTCCCGATTTTTTCCAAAAACCCGTCTTCAAATCCTTTGGTACAGTCAGTTAACTCTGTCAAATTCCCAAATGTGACTCTTAGGAAAGCTAGGAAGAATGGCTGGAAGGTGTTGGATCCTGGTGGTGGTGTGGGATAGGAACATATTCCTGTTTCTGAGAGGATTGATTTAGTGGAGGAGGATATTGGTACTTCTAATATTTCTGGGGGCCTTAGCGTTGTTTCCCCCGTGACATGGTTCCTTAATGTCAATTTGTTCACTGAACATTAGGGGTTTGGGGAGGGCTGCACGAGTTAGGGCCCTTAAAAACCTAATTACTACTACTCCCTTAGGTATTCTACTTTTATAGGAAACTATGTGTGAGGATGTGTCTGCGATCTCCAAAATTGCAGGTATTCTCAGTGGTTGGGAAGTATCGGCTGTTAGTTCGAATGGCTTGTTGGGTGGAATATCGGTGGCCTAGGACCCTATATACTATTCCTTCTTCGTGTATCAAACCTCTTGGGGTATACTGATGAAGGGTTGTTGTAGATCTGGTGATTTACAGTTATCTATATTAAACTGTTATGCTCCCTATAGGGATAGAGAAAATTTCTGGCTTGGATTGCAATCCTCTGTTATTCTGAATCTGGATAATATCATTGTGGCAGGGGACTTAAATTTCACTAGACCAACTCAGGAAATTTGGGGGCCCAATGCGAAGATGGATGTATTGGAAAATTTCTTTTCTGAGTTCCTAGTTAATAATGATTTGATTGATGTCTGCACAAGTGTATTTACTCCTACTTCGTCCAATGGTAGAGGAGGACATGAAGGCATTCACAAAAGATTAGATAAATTTCTTGTTAAAGCTCCCTTTTTGGAGTTTTGCAAATGATATAGATCCTGGGTTGGAGAGATAAAGATTTCGGATCACTGGCCTGTCTTCTTGCAGTTAGATGACTATGCATTTCAGCATAATTACCCCTTTAAATTTGACTATTCTTGGTTGTCCAATGAAGAATTTGTACATTTTGTCAAGGATGCCCGGTTAAATTCCAATGTTGCTCACGATTTAAATCCAGTGGATCTGTTCTGTTTGAAGTTGAAGGAGTTGAAAGGGAAAGTAACTAAGTGGATACATCAAAGGAAACAACTGGACAGGCAGACTTTGATGGATGTGGAAACTCAATTGCAGTTACTATATTCACATAATTTTGAGGCTCCATTAGACAGTAATGGTTTTGCGCTTCTTAAGAAATTAGAAGCTGAAAAAAGAGAGTTTATATTTAAAAGAGGAGAAGGAGTGGCGCCTAAAGAGTCAGGCACCGTGGGTAAATTTCGGTGATAAGAATACAATATTTTTTCACACCTATGCTTCACCTAGGAGAAACAACAATACTATTTGGAGAATGTCCGACGAGGAGGGGAAGGTGCTCACTGGTGAGAAGGATCTTCAGACTTTGGCAAAGAAATACTTCAGTAATATCTACTTTGATGATAAAGGCTGTGACTTATTATCACAACTTCAGGTGGCTAGACTTTATCCTAAATTTTTTGAAGTTGAGGAGGCTATGGAGTTGTGCAGGGATGTTACCTTGGAGGAAGTGGAAATGACTCTTAAATTATTTGCTAAGGAGAAGAGTCCAGGGCCAGATGGCTGGACAGTTGAGCTATTTCTGTAGTTCTTTGATATCATGGGAGATGATATATTGAGGATGGTGGAGTATACCAGGAAACAAGGTTATATCTCCGGTGCTTTAAATTCAACTTTTATGACACTTATTCCAAAAGTTAATGACCCTAAGACATTTGGTGACTTCGGACCTATTGCTTTATGCAATCTGGCATATAAGATTGTTTCCAAGATTATTGTTGGTCATCTCAAGCCTGTTTTTTCAAAATATATTTCATTAGAACAATTTGGATTTTTACAAGATCGTCAAATCCATGATGTTGTTGGTATTACACACGAATTACTACATACTATTAAATGCAAGAATAAAAAAGCAATCCTACTTAAAATGGATTTAGAGAAGGCATACGACAGAGTCAGTTGGGATTTTCTGTTGATTGTTTTGATACAAATTGGTGTTCCATCTCTTGCAATTAATTGGATCGTGGCATGTGTGAATACTATGAGTATTGTTGTACTTGTCAATGGTGCTCCCACATCATTTTTCAGTTGTTCCAGGGGCATTCGATAGGGTTGTTCTATGTCTCCTCTATTGTTTCTTTTGGTGATCGAAGGGCTGAGCCGATTGATCATACAAGCTAAACAGGAAGGTAAGATTAAAGGTTTGAACATTTCCAAGGACTTATATCTCTCACATGTTCTATTTGTGGATGATGTATTAATTGCTGGTAGTGATTCGATGGATGATTGGAGGGTGTATAAGGGCATTATTGACCTATTCTTTGAAGCTTCAGGTATGCGGGTTAGTTTGATAAAGTCTTGTCTTTATGAAAATCTGATTGGTGAGGATAGATTGTTGGATATCCAAACTCTGCTTCCATATAAGTGTTGTAAGATCACTGAGGGTTTCACCTAGCTTGGATTTCATCTCAAGCCGAATGGCTATCTTATTAAGGACTGGCAATGGTTATTAAAAAAGTTTGAATCTAGGATATCACACTGGACATATCAGCTGCTGTCTATTGGGGGCAAACTCACATTGGTCAAGTTTGTACTTATTGGTACTCCGGTTTACTGGTTCTCATTACTTCCAGTGCCTTGTTCAATGATCAACTCTTTAAGAAGAATTCTTTTTAACTTCTTATGGACTGGTGATTTGAAAAAATCTAGTTTGTCTATGGTTGGATGGGAAAGGATTTCATTACCTTTCATTTCTGGGGGATGGGGGATATTGGACCTATCAGTTTTTAGTGATGCACTGTGGTTAAAAAGCTTATGGAGGGCTATATCTGGCAAATCTCTCTGGTCTAAGGTCATCCATCAGAAATATATTAAATCCAAGATCTCTTACTGGTTGAGGAAGCCCAGGAAAATGGTGCGGGGGGTCTCCCCTATATGGAATGGCTTTTTAAAAGTATATTGCTAGCTTTCATTTGAATTGTGTTGGAAAGTCGGGAATGGGAGTGAAGTGGATATAGGTGTTGATCCCATTTTGGGATTAAAAGGTGCATATAAATTATCAATTGATTTATTATATATATTAAAGGGGGCTGGGTTGATCACTCTGAATTCAATTGTTAAAAATACTTAGTATGGATACTGGTATAATGCAGAGGATCTACACCTGCCCTGTAATGTCGCCAGTGAATGGGATACTTATCTTCAATCATTAAATGCTGCGGGGGTCCGTATATGCCTTGAAGAGGATGTGGTGGTTTGGGCTGGGAATGAGACCACAGGCAAGGTGACTGCGAGTACTGCTTACAGTTGTATCATTAAGCGCAGATGCATTTTTCCCAACCACTGGTGGTACAAGATAATTTGGCACTGGTATATTCCACTTAAACTTAAATGTTTTATTTGGTTTGTGCTACAGGATAAGTTAAGAACATGGGATAACCTTGCTATTATTGGATGGATGGGCCCTAGTCAATGCATACTTTGTAAATGTTGTTTTGAATCTGCACTTCATCTCTTTTTGGAATGTCCTTTCACGCGTAGTTTGTGGGAGAAATTTTATCAGATTTTGGGAATAACTGTGAATTGGGGGTGGCAGTAATGTGGAATCCTCTCTGAAATTGTGGATTAAGAACTGCAAAATATATTCTACTTTACGTGTCTTTATCTGTTGGTCTGTGTGGTGGGCAAGAAATAAGGCTACTTTTGAGGATCTCCATCCTAGTCTGGATCGTGCATATAATTCAGCATTGTGTCACTATTTAAAATTTTAGAATGATCAAAAACTTCCTGCCCTACGCAATATTGGGAATTTCCATCTTATTATTAATGATCCTGCACTATTATTTGATGGGGCAGCAAATTTGGGAAATTGTGGAGCATGTGGGGTTATTTTCATTAGTTCGGATCACTATTTCACTCTTCGTCTAAAATGTGGCAAAGGAACGAATATGAAGGCAGAACTTTTGGCATTATGGATCATGGTCTGTCACGCGGGTGGCAAATCTCTTTGGACTCGTGAAGGTGAAGATCTTTGGTGATTGTAGAGTTACTATTAAATGGTCAAGGGGTGAGTTTGATCTGAAGGTATTGAATTTGGTTTACTGGTGCAACAGAATTAAGTGTGAACTTGGTACTTTCAACTCTTTGTCCTTGGAACATATTTACAGAGAATTTAATTCTCAGGCTGATCAACTGTCAAAAGTGGCATTGGAGGGGGAGGATGGATACTTACATTGGGATGAATTTTGGGAGAACCAGCTGATAGACTCTGGCACTATGTATTTTCTAGATTAGTGTCCCTTGGAACTCCTTTTTGGCTTAAGGATGTTGTAATTATTTTGGTTTTGTTATTTTGGGGGGTTTAACTGAACTTTAAGTTTGAGGGATGATCTGGGAAAGACAGCTTTTGTATGTTGATATCATGTACTATTTGATTCAGTATTGAATAACAATAGTATGCTTTTTTTCGAGGGAAAAAAGTTTATGATATTTAAGATTATTTGTCTAGTTTTGTTGATATAATCTTCATATCTAATGAATCTCTCTTTTAGGAGGTTTAACGAGTATATAAAAGAGTCATCAATCCCTTCTCAAAGAAAAACATTGCTCTTTTATGGAGTTTTAACAAAGTAATGATGATGGAGTAATTTTTTAATTTAAAAAAAGAGTCAACCAACTTGCATTTCCTCTTTAGGGCTCTTCGTTATTCAGCAAGTAGCATGAGAAGCCATTGTATCTATATTTCAAATCTTTGTTTGTGGATCTATGCCTGTTGGAAGAAGTTTTAGGTAAGATCATTTAGATTTATGTACAATGCATTGACTAATATATTGCGGTTTTTTTCCAAGGAAAAAAAGTCATTGTATCTATATGTTTCCATTGCTTAGCTTGTTGGCCAATGCTATTACATTGCAAAATGTGATGTGAGGTCTTCTAGTAAGATATTTTGAAAAACATGGCATTAAAACAAATTAATTGAAGGTATTTTTTTTGTTAATATAATTTATATATGTACACCATATATTAAATTTTCAAATATTTATTAATCGGTTTTATAAAACATTGTCAAATGTAAGGATAATGGATTAATTTTACCAAAATATACATGTCAAGTTGAATTTCAGAAAGATATGTGTCAAACTAGCCTTGTAGATTATTGTACAAACTTGGAAAATAAGGATGGAAATGGAACATTTGTAACAACATTTGGAGTTTGGGGAAGGCCTCATACAATATGAGTCGGGAGGCACTTGTAAACTTTTGGAGTTTGGGGGAGGCCCAGCCCTACATCGAATAGTCATGATGCCCCCCCCGATACAACTATTCTTGTTTAGCGTTTTATTTATTAGGCTTGAGTTGTTGTGGCGCCTTAGACATGTTTATTTTTTATACTTATGGTTATTTTCTTTCAAATGTTTTAGCTTAAGCCAACTCAATTTTTTGAGCTTTGTTTCTTTTTGCTAGTGCTAGTATTTTTAGTGTTAGTGGTCAATGCTTGGACAACCCATTGTGTTTGTATTAAAGCAATGTGGATATGGTTCTACTAATTGTAAAAGGTAGCTTTAATATTGTTTTAAAACAATCTTGACATATATTCTCCAATTTAGTAAAAATTTGTGGTTAGTCTTCCAAATATTGTCATTTGCTCACATTCCATTCATTTTTATGCATTCAATCCTAAATTATTTACAATTTGAACTTAGATTTAGTAATCCAATCTAGTTGCATAACCCTAATTAGTTTGAAATTTTAAATTGCAATTCAATTATTGATAATCATTGCAATGAGAGAAGCCTGGTGAATTCTACAAGACAATATGGACGTGACATTTAATGTAACTAATAAATTAAAATGAAATAATATATATATATATATATATATATATATATATATATATATATATATATATATATTAAAAAGGAACAAAACAAAATCCTATCATAATATACACACACCAACCATACTAATGAAAACAAATATAAAAATAAAATAAACTAGCATAGGTCCATCTTAACCCAATTATTTAAGCATCGAGAAGTTTGAGACCTAGTTTCTTTCTAATTTGTCTTGGTGCTTAATAGATCTCGGGTTAAGATGGATAAAGGCTAGTGATATATGTGTGTGAAAAATATTTTGCATGTGACTTTGCATCTTCTACAATAGAATAGAGATTAAATTACCGGAGAACACGACACTACACAAAACATAGTATCTGAGTTCATGTTATGTGCAAGAGTTTCAAGAAATGAAAGTGTATGCTATCTTGTTAGTGGTTTTACAAAAGAAAGCACCATTGTTGTGGTCCTTCACTAAATATGAATAAATACCAACATATTTAAGAACATGATAGAAAAAATTCAATCATAAATCCTTAAGACATATTGGCCTCCGCGTTAATGAATGGACCATATTACATTTATGGCCTGATAACTACATATTGGGCCTTATGTAATAATAACCAACATAGTGGACCTAGTCCACATTACACTAAATGGCCACCATACATATGCTATTATTAATTCTAATGGGTCATTATGTCCCCGTTACATCACTAAGATGAACTACTAGTGATGTAATGATGATCCAAGGGTTAATAGAGTCAATAATAGTAATAAGTACAATTGTTATTTTCCGAGGAAAAAAAAAGTACAATTGTTATTTAATGTATTATGAATTGTTCAAATTTATTAAGCAACGAAACAACCATCCAAGTTTATATTAGAAAATTTAATAGCAAAAATTATCGTCATAAATTCATTTCCCAATTTGTTTTCAATAAAATAAAAGTTAAACCCAAAGACAGATTCACAAGGAAAAAAGTGCAACCATAATGAACACATTCACATTGAAAAAGGATAGGGGTGGTAAGCATGGGGGGGTTCCCTATGACCCCGAAGGAAATGAAGAATACACCTTCTCTTGGGGTCTAGGAACAATGACAAACAACCAAGGCATAAATGATCACTCTATGGAAAGGCCTTTGCAAAGTAAAGTCTACAAAAATTGGAATCTTGGTAATAAAACAAGACTTGGCGATTACTATACCAGCCTCTACAACATAAGTCTCCCCAAAGACAACTATCTATAGAGAATAATGCTATGAATTCAAACTCTCCTGAAAGATATAAGAGAGGCCAATTTATTCCATGTTCTATGTGGTCTCAACAATGAAGAAGACAAGCAAACTAATCTTGGATGCCACTTATAAGGGGTTAGTTTAAAAGAAAACGGAGGGAGGGAGGGATTCACACCCCTTCCCTAAGTTAATGACCCTCTCCCAATCTTGAATGCAAATTGCCAAGTGTAAAACTCATCCCTTCTCGAAGTATCGGACTTTTGAAGTGTTTGTCCATACTGCAAGTCTGTAGGGAGGCCTCTCCCTCTCACTAGCTCTGTTGAATGGAAACATAATATTGGATTCTCAAAACCCAGCCTACTTGTGGCACTACGACATGGTTATGGTATTATGTGGATCTGAGTTTGGAACTCATCCACCTGGTTCATGGACCATCATGGTGGTTCTTTACAATGTGAAATTCTCTAGGACGCTCTCATTCTTACACAATTACATTAGCTTGTCCACCTATAGTTGGGTCATCATGTCAGCCTCTGAGATTTTTGCGATGCTTGGCCATTTCACCAGCTAATTGGATTTGTTGAGTGGTAGTGTCACTTCGTTCCACTATAATTTAATCCTTTTGTGGCTTTGTTTTATGATTATGTTAGCCCGTGGGTTTTGGTTTGGGACACAGCCTTCTGGTTAATGGTCTGGTTTGGTGGTTTTCTATGTTGTTGTATTGTATAGTCAAGTCGCCTCGAGGGCACTCTTGTCCTCACATAGTCACACCATCTATTTTACTCACAGTTGGATCACTATGAAAGTCTCTTGTTTGGTTTCTTCTTGTCATTGGTTTCCCCTTGCTTCTCGATCTAGTCTCCCTCGCACTGCAAGGTTGTCTTTTGGCTCGCTTGTAAAATTTCAGGCCTTAGGTGACTATTGTCCCGTGTTTCTTTTAATTAAATAAATATGAATTTATTAACAAAATAAATAAATATTAATGAACATGCAACAATGTAATGTCCCCTTCACCCAATCTGGCCATTGGGAGGGGACATTTAACTAGTTTTGAGCTTCCAAATTTTGCCCCATAACCATATTACGAATTTCTAGTAGGTAAAATACATGTGCATATGCAAAATAAAAACACACAACATAAATAAACATGATTCACACACACACAACATCCATATACAAGCATAATCATAACATGCATTAAATAAAACCATTTCATATTCAAATGCTTGAGAATACTTATCTTTATCTAATGCTGATCCTAACAACTAGTTGTGTAAGAGCATCGTAGGCACTTTGTCCAACATATACTCTTTCTAGTGAGAGGCCACCCCCAAGCTGGGCTATGAGGCCACCAGGATGAAGGAAAAACCTACAGGCTTCTCTCTTATCCCACAACTTGTTCTGCGCTCTATGCTTAGCCAAATTCTCCTACAGAGCTCTATAGGGATCTCACTTCGTCCTCACAGCCTTGGCTCCAACAATACCTGCCCCACACAACACCCTTTTGTGATCAGGCATCCCCTTCAAAGATCCATGGTTCTCTTAGGTGATCCATCTTGTTGGGTGCTTCCAGTGTGTGCATAAAAGGAGACCAACCTGTTATATGTTGTTGGAGAACCACCTGTAGCCTTAATCCACGGCTTCTCAAGCATGCAAAAGCAATAAAACTCAAGGGGTAAGGGTTCCTAGTTTTCCCAACCTCTTTGCTCACCTACAACCATATATTTCCCCTTCCAAATCTGTAGCTCTGTCTCTAAATTCAAATTTATAGGTTAAACTTAGTATGGTAAGGTCATGAACAACAATGGGGAGATTTGCATAGTGTAAATTTGCAAGAAAGAATGAGAGAATGAGGGTTGACTCCAAGGGATATGAGAAAATGGTGAAAAGACAATTGGCATAGCTTCTGACTATAGGATAAAGGACTCCTTATAGTTGTAGACTGACTTCTGGCAATTGATAAAACTGACATATAAGTGCATTCATCCCCATGCTTCAATAACTACATCGGATGACTTTTCCCACCAACCTCACCCATGCATTCAATGATTGGAAAATAGTCAAATGAAGGTAATTGGTTCACTTAAATTCACATGGCAGAAGTTGGATTAGTTCTAAGTTCGACACTTGGCAGCAAATTATTTAGTCTCCCATAGGCCCCCTTTCATCTTCCCCTCAGTTGGAATCATAGCCCCTCTAATGCTCTTTACACAACCATGTTGGACCATTTTATTATTTATGCATGTAATATTTACATATATTTCGAGTTAGCATGACAAGCCAACCATATAGTCCAGATAACAATATTTACATCATACATTCCTAGCCATTCACTAGTCGGGCCTTGGCCTTGAGCTTCGCACTAAGAATATGTACTGGCATATTTACATCTTTTACATAATTTTGGTTAAATACATTCCAAATAAAAACTGGGGTTATTACAAACAATCACACATATAGCTCAAAATGAACAATGAAAGCATAAACACGACACAAGAGAATTATGTCCTTCAAATTAACTTATCATTTAATAATCAAAACTTACAAGGACACATCAACCTGATGTTTACAACTTGCTGGAAAGAAACAATACACCAACATAGAAATATGAGGAACTGTTGTTCCTTGTAAAACATTGTACAGTACTATGTTCGATGTCTTCCACCTTATTGGTCGATCCTCTTCCTGCTATATGTGTTTTCTCCTCCTTGGCATCACTTATGTGTGTTCCTCACACACTGCTTCCTTGGTGTGTTCTACACTCAACTTCTCCTCCTATCTTGTCCTATATATGCTTTGAGATAGATAACTAATCTTCTCAATTGTAACAAACAATGTCCTTGATTCTAGCAACCAATATCAACCAATCTCCTTAATCATAGGAACTACCTTATATCAACAATGAGGCGTATGGCTAAGATTATATAAAATCCAACTCAATAATATTCTAGAATCTCTAGAATTTTCATTCATATTTCTAAGACTAAGCGATCAAAGGAATTTAGAATTTCACTTTGATTTATTAAGTGAAATTACAAGATGGTATTAATTCCCATTTTTTCTAAGTGGTCACTAAGAAATTGTCTCTGACTTCTTCTCGCATGTTCACATGTAACCTATGTAAGAAGCTCCTACTCAAGCAACATTTTTCAACACTCCCTCTTAGTGAGAAGGAATTCTGCACCAATCCAAGTCTATCACTAAATGCTTCAAACCTCCCTTTTACCAAGGGCTTGGTCAAAATATTAGCTAAGTGTTGATATATGGGTAAATTTTGATAATTTACTACTCCCTTTTGAATCCTATCTTGTTTGAAGTGGTATATGATCTATATGTGCTTGGATCGATCATAAAATATTGGTTTCTTATAGTGTTTGATACAACTCTGTTTGTGGCAGTACACCACCGTGGGATCCAACTCCTTGTCAAAAAATCTTGCAAGTAACCTTCAAAGCTAGATGGTCTCACAACTTGTTGTTATACTTTGCCTTTGCTGAGCTAAGTGCAACGGAATTTTGCTTCCTGTTGAACTAGGATACCATTGTTGATCCAAAACTAAAGCAACACCTTGAGGTTCTCTTCTTATTTGTTGCAATGCCTGCCCAATATGAGTATGTATAGCCTTGCAATTGCACTTCACCATCTCTAAGATATCTTAGTCCATACTCCATTGTACCCCTCAAAACCTAAGCACATGTTTTGTTGCTACCCAATGTTGTTCTCTTAGATCCACCATGAATTGACTCGAGGTGTTCACTACAAAACATACATTCGTTCTAGTGTTGACCAAATACATCAAGGAACCTATCAACTACCTGCATAATGTGGGATCCACCAACTCTTAATCTGGAGTTGTCCCCGTCTTCATATTAGTGATCATGGGTGTGGCCATAGGCACGCCATAGGTTTGCAATCCTCCATCTGAAATCTCTTCAAGATCTCAACTACATGCTTACCCTACCCAAGGAAAATATCCCCTAGTTTTGGGCAAACTTCCAAACCAAAGAAGTAATGCATCACGTCGATGTACTTTATCCAGAACTCAACTGCCATGTTTGCTTTGCACCCTGTAATGAGCTTCTCTTAACCTTCTAGAAACAAGTCATCCACATACAACACCAAAATAAGTAGATCAACCTCAACATATATGTAATATAAGTTGGGATCTGCTTCACTTTTGGCGAAGCTCATGCTCTGAAAGTATCCATCAATCCTAGAATACCATTCTCTTCATGCTTGCTTGAGTCCATGTGAGGCTTTCTTAAGCCTAGAAACACGGGACTCCTTCCCATTTATTTCAAAGCCCTAAAGTTGCTCCATGTACAGTTCTTCCTCAATGATCACGTTAAGGAAGGTTGTCTTCACATCCATCTGATGTATCTTCTGAATGTAGGTATTCCATCATTTGATCAAATGCAAATATATTTTAATTAAATAAAATATTTGATCTAAATGTAAAAAAGACAGAGACTAAGCTACATGCAGCTATTGAAGATAATTGCGATTTGTTTTTGTATGTAGAAGAAACCATGGTTATTTGTAAATTTTATATCATGGATTTCAAAAAGGACAAATATCAACAAAATCCATGTCAACAAAGCATTTGTTGACAAGGAGCTCATCAACAACAATTTCGTTTATAAAACATTCATTTTCAAGGAAGTCATCGGCGAGGAGGTCATTAGTAAGTACCCAATTGACAAAGCATACATTAACAGAGAAGTTGTCAACGAATCAATGTCGTGATGGTTGACCAAGACTCTATCCACAAACATTTTCAAAATAAGAGGGACACTAATGCATTGCAAGCATGTAGGAGGACTAACCAGATCATTGTTTCTTCTTGAGGAGGCAACATGATGCATGGAACTAATTGGTGGGTGATAATCAACGAGTTAGAGAAGGGGAACACAAGTTATTTCCCAACTAGCAAGAATCAACACAGTGGAGGTTCTTTCAAGAAGGTTTTATTAAACAATACAAGGGGAGTTAAGATAGTTATAATAAATCCCTAGGGAAACTAAGTTTTAGAAAATAAAGAAGGAAGGGACAATCGTGTTGTACACTTGAGCCCAAGAAGAATGGTACTTGTATTTAGTTAAGCCATTCTATATTGAGTTTAATATGCCGAGTATACATGGTTGCATGGCATCACTTATAAATATGTCCACACTAATATTCCCTAGAGTTTATTCCCCATAGGGTTGTTTGGTTTTAAAAATGTTCTTTTGTGTATTGTCTTTTAATAAGTATGTTGCTTGTTGCAAAGTAATTGTTCCTTTTTAACTAAATTTAACCAAGGAGCACATAAATTATTTAAAATATTTACTTGAATTACTAAAAGTGGTTCTTCACTCTAGTTTGGATCAAGTTTTGGCATCACAAGTTCACAACCAAGTTAATTTATACTTGGAAGAGCATGTGTGGGAAAAAATCAAAGCGAGTACCAAAATAATAGATAATAAAAAATGGAAAGGAACTAAGAAGATACCCAATTAGAGGACCCAAAAGTCAGTTTTACTCATATGGAGAAAATCATTGTAATGTTGATGGAATAGGTAATGTAATCACTATTCAATGGGATCTAAGCACGAGGAAGAGGAGTCTGACAAAGGAGACAAGAAAAAAAAACTTGAATAATGGTAGGCATTTCTCTTATTCTTCTATGGCACCATTCAAAGTGGAAGGAAAATTCAATATACCAACCTATGATGGCCATGTTGATGTTGAAAACCTCAATGATTGGTTTAAACATTTGAAGATGTACTATGGCATTCAAGGATACCATGATCAACATGAACATAAGATATATTTTTCTCATGTGAATATAGTTGCTCTTGCATTGGTATGGTTGGAGATCTATATTCAATCCCTAATGCAACAACATAAGCCTTCACCTATCTCTTAGGAAGAATTCAAAACTCCATTGAGAGGCAATTTTATCCTATTGTGTATTAAGAGGATGAACTAATTAAGTGGTAGTACTTCCTTTGAAACAAAGGGTGGGATGTCCAAGACTATACCATTAGATTCAAGAGACAACACTTTTAGCCCAAGGTGGATGATTTTTTTTTAAACAAAATTAATCATGGGAAACTTTCATGCACTTCCCCTCACTTCAAGGATGCTACATGGGGTAATCCATTCGATTGAAGTTTTGGAAACCTAACTTAACATGAACATTGAGTGAGACCCACAATATTCACAACGGCAACCATCCCAAGGACTTGATTCCATGACCTCCTACTTGCAATTCACAACACTCAACCACTCGAGCTAACACACCACTCTAATACCTCAAGATGGAAGATAAATAAATATTGATGAAATACCTTGGAGGTTTCCACACCTGTATTTGAAAGGAGATATCCCTCTCCAAGATAAAGAATCTTGATGATAGTTGTAAAAAGGTTGTATTTATTGAAATCAAGGGAAAGAGAGCAACAAGGTTTGGAACAACAAACAAGGTTGAGAAGGACAAACCACAATGTCAATAGAAGTCTTCAAAACATAAGAATAAAAATGGGACTTACAATTTGGCATAGTTGAAGGATAAAATCAAAAGTCATTTCAATCAATGTGATGTTGATGATCTATTAAGAGGAATTGATGTAGGTTGCACCTAGAATTACATCGAAAGAATCATAAGAAGACATGTCAGAAGGCTATTACCAATGCGGAAGTATAACAATTGGGGTGTAACTCAAAGTTAGATGACAATATTGCTTACGAGAGCATGCAAAAACCACCAAAAAAGGACAAATTAAAGCAACTCAATGTTGAAAGCTAATAACGATGATGAATGTTACAAAACTGTTGACTTGGGGAATTAAAAGAATACGATTTTAGATTTGTTAGTGTAGAGGTTGGGATTGTGTGAATCACCTGTCCTAGCCCTACCTAATCTCCAAAATCCTTTTTAGATTGAAATTGATACATCAACCTGTGAAGTTCCCATGTACATCTTGAAAGGAATCTAATATCATCTAAGAGTCAAATGAGTAGACTCTAGTAATCTTGGGAATTATAGAGGAAGGTTGATAATTTCAGGAAAATATCAAGCGAGAATTTCTAGATTGGGTTCAAAGGGGAAATTCTAGTTAAGCTAAAGAATAAAAGAATTGAGAATTGAGAATGGAGATATATTCTCATCTTCTTCAAACGTAATCTAGTTTTGGGGGAACAAAAACCTATGAAAAGGGAAGGTCTATCTGTAAAGAATTGGTGAAAGACATTGGTAAAAAAAGCGTTAAATATAATGATTAAAGGTGTCAGTGATAAAGTGGTGAACCAACAAATGTGTCATGACAATACTCCCATAGATAAGGCTCTTGTCAACAGAGCATAGAGAGAATATTCTCAATAAGGAATCCATAGATGAGGAGGTCATCGTCAAGACCCCATCAACAAGTGTGCATTGATAAGTATTCCACTAGTGAGGAGTTCATTAATATCTTTATTATTGATAAATCGTTGTTGACTATGGCATACCATGATCCTAACAACACAGGTTTGGAAGAGATTAGGACATTGGTGCATGGTACACATGTAGTAATTGATATGCAAATGCTTCCCAAGGAAGCTACATGATGTATGGAGTCAATCAATGGATAAGTGGAAAAGAATATGTTAATCAAAGAAGAAGAACTTAATTTCTCTTTGAAGTTGTATGAGTAAATGAAGTGGAGGTTTTTTAGGAAGGTTTTTCTAAATAATATGGGGACTTACAAGAGTTATAATTTCCTTAGAGAAATTGATTTATCTAAAAAAATTAGGAAACATAAAGATAAGGGGACAATGCACTTTATACACCCGAGCCAAACAAACCAATACTTGTATTTACATTGAATTGGAAATCATAAGTATCCATAATTATACGACATTACTTCCAAATGTATGCAAAATAATATTCCTAAAGTTTATTCCCGAGAAGGTTTTCCTTTAAAAATAAATTATATCATATATTCCTGTGGATTAGTGAATTTCCTTTCATAGGAAGATGGATTGACACAACCAAATCACAAAATTTAACTTAAATTAGTTAAAAGAATGATGTTGAATTACTTTTTCACTCTATTTAGACCATGGTCCATATAAAAAATAATAAACTTAAATTGCTATTTTTATGGTTGCATACAAAAGTTTGACTAATATGGGTAGCACTCAACACATGATATATGATGTCGATGATTGATTTTAGTCACCTAGATAGAATATAAATTGATATTGTTTATTTGAAAACGGTGTTGTGAAAATTTTTGTTCATCTTGAAATGGAAATTTGTTAATTTATAAATGCAATGTGTATATAAGTATGGAAGATTTGCGACCTATATCTCTTTGTAACTGCATATACAAATTTATCGCAAAAATCATCGCAAACAAAATTAGAGGAATTATGTTGAAAGTCATTACACCATAACAATTTGCTTTTCTCCAAGGGAGCCGGATTCACGATGCAATTGGAATTGCGCAGGAGGTGCTACATTCTACTAAACTAAATCAGTGTCATTCGGTTGTTATTAAGGCAGATCTATCAAAGGAGTATGATAGAGTACATTGGACATATCTAAAATTTGTCCTTATCCAGATTGGCTTCAAGCTCACTATGGTTAACTGGATTCTCTCATGCGTACAATCAGTGAGTCTTGCAGTCTTCATAAATGGCTCTGCTTCAAAATTCTTCAGACTAGGCAGAGGGCCAAGGCAGGGTTTCCCTCTAGCTCCTCTCCTTTTCCTCCTTATCATGGAAGGACTTAGTAGAATAATTACCACTGCAAGAAGGAATGGATCTCTCAAAGGTTTACATTTTGGAGACTTAGTTTACATTACCCATCTCCTGTTTGTAGATGACATACTACTCTTCTTTGACGGCTCCATAAGGGAGATACAAAAATTCAAGGTTCTTCTTACTCTCTTCTCAAATGCCACATGTATGCTCTTCAACCTAAGGAAATCCTCCACTTATTTTATGAATCTGAACATAGGCTTATATGAGTGGATTGTATCTCAATTTGACTTCGTCATATCTGATATCTCTGAGGGTTTAAAGTATCCAGTCTTTGTCATAAAGCTAAATGATTACAATTACAAAGATTGGGTTTGGCTTATTCCAAGAGTTGAAAAAAAGATAAATTTATGGTGTAACTCTTGGTTATCCAAAGTTGGTAGACTTGTTCTGTTGAAGTCTATTCTAGAAGGCATCCCTGTCTATTGGGTCACCCTTGCACACATACCCACATGTTTTCATGAAAGCATTATAAATATTTGTTTTAATTTTCTATGGAGAAGGCATGACCTAGCTAAATCTTTCCATTGGATTTCTTGGCGAAGAATTACTCTACCAAAACACCTTGGTGGTTGGGGACTCAAGCACCACTTGAGCTTTTCAAAAGCTCTAGCTACAAAAGGGATTTGGAGATTACTTACGGGCGGCGGTCTCTGGGTAAAGGTAATCCACCATAAATATTTCTTCCCATTAACTACTATTTAATGGATTAGCATCAGTGAGAAACCTACAAGGAACATCTCTATTATGTGGAAGGTGATGGTGGTAGCTTCATATATTGTTGGTGATTGGATATCTTGGAAGATAGGTAATGGTAAGAAAATTAGATTGGGAATTGATCCCTGGATTGGTAGCATGGACTCTCATAGGTTCCCTTTGGATTTGATTAACTCCCTCATTGATAGAGGACTTATCTTCCTAAATCGGATACAAGATGAACAAAACACTACTCCACTTCAACAAGGTTGGATTTCATCTGATGCTTTGGGACTTGAGGATGAAGACAAATCTTATTGGGATAAATTTATTAAATTGTTGAAGGCTTGTCATATTAGAATTTTAGAGGATGATGAATCTATTGTATGGATTAAGAATGTTATAGGAGGCAACTATATACCAAAAAATGGATATCAGATTCTCAGGGAAGAAGAAGAACATCCTTTGATAGTTTAGTGGCATAAAACCATTTGGAAGCTCAACTATCCAATGAAGTCCAAGATTTTTATGTGGCTTATACTTGTTGGGAAAGTCCCGGTATGGGATCATCTTACCAAATTTCTTGGTATTGGTCCTAGTAGATGTGCCCTATGTGCATAAGATGGTGAATCTATCAACCACCTTTTTTTTAATTGTTCTTACCTGAAAGAAATGTGGAATTATGCTACATAGGTTATTAATTCCCCAATTAAATGGGAAGGGGAGGAGGTCTCTTATGTTTTTCAGCATTGGCTCAACAATGATTTCTTCTAGGATTTCAAAGCTCTTCCTGTCCTAATGATATGGGGGATATGGATAGCCCACAACAAATTGGTTTTTAATAATATTTTTATTCATCCTCACATATATGCAGCTAAAAGTTTAGCTAATCTATCTCATTTCCCTCAGGTCAAGCTGCAAACTCATAAACAAAAGGAGTGTACTCTACAGATTGACAAATCCAAAGCTTGGTGTTTTTTTTATAGTGCAGCATAAGGTTGTCCTAGTAGTGGGGGTACTGGTGGTATTTTAGTTTTATCCGATAGTCACAAGTTCAAAATTGCAGCAAACATTGGCCCTGTCTAGCAATAACAGAGCGGAACTGACAGCAATCCTGAAGCTACTTCACCTTGCCTACAGAGTTGGAATGGATTCACTACAGGTTTTTGGGGATTCACTTTTGGTGATTGACTGGATCAATAATAGAAGACCTCCCAAGAACATATTCTTGAGACCACTATAAGAGGATATATGTAGAATCTCTGGAACTTTTGCTGATATATCTTTCCAACATATATACAGGGATAAAAATTCAGAGGCTGATCAACTTTCTAGGATGGGCATTCTACTTGTGGAAGGAAACACCAAAATATGGGAGACTAACAAATATCTTATGAAGGAAACTAACTCATAACCCATGATGATATGATGAACTCTTCCCATTACACATGGAATTCTATATATTTTTTGGTCACTACAATACCTTCAACTAAACCTTTGTAGGTTGCTCATTTGATTGAGTTGTTCTTATAGTCGATCCGTGGTTTATATCTGCAGAAGATTTTTGTATGAAATTATATAAAGACAATGGTGATGAAAACTAAGTGTATGGATTTTATAGCTAACTGGACAATATGGTTCAATTTGAACTATGATATTTTCCCCCGGGGAAAAAAAAAAAGGTGTTAATTTAATAGTTAAGATTATAATTTTCTTTTTGAAGTTATATGTTCAATTTCCAAGGGTATAATATGCACATGTAAATAAGTTGTTATTTACAAATATTAGTGTGGGGTTATTTTTTTGTTGGTGTTCAAATCCCACTTTGTGATATGCTTGCTTTCTTCATGAGCTAATTATTGACTATTGACTTGACCTTAAACTTTGAAAATCTAATTTACCTTAAGTATCTTCCTGGAAGTAAGAGAAACTACCTATAGGTTTATTAAAAAAATGGATGAAATCCAAGAATACTTTTGCTACCATAACTAATGATGTGATTAATGGATGGCACGGAAGAATGACCTCCTAAAATTTAGAAGTAATTTTTTACATCTTCAAAACAAATAGTTCATGCTATTCCCAAGATGGTTCAAAGATATAATGGTTGCATGGGTTGTATTTATGGGATAATGTTTGTGAGGTTGTATTTATAGAAAGCAATATGTTGAAAGTTTTGATAATGGTAGATTGTGAATACATGGATTGCGTTGCTTTTCATTTGATTTATAGAGGGGAGATTTTACAGTTGCAGAATGTCATGTCCCCAAATTTTTGCTATGGACCACTCCATTGGAATATGGGGATGCATTAGCCTAATTCACTTGGTAAAGTCATGAAAAATGATCAAGGTGGTGATTTGGGTCAAATATTTGTATAGTTTTATGTCCAAATTGTGAAATGATGCAACTTTATGCAAAATTGGACAAGGAGGGCGCATAAGGAGGTTGATTTGGGCCTCACATGAGTTGTAACTCCCTCAAATTCAAATTCTAAGGTGGAATTAGACACAATGACATGGAGGGTGCATTAGTGGAGGAATGAGTCCAAATATGTGGTGTAAATCCCATCCAAGGTGGAAGGAATCCTATTATGGAGGCATCTCACGGGTTGTAACTCCCCGAGCTAAAAATAGCAAATCTATGACAACTTATGACATATATGACAACTTATGACAAGAATCGGGTCCTATGACATCTTATGACAACTTATAACATATATGACAACTTATGACAAGAAACGGGTCCTATGACTCATGACATGTTGGAGGTCCTAAATTTAGCCAAGGAGGTTGCCAGAGGAGAAGGTGGGACCACATGACAATGTAACTCCCCCAAAAGCAAGATGAGCCTCTCTACTTCGAATTTCCAAGGAAGATGAAGGTAATATTTGGTCAAATAACATTGGAGAGGAAGTAAATGAGTTCCAAGGTATCATTCTCTCATGAAAATAACATTTATTAATATTTTATTAATATTTTTGTGACATAATTCTATAATGAGGGGGAAAGGGCCCAATGGAGTTTATAAAAAGGATGCAAGCCTATTGGGAGAGATATTTTGGAAATTTGATTTCTGGTTGTAAATCTCTTGTGGCTTTCAAGATTGGGAGATGTGCCCCTTGCATTTGTGAACTAGTTTTGGTGGTGAAAGATTTCGCCCTAACTAGTAGAGAGGAGGAGATCATCCAAATCTCTTCATTGTGCTTCATTGCAGCTAATCATTGAGAGGAGATATCACTTTCATATTTATTTATAGAGATTTATTGTAGGTTTTATGTTACCTACAGTACTGGGGTCGAATTCCTATAATTTGGAGTTGCTTTCTATTGATTTATAGCTTGGACCGGTGTTGGTGGACCGAAATAGTGGTTCTATTTTTTATACTTCTGAGCATTTATGGGAAGTGAGACCTGTTCCATTATGTTTATAGAATCGTTTCCAGTGGGAAACGCTTTTTTTTTCACTCAAAAAGGTTTCTGGATGACCAAGATATACTCATTTTACCAAATCTCCTCTATTTGGTATCTCTTATGGTAGATGGGCACACCTATACATTTCCATCTGGGTATTTCTTCGACTTCGAGTTGCTATAAGAGCCATATATTGATGTGATTAGTATTATCATTATTTCCATACATTCTTAATAAATATTTATAGTGCCTTTCTCCATATTATGTTCCATGTTCAAGTTTCTAGTAGATGAATGTGCAAATCTACTAGTATGGTGATGCAATATCAATGCAATGTGTATTAAACCTTCATTAAAGTACCCTGAAGTATGTTAGTGAATGAATTGGGTTTATTTGATAGTGTTTGGATTGATTTGATATGTTTGGGAAGGATTTGGGTCATTTTGGAGGTGTTTGGAAAGAATTGTAAAACTAGACAATTTTGTATTGGGATTTGAGCTAGTCTTCCTAGATTCGAATTGATGCTTATGGAGGTGTTCATGTTTGATCAAATATGAAGTGTAAGTCAATTCCTACTGTCATATTGGGCTAAGAACTCTTCCTTTACATCTGGTTATGTGGTTTGTACTTTCCATGCTTCAACCTTAATGAAAAATAGGTTGCACACAAAGTGTTCGAAGAAAGTCATGAACCGGACTTATAAATTAGCCATCCAAACTTCATATCAGATCTGATTTGAGCATATTACAGTGGTCTAAAGCATATTTTATGGGCTGCACCTCATTATACAAATCCAAAATTATATATCTATTCCTCCGTTGTTGAACAAGAGCATCTCATAAGACCACATAAGCCATTGTTTGGTTAAAGTTGAAAATCAACATAATAGAGTTGGAATCTTGGAGATAATATTCCTAATTTTTAATGAAACTTATATGTTGTCATTGACTAACTCGACTCAAAACCAATTGAGATGACACAAAAGATGAGAGAAGGTTTTATAGTTGTTAGAGATGACATTCAAAGAAACCGCAAGATAGGCATACTATTTTATTGTTGTTTCATACACAAGCGCCCACATAACACATACGACAAAGGAGAAGGGGAAGTCTAAGCAAGTATGTATACTCATCTTGAACCAATCAACGATTATGTTAATAGAGGATAACACTCTCTTGGGGTTGGCCCCATTAATATTGAGATAACGATACCTTGACAACCAAGGTGAGATGACATATAAGACTTTGACCAGTAAACTAAAATGATACATAAGGGTGAAGAGATTTTATAATCATAAAAAGTATTCCAATACCATAAGATAAGTGTATTCCAACCAATATATCATTATATTAATAGAAGTACGAGACACAACTTCCATGAAAATACCTTTTGCATACCTTGTATATAAAAATTATAATATGCCAAAATAAATGCATATGCATTCCAAAGATCTGAGAAATGTCAAGAAACTAACAATACTCAACCAAATCAAACATTATTAAACAGAACTCATTGTACTACTTAAGGAATTTTAAAGTGCATATGCATTCCAAAGATGAGAAATGTCAAGAAAGCAACAATACTCAACCCAATCAAACATTATTAAACAGAACTCATTGTACTACTTAAGGAATTTTAAAGTGTTTGTTGAAATTCAAAATGGAAAGATCTAAAATTTTGAAAATTGGCACAAACGAAGAATATTTATGGGATATTTAAATAAGGACCTTATGACGAGGATAAAAATGATGACAGCGGAAAAGGTTATGTAGTACGAGTATGATGCCTCACAGATTTATTTTCACTGTTAAACTGTGAAGAAGCAGATTTATTTTCACTGTTAATATCTACATCCCTCTTTAACCATAACAAAGAGTTAGTTCATATGACTAAAATTTCAAGTATGGATGATTAAATAATCCATGCTGTAGCTCCTGTCACTGAGTCTCGTCGATTCGTTCCCCTCCTGAGGTACGGCCACTGCCTGCTTGTATCTGAACCACTTGGACCACCGGATGTATATCATCAAATTGAAAACGCTCAATCCACAGAGCAGCCAGTAAAATCTATCTAGATGATCAACATTGAGATTGTTGCTGAGAAGCCAAGCCCCGTCCTTGGAATGCCTGGTCATGGAATTAATGGCGGAGATTATAAGCGAGCTGAGGAAGTAGCCCAGTGCAGAAGAACAGAAGCTCAGCGATGTACAGAGGGAATGCATTCCCGGGGGAGATTGATGATACAAGAGCTCAATAAAGCCAACCGTGGTGAGAAATCCGGCCAGCCTGAAGATTACGAATTGAGGCGCCAGCCAGAATATGCTGAGTCGCAATCGTATGTCTGGCCTGTGAACAACTCCTTCCATGACCGCGGCTCGTTTTCTCTTCTCTTCAACGAGAGCCGCGACGCCGATGGCCACAGCTGAGAATGCGAGCCCCCCTCCAATTCTCTGCAAAGGACTGATTCCGCCCTCGCGTCCGCTCATTCGGCGCGCGAATTTGACAAACAGTGAGTCGTAGATGGGCGCCAGAAACATGGAGAAGATGAGAGGAATGGCGGCCAGTGAGGCCACTGGCATTTGAAAGCTGCAGAGGTTGTTGTTCATGGTGCTTCCCTGCTGCATGAAGAATGTCTGAAGCTGTGCGAATGCACAATTTATAACGATCGTGCAACCCAGAATTGGCAGCATTCTCAGAATAGATTTTACTTCCTCGACCTCGTAGATTGAGGCTAGCTTCCATGGACCCTCTTTGCCATCTCCCGCCCTCTTGTCAACTATTGCCGCCTTGTTCAGAAACCTGTGGCATTCAGTATATTTTCTTCTCAGGAAACACAATAGAGAAAATGCTTCAATTCCAAAAAAAGCTTTGAACGCTTGAAAGCTTACCCGAACTGGTCCGTGTGAAGAACCAGGAGAGTTCCTGTCTGAGAAACGTTGCCTTCAAAATTTCCAGAGCCTGATGGGAATTTCAACTCACGCTTGCGGAAGGCCGCCACAAACACCTGCAACAACCAGATGAATAAACAGTATCCTCCATTGCAGTGTACTGCAAGTCCTATATATATTAAACTCCACAATAACAGTGTTAATTATCTTTACCTGTGCAACTCTTGTAAGTTGGCTGCCTTCAGGAATCTTGTTACGGTAGAAAGAACATCCCGAAGCTAGAGTTGTGACTGCAAGCAACATAGCCACAGCAGAGAGTGCGAAACCCAGTTCTCTTCCTCTATTGTCTTGGACCCAGACGAGAAGAGTAGATGACAGTAGAGACCCCACGCTTATGCAGAAATATATTTTGTTAAAGAAGCTAGACAGGAGAGCTCTTTCTGTGGGGTCTCCTGCGTCGAACTGGTTGGCTCCCATGGACATTAAGTTTACATTGACACTCCCAGTTCCCAAGGTCAATAGGCAAAATGCTGCATAAAGTACTGCCTTTTGCAATCCATTCGCTACATCGCACTTATTTTCAACTTCCAGCATATTGCATGGCGCTGGTCTCAGAGAAGAGAGATGGGCTTGTATTGCCAGTAAAACAAAACCCTGAACAAAGTAGTAATTTTGGTTAACAAATAGTATATAATAATTTAAATGTTGAGTGTACTTAAGAATATGTATTTAGGAGTTATTGTTTGTTTTTTATCACATACTAAAATAAATAACATGTTATTGTTTATGAAGAGATTGCAGTGATGAAAAGGCAAGTTTTATTAGAGAGAGATACAAGTTAAATATTACAATCACAACTATATTTTGTATAGATTTGGTGGTTGGGAAGAATGTTGTTGTCTTCTCTACTTGGTTTAAATCTAGTTTTGTAGCATTTGACTAAGTAATGATTATAATGCTGATCAAACCTTGATTCTCCTGAATAACAAGTGTTGGAAATTTCCTAATAAATGTAACCCTCTAACTAATAGTGAAAAAACACTTAAAAAAAAGACACAAATCAAACATCACAATCACAACTATATTTTTTATATATATTGCCCTTGCTATCCAACTTACTGAGAATTCTATAAGTGCAAAAATAATTATAGTCCAAAAGCGAGTAATGAAAGCATCTGAAAGGAAAGCTCCAACGAGAGACATAAGCATGCCAGTGCCAAAGAAGTTAGTCACTATATTTGCAGACTTGGCCAGTGAAAAATGCATGTGATGGAAGAGGTACAACAGGAGGTTGTTCCCCACGGCCACAAGTGCTACGCTCTCCAACGCTACAACCCCTGCAAATTGGTCATAAAAATATATATATCAAATGAAATTCAAGGGAGAGAGAACATGAAATATAATACAGAGATTCACCCAGAATAAATGCTGCGGCTCTGTTTCCTCCATGTTGAAGTTTGTTAACTGGACGGCCTCTCCAATCTGTATATCCCTCCATAGTAAATCAGCAGAGTACTCGGCTGCTTGGTAGTGTTAGGTCGCAGGCCATTCTTTGCACGTTATAAAAAGATGAGCTTCGTCAATGCTTGCATCAAAAGCTGCATGAAAGAAGCGTGCTCGCAGCGTTTTTGTTCTACTCAGTAATTCTCGGGAACCGAGAATGGAAAAGATGGATAAGTAGGTGAATCGGAACGAAAAGGAACTCACGCTTGGGCGATGATAGAATGTAATTGAATGCAATGAAGCAACTAATGATGGCTTCCGTTGTGAATTCAGGCGTTTTTCAGAATATCAACCAGCAAACTTCCATTTTTACCTTGCTGATCTATTAATGGCAAAGGTGAAAACTTTAAAGTTTTCTTCAAATTGGCCAGATGAAGAGGGTTTAAGTTTTTTATTATTTACGTTTTCAGTAATTAAAAATTGAATTCATTTGTATGGTATGGTTTTTTGTTAAAATGAATTTGAATTATTAATTATTCAAGTATTACATCTTGAAAAAACAATTAATATGTCACGTTAAAAAGAGTACTGGTTAGTTTTTTTTTCATCTCGAAAAGTGCTTACTATTAATACGAGTGTAGTTACTTAAAAATAGTACTAACTAGTTAGTTAGTGACGAGTATATTCTTTTAATTGTTATTGGATTTTGTATTTTTGTGTGTTTTTTAATTTAATTTTTAAGAAGAATAGTGTGTAACTTACACATAATCATCTAAATCTAAAGTATTCTAGACTTTGGTATGTATTTAGCTACACTATAGAGGTTCAATGGTAGTCAGTATTGGAATGTGTAAGTGGTTCAAACATGGGTAGCATTAACAATGACTTGAAGAAACAAAGGATAAGTTTATAAAGTGCTTTGGGGTGTTTGATTATGGGCTTGTTATGGTTTTGAAAAGCTAACGAGGTTTGGGGTGTTAACAACCTTGGAATAAATAATGACCATGTTTCTAGAAAACAATCATAGTTGTAAAGCACCTTGCTTTATTCTACGAGATAAATCTTAGTTACTAATTTTTTATTTTCTAAGCCACTCTCTCCAAAATCTAATTCTTCTTTTTCCATAAATAAATGTCCTTTTACCTTTAAAGTTAAATTCCCCTTCAGAAGCCCAAATTATGTGCTTGTGTAATTTGAGTTATCATGGTTGTAGTAGTCAATAACACATTTTAAACAACTTTTTCATTTCAATTAGACCTAACCCACAATGTATCATTATCTCAAATCCATATCCTTATTTGTTGATCTACATAAGTGATTGAACACAAACATGTACATGAGCTATGACTACTAACCCCTTCTGCACCCTAACATAGAGGTGTGGAGCACATGCTCCACTATCCAAGGAGTGGTGCTCCAAAATTTGCACCCGCCTACAACTAGGGATGCTAATGATCACTTGAAACCGTCATGAAATGTGAACCATCTTTGAAATTGAGTCTTTGCACAACATCTAAATGGTTGCCAATGATCATCCAAAAGCATTGTGGGAAGCCAACCCCTTTTGTAATAGAATATTGGTTCATTTGTATATATAATTGTGCATACATTTTGCTAAGGCTCTTAAATCTTGAGTTGTCGAACCAGATTTTGCCGCACTTTTCGTCATAACTTTGGCATACAATAATTCTCAACCTCTCCATCCTCACTAGTATTGTCACGTTTCTCTCATTTTGATAATCAATGGATGAGTTCTAATGTTGTATCTCTATCTTGGTTATGAATATGTACAAAATAATGGGATGACATAGTGAGATTTGTGTATATATTCATGGTTATTCTTACACTCTAAATTTTCTTAAGCTTCGAGTTATCCATCACACCATAGGTATTTTGAGATAGATTATTCAATTCCGAAATAATTGATGTGAGGTTGTGTTTAAAGAAATATTTAGATTGAACCACCACCACCATTTAGCTTCACAATTTTAACCTACTTATATGCATTTAAGAGAGTCTATATAAAAATTCCCGGATGCGAGTGATAGTGATGACTCAATGCGCCATGTTGCAGGTGCAAGAGGGAACGTGGAGGCTGCCTTTCATTAGCCGGTTGCGGTGGAGGCACGTGAAAATTCCATTGACATTAATGAGGAAAGGTGCAGAGCTAAAGGGGTGTACTCCTCGGAGGGGAAGGAGTTCTAGTCAGTGCATTTGTAGACGAAAGTTTGATTTAGAAGTGTGGATGATGATTTTTGCGCATGACGATGGATTGTCTGTGGATACAAGCCTCGGATTATCTCTAGTGAGATCGATTGCAGTAGTTATGATAATATAAGGAGTTATAAATGTTGATGTATTTGTAACTTCGGAAGATATTTCACTTATATATTTTATATTGTATTCATATGTCATTGTACTTCCGACGGAGAGGTTTCATTCCTCCGATCGAGAAAGTTATTATTGTATTTGATAGGGTTATTAGACTCCCCTAGTGGGGTCGGCCAAGAGTTAAGTTGTAGGGGGTTATTAGACTCTCCTAGGAGAAGTCGGCCCAGTTAGGGTAAAATGCAAGTGAAAGTAAAGTATAAATAGAGAGGAGCACCTCTCTATTTATCCATTCACTGACTCACTCATTCACATAAGTGAGAGAGAGAGAAGTTCACAGAAGTGGGGGAGGAGGAAGTTGTTGGAGACCATCTCTTTGTTTTGGGGTTTTGTATTATTGCTCATTCTATCTCTAAGGAAGTTGCGGGGTTTTCTCCTTTATGGTTTCCCTGGTGAAATGCTTTGTGTCTCTTGTCTCTTGTGTTTGATTTGATGTGCATGTTGTTCTCTCAGATAAGATCCTAGATCATATTGAATTAAATTGTGAAAAACTAACATGGTATCAGAGCTAACTTGAGAAGAAGACACTATGCAGCTGCGGAAGCTAGGGCCTCGTAATTTTTGGGTCTCTTTCCACCGATCATCAAGGGCAGGAGGCTAGGCTATCTCTCCTAAGGAAGGCACATCTTTCTGTCGAAGCAGAATTGGATTATCAGCATTTTCAATTTTTGGCCTGTCACTGTTGCGGGAAATTAGGGCTTTTGACATTAGTGGAATTTTGGAGTGCTCTCAGCATAGGATTGTTCTCCTCAGCAAAATCGAAATTTAGAGACCAAGATCAATTTTTTTGGTTGATTAGAACCCTAGATACGTCAAACCCTAGTTTGACTTTTGGACCACAAAAACCAAAAAACCAAAAAGGCCAGAAATTGCAGATCCGAAATTCGCAAGTCACTTTTGAGGGGTCAATCTTTGGAATTTTCAAAATCCAAGTGTACCAGCTTGCTCGCCTCAGCAAGGGGCATCTTTCTATCAAGACAGAAGTTTGAAATTCCAAGTTTGAATTTTTAGGGTTTCTCTGTCAAATCCTAGCCAAGCTCCAGATCCAGTTTCAACAAATCAAGTGGTAAGACCTAAATCTTTTCTATTTCCATTTGAAGTACTCATTAAAGATGTCTCACCACACCAAGCTTGAGGATAAGCTTGAAGGGGCTGATAACTTTCGAGCATGGAAGTATAGGATTGGGCTTTTCCTAGAAGAGAATGAATTGGACACTTATGTGAATGAAGAGGTTCCAGTTCCAAAGGGAGATGAGGCTAAGGCCCTACATAAGAAGAACTTGGTCAAGTCCAAGAGGATCATTGCAGATTCTATCAAGGACCATCTCATACCACATGTGTCATCTCTAAAGACACCCAAGGAGATGTTTGATTCCTTGACCAAGCTATTTGAAGGAAGGAATATAAATCGGAAGATGACATTGCGGAACCAATTGAAGAATGTGAAGATTCAAAATACAGAGACCATGCAGTCATACTTTACAAGGGTCTCTCAGATAAAAGAACAACTTGAAGTTGTGGGAGAAGACATAAAAAATGGAGAAATAGTGATGACCACCTTGAATGGTCTCCCTAGGTCATGGGATTCCTTCATTCAAGGAATTTGTGTTACGAAGAAGCTCATCACATTCAGTAGGCTCTGGGAGGAGTGCTCACAGGAAGAAGCTCGGATTGTAGCTCGAGAAGAAAAGATGGGTAATGAAGACCAGGCTCTCAAAACACACACCAGGAAGAACAACAACAAGAGGGAGCATCCTGATCACAAGAAGGGCAAACACCACCACTCGAATTAGAGGGAGAACCTTGGAGGATCCAAGAGAGATCTTTCTCACATTCGATGTTATACTTGTGATGAGAAGGGACATTATTCCAAAGACTGTCCCAGGAACAAAAGAAGCTCCCACAAGAAGAAGAACAACAAGAGAAGACATCATGCTCACACTGCAGAGGATGATGAACCTCCCAGGAAGAAATCCAAAGAAGAAAGTGAAGATTCTTCAAGTGATGAAGAGTATGTTTTGATCTCTGCCCTCACAGGGTCTATTACACATGGAAGCAATGCTTGGCTTATAGATAGTGGGGCTTCCAAGCATATGACAGGAACCTATATGAAAACGAGTCACTCCACAAAGTGAAACTTGGGGATGATTACCAGTATCCTATAAAAGGAAGTGGTGAAGCCTGTTATAAGCTAGACTCTGGAAAGTCTATGAAGATGAAAGATGTCCCATTTGAAATAGGACTAAAGAAGAACCTTCTCTCCATATCTGCATTGGATGCAAAAGGTATGAGGGTTGCATTTGTAGATGGATAAGTTCTTATGTGGCCAAAGGGAAAGACCATAGATGATGCAGTAGTGATTGGAGAGTAAGAGGGAGGGTTATACAAACTGAAGGGCCAACCAGAACAAGCCTTGGTCTATGAATCCATGGAGTCTATTGAACTATGGCATAGAAGGCTTGCACATGTGCACTATAGAGCACTGCCTCTTGCAAGCAAAGTTGTTGAAGGTCTTCCAGAAATCCAAGCAAAGCATGAAGGCGTTTGCAAAGGATGTGCGAAAGGAAAGAACACAAAGAAGACATTTCCAAGTAGCGAAAGCAAGGCAAAAGGAATCTTGGAAATCATCCACTCCGATGTATGTGGTCCGATGTCATCCAGTTCTTTGAGTGGGTATGTATATTATGTTTCTTTCATTGATGATTTTTCTAGGAAGACATGAATATATTTCTTGAAAAGCAAAGATGAAGTATTCAGTAAGTTCAAGGAATTCAAAGCCTTGATCGAGAACCACACAGAGAACAGAATCAAGACTTTTCGGTCTGACAATGGCGGAGAGTTCACATGAGAAGACTTCAAGAAATTATGCAGAGATTCAGGTATTAAGAGGGAGTTGAACACTCCATATAATCCACAACAGAATGGAGTTGCAGAAAGGAAGAATAGAACAATTATGGAAGCAGCAAGGGCGATGCTTCATGACCAGGATCTTCCCATGCATCTATGGGCAGAAGATGCAAGGAAAGTTGTGTATGTATAGAATCGTACTCCACATAGAGTACTTGACAACAAGACATCAGAAGAAACTTTCTTCGGCTAGAAACCAGAAGTCAGCCATCTCAGAATATTTGGTTACCCAGTGTACATACACATTTCGAAAGAGAAGAGAATGAAGTTAGATCCTTCAGGAAAGAAGGGTATATTTGTGGGATATAGTGAAAACTCAAAGGCTTACGGAATATATTTCCCAGGATTCAAGAAGATCGGCATTAGCAGGGATGTAACATTCGAAGAAGACTCAGCATACAACAAATCCAGAAAGATACCTGTTGAAGACATTGAAGAAACAGAAGCACCTAGGATTCGAGATACAACAATGAATGAAGTAAATCCAAAAGAAGACCATGAGATGGAAGATCCAAAATAACCTCTAGATCCACCCCGTGAGAAGAATTCTCACAGGAGGAAACTAGCATGGCTACGAGAGGTAATTCAAGATGTAGAAATATATGGCGCTTCATAAGGAATGCACAGAGAAAGCAAGAGACCGAGGCCATACACCAGTTATGTAGCCCTGTTGTGTGACATCATTGACAAGGATCCTGCCAACTATGAAGAAGCGACAGAAAGGAATGAATGGAAGGATTCCACGATCGAGGAGTACCAGTCGATCATGAAGAATGATGTCTGGAATGTGGTCCCGAGACCAGAAGGGAAGTCTGTGGTGACTTCCAAGTGGATCTACAAGATCAAGCATGCTGCAGATGGCAACATAGAGAAATACAAGGCAAGATTTGTGGCATGTGGCTTCTCCCAGAAAGAAGTGATAGATTATGAGGAGACATTTGCACCTGTATCTAGATACACTTCCATCAGAACAGTACTTGCTATGGCTGCAGTGATGAAATGGAAGATACACCAGATGCATGTCAAGACAACGTTCTTGAATGGTGTAGTGGAAGAAGAAGTGTATGTGGAGCAACCACTCGAGTTTGAGACACATGACAGGGATTCCCGTGTGTGCAAACTAAATAAAGCCTTGTATGGTTTGAAATAGGCACCCAGGACGTGGTACGGCAGGATAACTTCCTGACCAATTTGGGCTTTACCAAGAGTAAAGCAGATTCCAAGCTTTACTACAAGGATGAGGAAGGGAACCCAGTGATACTCCTACTGTATGTAGATTACCTGTTTGTGACAGGTGAGGATGGTTTGATTGTTGACATGAAGAGGAATCTTGCTGCCGAGTTCGAGATGAAGGATTTGGGTATGATGCACTATTTTCTAGGCATGGAGGTGTGGCAGAGTGCAGATGGAATCTTCCTTGGACAAGCGAAGTATGCAGTAGAGATCCTGAAGAGGTTCGAGATGATGGACTGCAAGGCCATGGCCACACCCTATGGCATCGAACCTGAAGCTATTGAGTGATGCTTCATCAGAGTCGGTTGATGCCACAATGTACCGTCAGATGATTGGGTCCTTGATGTACTTGACGAATACGAGACCAGATATTTGCTTTGCTATGAACACATTGAGCCACTTCCTGACGGATCCGAGACATGTTCACTTGATTACTGCAAAGCATATTCTGAGGTACCTGAATGGTACAGTGGATTATGGGCTTAAGTATGATGCGAATCAGAATATTAACCTGGAGGGTTATGTTGATTCGGATTGGGCAGGCAGTGCCATTGATAGGAAGAGCACTTCGGGGTGCTGCTTCAGTATGGGATCATGTGTGATCTCTTTGTTTAGCAAGAAGCAGTCCTGCGTGGCACTGAGTATAGCTGAAGCAGAGTATGTCGCAGCTTGTTCTGCTAGTTGTGAGGAAGTATGGCCAAGGAAGCTACTGTTTGATTTGTTTGATCTCTAATTGGACGCGACTTGTATATATTGCGACAACCAGAGTTGTGTGAAGTTGTATGAGAACCCAGTGTTCCATGACAAGTCGAAGCACATTAAGATCAAGTACCACTATCTCAGGGATATGGTGCAGAGAGGAGCAGTGAAGCTCTAGTATGTTGCGACGGACAAGCAGATAGCTGATGTATTGACCAAGCCGCTGGCCAGAGTGAAGTTTGAATACTTAAGAGAGAAGGTTGGTGTACTTGACATCGAGGTTCCTTCCAAGGGGAAGTGATGGCTTCGGAAGACACAGATGCACATGGGCTTTTCCGACATGGTGGTAGGTTAGTCCTCCCATGGTCGTTGATGTAATTGCCGAGATTTTTCGACATGTTGGTAGGTTGGTCCTCCCATGGTCGTTGATGTAATTGCTGGAGCTTTTCCGACATGGTGATAGGTTGGTCCTCCCATGGTCGTTGATGTAATTGCTGAAGCTTTTCCGACATGGTGGTAGGTTGGTCCTTCCATGGTCGTTGATGTAATTGCTGAGCCTTTCTCGAATGGTGGTAGGAATGTCCTCTCATGTCAATTGATGTAAATGTTGTGTTATGTGCATCTGGCTGTGCTCCGTTGACAATGAGATGATCTGAAGATGATGAGCTGATAGTAGGGTACATAGGTTTTTCTTAGGCATATAATCAGTCCTGGGATGCTCCTTCAGGTTTTGCAGTGGCATATAATCAGTCTTGGGAGATCTTGCAGGTTTTGCAAGTGGCATATAATCAATCCTGGGAGATCTTGTAGGTTTTGCAAGTGGCATATAATCAGTCCTGGGATGCTCCTTCAGGTTTTGCAGTAGCATATAATCAGTCCTAGGAGATCTTGGAGGTTTTGCAAGTAGCATATAATCAGTCCTGGGATGGTCCTTCAGGTTTTGCAGTAGCATATAATCAGTCATGGGAGATCTTGCAGGTTTTGCAAGTGGCATATAATCATTCTTGGGATGCTCCTTCAGATTTTGCAGTAGCATATAATCAGTCCTGGGAGATCTTGCAGGTTTTGCAAGTGGCATATAATTAGTCCTGGAAAGCTCCTTCAGGTTTTGCAGCAGCACATAATCAGTCCTGGGAGATCTTGCAGGTTTTGCAGAGGCATATAATAAGTCCTGAGATGCACCTACTTGATGGCTTGCTTGCAGAGATGATGAAGACCTACATGGAGGATAGGCCTACATCCGGCATGAAAAAGGGCTGGCTCTATAGAACTTCCTAGGACGAGTAGATTGGAGACTGATGGTCGAGATAGCAACAATAGTGATGATGATGATCCAACTTTGATGATGATCCAGTGACGAAGACTTGTGATGATGAACTGTGTCAAGAGAATACCTTCCTAGTTAAAAGGGAGTGTTGATGTATTTGTAACTTCAGAAGATATTTCACTTGTATATTTTATATTGTATTCATATGTCATTGTACTTCCGACAGAGAGGTTTCATTCCTCCGATCGGGAAATTTATTATTGTATTTGATAGGGTTATTAGATGCCCCTAGTGGGGTCGGCCCAGAGTTAAGTTGTAGGGGGTTATTATACTTTCCTAGGAGAAGTCGGCCCAGTTAGGGTAAAAAGCAAGTGAAAGTAAAGTATAAATAAAGAGGAGCACCTCTCTATTTATCCATTCACTCACTCACTCATTCACATAAGTGAGAGAGAGAGAGAAGTTTGCACAAGTGGAGGAGGAGGAAGCTGCTGGATACCATCTCTTTGTTTTGGGGTTTTGTATTATTGCTCATTCTATCTTTGAGGAAGTTGCGGGGTTTTCTCCTTTATGGTTTCCCCGGTGAAATGCTTTGTGTCTCTTGTCTCTTGTGTTTGATTTGCTGTGCATGTTGTTCTCTCAGATAAGATCCTAGATCATATTGAATTAAATTGTGAAAAACTAATAATAAATTTCAATCGCGAGGGTTGTGAAGAATGCTGGAGTCACAAAGCTTGCTTGGGTGGTCTATTTGTGGTAATCTTAGTAGATGTCTCTGGGTTAGGTTACCTGCGAGAAATTTTAGTTGGGGGCGAGCATTGATGGAAACTCGGGGTAGGAAAGCTCGTAGTGAGGGAAAGGGGAATCAGTCCTCAACTCCGCTGAGAGCCAACCGGGAACAAGAGAAGGACGCTCAGGTAGTACTCAATTTTAGAGATGTCGTCCTGTAGGAGATTCAGTTAGAGATCGAGGGCATAGAACGAGAATTGTGGGAGGAGCTCGACTTTACGCTACCGGGGGAAGAAATGGATACCATAGCAGGATGGATTCAATACCCTGGCTCTATGCGAGCACGCATGGTGCTCTTTTATCGGTTTGTGATTAATTATTGGGTGGTGAAGGGTATTCTTTCTTGTGGCCTGATTGAGAGGGAGGAGAAATCAAAGGTCGACGATGAACCTGTTAAAATTTGGAAGGAACATTATGAAGATGCCTGGCTTATGCACAAAAAGATTGATATCATCATCGACCAACTGGGTGTTCGGTTCATTCCTTGGATTCATGAGGTTGGGGGTCCGTCAGCGACATAGCTGCGCTTTAGTTCAAAGGGTCCTTCAATTCCCTCACATGCGAAGAAGATGGACAGCCCGACTATCGCCAAGTTCCTTAATCAGTATGTTCTAGGTGTTTCTCTAGTTGATCTTTTTGTTCTGTGCTTGGTGCTTAGTATCTCTATTGGAATTATTAGTAGATAGTGTAATGGCAAAGATGGCGTTCAATGGTTATCAAGTAGCAAGTATAATTAGAGTTTTGTTTATGTCAATGTCTAAACTATGATTCATATTTTAAACCATATTTTCTCTCTCAAGATAAAGGTGTTTTTATGATTAGTATTATAATAGTTGATAAACCTAGATTATAGAGCTGATTATCATCTTTTTATTACACTTTGGGATGCGGACCAATAAATTACTACGTAAATCTTCTCCAATAATATAATGTGATACTTAAAAAAAATATCTACATAAAAATACCATACTTACATTCGTTTTCTTTTGACACCTAAATGGGGACCAAATTCGTAGACAAATAACCCATGGACCAAACTATTGGAGACACCTTTTTTGAATTGACCGATGGATCAAATTCCTAAAATACCGATAGCACAATATTAACTTCCACCTTTTTTGAATTGACCGATGGACCAAATTCCTAAAATACCAATAGCACAATATTAACTTTTTTAACTTTTTTCTGTTGAATTCACCGAAAGTAATTTTTGCTTTCAATTGACCAACCACATTTTTAATAGTTATATATTTTTAATGTTAATTAAATATTTGTTTTCATCTTTGTTATAAATTCTTTACATTCTTTTTCTTTTGACACCTAAATGGGGACCAAATTCGTAGACAAATAACCCGTGGACCATACTACTGGAGGCACCTTTTTTGTATTAACCGATGGATCAAATTCCTAAAACACCAATAGCACAATATTAACTTTTTTCTTGTTGAATTCACCGAAAGTAATTTTTGCTTTCAATTGACCAACCACATTTAAATATTTATTTTCATCTTTGTTATAACTTTTTAAGAATTGATCGAAAGTCATTTTTGCTTTCAATTGACCAACCACATTTTTTGTTTTTAATATATATATATATATATATATATATTTAATTAAATATTTGTTTTCATTTTTCCTATATACAAAATTAAAACATATTTATGGATCTTCTTACATTCGGAGTTGTTTAAAAAAATTTAAAATCTAAATTGTAAATTAAACTTAAAAACTAAATTGTGAATTGAATTTTAAGATTGAGATAAACATTCATTTAAAATAATAAAATAATAGAATTAAATTATTTATATGTGTATATATATAAACATATTAATAAATTGTAAAAGAATTGATGTATATACATATATTACATATATAAATGGTAAACATTTATAAAGAAAACAGAAATTATGTAATAATTAAAATTTAATTAACAAATTATTTTTCACTATTTGATCATTTTTTTCCAAATTGTATTTTAAGAATTTGAATCTATTAAATAAATTATAAACTATGTTTAGATTGCAGTTTTAAAATGTTTAAATTATAAATTTAGAAATGTTATAATTTCAATTATTTAATTTGAATAATTACTATCTAAAAATATAATTAAATAAAATATTTTAATAAAAAAAAATCTACAACTTTTAAAAGCCTTTTCAAATTGTTTTGGCTTATTTGTCAAAGTATATATTACACAAAAACACATTCAATAGTGTAAACTAATTCACTTAAAAATATTTTGAAAAACTTTTCAACTTGCTTTTTCGCTGCTAACCAAGTTTATCTTTAAAACTTACATATCTTATATATCTGATATTTATTTTAAGATTTCGATATTAAAAGTTGGATGAACTTTATTTTAAATTAAATAATATAAATAAAGTAAAATTAAATAAAATTGAATTATTACATCGATTGCATTGAATTGAATTTGAATTATTATGTTAAAATAAACAATATAAAATAAGTTAAAGATCTATTGAACTCATAAAATTTCTTGGAGGTGAGTAAGGAAAAATGGAAAGGGAGGGATAGGAATGGCACCTCAAGAGTAGGGTTATATGGTTAAATCATAGTGATAAAAATTCCAAATTCTTCCATTTTTTTGCCTCTTACAGAGGTAACTTAAACTCTATTTGGAGCAATGAAGATGGTTCGGGTTCTATGGTTACTGGTAAAGAAAGGATTTAGGAGGTGGCTAAAGAACATTTTGGTTCAATTTTCAATGATCAGAAGGATTGTGATCTTTTCGACCAACTAAAGGTTGCTAGATTGTACCCAAGATATTGTGATGATGTTAACTCATTGGAGCTGGCGAAGGATGTTTCTTTAGAGGAGGTGGAGGAGGTTTTACACTCATTTGGCAAGGAAAAGAGCCCCGGGCCCGACGGATGGACTGTAGAACTGTTTCTACATTTTTTTGATATTATGGGAATGGACATTCTGAACATGGTGGAATATTCAAAGAATTTTGGGTTCATCTCTGGTGCACTAAATGCAACTTTCTTGACTTTAATTCCAAAAAGTAATGAACCAAAACAGTTTGGGGATTATAGGCCCATTGCTTTATGTAATATGGCCTATAAAATAGTGTAAAAAATCATTGCTATCAGATTGAAGCCTATACTGTCAAAATTTATTAGTAAGGAACAATTTGGTTTTCTAGATGGTAGACAGATTTTGGATGCTGTTGGGATTACGCAAGAGTTGTTACACTCTATTAAAACTCAGAAAAGGAAAGCTGTTGTCCTTAAGATGGACCTGGAAAAGGCTTATGACCGCGTGAATTGGGATTTCTTGCGGATTGTCCTTATACAAATTGGTATCCCGCCATTGGCCATCAATTGGATCATGGCGTGTGTCAGCTCTATGAATATTGCAGTTCTGGTGAATGGGGATCAGACTGACTTCTTCAGATGTTCTAGAGGTATCCGTCAAGGGTGCTCTTTATCACCGCTTTTGTTTCTGCTGGTTATCGACGGATTGAGCCTATTAATCTCTCAAGCAACAAATGAAGGTCATATCAAGGGTATTAAAGTGGCGAGAAATATGTTCCTGTCTCATATATTGTTTGTGGATGATGTACTGCTGGTCGGTTCGAACTCTGATGCTGAATGGTTAGTCTACCGCAATATTATAAAACTATTCTGCAGTGCATCGGGCATGAAGGTAAGTTTAAAAAAGTCTTGCTGTTATTATAATTTGATGGATGATATGGAGATAAGAAATATTCTGAGGCTGCTGCCTTATAAAGCTTGTATGGTGGCTGATGGGTTTAAATATCTTGGGTATTTCTTAAAGTCAAATGGCTATTTAACCAAAGATTGGCAGTGGTTACTTAGAAAAGTTGAAACCCGCATTGCACATTGGTCCTTCAGATTTTTATCTATGGGGGGGAAGCTGGTTCTGTTGAAGTCAATATTGACTGGAATACTGGTTTATTGGCTTTCTCTTATGCCAATTCCTACTGCTATCATTAAAAATTTACAAAAGCTGTTAAGCAATTTCCTTTGGTATGGAGGTGTTAATAAGGCTGCCATTGTTATGATTGGTTGGGACAAAATCTGTATTCTGGAGAGTGCTGGAGGATGGGGTATAAAGGATCTTTCTTCTTTTAGCGAAGCACTGAGATTAAAATCATTCTGGCGGGGTTTATTCAACAAAACACTGTGGTTTGAAGTATTATATCTGAAATATATCAAAATGAATATTAGCCACTGGTTTAGAAGCCCTACTAAAAAGACTAAGGGTGTTTCGCCCATATGGAATGGTTTCTTAAAAGTTTATAAGTGGTTAGCTTTGGATCTATGCTGGAAAATGGGTGATGGAAAAGATATATCCATTGGTGTGGATCCGATTGTGGGATTACGGGACTCTTATAGCTTATCCATTGGCATCTTGAAACATATTAGAAGTTTTGGTTGTTATACTCTAAATAGTATTATTAAGAACTTTGCAGCGGGTTATTGGTTTAATGCTTAAGATTTTGGGTTAATGGGAAATGATGCTTCAGAATGGGATCGTTATACACGTGCCCTTAATATGGTCGGATGTAGAGCTACATGTGACAGGGATAAACTCTTATGGATGGGGAATGAAGACACAGGTAATGTGACAACAAGAGCTGCTTATATGAGGATCATAAGACATGAATGCATTTTTCCCAATCACTGGTGGTATAAGACATTGTGGAAGTGGAAGATACCCATTAAGATGAAATGTTTTATGTGGTTTGTGTTTATGGACGGACTTTAGACCTGGGACAATCTCATTAGGAGGGGCTGGATTGGACCTAGTATTTGCAGTCTGTGTAAAGCCAATGAGGAAAGTATCTCTCACATTTTCAATTACTGTGATTTCTCTAGATTATTTTGGGATAGAGTGTGTCAAACACTCAAGATCATTAATGATTGGGGCAAATTGGATTTGATATCCAATTGTGAACTTTGGATTATGTCACATAAATATTTTGAGATCCTTCCGGTGACCGTGTGTTGGAGCATTTGGTATATGAGGAATTTGGCAATTTTTTAAAATTGTTCTCCAAATTTTAAAGTGGCAGCTGATTCATGTTTAAAGCAATTTGCTCTCTATCAATGCACGCAGGTGAGTTGTAAACAGAGAAAGGTTGGACTATTGAATGCCCAGGTTGATAAACCTGTACTCTATTTTGACGGGGCTGCTGCCTTGGGCCATTGCGCAGCAGGTGGTGTTATCTTTCTTAATCAGAATCACTATTTCACTTTCAGACTGAAATGTGGCAGGGGTTCGAATATGAAAGCTGAATTATTGGCTTTATGGATGATTGCCAGAGTGGTGAACATATTTGGCTTGGCAGATGTAAAGATATTTGGTGATTCTCGGGTCACAATCAAATGGGCTAGGGGAGAATATAAGTTACAGGTGGCTGCTTTATTCCATTGGTGTGATCGCATTCGGCAGGAACTTGCGAAATTCCATGCTATTACACTTCTTCATATTTATAGAGAGAATAACACTATGGCGGACAAAATGTCAAAGGTGGCAATGGAGAATGAAGAAGGAATCCTATACTGGGAAGAATACATTGATTCCATGATGGAATCCAATGGGACTTATCAATTTTAGGATGATTAAAGGCAGATGAAATCAATTTTAGCCTACTGTTTTTGTGGCTCTTTGTTTTTGTGGGTCATTTTTTGATCTTTTTGATATGTAAGGGATTTGACACTCTGTCAATTCTGTACTGCTACAGCTCATCGTTGTACTATTTGATTTATATCTAGAAATAGCAATAGTATGCTTTTTTTCACTGAAAAAAAAAACTTACCAAATTTACCATATATAAAAATATACCACCTCAAATTCATAGCTAAGAATCTACCTGTCATTACAGGACCCACCTGGTAAAAGCAATTTGTAATTGTGACTGATGGCTATGCAGTGCTTTGGTATGAGGTTAGTCATGGTTATGGTTAAAGCAATCTTCTAATCCCCACTAATGGCTATATAGATTTTGGATTTTTTCACATTTTCAAATTCAATTATAATGTATAATCTAATTATACTACATTTAATATAATATTGCTATTCTCATTTGTCATTTGGTTAATTGTTTTTTAACTCATTTATATGAGATATAGATTTTGAATATGTTTTTTCCAAAAGTTATCTTACAGTGTTTAAATTTTTCTCAACCATTCCTTCTTTAGAGGAATGCTCTTTAGTTGAAATTTGATGGACAAGATTTCCATTATTATTTTGGTGCTCATTGGTTGGTGACCTTTCTGTTTGTTGCTCAATTTTTTGGTGAGTGTTTTTGTAGCTCATTTGGTTGGGCTGTATCTTTCTCATTGTGACTGGGGTAACTTATATTTATGTGGGACTTGATGTCATGGCTCAGGGGTGTGAGCACCTTTTCTTAGTCCAGTGCGACCATTTCTTAAGTTGCTTCCTCATACGAAGGATTGTATTTTGGCTTCATCTTTCTTATACTTGTCAATAAAATATAACTATTTTTCTGATTGAAAAAAACATATTTTGTTCATTTTGATTTATCTGTCTAAAAATATATAATTACATAATGAAAACAATCCTGATTAAAACAATCCTTTAATGAATGGAATATTTTTGATATTCTAATATTTCTGTCTAGCCTATCGCCTAAATCAATCACCTTCAGATTTATCCTTTCTGTCAATGGCTTGCATACGATTACATACGTGATTGAAATAAAATCTGCTACACATCTTTTTGGGATCTTGCTAAAAAACAAATTAGAATTTCCAGATTCGTTGTCATTTAATCCAATTTATCTTTACTAATTCCGTTGAATTCCTCAGCGAAATTGGTGCTTTACACTTAACAAATCCCATTAACTGCATTTAGAGCTTTGATACATCTATTCTGTTGTTTGAAATTACAGGATCTGGAGATCTGTGGCGTAGATATAATCCTCTATTTAATCATTGAACTTGATAAATCTCCATCAATGAACAATCTAAAGAGAAAACACAAACTGAAACCCAAAGAGTATACGTAATTAGATCACCATCCATCCATCTGGGGAATCAAAATTGAAAATTGAACGAATTAAATTCTATTAGCCATGGCACATAAATAGTTACAGAGCTGTATCTTTGGTATGATTTTGAGGGCAGAGACTCTGTCTGCCCCTGTGTTATATAACATCATCAATAGAGATCAGATTACATTAAAATTAGTAAGCAAATCTACCCAATATTAACCAGAGATACTTCTTGAAGTTCCCTGATATTCTGTGGCTTTAAATACCATAGCAGCTTCCAATGATCTGAGCAGTAACACTTCCAAATGGCTTGTCATATACAGAAAGAGCAGAATAACGTTATGGAAAACCATGAAATTTGCCTGCCTGCCGGATCCCATCTACATCAATATGTAAAATCTGTGTTCTCAACGCTTCTTTGAAAGCGTGACTGAATACAATGACAGAGCGAACAACCCAACAATACAAGAAAAACGAGAAAAATCGTCTGTGTAATACCCATGATCAGGATTATCTATCAAAGATTCAAACCTTTGCAGCCTCCTTAAGACTCCCTGGATTGGATCTCCTTATAAGCGTTCTTTCTTAAATGTGTCTTGTCCTTGCAGATTTTCCATGGCATCAGAGGGTTGCGTAGACTTGTGTTGCTATTCTTCTTGACGTGAGATCCACGGCTCTTTCATTCAATGTCTCTGCCATTTCCCTGACGTTATTCGACTTTTATTTGAAATAAGTAGATGGTGGTAGAAAAAGACGCGTCCTCCACACTATTTGAAAGGATGCGTACGCGTCGAGGGCTCATTCGATTCAGATAAAGCGGCGGAATTGTGATAGCAATATCAAAGTGCGCAGCCATTGCGGTCTCTGTAATGGCACTTGGAGTCGCCTCATCCTCACAATGCAATGAATGGATAAATTGAGGTACAGTGTTCACAGATTCAACAAACATTTTCTAAAGTTGGAAATAAACACGGATTCAACAAGTTTATTTTCTAAAGCTGAAAACTACCGTTGTGTTGAAACATCAACGACAATGGCTTCTTTGAATACTAAGCAATAAGCACCGACTCTACGATTGAAATGTGCCAACCAGATTTCTAGAATCTTTACTTTCGGCCAATTACGATTTTTTCTCGTGTCCGCCATTGGCACGCGCACTTAAATCAAGCGGGTCATTGGACCAATCGAGAGGTTGTGAGGTCATGAGATCGATTTCGGGGCCGTGACGCTATGCTCCTGTAAGTTTAATGGAAGAGTATCTATGAAGTTTGGATAAAAGATATGAGATTGGGTTTTAATTAATGAAATAACTTTCACTTTTCAACCGCCTAAATAAAGCTAGAATCGCATTTTCAATAATATGTTTCCACTAACCCAACTATTTACAATTATGCGTATATACACATTAAATATATGTGTTTTTATTTTGTATTATATGTAATGAGTGTTTAACTACTTTTCAACCGCCTAAATAAAGTTAGTGTCACATTCTCTACAATATGTTTCCACTAAACCAACCACAACCACTTACAATTAGTATTATATATGCTTATTCATTATATGGGGTTGAGGTCAGGAGCCAACCGTGGGGTCTTATCGCTGCCTCGATGGAAGTCCAATTTTGATTCTTGTGGGGGAGGTGTAGTGAACAGACTGCACCCAAAAAAAGCTTGTGCGACTGCGATGGCTGCGATGGTGGATGTACTCCCCTTGATTATGTCATGTCCAACATTTAGGTTAGCTCCGACCTGTGGGTTTGGTATCCACGTGGTATAGTTGACAATGCTCGTTGGACGGCTTAAAGAGGTTCCCACGGTAAAGAAAGAAATAAGAACAGAAAGAAAAGAAAGAAAAAAATGTTTATTCATTATACATGCTTAATGAGTGTTTAACTCTATTATTAATTTTGATTTGTTTTTAAAAGGATGGTATTGGATGACATAATATACATGTAAGGGTGTAATATTGGTGGAGATAGTTCAATGGTCATGCATAGTGATAGAATTTAGGATAGTAAGTTTAGATTCTCTTTTTCTTAACAAGTTATTGATGGATGTTGTTTATATATCAAAATTGCTAGTTTTTAGTAATCATCTCATTCATAAGGAGGAGGCTTAACAAGTGGCAAATGACATCCAAATTAATCATCTCATTCATAAGGAGAGGCTAAACAAGTGGCAAATGGCATCCATTCATAAGGAAGGTAGGTATGGGGGAGGGGTATGAATGAAAATAAAGCAAGATTTAAGATGGGTTGGTTTGCTTATGTGGGCTTAAACGAAAGTTTAGGATCGAAGTTTAGGATAGAGGCAAAGATAAAGGGGCATAATATTATGGGGCATGAGCTATCCTAGTTATATGAGGATGGGTCTGATCCTTATCGAGACAAGAAAATAAGTATATAATGTATTGAAAGCCAACTAAAAATGTATGTTATGTATCTTAATAGCAAAACATGAAATTCATAGTAGAAGTAACATAATAAAGCAATATTTTAGAATGAAAATGACAGAATTACCACAACAATAAATAATTGTAGATAACCAAAGATCACAATAGCGATACCTTTATTGATGAAAGTGTTCAATTTCCTCTTCGAGAGGACAACCTCCAATTAAGCAGAGCTCCAATTACAATATACTTCAGAATACATCTTATCTCATTGCTTCTACTCCTTTATATAGTTTTTAGTGAAAGAACTTTCTAGTAGGCACCCTTGAGCTCATTTATAAGCTCATCAGTGACAAGAATGGGAAACTCATCTTTGATGGTCAATTTGCTCAAGGCATGGAAGCCAGGACACATGCGCCAAGTGCCTTTTTTCTTAAGGAACATAACAATGGGAGAAGAATAAGAACTGGTACTGGAGGGAATGGCATCAACCATTAACAACTCATGAATTGCCTTTTTCAATTTAATTTTTTTTAGCAAAAAGATGGCTATATGGGTGTACATTGGGTGGGAGGATACCAATTATGGGTGGAATGGAATGATCATGCTCGTTGCAGGAAGGGGGAAGTCCTTTGGAGTGTCAAATATGGATGGGTGTTTGGCCAACACCAACTGCTTGTGAAAAGGAATGGGTTGAGAAGGGTTCTCTAAAGCTTAAATGGCATGGAATTGAGCCACATTGCATGAATGACCCTTTTTAAGAAGTTTTCCCATATAGTGCGAGCTAATAATTTCTAGAGATTTGGCTGTAATTCCTTTGATGGTGACAAATGTCTTTAGCCATTCAACACGAAGACAATATCATAACCACCCATTTTAATAGCAAACATATGGGTTTTGAGGGAATAATCACCCATTTGAAACAATGCATTTTCACATCAACCACCACACTTAATAGCTCCTTCATTTGCAATCATGATTTGGAAATTGTTCACCGCACAGTCAATTGTCAATTAAGACTACGACCTTGCAATGTTTGATGTAACCAATTGATTTCAGGGTTTGGGGAGTAGAAAGACCAATCAAGGCATGCAAAGATATTTGGGGTTCCACCTCTAGCTAATCAAGTTAGGGAATGTCTTCCACAGATGGACGATAGACCTCATGGGTGCTAGCTTCAACTTCCTCATCATATTGACCTCTGAAAGGGCCATAAAGAGTTTTTGATCCTTACATTTATGGCCATATAAATATTTCTCATCACAATTGTAGCCAAGGCCTTTGAGTTGGTGCTCCACCATTCCAAGTCAGGTTAGCTTTTAGATCTTGAGAGGTGGAGAGGATGGTCATGGATAAGTGGAAGCAAAGGTAGGTGGACGAGGATGGGGGATAAATAGGACCTTTTTTATTTGAGCATTCATCACCTTTTGTCCTTCTCGATCTCTTTGAGTGACATCCAACCAAGTAGAAAAACGAGCCATTAAGACATGTGAACGCATCTCTTCTTTCAAACCACTGATGGAACATTCCTTGTAAAAGGTATCGGATATGCCCTTGGTGTAGGTGCCTAACTGTTCAAAAGAGGAGATGAAATCCTTGATTATACTGTATTGTTTGATCTTGGTTAGTTTCCCCAAATAATGATTGATTGTTTCAAAATGTTCATAGAGATCTTAAACAAATTGTGTTTAAGCAATATAACCCTTCTAGGATTTCTTATACAATTGTCACCATTTCCAGTGTTCATGATCAAATTATAAGACACCCACTTGAAGTTTCATCATATCATCAGTGATGCCACCCAAAGAAAATTAATTTTCCATCTAAGTGACCCATCCTATGGGGTTTGACCCATCAAATTTGTTGATATTGAATTCAGGAAGTTTGTGCCACATTTGAGTCAATGGATCACAAACAAGCAAAGTTGAGTGAGGCCCAATGGTAGTGGGTGATGCATCCCCTTCCATGTGGGAAGGTTGTTCTGACTCTAGGTATCCCAAAGAGGATGAAGGAAAGAGTGGCATGAATTGTGTCATCTAGTCGAAAAACAACTCCAATTTGGTAAACTTGGCTTGGATGTCATTGAGATTTTGCTAAGTAGACGAGTGGTTGCGGTCTAACTTGTTTTGGAACTCATCATGGTGTGTTTCTAGTTGGGAAACTTTGTGGGGAGATCACTTCCTCGAGTAATAGCCAAGGGAAATGGGTACACAAAATGACATATGAAAGAGTGGTACCAATGCAATCACCTTGGTGTAAGGATGTTGTTGAGATGGGTTGAAATAGGTTTGAAATAAGGGTACTCCTACCCAAATATTATTGCACGAACCTACCCAAATTCTTAATAAGCAAATTATATAGGATTTTCTAAGGACAAGGAAATGCTAGGTGCTATAGCTATTTGATATACTTGTAGGGTCCAACAATAGTACTCAACCAAATTTCTCAGGGCACTAACTAAGGATGCTTGATTGTTCCCTTATCTGTACTACCCAACTGGCCATGTACTAAATAGTAATCTCTATGAGTGTTATGATTGATGCCACTACAGTAGTTAGATGGTAGATTAGATTATCTAAAGCTGGTTTCAAATCACATAGGAGACTTCCGATGTACCCAAGGGTACATGGAAGTGAAATTATATATACAAGTGATGTCTAATGCAATACTACTCGAAGGGGTACCAACAAGGTTTACAAGGGTATCCAACTTGGTGAAACCTCTTGTATTTCTTATGTGTAGTCTTCTCCAATCGCAAATTCACTTGCTAAATGACAGAACATTATGTTATTTATAGACACTAAAACACATCTCTAGCCTTAAAAAATCTAAAATTTTTGGCATAGGAAAATGCTCAGATACCAAAAGTTATGTACCTTAATACCATAACAAGAAATTCAAGACAAAAATAACATAATAAAGCAAGATTTTAGAATGAAAATGACATAATTACCACAACAATAGACAATTGTAGATAACCAAATACCATAATAGCAATACCTTTATTGATGAAAGCAATGTTCACTTGCATCTTTGAAGGGGCAACCTCTAATTGAGCAAAGCTCAAATTACAATATACTTCCCAAGGCATCTTATTACATTGTTTCTACTCTTAATATAGTTTATAGTGAAAGAACTTTCTAATAAATATGGCATAAAATCCTAACATGGGTATGACCTTTTAACCCACGATTGTGGAAGAGGCAAGTCAAGTAAATATTCTTTTGTTAATATGGGGTGGGCCAAGTGGGACTTTTTAACATGTGGTTGTGGGTAGGGCAAGCTAAGTGGAACCTTTTTGACCCATGGTTGCGAGTGGGGTGAGCCAAGGAGAGCATTAACTCATGGTTCGGATTGGACCCATTAAGACATGGCTTTTGAGACTTGCAACTAAGGGTGGGGTAGGCCACGTGAGAGCCTTTTGACTTGAAACTAGGGTGTAGCATCCCATGGAGAGTTGTTTTGACACCATCATAGATCCATCTTAACTTTGGCTCTATCAAGGGCCGATAGGGATCAAATCTCTTGAAAAGTTTAGGACTCTAAAAAGGTGTTTGCACCTCAAGGGATTTGATCCCTGGACTCAGTGCTTGATAGCGTTAAGATGGATCTATGCTTGTTTATTAATATGCAATTATTACAAAACTATTATCTAACTCATTGTTATATGATCAACTTAAAAATACATTTAATCTAATATATTTGAACTTAGAAATACATTTAATCTAATATATTTTATGTTATAATCATTCAAGCACCAATTATTCCAACTTGGATATATTACAAATAGCCCAAAGTTGCATTAATTAATTAATTATGAATTAAAATAGATATTCACCCAAAACTAATATCTAACCACCAACTATTCCAATTTGAAATCATGTGGTAAATGTTGTAAATGCTAACACATAAATACTACAAATTAGCAAAAAATTAATTAATTAATTAATTATGAAGTAAAACAGTTATTCACCCAAATTTAATGGTGGAAGTGCCAACTATTACATGTTCTAAAGAATAACACATCAATCCTACAAATATGCAAAAAATTCATTCATTCATGGGTTATGAAGTAAAATAGTTATTTACCCAAATTTAATCATCCAAGTGCCAACTATTTCATGTTGTAAATTATAACATATAAATAGTACAAATACACAAAAGTTGCATTAATTAATTAATTGTGAAGTAAAATGCTTTCAATTTACCCAATTGTTGGTTAATTTGCAATTATCACAAAACTATTATCTTACTTATTGTTCTATTATTTACTTAACAATACATAATCCAATATATTCATCCACCTGCCAACTATTCCAATTTGTGATACTAAAGAGTAACACATAACCCTACAAATATGCAAAAATTGAGTTCATTCATTGCTAATGAAGAAAAATAGGTATTCTTGTAATTATTTATGAAAAAATTATTTAAAATGTGACTATGCATGAATGTAAATTGAAATTGAAATTCAGTGTATATTTATATAAATATATTTTACAATCTAGTCAATTTAAATTTCTAGCCGACATGTGACGTGACACATCTCATCCACTTTGGGCTATAGAAAGGGCCTTTGGGCCCAATAAAGTGAACGGAAAATTCAAATGGTACATTAGAAATTAGTGGAGATGAAAACAAAGTCCAAGTTTCAAATCTATCTTCCTTATATTAAAGTTAACTTCTATCACATTAATATAATGTTGAAATTCATAAACCATTACAAGAAATGTGGCAATCACATCAAAAACATTGCACATGTGTAATTACGCCGAAGGCGTATTTTAAGGGGCCGGCTCCTCTCCGGCCTTCGTCGTCTGTTGACGGCGAATGAGGAGCCGCCCTGTGTGAATCGAATTAGGCCGATTCCACCCTATGTGAATTGATCCTCTTCCAAGCGATCTAGCCAAGCAGATCCTCTTCTACTCGAAATCCCACCTTCATGTTCCACCTATGCCCAATGCCACCGCTAGCGCGTGAGCTCGCCTATATTTTCTCCGCCACACGGTGCTGCCAAGATTTTGAAGTCCACACAAACCTGGATATTATTAGTGTCTTTCTTGTTCTGAATGACGATCAGACTGATCCAGTCAGACTCATCCACTGGAAAGATGAGGTTGGATGCTAGCATTCTGTCTATTTCCTTCACTTTAACTTCTACTCTCAAATTCAATTAGTACGGCCTCTTTTTTTATTGGCTTTACATCCAGACATAAGTCGATCTTCATTTTCCCCAGGCCACCTTTGATTCCTTTTAGCTGAACATTAATTTATGCATAAATAGATCTTCATATTCCTTGTCTTCAGAAGCGCAAGACTTCTGGACCTAAACATGGTTTTCTCATCCCAATAGTAACCTACTGATGCTATTTTCAGCTTATCTTCTATGCCCAGGTTGATCTTTCACAACTTCGAAGGTTGTTGGTTTTCCTTTGTGATTCCCCTATTTATTTATCTTTTATCTTGTGTAAGTCCTCCGATTCTTCAAACAAGAGATGTTGCAACTCTTTGAGTTCATCCCCGTCTTCATCTCCCTATCCCACTTGTCTGTAGTATAAGGACTCATCCGTAAGGCTACATAGAAAACACCAGAGTTTGACGCAGTCTGACAAAAAATCTATTTGAAGGATGCGGTTGAGGTAATGCAGGGAGTTTTTAACTTCCACGATGCAGTTGCTTTGGATGTAGGCGATAGACCACCTTCCATACTCTGCCACTAAGCCGATGCCCGATTCTACCAATGAATAAAGGAAAAAATAAGTATAGGAATGGTTGAACGATGAGTGATCTATGGCCAAGTTGAGGGGTTAATTGGGCGGATTATAGAACCACCTACAGAGGCATAAGATAGGCCCTTACGCAGTGTCTAGATAAAAAGAGTTTGGAAATTAATTCCGCTTAAACACATTGATTGGAGGATATTAAGTTCGAGAAGTTATGCTTTACCTAGGGAGACAAGGAAGCAACAATTTCGCCACTTTCTGAAGAGATCATTGTTTATCTTAGTCCCCAAAATATGTGCAACCAGTTGAATGGCTTTAACTCGCAGTTCTTATCCTTGAAGCACTCTTTCTAAAGATAAACCTGGAATCCGCCTCCTACATAAAACCGATGATCAACACAGTGATGATCATGCCTAGCCTTATGCTTATGTTGACATTTTTGCAAAGCATCACAAACTTGTTCATGGATTTTTGGATGTGTGATCCCAAAGTAAGTGCACCCACAACAACAGTTGCGATGTGTTATTCTTGCATACATAGTAAATAGAATATGACAAAGAAAATATGTAAGCAATCAAACAAGATTATAAAATAATTTATATACATTGGCCCAATAAATCTGGGTAGAATGTAAACTCCAAATATTAATTAAATAAAGAGCTATGTACACCAATGATATGAATAGCATTAAAATTGACCAACTAATACAATTCATCTACTACTATCACCAAATCCAAAGATCCATAGGAATCGAATCAACTGTACTACTACAAGCAATTCCATTACAATCAGATACAATCAGAGAAAGGCAAATATGGAAGGGCACCTCTGTTAACAATCAAATTAACACCCCTAGTCATGTGATAGAAGAGGCATATTTTTACTATGCACCCGCAACATGAAGATAGAACACAATTACATTCAGAGACAAATCTTCTCTGATCTAATCACTTCTCCCATAAATGGAAGGATTAGGTGAAGAAAGTAAAAACCTAAGGAGACCAAGTTCAGTAATTGAACCGCTCACAAGAGGTCCAAAACTAAGCTACACCAATCAAAAAGTGAAGAGAAATGCATTAAAGTGCATTAATTGTGCTTAAAGCATGCTAAGTTGTGCAAAAAGCTTAAAAACTATGGAAAAGTGGGTTTTTGAGTGAAAATGATCTAAAATAATGAAAAAGAGCAATCCCACATTGAGAGGAAAAGCTTGAAGTCCCATTTCCCAATGCTATATAAGAAAGGCATTTGGGGCATTGTAAGACACACAAAGGAAGAGCAAAGGCTTTTCCTCCCCCTTCAGAATCTTTCCATCATGCCTTTGCTCTTCCTTTGTGCATGTCTTATAATTCCCCAAATGCCTTTCTTATATAGCATTGGGAAATGGGCCTTCAAGCTTTTCCTCTCAATGTGGGATTGCTCTTTTTCATTACTTTAGCTCATTTTCACTCAAAACCCCATTTTCCATAGTTTTTAGGCTTTTTGCACAACTTAGCATACTTTAAGCACAATTAATGCACTTTAATGCATTTCTCTTCACTTTTTGATTGGTATAGCTTAGTTTTGGACCTCTTGTGAGCGGTTCAATTACTGAACTTGGTCTCCTTAGGTTCTTACTTTCTTCACCTAATCCTTCCATTTATGGGAGAAGTAATTAGATCAGAGAGGATTTGTCTCTGAATGTACTTGTGTTCTATCTTCATGTTGCGGGCGCATAGTAAAAATATGCCTCTTCTGTCACATGACTAGGGGTGTTAATTTGATTGTTAACAACCTCCTAATGAATTACTTCGTTCCTCGCCCCGCTACGCGCCTCAGTTGTCCCTACCTATAAGCTCTTTTCCTTCCCTCCATCTTCGAGTTGAGCCTTTATTAGCTGGCCTCTTTAAGAAAGCTTTTAGCTTTAGTAAAATTCCCTACCTAAGTGAACATATGGACTTAATGCCTTATTACTTCCGGTAAGTCTTTCCATTTAATTTATTAAGTTTCAAGGGTGAAGGAAAGAGTCATGGTGCCCTTAATAATCCATCAAATCCAAAGCTACCATCTCCAATAGCAGAAGGTACATGCCTATACCCATCGGAATTCGTCCGGGTCATCTCATATACTCCTTACCAGGCAGAGATTGCCCTTCGCCCTTCACAAAAATTCTACTGATATTGGATCTATATGCAAATATCTTCGTCTCGAGGATTTAAAGAAATCACCTCGAACTTATTGCCTTCAACGCCAAAATCGATGTCACCATAAACCCAAAAATGACAACAATTACTCAACCACACACTTAGCAATGACCGTAAGACCTCGCAGATTCATTGACATACCCAAATAAAAGACGCAATTCAAAGAATAATGGACCAAAAAACAATGGTAAGCGCTAGGAAAACCTAACAGGGATGCTTGTCTCTGTTACATAACAGGTTTGAGCAGAAGTCGAAAATATCGAACCTGGAGGATAAAATTTAAGTGATAAATAGATGTAATCAGTATTCTCAAAACGATAACTTTATTTTTGGTACATAAAGTTACGTGTTACATTATGTTACACATTTCCCCCATACTAGGTTGTAATCACCTCTCTACTCTCGGTGTAATAAATACCTTAAATTAAGGTAAATAGAAGATAACCCCACCATAAATTTTGACAATGAAGCCACATGCCAGTTGGTATGCACTAATGCAATCACAAGGAAGTTAAATTATATAAATAAATAAATGTTTGTTAAGATGTGGTATGATAATAGCATAATAACATGTTTGTTGTGATAATAACATATTGGATGTGACTATTACTATAAAATACAATTTACATTTTACAATTTTATTAGAATGGGTTGTTGGAAGCTTTATTGAAGTAGGTAGCTTTCACAATTGTCATTGCATGGATTTAATAAATATCTAACATTCAATTATATGATAAGGCAACAACAATGAAGCTCACTTTTTATGAACTATTCATATATGATTTGATGATTTTGAACTTGCATGGCTCTGTGCTTCATCCAAGGTCATTTATTGCTTGTGGCCACACATTTACAAAATTCTTCATTCTTTGATAAACATGTCCTACAAATGGATTAACATCTCCTATAGTCTCTCTCTGATATAATGTGACATTTTTACATTGAGAAACAACATGTTCCCCCCTCTCTCTTGATGGTATTTAATGCTCATGTAAGAATGATCAATCATAGGGTCAACATGATGGAATGCCATGTTGGTTTGTTGAACGCCAATCACATAGCAAGACAATTCCTTAAAGATACGACCTTTGTGATGTCGTAGTTGGGTGTAGGTTGGGGATATTAGGTTGAATGGTTGGAGTCAACACCATGCTATGCCTTTTACCAATTCCTTGAGTTGCATGAGCTTTAGAAACTTCCATAACCTAAGGTAAAGTTGTAAGGTGAGAAACGCATTATTACATTATTAAAAATTGACTAGACTTGTTACTTCAATGAAGAAGGATCACTATGGGTTTAAATGTATGCCCACTACTTAATACATACACTCAACTAAATTAGTCGGTGGTGACTTGGTAAGGTTCTTAACATTGAATTTTGCATCCATGGTTATCCATTATGCTAGATACTAGATAGAAAATACTTTTTGTATTAATAAAAAATATACTACATCAAGATTATATAAACTAAAAGTCATGGAATCTTGCATGCTATATAATGTATTGGTCTTAGTAATGAATTCACTGTATATAATGTATTGGCCTACAACCGAAGGATAACACTCCCTTGCCCACTTCCACAAATACATTCATTAGACTTGCTTTCAACACACAAAATTGTATTATCTACATACACACAACTTTCTCTCATTTTGCAACATACTGAAGCTCTATTCGGCGTTTCATATCCCCCGCTTTGGGGGTATGCTAGTATAAAGATAACATTGTGAGCAACCTGAAACTCCACCTTGTGTTAAATGCCAACTTAAAATGAAAATAAGTGAATAATCGTGTTTGGATATTTATAAAAAAAATTAATGGATAAGTATTTTTAAGTTATATATTTTATGTTATATTAAACATAAATAATAATAATAATTTAATTTTAATATGATGGTTATAGTAGTTATTAATATTTATTGAAATCAATTTTGGTTTATTGAATCTTAAAAAGGTAAGGAATTTTTTGTTTTTCTTTGGAATTGATGTATTTCTGCAAAAATGATTAACAAAAGCATTTTTAGATCACTTAAAAGGTTAAGAAGATCAATATTGTAGCAAATATTTTGAAATTACGATTTGATATGAGTCTATGCAAGACATTATAAGAGAAAGTGATTTTCATTTTCAACCCTCTCAATGTCACAAAGATGACAAATTCTTACATCCCATGACATTTTAGGAATTGCCCAACGCCTTGTTTCATTATGGAGGAGCTCGTCAGAGTTTGCTCTTATTTTAGCAATTGATTTTCTTCTTTACCCTATCTAAAACAAAAAAATAATTTTGATCTTCTAAATTATGATTAACCACCTCCTCGTAGTATCTTAATTTTCTCTTATCCTCTAATTCTTTATCACAATACAACTTCTCCTTAAATTTAGATGTATAATATTTAATTTTATCACTATTATGCAAAGTGACCTCTTCCTCAACTCCCTAATAATTTAGCCAAGACTTGGCATTTTTATGTCAACCTGTAATGTCCCTTGTTAGGAATTTTATTAAAATTGCAATTTTCCACTTTTTTCCTTGGTTCGACTTTTGACTAGTTTCGATCTCTAGGTCCCAAATTTGCCCCAAATGGTCCCAAATCTTCTGAGAAGGTATATGAATGATATTAGAACATAACTATGTGTTTCAGGGATGCCTTTGTACCTTTAAAACACTTCTGCAAATACTCTTTCAATTCTGGTCAATGTAGGTAACTTTACTAGTGATTTCCCTTTGACTAGTATTGGTCTCTAGGTCTCAAATTGACTCCAAATGCCTTCAAATATTCAAGGAAGGTTTATGAATGATATTAGGAATTGAATATGATGTTCAGGGACAACATATGGCCACCAAAAGACCTCTGCAAACTCTCTTAAGATTCTGGACCAAGTATGCAATTTTACTAGTAATTTGGGGTTCAAATCCCCCTAAGGTAAGTACTGAAAATGGCTTCCCAAATGCCTCCAAACCCACTCAAATTTATTAACAGAGGTATGTAATGTGTTAAGTATGTTATTAAGGTCTCATACGCACCATTAATGGTTTATTACAACTGTTCTCACCCTCTCCCATTCAACTGCAAAAATCCCCAATTCGACCCTTGGGGAAATGGCACTATTTCACCTCCCAATACAACTAAACTCAGTAAAAATGCTTCAAATGCTCAAGTACAGTACATGAAACTTGTAAAATACATCCATGGCAGTCCATTAATCACAAATTCATCAGAGAATCATCCATTCATTTGAAATCATCATCAATACATTGGTTCACAACAAGGTAGTGGGGAAATGGCATTGTTCTTCCATTAAAAATGAGATTTATACATTTCTACTTGGAATTTCGACCTGAAAATTTTTGGAGATGAAGAACAGAGTATTTACTTCATATTAAAAAAGAAATGGGGCATTAAAAGCTTCCCCAAAGAGTACAATAGCTCACCAAAAACGCCCTCCCTCAAGGATCAAGAATATGCCATCAAAACCGGAAATGGTTGAAGGAGTGAGCTGCAATAGAAGAAACCATGAGCTGCCATGTAGCTTAAAATTGCAAATAAAGACTCCATTAAAGCTCCAAATGAAAGGTCTGAATGGCCTTTCCAATTACCAACTTGGATGGGAATCTTTCACCCTCGAAATTGGCTAAGGCAAGAAACTAGTCATCCACTAGCTCTCCCTCTTCACAAATGCAATTGCAAATTCTACAAATGATCAAAAGTTAGTTTCATTCTTTGTTATTGACATTTATAAAGTTCTAATGGCCTCCATGGGTCGAATTCCTTCCAAGAGACTCATGCCAACTCAAGTTGGGAAGAGATTCCAAAGAACGCCACTTGTACAACAATTCCTAGTCTCCCACTTCCACCAAATCACATGTGGAAGCATCTTAGCTGCCCTAACACCCTTGAGCGCCCTCTTGGAGTCTAGTTTTAGCCCTGACATGTCATATATGTCATATGTCAGCCTTCAGGTCTGATTTGTGTCATAGGTGTCATAGCATCTTCATCATTGTTGTCATAGAGCTAGGGAATCTAGCCCAAGTGTCTCACTAGCTCCAAATTGCCTCTTCCTCTTCCATGGGAGTTACTCTTCCTCTATATTTCGACCTTGGATGAGTCATGCCATGAATAATACCTTTTGGACTCCCCCAAGTATGTTACCATTCACCTTGAATTCGAATTGGTGAGAGAATGATGCCAAATGTAGTGGGAAAATCTAGCCATATGTGGGTCCCACTTCCTCCATGTGTCTTCATGATGAAATGCCACTATTATTTTAACTTGTATATATTTATTTAGCTCCTTTATTAAATATTTATGCCATTCTAATGTTCAAACATCATTTATTATCCCCATTATTCCAAATCCCAAAGCTTCCACCCCAAACCTAGGAAACTAGTAATTTTCCTCCTTGGCAATTATTTGACCTTTAGCATCAATTTGACAAACTCTAATGAATAGGGCCAATGTGATTAGGCCATTGTGACCCAATACCAAATTTGGGACATGACAAATCCTCCCTTCCCAATATTGCTTGTCCTCAAGCAATTTTAAACATGGGTGTTGAAGAACCTTCTTTCTGTATAATTCTTTGAAGTTGCCATTGAATTGCCCAACCTTGAGTATTTGAGTTTCCATGAAGATTTTAGAGAGGAACCACCATGCTTGCTGCTGCACTACTCTGATAAAAATCACTTTATTAAGCGGGGAAATCCATCTCCCATACTGCTTGTTTCCCCAAAAAATTTGAAACCAATGAGATAAAAATTATTCCAGGGTCCCATTGCTTGTATTGCACCCCAATAATTAAGAGTGCTCTCCAACCCACACCATTAGTTAAGAGGATTCCTGGATCCCATTTTCTTGTATGCATTCTTCCAAACATCATGAGTACAAAATGTATATCATCAAAGTACATAACTACATAAAGAAAATGAATATCAAGGAGGTGCTTCATCAAAGAATCATGAAAGTGCTTATACCTCCAAGCAAGTAGACCACCGTTTTCCAGGTGCATACAAGCTTCAAGTGACAAATCAAATCTGCTCCAATGACATAGGTGAGTATCCCATGTCCTATAAAGCTGCTCCAAAAGGATGTGATATGCATCAAAATATTCAGCCATGTATTCTTTCATCCAAGAAGTGAATGAAGAATCTCCACTAAAATCTGAACCAAATAATGAGCAGAAAAAACAAGGAGACTTCAAATGACTCAAAGAAGTCTCACCCATACATCCCTGAATGTGATCATCATAAAGATATCACAAAGTATGTCTCTTACAACAAAAATGTTCTCCAATCATAAATCTATTCACCCAAGTGCTGGATGAAGTTCCTCCAACATCAAATGAATCAAGTGTTGAGCAAGAAAAACCATGAGTCTTCAAGTGACTCAAATGCATATCATAGGTGCATCCATGTAGATGTGCATCATCATAAAGTAACAAAGGATGCTGCTGCAAATGTGAATAAGAATGTGCTCCAACCATATCATCATAAAATGTAAATCTAGGAGTTCCATACTCCTCATGTGGCACCATCAAAAAGAACCCTTTCACCCATACTTCATTGAGACTAATGTTGCAAAACATGGAATTGTAGGATGTAGGAGAATGAACCAAATCACCGAAATGTTCAAAAAGTACTGAAGTTTCATCATGGGAAGGATCCATATGGGTAGTATCATGCAGCTCCTTCAAAAGTGTAAACTCTTTGTCATAGTTTGGTTCCACTGTAGAGGAATCATGCTCTTCTTTAAAAATTGCATAACCTTCATCAAGAGACAATTCAAATTCCTCTTCCACCACATCAAGTGTTTGGATCTCTTCAAGTTCATCTTCAAACACATTAAGCACATTCAAATTCCCACATTTCTCATGATCCACCATGTCATGAGAATCCTCCAAACAATCTACCATTTGACAATCTGAAACATAGGAGGAAAAACAAGTATCTTGCAACTTTTCAAGAAGTTGCTCATTTTGAATTGTGAGCTTATGAATATCCTCATTATTCTTCAAGTATGTATCATGTAACAATTCATTAAGCTCAAACAAATGGTTTCTATCAATATGCAAAGACATGAAATTACCTTTGATGTGGCACATTGCTCTTTGAATCTTCTCCATGTCTTCAAGGAAGGATGTTTCCTCCAATGAAGTAGCTCTCCAACAAGAATTTGACACCAATGCTTGAGTGTCATGGAGAATGCTGAGGGACGCTTGGATATTATTTTCATTCATCTTTAAGGACCCTTCAATAAAATGAGGCTCTTGCAAATGAACCTCCTCATCTTCTTCAATTTTGCTTGGACCAACTTCATGAAGCTCAAGTGGTGATGGGGAAGTTGATCTTGGTTCTTCTTCAACTGCTACAAGGTCTTCATTATCATGCTTAATGAAACTTGTACTTGTAGAAACACTTTCAAAAGTGATCTCTATGTCACCAACATAGAGGTGTGAGCACCCATCAGTAGGTACTCCTTCATAGTTTAAGCATCCATCAGTAGATGCTCTTTGGTTCATGTCTAAGCTAGAAGGTGTCTCGAAATGATCTTCCATATTTTCAATAGAATCTTCTTCATGCTCTTGTGATGTCTATTCCTTTTGCTCCTTAAAGCAAGCTGATGCATTTTGCCCCTTGTTTTCCTTAGGATCAATATATTTGGAATCTCTTCTTGAATAAATCTCAAAAGCTCTCCTCAAGGAGGACATCATTTCATGCACACATATATGATACTCGCTCCAAGGGTTTTTACAAGAAGGGCATAAACCTTTCTTCACTAACTCCACATCTTCATTTTTGGGCCTATTTTCAAAAACATGTTCAGCATAGTACTCAAAAGACATGGCATTTTGTGTATTTTTGCTAAAAGCAAGATATTCTTGATATTTTTGATATTGTTGGGGCAAGGTTTTATATTTTGCTCTCCATCTTTGGAACTCACTCATAGAATTATCCTTGGTTGGTGTGACACACTCATATTCATCAGATTTAAAGTCATAAGAATAATCTTCATTTCTCTTGAAATTGTAAGAAGTGTTGCATGATGGCACCTCTTCCTCATACCATTCACATTCTGCTTCATATTGCTCATAAGCATCTGCATATTCCTCATAAGAATTGTACTCATAGGATTCATCATAATAGTAAGACATGGCTACCAATTATTCTTGAATGTATGTACCTAATACATAGGTGCAAGGACCATGCTCTGATACCACTGTAATGTCCCTAGTTAGGAATTTTATTAAAATTGCAATTTTCCACTTTTTTCCTTGGTTCGACCTTTGACTAGTTTTGATCTCTAGGTCCCAAATTTGCCCCAAATGATCCCAAATATTCTGAGAAGGTATATGAATGATATTAGAACATAACTATGTGTTTCAGGGATGCCTTTGTACCTTTAAAACACTTCTGCAAATACTCTTTCAATTCTGGTCAATGTAGGTAACTTTACTAGTGATTTCCCTTTGACTAGTATTGGTCTCTAGGTCTCAAATTGACTCCAAATGTCTTCAAATATTCAAGGAAGGTTTATGAATGATATTAGGAATTGAATATGATGTTCAGGGACAACATATGGCCACCAAAAGACCTCTACAAACTCTCTTAAGATTCTGGACCAAGTATGCAATTTTACTAGTAATTTGGGGTTCAAATCCCCCTAAGGTAAGTACTGAAAATGGCTTCCCAAATGCCTCCAAACCCACTCAAATTTATTAACAGAGGTATGTAATGTGTTAAGTATGTTATTAAGGTCTCATATGCACCATTAATGGTTTATTACAACTGTTCTCACCCTCTCCCATTCAACTGCAAAAATCCCCAATTCGACCCTTGGGGAAATGGCACTATTTCACCTCCCAATACAACTAAACTGAGTAAAAATGCTTCAAATGCTCAAGTACAGTACATGAAACTTGTAAAATACATCCATGGCAGTCCATTAATCACAAATTCATCAGAGAATCATCCATTCATTCGAAATCATCATCAATACATTGGTTCACAACAAGGTAGTGGGGAAATGGCATTGTTCTTCCATTAAAAATGAGATTTATACATTTCTACTTGGAATTTCGACCTGAAACTTTTTGGAGATGAAGAACAGAGTATTTAATTCATATTACAAAAGAAATGGGGCATTAAAATCTTCCCCAAAGAGTACAATAGCTCACCAAAAACGCCCTCCCTCAAGGATCAAGAATATGCCATCAAAACCGGAAATGGTTGAAGGAGTGAGCTGCCCTGTAGCTTACACCTGCAAATAAAGACTCCATTAAAGCTCCAAATGAAAGGTATGAATGTCCTTTCCAATTACCAACTTGGATGGGAATCTTTCACCCTCGAAATTGGCTAAGGCAAGAAACTAGTCATCCACTAGCTCTCCCTCTTCACAAATGCAATTGCAAATTCTACAAATGATCAAAAGTTGGTTTCATTCTTTGTTATTGACATTTATAAAGTTCTAATGGCCTCCATGGGTCGAATTCCTTCCAAGAGACTCATGCCAACTCAATTTGGGAAGAGATTCCAAAGAACGCCACTTGTACAACAATTCCTAGTCTCCCACTTCCACCAAATCACATGTGGAAGCATCTTAGCTGCCCTAACACCCTTGAGCGCCCTCTTGGAGTCTATTTTTAGCCCTAACTTGTCATATATGTCATATGTCAGCCTTCAGGTCTGATTTGTGTCATAGGTGTCATAGCATCTTCATCATTGTTGTCATAGAGCTAGGGAATCTAGCCCAAGTGTCTCACTAGCTCCAAATTGCCTCTTCCTCTTCCATGGGAGTTACTCTTCCTCTATATTTCGACCTTGGATGAGTCATGCCATGAATAATACCTTTTGGACTCCCCCAAGTATGTTACCATTCACCTTGAATTCGAATTGGTGAGAGAATGATGCCAAATGTAGTGGGGAAATCTAGCCATATGTGGGTCCCACTTCCTCCATGTGTCTTCATGATGAAATGCCACTATTATTTTAACTTGTATATATTTATTTAGCTCCTTTATTAAATATTTATGCCATTCTAATGTTCAAACATCATTTATTATCCCCATTATTCCAAATCCCAAAGCTTCCACCCCAAACCTAGGAAACTAGTAATTTTCCTCCTTGGCAATTATTTGACCTTTAGCATCAATTTGACAAACTCTAATGAATAGGGCCAATGTGATTAGGCCATTGTGACCCAATACCAAATTTGGGACATGACACAACCTCACCAAAGCCACATGTGGCTTTGACTCAAATTTGAAGCAATTTTAGTTAGCCTCTTGTCTTCCATGTTTTTTTATCTCATTCTTATACATTAGGTACCTAGTCATAGCCATCCTCTCAATGGAGGAGGGACTTGCTTTTATGAGGAGGATAGGATAGGGTGTATTGCCTTTAATCTTGAGATTCTATGTAATAAAATGCTTTTGGATTGATCTATCATTCTCCATGATTCTCTAAAGATGTTGCAACCCCAAACTTCACATACATATAAGATAAGAGGAGTGACGGGAGTTTCGAAAGGAGTTTCTTCCTATCCTAAACTCAAAGGTTTATTGATTTTTAACTATTTTCAAGTGTATAATAAGTTTTCCACCTTTTATTAATTATTTTTTCAATACTATAGTTTTAGTTAAGTTTCTTATGAAGATCAATTCTAAGATATTTGTATAAAAATATTTCCTCTTAAGTATTATTAATAACATTAAATTACCATAACAATATTTTTAAATTTGATTATTATTATTTTTATATTGTTAAATTTTAATATATGAAGTTTGTTATGAGAAAAAAAAAATTCCACTTTAACTACTTAATTTTAAAAAATGAAAAATGTACACATCCCCTTGATATTGGAACTTATCACAAGTTAATTTAGTTGTATGCTTGGATAAAAAGTAATATACAACTTTATGATTAAACATATTTTGTTTCACTTCCCTTGCCATGTTTCACATGGCACAAGTTCCTACAGGGGTAATAGATAAGTTAAGAAAACTGTCAGATCAGTTCCTATGGAAAAACTCAAAAAAGGATGGATCATTTGCATGGATCACTTGGGAGAAGATTGCTCTATCGAAAGTTCTAGGAGGATGGGGGATAAAGCACCCGAGCCTCTTCGCAAAAGCTTTGATAGCTAGGCATATGGAGGGTCATTAAAGAAGAGGACCTATGGGCTAATGTCATTATCAACAAATATATTCATCCATGGTCTATAATTGAATGGATTCACAACAAAGGTAAGACTTGTCGGGATATGTCGGTCTCTTGGCGATCGATGGTTAAAGTTTTTGATTTCAGTGGAAGGGGATTCGTATGGAGGGTTGGAAATGCCAGGAAGCTTTGTATCAGTCAAGATCCATGGCTTGGATGCTCCCAATACAATAAATTCATGCTCATACGATCCAACATCTTGTAGATTTTGGTTATCGTTACTTGCATTAAGTATATACGGGCCCTGATCATATCTTCAGAAGGCAAGGATGGATGACAGCGGAAGATCTTAGTTTTCAAGTTGAGGATCAAGTGACATGGGATTGATTTACAAAAGACTTAAAAAGGTCGCATGTTAATATTACAGAGGCCGAGGATGAATTGGTATGGATTTTCAATTAAGAAGGGGGTGTTTACACTCCAAAACAAAGTTTCAAGTCTCTTAGGGAAGAAGAAGGACATCCGGCTCCTCCGTGGTGGAATCAATATATTTGGGTTTTAAATGGCCACCTAAAGATTAAATGCTTCACGTGGCTGGTCTTGTCTAAAGCTATTCCAGTTTGGGAAACCATGAAGCGGCGTTTCTGGATCGATCCAAGTAGATGTCCCTTATGCATGATACATGAGGAATCTATTAAGCATTTGTTCATTTTCTTCTCTTTCTCAGTTAATATATGGGATCATGTTTCGTCTCTTAAAGGGATGTCATTTTACTGGTATGGCTCGGATCTATCTGAAGCACTCAAGTCCTGGATTGAAAATCCAACCTTCAAGGATTATGTCGCCCTCCCTGTATACTGCTTATGGTATATTTGGCAAGCTCGGAATAGAGTTGTCTTTGAAGATATTACTATGTATCCCAAGATGATGGACTACAGAGCTTCAGGTCATATGGATATCTTCTCGAGGATTAGCAAATTGTTAAGGATTGGACCAGTTTCAATAAAGCAGATTGACAGATCAAAGCCATGGTTGTATTTTGATGGAGCAGCTTCTAGGAATCCTGATAATGGTGGAGCGGGTGGCATTGTTCATTTGTTTGATACGACATTTTCATCTTTCGCAGCAGGCCTCGGAGGATGCACAAACAACTTTGCAGAGCTTTTAGCTTTGAATTTGGCGCTCAAGTTAGCCATCAGCAAAGGTATAAGAAATATTCAATTTTATAGGGACTCATTGTTTGTGGTGAATTGTATGAAGAAGTGGAATAAACCTGTTAATATTTTCCTTGAAGCCATCTGCATAGCATGTCTTAGTCTTGGATTCTCTTTGCAAAAAATTTATTACAACCACATTTATAGAGAAAGGAATGGGGTAGCAGATCGTCTATCCAAGATGGGGCTAAATGAACAGGAAGGATCATGGAGAAAATGGGAAAAGGCGGAGGATTTTCTCCAAGAAATAGATCCAGGACCAATATGGGACTAAGTTCCCTTTCTCCATCTTCCGGGGAGAAAGTGATAATGGGATACGAAATTATTATCTGGTTCATGAACCTTTTTTTATGAATTATTACTGTATGGCTATAGGCCTGGACTCTGCTAAACAATTAATATGCTAATGTTGATGTATATGTTGACACAATTTTGTGCAAAGATAAACGGTCTCTTTTTTGGATCCAAAAGAGAAGCCAAGGTTGTTTAAGCCTATGTAAAAAGGGTTATATTTCAATTAATATAATGTGAACGTTTTTAGAGGAAAACATGTCTCGTAAAACTTCAAATCCTTGTAAAGTACACATGGACTATTATTAGAATTCAAAATTCATTCAATACAATATAATTAAATTAAAAATAAAAGTGGTAATTGGGTTGCCAGGTCTATTTATAATTCAAAATTCATTTAATACACTATAATTAAATTAAAACAACAGTGGTAATGGGGTTGTGGCTTAGCTCATGTTAAGTTGGGAGTTTACAATATAATTAACAAGGTTGTTTGATTTTGAGTTTATTTTATAAAAACAATATAAATAGTTAATCTATGTATGTATATTGTGGTTTAGTAGTCATTTGGAGTAGTGATTATAATAATAACACAAGTTTAATATATAGTGGGTTTGACATTTTGAAAAAAATAGTTTTGTTTATTTATATTTGTGGAGTTGTGGTTTAGTGACCATTTGGAGTAACTATTGTAATAATGACTTAAGTTTGATTTGCAGTGAGCTCGCTTCACACCTAAATGTTTGTTATAAGGACTTAGTCACATTTTTTTAGTTTTCACCTAAATGTTTGTTATAATGACTTGGTCATAATTTTTGTAGTGACTAATCCACTTATCCATTTTTTTTTATAAAATTCAGAATTATATTAAACTACAAAATATAATTGTACATGTTAAAACCAAAACAACCTACATCATAATGTGTCCACATGTCATGGTTTGGGAAGTTGTCCAAATATTGAAAATGTATGTGAGTTATTTCTAACTAGCTAAGTATAGGCAATCTAAATCAGTTTATCAAAGGATTCCCCCACGGGCCAGGGGTTACGACCAATGGATTCAAAAGAAAAGGGACATGGAAACTAACAACCAAGCTAACCTTTAAACTTAGGAAGACCAGATTAGGTCCCTTCATCATCATAAACATTATCGAGAGGAGGACCAGAACCTGGGGCTTCTGTATTGATGGGTTTACTAGCTTCTTGGGGACCAGCTTCCGGATCGCGTCGATATACCATTTGTGTGGCTAAAGGGAAAGCAGGAGGCGGTTTGCTTAATATTTTTTCCAGTGAGATCTTTGGCTAAAACATCCAACTTTCCATTGATATGTTCATCCACAATGACCTGGTTACGGTCCATCGTGCGCATTCCTTCCTCCAAGCTCATGACTCTAGAATCCACAAAGGTACCCTGATTCTCGTTGTGGAGTTTACCCTCAATGCAATCCTCTAAAGCCATGTTGAACATGGATTTCATGCTTAAGGTCCTCGTGTAGTGTGTTTCCCTGGTCCTGGTGGGGCCAAATTTCTTCACTAGTCCCCCAAATTCATCCACCAATTGCTTTGCTTCTAGGCACATCCATCCATTTCTCAGCCTCATTTCCAAGCGTTCTGTGTGCTCCCTATCCCGCCTTTTAACTTTGTTCTCGAAAAAAATCTTCGCATTTTCCATGTCTTTGATAGCTCATGGAATATGGGTGTGCCTTAGGCCATTCACAATCTTTCTTTTGGTGACCTTGCTGCAAACCAACCTGGAGCCAAATTTGTCTGAGAGTCGAACCAAAGACCACAAACCAGAGAAGAGATGAAGGTGAATCAACACCACGAGGAAGAACTCAAGCCATGACCATTTCCGTTCCATAAGATTGTCTGCTATGGACCAAGGAGGGTGCCGACTATGATGCCTACCAAACAAAAGTCCCTTAAAAATGAAATTATCCATCCAGACGTGGGTCGAACAAGATTGAAAAGCCATAAAATATTGCACGAAGGAATGCCCAGAGGCCTGAACATTAAACCGGTAGATTTCTAGAAGGTGGTACCAAGCCCATAAATAGATAATGATGACAAGATCATCGCCATATGAACGAGGTCGGTGTGGTTGGCCGCTTGCTAGCTCGCATGCCCCCTCCCATCTATCCTTATAATGCTTTCACATTGGCCCTTATCATGATGGTGTGTTGATGGCACCTGTTGTGGGGAGTGACTTATCCATATTTGATGTAAAAATGCATTTGCTTATAATCACAGTCCCCCCTTTGATAATAATAGAGGAGAACATGCATTAATACAGTGTGTGTTGGGTGGAGAATATGGGTGAGCTTGGATTTTTAATATATGCACTTGGGTTAAGATATTTCACTATCAGAAGTTCAATCCTTATATTTTTATCAAAGAATGGGTTTGTATTACATGTCAGAATATGTATACATTGGACATGCCCTCTCAATGTTTCAAGTATTTTTTGATATAAGATTCATATTCTATTAAGATACAAAAAGCACATATTGGAATAAAATGAATGCATAATAGCCACCACAAGCTAACACTGAAAGACATACACCATAGTCAATAAAAAATACCAAGCATGGTCACACAAAATTAAATTATCATAAAGTACTTCAATGCTCAAAGAAAAAAGTAGTTTATACATAAACATTAGGCTAACTAGCCAAAGCAAGCAAATAGATCATGACACCACAAAAATTAACTTATGACAGGGGGATGGAGTTTTTTTCCTTGCAAGGAGGTCCATATGGTTAAACTGCAGGATTGTGATCAATGATGATGGGATTCCATTCATCATTACCTACTCGAGTTCTTCAAGATGCCCTAATTCAAACTTGGCCAAAGAAACATTAGAAAACTTGGTAAATCATGGGACCTCCAAGTTCCTTGTCCAAGGTCGACTTATTTGCATCTCTCAACTCTCCTTTACTATGTAGCCAACTATGTGTTGGTGTTAGTGGCCAATATAAGCTTAGGACTAAGAAGCACATCCACGAGAGGGCCCTTCAGGTGGCACCTTGCTCATTGTTGTGCAAGAAAATACCTTATAGTGGGGAGACGACACTACCAACTTTAGTGGGGTGACAGGTAAATACATTCATTGTCTTGCATTAGTTACTACAAATGGAAAGAGATTAAGATATCGAAAGCCGTACCTTTTAACGATGGTTGGTCCTAGCTTTCGCTTGATCTTCCGCTATGATGAACCTGCAACACAAAGTTAACCTTCCTCAGCGTATCTTGACTATAATGAACATGATGAAATCAGAAAAAACTTAACATCAAGTACAATCAGATATTTAACCAAATAAACATTCAATCAAATAGACATTCAATCAAATAGATATTCAATTTGGGCTGGGAAGGGTATTTCCACCTTTTATTGTCAAAGAAATGTAGATAAGTACATATATACCTGATCTGTCCAGACACTTCTGCAACCGAGTCCTAGGATCCTGCTCTTCACAATGACTTGGGAATTCCTCCAGCGTAACAACAGTTCAAACATTCCTTCTAGGCCCCTCTCTCATGGCTTCCCCTTGTATTTATGGGACAAGGTAGGCAGTTGAATTCGAGAGGTGGTTGAATTGGGAGATTGGGGAAGTTGCAGAACCAACTTCAACTAATCCCAATTCGTAATCTTAATATATTTTTTCATTTCATCTTAAGATGTGCGCAGGTTTCATACAACCGGACTAGCGCACAGTATGCAAATTTTGCACTTTACAACCAGCGTTTGCAACATTTTAAGGGATGTGCGTTGGTTGTCTTCAAGCAGACCGACGTTCAGAACGCTGGATCACTGTGGCAATAGTAGCGCACATGTCATGAAAACTGTATAAAAATATGTTTTTCAGTTGAAGAGTGTAGTCTCAACAATAACTCATCCAGGGTCAACTGAGCTCTTCCATCCATAGTGTCCTTTTGTGTGATCGACAGAGCAATGTGATCACGGACGGAGAAGTGCAGATTTGACCTATAACAGATGCCCCCTAATGTGTGAGGTCAGAGGGAAACGATGGTCGAAATACATTATAATTCTAAGTCAGAGGAGGAGCAAGAAATCGTAGAACCAAGTCACAAACGTACCTGAAAACAACGATCAAGGTCAGCAAGCAATTACAATCTTGACATCATATAGATGTTCGATGTGATACAACATGATCTCCAATACATAACTGGGAGATGTATATATAGCATGGCCACTGAAATACAAGCGTGGATCCATGACATAGATAAGAGATCATAGCCATAACAACAAGTTGGATCTATGTCTCATGAAGAGCCAAAATGAGTGAGGCTCAGTCTTGCGCAGCTTGGGTGATAACATGAATATGGTGATGCTATCAGAGTCCCGAGGTCTTCATCCAAACAACCCAAGGTACAAACCCTAACCATGTGAATAAATGAGTTGGAGTCGAACATGGGGGATATCATTTGATTACCGGTCATTGATGTATACTGTTAACAAACGTGAGGACTTCCATCGATAATGATAATGGGGTCCAAGGTACCTAGTACGTTCCAACAAGTGTGAATAAATGGACTTGAAGTCGAACATCTGAGGAACCTGTCGAATAACAGACATTGATGTATTCCCATTATTCAACATCAAGGGAAACTGCCACTGATGACTACAATCCCCAAGGTACTAACTGGAACTCTAAACTTCATTCCCAGAGCATAATGAGTTGAAGTCGATGGGAAGAAGTCTGCTGGAAGGGAGGCCTTAATGCATCCTCCATCATCCAACATGAGGAACACTCACAAGTTTGAGCAGATTTGGAGTAGGAAAAGTAATAAGATGAAACAAACTGACACCAGGATGGCAGACACATGAAGTCAAGGTAAATGCAGAAAGGCTGACACAGGCTGTATCCTTGAACAGTGAGTACGACACAAAGTGACTCAGACAGTTTTTAACATGAAGGGGAAGTGATATAAGCCTGCAATGTAGGAGACATTAACAGACCCTCCATATGATTGGAAGAATAACCAATCGAGGGAGTGAAAACTCAGAGACAAGGTTCACCCTAAGGTCAAAAACTAAAACCCAACTGAATGCTGGACTCAAATAGGTGCTGTGTTCAAGGACATGACTGACTTAACTGCCTTTGAAACTGAAAAGATGTGGATATACCCTTCTCTTCCCTTATTCTTTTTGGTAAAAGAATATATTTCTTGTTGTTTTAATGAGTCCAAGAAAGAAAACTCAATAATCCCAACCATGTAAAAGTTTAACGAGCCCATGGGAGGAAGACTCAAGACCTTCTTCATTGTTTACAGAGTTTGAAGAAGAGATAGAAGAATACTCTATAATACTGATCTATGGATTTTAATATCGAGCCGAGATCTGTTCTTGCTCGCTGGTGTTTTCAATTTTAAGGAGTTTGAAAAACTTAAACAATAACTCCATACACCTACTCGTGAATTTAGTATCGATCCCGGGTTGGTATATGCTCGCCGGTGTTTTCCTGTTTATAGAGTAAGAAAAACTTAAACAATCCTCTATATACCCTCTCATGGATTTCACATCGAGCCCGAGTAGGTGAATGCTTGCTTGGTGTTTTCATGTTTCGAGAGCCTGAAAACCCTAAAGAAGGCTCCAAAAGTCCTTTTTCATTCAGTTAGTCTCCTCCCCCAAAAAAGTGTAAAACGATGAGAGAAGAACTCTTCTAGCCACGGATGACTAGAGTATTCCTTTTTCGTAATTAATCCGCAAAAGTCCGGAAAAGGGTTAAACTTATACTTAAGCAGATGTTCCTTCAATTCCTTTAACGAGTTTGAAGAGAACAAGTGAACTCAACAATCTTGTTTGTTTTTGAAAAGTCAAAACAAGGGCTTAAAATGACTTGACCAGCTTCAGGGATCGTAAGTTCACAACCTGCCAAAGAATAGCATCTCGACAACCAATGTTAGTAACCGGGACAAATTTTCTCAAATGACAAAATATTGAAACAATATGGTACCTATACTGATCCTGTCAATGAAGAAAACAAGTCTTAATAGTTTGATGTTTGAAATTATAGTGAAAATTTGAAATATACGGTTAGTCTAATTCATCGAAATTTGAAAAAATATTAATGATTTAAAATAACAAAAATGAAACTATACTCTTTTTGGAAAAGTGGGTAAAAATTAAAAAAGTAATTTCTATAAATAGTTTCAATTTTGAAATTCAAATATCACAATTTGAGAATTAGGAAAAAAGTGGAGAAAAACCTCAAGCTACCTTTGCTCGTTGCGGTCGAACCGGGTCACCAATTCAAATTCGGCTCCCACCAAGTAAGTAGTCTCATCCTTAGCTTGCATTTACATACAAAGTTTTTCAATTTTGGTGGTCAAAATAATTTTTTTATCCAACTTTTAAATACGTTTCTACGCGAGCGCTGGTTTGCTTGCAAGAAACTAGCGCACTTGTCAAAAGTGCGCTACTATGCCTGTAAGACAGACACATTCAGGATGCTAGTGTCCATGATGAACAGTAGCATTCAGCACAAAAACTATGGCAAAAAATGAAAATGACCAACGTTTGATGGTTTTAATGGCAGGATGGTATTGGCATGGCGTGAAAGGCAGCATGAAGAGAGGGATCGAGAAGCTTTACAAGATCCATTGACCTTGCATGCATTGCAAACATGTGGTTTGTTGAAATTTTATAGAATGGTCAACATGCGGGCACAAATCTGCTTGCTTGAGAGGCTTGTACAATACTAGGACGCCAATGCATTGGTATTCAATATCCAAGGAGAAATATTGGAATTAACAGTTGATGACATCTATTTCATCAAGGGACTCTCCCGAAGGGGAGACATAGTGAATCTCAAAGGGTCCTCTAGCAATGCGGGTGCCCTATCCGTGCAGGACTACATCAATACCTATTGTGTGGTGGGTACAGAAAAAACCGGCAGTCAAGTCCTCATTTTGACCGTTGCAAGCTTCCCACTCAAAGTGATCTTGAGTATTCTCAACCAGATGGCCGGAAGTGCTACACAACATCTAGCTTCGAGGAACTTCATGCACATGGGTACTGAATGCCTACGGGGAATAGTATTTGACTGGTGTTCAAGTCTTTTGGCGAACATGAAGCTTCAACTTTTTGGGTGTAAGATCGGGAGGATGAAGAATTTTGGGTACGAAAGCATACTGTGCACCTTTTTCTTTGAAAGGGTGCCTGCCATGAGTCTAGGGATGGCTTTTCCCCCATTAAACCCGCGTGAGCCACTGATGGGTCGATGGGGAGAGATATTCCTCCGCCAGGGTGGTGGCGAGAGCAACTTTTGCTATAGTGAGGATGATTTCTGGGCGTGGTGGGACTGACAAGTGCCAGCTCTTGAGAAGTTCCCATATGCGGGCATAGACTTCCGTAACGATCCTGAGCTGGCTCTCCCTCCAGGAGCAGCCTGGGGAGAGATGGGTAAGTTTGTTTTTGAAAAATTATTTAATTTTTTCAATTGTATATATATTATTTTTATGATGAGTTTGAAGTACTGAAACAAAATGTCATATGCAGATGTTGGACCAGTGCGTCCCAAGGGACATCCCCGTACCTTAGTGAGACCAGTGATAGTAGGGGCAGCTGATGCCATGCTGGCAAACATAGAGGGGAAGATGAGTCGGTTGACTCGTGACATTCCGACATACAGGATCGAGTGGATGCCACTCGACATGCAGGAGAATGTGGTGGGTGTGCCCCTAGCATGGATTCGACTACTGAGGAAAGTAGCTAGGCTGGTCATTTGCTATCAAGAGGCAGTAGAGGCAGATGAGGCCCCTCCTTCTCGATAGGAGAAGGACACATATATATATATGTATATTTTTTAGGCCATCGAGCCCAGTTTTGTATATTATGACATGACTCTGTGACATACTTATGACCCAAACTCATATTATTTTTTGATACGGATTATATATATACAGTATTGGTGTTATTTACATGTGTGTTATTGTCTTATATTATGTATGTGAATGATGCAAATGCCAATCTAAAACGTAGTTTGCAAATGAATCAACTAATGCATTCAAATTTCTTGGAATATGTTGATATGTGATGTAATCAAAATGTCTCTCAAGCAACTTAACGCACAAAAACTGACGTAGCAAAGTAGGATCTCTAACCTGATAAACACCCATTAATTGAAACACAACTAGTTGTGAGTCGAGCCGTACCTCCAAATGTGAAATGCCATGGAACAGAGCATCTCAGAGTAGCTCTATGACTGCACTGTATTCATCCACATTGTTCGTTGTGGGACCTAAACAAGCCCCTCCTGAAGAAACCAGTTGGATAGTTGGTGAGTAAATAACCCAAGCAGCTGCGGTCAATTGACGGGTGTGGTGGCTAGCGCCATCAACAAACCCTATAAAGTGTTTAGTCGACATCTGAAACACAAAGCAATAGATGCATAAGATGTAACAACAACCGTAAACAAAGCTAACTCTACAAAATGTACAACTATAATACATCAAAAAGCACAGATTCCTAAGTGTAGTACTTCTTCAGGTAGAGCCCATTTCTAGGCTCCGACAACTTATTACCTTCATAGTCTGTTTACTCGTATGCACCCTTCTTCAACACCTTAGAAACTATATAGGGACCGAGCCACATGGACTTAAACTTGCCAGCTCCTAAAGGTTCCTTGTCCCGATCCCAAAGCAGAACAAGGTCTCCTTCAAGAAAAACCCTAGATCTGACAGACTTATCGTACTGTCCCTTGACTCAGTTCTTATGTGCTTCATTTGCTATGAGCGTGTCGCGGCGCTGCTCATCTAGATGTTCTAAATGCAGCAAACGTTCTTCCAAGACTGAAGTGTCAGGTAGTAATTGGACAACCAACTTCAATGAAGGAATCTCACACTCAACCGGAATGACTTCTTCTATCCCATGCACAAGTTGGAAGGGAGAGAACTCGGTAGCAGTATTTACATTGGCTCGGTAGTCCCAAAGAGCATGGTACAACATAATGTGCCAGTTAGTTCTACTGGCATTAACAGTCCTTTGTAAGATGGTCTTCAAAGTTTTGTTGACCTCTTCGACCTGACCATTCGCCTGCGGGTAAAACGAAGACGAATGTTCTTGCCTAAAACCTAACATGGTGTATAGATCGGTCATCATGTTGTTCTGAAAATGACGACTGTGATCAGTCACGATCTCTTTGGGTATACCAAATCTTGCAATGATCTGGTTGAAAATGAAATAAGCAGTCGTTTCCCCATCTGCCTTAATAGTAGGCATTTCCTCGGCCCACTTGGTGAAGTAGTCGACGACAACAATGATATGATGATGACCTCCAGCCAAAACTGGATTACAATTCATCAAATCAATCCCCCACTTGGTGAAGGGGCCTGCTGTGATTACAGGATGGAAAGGAGCTAGGTGTGCTCTCATCTTCCTGGTGAAAAACTGACATTTCAGCAGCGTTTCACAGCTTCCACGCAATCTTTGAAGATTGTGGGCCAAAAATAACCGACACGCAGTATTTTCTGGGCTATTGCCAACCTAGAAAGATGACCCCCACATGCTCCATTGTGGGCATCATTCAATATTAATTCTGCTTCCTCCAGGGTCAAAAAACGGCATAAGATGGAATCTACCCCACGTCTGTACAAAGTGTCAGAAATGATGAGGTAGTTTTTCGCATGACTCTTAAGTTTGCATCGTTCGTCTCTAGAGAAGGTGGTGGGACACCTCAAAGTCTGGAGATATACCAAGATATCCCCATACCATGGGTCAGAGGATGCAATGATAAATATATGTTCATCCGGGAATGATGAATCTTCCTCAACATGTACTATGTCACTAGGGAATTCATAAATCAGTTCGGCGAACACCAGTGATTTCTTTGACTTAGCGGACTGAAAACCCAAGTCAAATTCTTGCAGGATTACAATCCATTTGTTAAATTTCCCACCGATTATGCGTCGAGTGAGAACATATTGAAATGGGTTGACTTCCGCAACCACTATGGTAGTTCGCAATAATATATAGTGACGTAACCTCTGGACCGCATAGACAACAGCTAATGCCAACTTCTCTACGTGAGAATACTTGATCTCAGGAGCTATCAAGGAGCGCGATAGATAATAAATGACATGCTCTTGAACCGGTACTATGCCTATTGTGTATACTGATGTAGCCAGATATAAGAGGAAATCCTCCGTATAGTTTGGCGGGCTTAACAAGGGGGCTGAAAGTAATGCCTTTTTCAAGGCCTCAAATGATGCTTGAGCAGCCTCATCCCACAAAAATTAGGTGTCTTGTTTAAGCAGTCTCATGAAAACTTTTGTAATTTTGGCATAGTTAATGATAAAGCGTCTCAAGAAGTTGGACATGCCCTGCAAACTTTGAAGTTGTCTCAGGGTTCGAGGAGGAGGCATATTTACAATCGCCATTCACCATTATGCCACAACTGGATACTATGAAACCTAGTAATTGTCCAGATTCAACGCAGAATACACATTCGTTGGGATTCAATCGAATCTTGTAGTATCTACACCTTTCAAACACAAGTCTTAAGTGGTCAGGATGCTCCCATCTCTTGCGAGATCGCACAAGGAGATCATCCAGGTAAGGTTCGACTACATGCCTGATGTCATGAAAAGCAAAATTCATTGCTCGCTGGAAGGTAGCTCCAGCATTCTTCAAGCCAAATGGCATATTCCGATAGGAAAAGGTCCCCCAAGGAGAAATAAAAGTTGTCTTGTGTTGGTCTCCAGGTTTGATCTGTATTTGATTATATCCTGAAAACCCATCCATGAAAGAAAACATTTCATGGCCCGCACACGCGTCAATGATCTGATCTATGAATGGCGCGGGGTAATTGTCTTCCGAACAAGCTTTATTTAGGTCCCGGAAGTCAGTACAAACTCTAATGGTACCTTGATTTTTATCAACTAGAACATGATTTGACATCCATTCCGTCATAGCTATCGGATAGATAAATCCAACTTTGAGCAACTTCTCTACTTCCACCTTGATGGCAGCTGCTTTTTGAGGGTTAACTAGACAGAGCTTCTGTCTCACAAGTTTAGCGTTGGGATACGTTGTGATGACATGCTCAACAATGGCAAGGTCAATGCCTGGCATCTCTTCGTATGACCAACCAAAAACGTTGCGGAATTCTTTAAAGAGATTGGTATACAAAATGATCTCCTCAGGAGAACAATCTGCTCCAATGAAAATATCTTCCACGACCCTAGGTTTGATGGAAATGTTGATCGGAATGGTTCTCGATATATTTTCCATATTCCCTTCGGCATAAACAACTTTTGAAGTAGAAGGGAGAGCGGACAAATCAACATTCCCACCGGGTCTCATAGAAAACTCACCTCTCTCAATCCTGTCCAGATTAGGAAGAAAGTAAGACCTGTGGTGCATGTGTTCCCAAGGATGGTCCAGGCCAATCATTGCTTCCAAGATCGCCTCATCAGAGGGTAAAATAGTGTCTAGACAGTCAAAGGAGTGGATAGAGTCTACTGACCATGCAAGAGCATAGTCCATATCTGACTCAGCAGAGACCAACGGAGTCACGATATGTTCTGTTGCAGCATGTTGTGAATCCAAGTATGTTACCTCTGCAACATATAAAGGCACAACTGGTTCTGATTCGGTGGGGATAATCCGTGGATCTGTCGTTGGACTGACTGTGAAAATATCAGACGAAGAACACTCTTCAGAACCAATAAAATGAATAGGAGAAGGTAGGTCAAAAGTGCCTATTAATGACCCATAGAGCCCTGCTCCTGAACTCTCAGTAACTGGGCGGGACTGATCAACCATTGGAATTGTTGAATCTGAGGAAGTCTGGTTATTCTTCCGAGAAAACAAAAGTTGATCGACTATGACGATCTTGCCTTCGTGAGGGAACATTATGACCTGGAAAATGGACGACGACACTGCTTTCATTGCATATGTCCTGCTCCTACCCAACAAGTTATAGTCGAGTGGAGCATCCAAAACTTCAACCTCTACAGATACTAGCTTTCTCGCAAGTTCAACATCAAATGATGGTAAGACTCCTTGTGGACGGAAGGATCTTCCATCAAAGGCAGTAAGTATTGTATTCGAGGGAGCTAACTCGGGTTCACCCAAAGCCTTCCAACAAGAAATGGACATTACGCACGTAGACGCGCCCTCATCTACAACAACTCGTCCAATGGTCTTGGGACCATGGATTACTTCTACTTGGAGAGCGACATGGTACGGAAACCGAAATTTGATGAATCTACACTCCCGATCGCTGCAAGAAGTGCACTTCGTTGTAATGGACAACTTTGCAGTACTTACAAAGTGGACATGGCACAGGGTGTTTGGGATAAATCCTCCACCACATTGTAGTTGGGGGCAGCCCGCGTGTTGGGATTGTGCACAACCCGTTTGAAGACACCTTTCGGGATCTTCGGCAACGAATCCACTGATCTCTCGATGTGGAGAGGGGTAGATGACTCAGGAACATCCTTCTGCTGTGGATCTAGGGTGTAATTTCTAGCTCGAGTTTGCAAAAGAGCGTCCGAATTAACCATATTAATGAACGATTGATCAGCAACTGAGGCATGATGAGTGCCCCCAACACTAGAGTTTCCAGAAGTTGAACCTTGCCCGTGAGGGAATGGGTCTTTTAAGACAACATGTTTCTTTTCACGGAGCAGCTTCTGGGCTTCTTCCAACAGAGGGCATTGATGGGTAAGGTGGTCTTCATTGCACAGCTTGCAAGGAAACTTTACCTTCTTTTTCTCTTTTTTTCCCTCCTCAACATTTTTAGTGTTTTTGGGATTTTGGTGGTTTCCCTCCCCTTTCTTGCCCTTCTTTTTGTTTTTAGGCTGCCGAGGGCCCTTTTGATTCATCTGTAATTGCTGTACAGATTCCGTTTTCGAAGGGGAGGATGCAACTGAAGTTGCTTCTGCAGCAGACTGTTTGACCGATAAGGCGTGAACCTGCTTCGTTAAAGCATCAAACGCTGCAGAATCTACTGAACCCATGATGCCATTGGCATGTGGTCCAGGCTTAGGTTTACCTAGATCTGTGTTAGATCTCGGTGCGTCATGAATGATTTCATACAAGAGCCCAGACTGAGCGTATACTAGATCAGGCTGCTGGCTTCTAAGGATGGCTTCTTCTTCGGAGGACACCCTAGAAGTTGCTACTTCCTTCGAAATGTAAGGAAGGAATGATTTGAGATACCACTCTAATAGGAACTCTGGAGGGATTTCAACTTTAATGAGCCTCTTCCTCCTTCGCCACTCCTGAATATGGTTAGATAAGTGAGTGGCTTTGTTCTGTTGAAAAGTTGACAGAAGGTCTGTACCGACATCATACTGGACAGGAAGTTGGAAGTGGTTCAGAAAAACAGTAGCTAGATCCCAAAAGGTGCCACAAGCATCCGCGGGCATTTCAATTTACCATTTAGCTGCAGCATTGGTCAAGGTTCTCTGAAAGAGCCTCAATCTGATGGAATCATCGTTCAGTGAATTCGAAGAGAACCAGAGATGAAAAGTAGTCACATGGTCACCGGGATCCTCCCTAGTCTTGCCTTCGAACTTCGAGATGTCAGAAGGCATTTTGGTCGAGACAGGTGGCCATGCGGGGTGATGCCGCACTGGATTATTCGTAAGTTTTGAAAGATCTGGAAAATTCAAAGTTGCCAGAAAAGGTAAACGAGGTCTCACCGATGGCACTTGGTTAGCAAGATTTTGGTAGGCAGAACCACTTAAATCCTGACTCGTGTACTGCTGGTTGGGGTTGCCCCCACCCACCGATTGTGAAGCAAACGCATTACTAAAATTGCTCCAACCAAAAGAGAGAGGGTTAGTCCCTTGAGTGTGTGTCCATTGCGACTGGGTGTTAGCCCCTCCGTAATGTGGGTTAAAAGCATTACCACCTCCTCCACTAAACAAAGAAAAATGGATACTCCCTATAGGTATATGAGATGTCTGCACATTGGAATGATGTACATGTTGATCTTTGTAGGGGTTAAACCCAAGTGTAGATTTAATGGACGGTATAGGCATCAAGCCTCCTATAGCTGTGGATAGAGTGGGCATCGAGCCTACAAAGGGAAACCTTGTCCGAAAGGAGCAGTTTGTGGAATACCCTGTGAATGTTGCATAAAGCGAGATGAAATAGACGGTATCGATGATATCCAAGTGACAGGAATCTGAAAAGGTCCAGCAGTAGAACTCAACATAGGGGGAGGGGTTGTCAAAGGTTGAGAACTCAACATCCCTATGGTACTAGTACTGAAACTAAAAGCAGGAGATGAAGTAGATGTAGCCTGCAATGAGGTAGATACCAACGTGCTTGCGAAAGAATGAGAGAGAGATCTCGTGACCATGGCAGCACAAGGAATTTGGGGAACTCCAGTTTCATCTCTGGAAGTAGCCATATGGTAACCAGGGGTAAACCAATATGCACTGTACTCAGGTTGTCATAGAAATCCTATAGGTACCAGTAGTGGATCGTTGGGTCCAGTCAGGGTAGGGTTGAAAGGAGTACTGAACTCTCTAGAAGTTATGTCCTCAACCTCAATAGTATCAAAGACCTGTTGATCCTGAACTCTAGGCCGTGGCTCTCCAAGTACTTCTGTTTTGCCCGTAAGTTCGAATGAACCACGGGAATCCGACCTCCGGCATCGCGGTGGCGGTGGAGGCTCCATAATGAGTGGGGGAAGGTTTTTCAACCTCCGAGACCTATGAAGAGGTTGGTCCTCCACAGCTATATAAAAATCAAACTAAGTACAAAACCTAGTGGCCAGTACGACTAAGGAGAAAACAGCATACCACTAAAAAATTCCTAAGTGATCAAACCAAGAAAACAAGGCAAATACTCTCAGAAGCAAGTCTGGCATGATGAGGGCCCAGAACGAACTAATAGAGTATCGACGGTCAGTTACGCGACGTCCAATGGAGGTCCTTTGGGTGCAAGCACTTGAATCACCAAACCAAACTCTCAGGATTACTGCCAAAGGGTTACCTTCCACGTCTGTCAGAGGTGAAGTGGGAATATCCTTCCACTCTACCTGTGTAAATCCCTAGGGTTATGATACTAAGGATACCACCAATACGAAAAAACCTGGGGCAATAGTCGTCAGCCTAGCCAAGACGCATGGGCAGGGTAGCAAAGCCCGAAGTCTAAAAGTACTTGAAAGTACTAGTGAACCCCTGTACGTGAATCAACTTTGGTTTATAGTTGAGAGGAAAGTGAGGGGGTATCCTCAATAGTTCCAATCACCCACGGCCTCGTGCTTAACTCTAGTTTGAGTAGAGCATTCCCAAGATATTTTGATAGAGATGGATTTGCCTAATAGATAGTCTTACTACGATTGTTGAGTAATGAAGCCGATTTCGGGTAGTTTAAGATGATTTAAACCTGAAACCCTAGCCTAAGCTAGTTGATGATGTGTATACCTAAAAAGAAAAGGTTGCTAGTTAATTTTATTAAGATTTCTTTTTAAGGGCTACTTTTTACTCAAAAAGGGTAGTGAAGTGTGTGGAATGGTTTCGACAGAAAGCAAAGTGCGTATGAAATAATGCTTTTAAATTCACAAAAGACTCTTTTCTTTTCATTTATATTCTTCAAAACTGAAACTAGGCAATCCTAAATAATTATTTTTTTTATAATTTTCTTTTAGTTTTTCAAAACAAACGATCTATTCTACTTCGAAAAAGATGATGAATCTTACTACTAAGCTACCAATTTCATTTTTTGTCTTTTCTAATATTTGCAAAAGAAAAAGAACTTGGAAAGGAGCAAGTAAGACCTAACGCAAAGTGTGAGTAAGGAAAAACAACCTAATGGCTCAAAACAATCAAATCAAAAGACTTAAGAAAGACTCCACCTACATAGTTGTTTCGATGAACAAACTCAAGGTTTGGAACAAAGTGTAAAAGAAAAAGGGAAAAGAGATGCTTGCAATGGAAAGACAGATCTAAAAGGATGCTCCTAAGCACCAAAACCTAAGAAAAAACTCGCCAAACAAAGGAGTAGGTAAGCAAACCACAAGTAACTAGAAAGCTTTAACTCACTCAGACTGATCTGAAAAGATATTCAGTAGGTATCTAGACTAAACAACTCTTCAAATCCACCCTAAAATCTCAAACTAGGTTCAAACCCTAACAAAAGGACAAGACTCAGTAAAAGTGTGTTGTTGTTGCCACAGACAACAGGCGTTCAGAACGCAGGTCTGTATAACTGCAACCAGTGTCTAGGGAAAAAAATGCGCAGGTCTGTCTAGCAGAGAGTAGCGCACAGCCTTAAAATGGTTTAAACAAGCAGAAAAGACACCTTAAGCAAGTGCTAAAGTAATCAAAAGGAAACTACATGACTTCAGAGAGGCAAACAAGACTCAAAAAGGACATAAAAGTCTCAGTGGTCAGTCAAAGAAGCAAAGCAAAAGGCTAGAAGTAGATCCCCCAACTTGGAAACAAACCCTAGCAAAAGGATTGAACCTACAGGGAAGGTGTGCTACTGTGTGGTATAAAAACCAGCGCCTGCCAGGAAAAGTGCGCTACTGTGTTTCAAGGAAACCAGTGTACATGACAGAAAATGTGCTATTGTAAGTACAACAAACCAACACACAGGGACTTAAAGGCAAACAAAAAGGATTTGCTGAAGCAGACTGAGATGAATCAAGATAAAAAGAATAGGTAAAAATGACCTATAAAACCTCTCAGAGAACAAAAGACTGAATAAATTGGAAGAAAACCTAGCAAGGTCCCCTAGAGTAGAAAAACAACCAGTTACTCCCCAGCGGAGTCGCCAGTCTGTTGTGCGGGAAAATACCTTATAGTGGGGAGACGACACTACCAACTTGAGTGGGGTGACAGGTAAATACATTCATTGTCTTGCATTAGTTACTACAAATGGAAAGAGATTAAGATATCGAAAGCCGTACCTTTTAACGATGACTGGTCCTAGCTTTCGCTTAATCTTCCGCTATGATGAACCTGCAACACAAAGTTAACGTTCCTCAACATATCTTGACTGTAATGAACATGATGAAATCAGAAACAACTTAACATCAAGTACAATAAGATATTTAACCAAATAAACATTCAATCAAATAGATATTCAATTTTGGGACGGGAAGGGTATTTCCACCTTTTCTTGTCAAAGAAATGTAGATAATTACAGATATACCTGATCTGTCCAGACGCTTCTGCAACCCAGTACTAGGCTCCTTCTCTTCACAATGACTTGGGAATTCCTCCAGCGTAACAACAGTTCAAACATTCCTTCTAGGTCCCTCTCTCATGGCTTCCCCTTGTATTCATGGGACAAGGTAAGCAGTTGAATTCGAGAGGTGATTGAATTGGGAGGTTGGGGAAGTTGCAGAACCAACTTCAACTAATCCCAATTCGTAATCTTAATATATTTTTTCATTTCATCTTAAGATGTGCACAGGTTTCATACAACCATACTAGAACACAGTATGCAACTTTTGCACTTTACAACCAGCGTTTGCAACATTTTAAGGGATGTGCGTTGGATGTCTTCAAGCAGACCAACGTTCAGAACGCTGAATCACTGTGGAAATAGTAGCGCACATGTCATGAAAACTGTAGAAAAATATGTTTTTCAGCTGAAGAGTGTAGTCTCAGCAATAACTCATCCAGGGTCAACCTAGCTCTTCCATCCATAGTGTCCTTTTGTGTGATCGACAGAGCAATGTGATCACGGACGGAGAAGTGCAAATTTGACCTATAACACTCATGGTACATGGTGCACTGGAAAAATAATACATTAGATTTCACAAGTGGGCTACTTTGATCTCCACCTTCCAAGTTTGTAGCTAAATCTACAGAAGAAAAAAAATGGTCACATATTAGCTGAGAGCCTTCTTTCCATTAACTTTGTGTTCTGTTGTGAGTTGGTGAAAATCCCCCAACATGATGGCCCTTTAGGCATTATTAGTTGGGACCAAGGAATGACATAATTTGAATGCCCAGTCCTAAGCTAACTGGGCATATTTACAGAAGCAACACATGGGCTTTGGAGTTTCGTTCCTATCACAGAATAAGTACCTGGGATGCAAAATGCCCAAGAATTTCAAGTGTTTCTCTAAGGGTAAGCCCCCATCTAATAAATACCAACCTAAACATGTTTTTTGGGGTTCAAAATGCCACTTTCACATGGACTTTAGTCTATACAACCAGGGTTTTTCCTTGTGTTTGGTTCTCTCAGATTTATTAGGTTTTGATTCAAGGATATCCCTTTTCAACAACCATTTGTGCACATATATTGACTTATACTTCAAAAATCCCCTTTTCTGATCCAGTCTCCAGTCTTTCTCCTAGATTTGAGGCCTTAAAGGCATACTTAAGGAAGACATTATCAAGGATTAGGCCTTTAATTTTTTCTAGATCAATCTTATCTATACGGTGGGGCTAGAACCATGTATTTAAACCATCCAAAATCTTATAATTTATAGTTTTCTTGTCATAAAGGCCTCTGGGATTAATCTTATTTATGGGGTGGGGCTAGAAATATGTCTTTAAATCATCTCAACACTTCTAATTTCTAGCTTGTTTGCCATAAAGGCCTTTGGAAGTCTAATGTCTTTCTTTGCAGCTCCCTTGGTTGAGAACCTTGGATCCTTAGCCAAACTCTTCCCATATTAAGGGACTATTGGGGGATACCATTGGAAATGGTCAATGAAAGAGAGCTAAAACCCAAGTGATTCATTTTTTGAACCAACTTATGCTTGATAGCTTCCTAGGATTTCCATATACTTTTGGCAACAATCCCCAAATTTTTGTATAGGCCCTGGGGTAGTCAATAGGGTTTGCAAGTTTAAGTTGTTCCAAAGCTTCTAGTTGTATGGGGATTTAGAGGTAATATAGTTCCTAAGAAGACATTTTTGGGATTCTTGACCTTCTACTACTCTAATGATCCATTTATCCCATGAAGCCTGGGCTTGTGTTCTTGTGGCAAAAATAACAATCTCTCTTCCTTTGGAGTGTAATAGAGGCTCCAGCTTACTCTATGAAGCCTTTCTTACTATTGGAATTGGATTAAAGAAAATCTCTGAGAATCCTCTCTAGCTTAGGATACACATGGGTCAATGGGATCCACCACAAGGAGTAGTAGTATACATAAGTAGTAGTAGCATTTTGGTGAATATTTGAAACTTTCATGTAAGTGATAAAGGTTTTGTAAGTCATTTATCTTTTTTTAAAATTGTTAGTAGCACAACTTCCCATAATTACTTTGGGGAGTCTTCAAAGGAAATGCAAATTATTTAAAAAATGAACACTTGCCCAGGTTTAAACCATGCCCATCATTGCCTTAGTAACCACTGAAGGATCCCTCATTGGCTTTGTTGGTAGCATTGAGTTTTGGGTATTTGTAACTTCAACCCAACGGCTTTACATAAAATTTGTAGCCACTCCATGGTCTTGTCCAAAGTTTTCCTCTCTTCGATGATTATTAGGAAGACGTCATATGCAAAGTGCCCATTTATAAGCTAATCGTGATTGTGTATGATAAGGGGGATACTTCTAATTATGCCTTGTAATATTCTATTGTATAGAAGATATCAAGGGATTCAAAAACAATTATACATAGGGTTAAGGCTAAAGGAAAACCTAGTTGGTTGGAATAGAAGAGTCCTATCTCTTCATATTTGATTTGAGTGATATAAAAAGAAGTTGAAGCTTATGAGAGTAGTGTTTCAACCATGGTGATTTTTGACAATATATATTTAACTTGAAAGGAAATCACTTCGGGTAGAATTTTATAAGATACACTCAATAGGGAAATCGACCTCCAATGTGCTTTAAGCTCTAGGTATCTTGTCTTGATTAACCCTTTGTTAATGTTTCAAGCAAATGTACATGTACATATTGCTTCTTTGTGTACTTAGAGAATATCTAGGCTTATGAAAACCCATATGGCCTAATAGAATTCACACATGAACCCTTCTTGGCCAAGTAACTTATCATCTAAGATTTTTTTAAGAGTTGTCGTCTACTCCTCCAATGTTAGCCCTTTTTCACATATTCATTATTGATCATGTGTCAACCTTTATGGAACTATGTTGATTCATGTTTGCATGGATACCTTCCTTTCCTCCTTTGTGCCTTGAGAGTGAAAAACTATGTTATAACGATTTAAATAATCTCTTCAATATTTCCCTAGTTTGATTCTCATGTTCATGGTTTAAAGGGATTTGATATGCTATAAGACTTCTTTAGAGGTAAGGGATTTGAAAAAATCCTTGATGGGTCTATCCCTTTTTTTGAGCCAGTGTAGTCAAGCTTGAGTTTGAACTCCCTTTGATTTGTACATCTCTCAACCTTTGATGAGTAATGTAGCTTGGCCACTCTAGTTTGAAGCTACTCGCTAAAAGTGATACCATGTAACATCCTTGAGACCCAATCTTATTTATCCATGGTTTTTTTTGTGCTAGTTTCTTCTAATTGTTGGGAAATATCTACCATAATCTCTAAAAAAGGTGGTGACACTTCTTATGGAATCCTCCTATCGTAGGATCCAACCTCTAACTCCTCTAGGTCATAGAATAAGGTTCCAAAATATTTTGATGGCTTTAATACAAGATTCATGCTTCATATGAGAGGTGCATAATGTGAACATCACATTCCACAAATTTGGCTTGTCACAACCCCAATGTATGAAGAAGATGATCGACTGCTGGTTAGATAGGGTGACTCCTCCTAACACTCGAATTGCCTTTTTCCTTCATGCCAAAAATAAAGTTTTTGCCTAGTATTTCTCTCTCTAGTGTTTTGAGTTCTCACCCGTTCCCTTTTTGGAAATTGGACTGGTGGAACCAACATTTAGCTAACTCAAGCTATGGAAGTTCAATTCTTACTCTCCAAACCATGGTTTTGTAACAAGGGGTCCGTGAACCCCTGCACATTTCATGAGAATATATTTATTGGAAATATTTAAGGAGAAAATCCCTCTTCACCCTCCTACCTTTCCAGGGAATTGAAGGGATCCAAGTAGTTCACAATGTGCATTTGGGAAGGGAAATAATCATTCAACCTTTGTTCGTTGGCTTTTTGTGGGTATCATCAATTCCCTATGATTTGGAGGCATCTAGATTTGAGGGTATAGATTGAGGTTGTTGGGTCTAAGGATAATTTTCCCTTTTCAACAACTTAAGTCCATCCATCATTATTTTCAAGAGGTTAGGTCTACGAGACTTGACAAGAAGGGCCAAATGTTGGAGGTGTAGAAGACTCATTTTTTCTCAATGAAGGACAATCGTCTATTCTATGGTTAAGACTTTGGTCCTTGAAACATGTGTTAGGGAGAGTAATGTACCACACTTAGGGAGCTACCCAGGGAGGATAACTAATGTAATGTTAGGCACCTAGAGAGGTACCTAAGGAGGATGATTATGGTAATATAGCCATACTCATGGAATAAGGTTCAATACGTTGACACACCAACAACTTAGTGGTCTTATTCCATGAGTATGGCCACATTACATTAATTATCCTCCTTAGTGCCTAACATTGCATTAGATATCCTCCCTCTATACATTAGGTGGAGCATGATAAATCACACTAAGTTATTGGATAACACATGCTCATGCCCTGATGAATACAAATTAATTTGGAGATATCAACCCTTTTCTTAGGGCATGGGTTGAAGAAACATGTTGGCTCGTGGCATATAGAGTTGCCAATTGGGGTTGAAATTCTTTATAGGAAAGCCTAAAACTGCAATGGAAGCCTTGGTACTCCTACCCATACCGAACAATATAAGTTGGAGGCTTCCTCGTGAAAAATATTCTTGCTATTTGAGAAAAACAACTAGGGTGTTTTGACACATCTAGGAGCCACGTGATAAAATTTCATGAGTATGCTTTCCTCCTTTAAGAAGAACTGGAATAAATACCTAATTCAGGGTTCTGATGTACATGAAGATTCAACCATGACTCCCATATGCTTCCTTGTCCCAAGCTTTATTCACAATGATTGGTGGGATCCGACCCACAAAATACCCCAACAATGTGTGCCTTTTCAAAATGTCACAAATTGAATAATATTCAGAGTAAAGAATAACAACATGAGATTCATTAGAGGTTATTTTATTACCTTGTGTACTACATTTGCAATGAGTGTCTATGGAGCCTTTGGAGGAACCATGTTGGTTAGCTTCGTGCTTGAATTCTCCTTGCATGATTGCTAAAATGATAACAATAGATGGTTTGCATGGCCATTCAAGTGCCCCATGCTTGCTTATGATAGGCACATAAAGACCACACCCTTTGGCTCCTGCAATTGACACTAAAGACAAAAAAAATAATTAGCATGGCTAGGGTAATAACTTCAAACCAAAACCTAGATCGCTTTACAATCTTGAATCACATTAAAGACTCAAACCCAAAAATACCCTTGGTACTATAAGTTCAACTTCTATGTATTTTCTTGGAAACCAAAAGTGGACTCAAGTCCATAATACATGTGTATATCTAATGATCTTACATCAAAATTCAACCTCTACTTCCATATAACTAGTTCCAAATACTTATAACTACTTCAAATGCCATAATAAGTTCAACCCTATTTTTTTTTAAATGGAAAGACATAGAGTGACCTTGGATCCAAGTATTAGGTAACTATATCAAAGTGCAATACAAAATTTAATTCCTATCTTTCTAATGTGCGAATATAGAGAGGGTTTTGGTCCCTAATAAAGTGTTATAGTAAATTCAAATCCTCTTTTTTAAATGGAAGAATAAATAGTAAGCTTGACATAGACTATGGAAAACTAAATCACCCCCATTTGCCATATTTTAATGATAGACAAAGTTGCATATTATGATCTGTACTTTATTTAAATTATAATTTGGAGCATTTGCAAAATATTGTAAAACCCAAGGGTACAATTAACTCTTAGAGAGATTGAAAAAAAGATTAATGGCATCGCAATTTTAAATCATATATGTCATTAGAAATTCTAACTAAAATTGTTATTAAAAATTCTAATTGAAAACACTCTGAAGTGAAACATTTTAGCCTATAATTTAACCTAAACACTTAATCTTGTAATACACATAAGTTGGCTATCACCTTCCAACATCATAAATTCAACCCTTCTCAAAGTATAACCAACGTAATATAACTAGCAATTGCCCCATGAGGGGCAAAAAGAACACCGAGTGGAAAAGAGCGTAAGGAAGGAAAATGATTTACAAGATGATGAAATATGAAATTATAAACAAGTAAAGAAGTAATAACAAACCTGGGAAGGCCTTTGGAGTATAGACTAGACTCATTTCAAAATATTTCCTACATGCTTCTCTACTTCTACAACTTATATAAAAAAATGACTTAAAAATTTGGTATCCATGTCTAAAGTGATCCTCTTTAACAATCCATGAATTCTCATGTTCTCCTTGAAGAGTAAATTCATGTAATAGCTCACATCACAAATCTTCATACAAGGCAAAAAGTGTGTCATCTTTAGAAACCTATCAACCTTAATAAATATTGAATCACTTATGAGTTTTATTCTTAGCAATCAAAGCAAAGAACAAAGATCATGATAGTATATTCCCTTACATCTTTGGTATGGATAATGATCTGTACAATCATATATTATGATTCGTGTATGTGTCCATTTAGTAAATTTTACATTGCTTCACAAACCTATTGACCTTCTTATTCATATTGGACCAATGATATCCTAAGTAAAACCCATGTATTGTTGCACCTAAAATTTATTCCTAAAATGTCGCTATCCAATTCTCAAATCAAATTTGCTCCATTGATCCTTTGGGTCCATACACAATCCCCATCGTTTGAATATATACCCATCCTAGATAGTACAATTATCTAATTGTGTTTTCACTTCTTACAATGTCGAGTACCTACACATCCATGTGATCTATCCAAGCTCCATGCCAAATCCTTGATCTGCTCCAATCCAATTATTTGATTTTTCATTTTTCACTTCTAATAGTATCATTCTTCTACCTAGAACATCAACATAATTGTTATTTTTCCATGTCAACCTATCCAAAATCCATGTCAAAGCCTTGATCTACTCAAATCCAAATATTTGATTTTTCATTTTTCACTTCTAATAGTAGCACTCTTCTACTTAGAACATCAACATAATTGCTATTTTTCCACCTTATACTTCACCACAAATGTGTATCTCTACAAGAACTCCACCCATATCACAAGTCAATGATTTAACTTCGTTTGGGAGATGATAAATTGAGCCTTTCCATCCGACATCTATAGCAATAAACATGTCATTGATAACCAATGATCATAACTTCTTCCTTGTCCTCCAAATAATTTGGGACACCTAACGCAAATAAGCACATACATACTAACAATTTCAAATTTAGTATGATTGGATACAAACTCAAAAGGTCAACTTAAATATTCATTAAAAAATAAGTTTATACAACACTAATATGAACAATACGAGACTTTACAAACTAACGACTACAATCCTGTCACATCCCCTGCAAATTTCGTAAAAATTTAAAAATTTTCTGAGCGGTTTATTCGCCCATAAATGCTATGCGGAAGTATAAAGTTTTAGCATTTAAATTTACTTTATAAATTAAAAATGACAATTACACATCTTATCATTAACTAAACATCATTCAACTTTGTTTATATTCGAAGATTTCTGACTTGAGTATATTTACTTGTCATATGGATTTCCAATGACTCATATGAGACACATCTAATAGAATAAATTATACATATAAGTAAACATATGAACAAGTGATGCACAAGGTATACATATAAATAATCAATTACAACACATGTACTTACAAACACAAGAGACCAAAACATACACAGGAGACCAAAGGTAACGTGGTTCACCTGAACTCGGGCTACGTCCACAAAGGGTTGTGTTTGTATTATTTAATCAAAGGAAGGAGGTTATATCCAACAACCATGTTGTTGCTGTTCACTTTCCTACCTTTCCCCTATCTTCTCTCATAGAGAGCTTCATCAATGCTAACTTTACAATGGCAACATAAATATATTTCACTATCCTTACTACAAGCCGTTCGAGTTATAAGATCAATTATATAAACCCACTTTTCATCTTTTTAGTATTGGTGACAAAAGTTAATAAACCCTTACTTTAGAGTCCTTCCCAAAGGTGAGGTCTAATTCCATCAAATATCCTTGTATTCTTAGTTACATGAACTAGGGTGATATCCTTTATAATTTCGTTCGACAGGTTCTTCTATACTATATAAAAAGAAAAGAAGGGATAATAATTTTTCCTCATTAAATCCATGGTCTAAGACCAAAATTTCCTAAACAACTCTTTTAGTTTGCTTAGAACTTATATATATTTATACTTATGTTTTCATCAATATATAAGTTCTATGTTTCATCGACGTATATATAGAAATATAAATATAGGTTCTTTCGTAACCTTTATACTTATGTTTTATAAACAAATCTAAACTTTACTTTAGACTTTGATATCTACGTATTTTCTTGTATTAAGAGTTTATAACCTATAAAAAGAATGTATTTCCTATTGGTTTCCTTTAAGGACTTTACTGAAATCTTTCGTGGTGGAAGATCCATGATTCAAGAAGAAGTTGGTGATCTTATAGATACAAAATTATTTATATAACCATATATGTATATCTCATTTGTGTGCACTAATATATATTAATGTATATAGTCTTTAAAGTTTAAGCGACGCATTGAGATTCTTTCCTATGCATAATGTAACATATTATTACTTGGAATTTATAAAATTTAAAAAGGAAAACCCTTCCTATGCGTAAGTAACAGATAGTGTATAAAGAATTTAGACGAGGTATTTAAATAAGTGCAGTCTTCCTTGAGGGGTTAGTGTATTATACATATATATAATAAGTATGGTGTATAGGAGACTGGCCGTCATAAATACAGGTCAACTCGTTAGTAACATGAGATAAATGCAACAGTAATACATAGGAGATTGTTCTGCAAAGGATGGTATGCGCACTTCTCAACCTATCATCCGATTAAGTCCGAAACAAAAAGGAGCTTATGCTAAGTAACTAAATTTCACTCAAGGGTCTATCCTAAATTCGTTGGCGTCTTACCAAAATTTTCTGATTTAACAACCTATATATTAACAACTGGTTCGCCAGCTATCTTCAAAATGCATTGGCAGAACTCACGGTGGTCACTACAGAGATTAAAAATAATTTAAAGCGAGTTTGTTGTATCGCAGGGTTCAATGCTTCTCACAGATCGTGAAATGAAACAATATCAAGTCGCAGCGATCAACGCACCTCTCTTGGTAGCGAAGGTTCTAGATGGAGGTCTCAAGGATTAGTACTCCTAAATTTCTACAGGGTTTCACTTTATCGTGGTTATGAGATAAAACTTCTTCCCGCGGGGTTTGTCAGATAATAAAAACAGGAATAATATGCTAGATATTGTAATTGCAAATCTTATCGCAGGGTTCACAAAATTTCGTTGCAATAATAAACCAAATTCAACTAGATAGTAGTCTAATCGAAGTTCAACTTATCAATATGGCCAAGCATAAATCAGGTAGCTATAGTATAAAGAAACTAGGCTAAGAAGAGGTCGGGTTACTTCTGCTAGAGTGCAAAGATAGAAGAAAAAAAACGTGTCCGCTATCATCTCAGACATACCCCGAAAGGGGAAGTTCGCCTTACTAAGTTTAGGCTGGCAAATGAAACTACTCTACTTCTCTAGTCGCAGGTCATGTGATGATCATTAAAGAAAAAACCCCAACGCCTATCAAAGCAATTTTCTTCAGAGCAAATTATGAGCTATAATTAAAGAAGTTTATTCTAATAATATCATCTCAGATCATAAGATAGATCATTACCGAAAAACCCATAAACTTTTCCACACATGTCATTTGATAATTTAACATGGTCTCTACATTACTCGTACCTGAGAATATAATGTGTTGCTTCGACAGACTATGCACAGAGTAAGAAAACGTTACCCAAATCGATCAAAACCTAAGATTGACTGCGCTACTCCATCGTGATCGATAATGAAGTTCTCCATCACTTACAGTCATGTCCCCACTCGTGCAGTGCAAATATCGCTTATCAATCCAACAACAGAAGTGGAGAGATGGTATTAAGGTTCCTGGACGAGCTGTCCCTACTGTGCATGACCCTTTCTACTATGCATCAATGCTCAGAAATGACAGAGCATCACCACGCAGAGCAGCGATCCCCCCAATATGAAAGAGGTCGTGCATTATAAACTGAACAAGAGGCAAAACTCTCACCGCATCAAAATATTGAGGTTGCAGTTGTATATAACATCAACACGACCTAACGCCAGGGATTACCGATCAGCTTAGAGGGAAGAGGATGATAAAAGAAATCATCGGGATCCAGCTCCCTTCAGCTGTCCTCTCTCCTCTCCCCCCCATTCAATCTAACTTCGGTTCATTTAAAGCTGGAAACCTACCCTCAACAGGTTTTACATCTGGCCTAACCTAACACTCGGCATTTCTTTGGAGGAAGTGGATGTCAGTCTTCCAACCAACTAGTGCTCCGTCATAAACAAGCTTTCTCAATATGGCCAATAGATGCCAGACAAATTAGCTCAGATAAATTTGAACAAGGTGAAGCGGTTAAGGCTCTTAACTCCGAGCCTCAACGGTAGTGGAGGTAATATATAGTGTAGTCAGTTAGAGATCGTGGAAGTGAATGCTATGTTAGAAACCTTTCAAAAACGATCTCATCGTGTCGAGGACAGCTCATAAGGATTTCACAACAATGTTAGTAGCATATAAAAATATCTAAGATGAAAAACCGTCCACCTACAAGGATCTCAAAACTTAATATACTTATACCTAGGATAATTCTTTTAAATGCCTTTTTGTTATAAGGTAGAAATTATCTTAGGTCATTTGAAATCATACATTGTTTCTTATTTGTTTTGATAACACAATATATATATATATATATATATATATATATATATATATATATATATATATACATCATATTCTTTAGTTTGGTATCCTCTTTTTGACTACGTCTAACAAAACCTCTCTTGTATCATTTAATCATAGCTATTTGATTGGTCCTTCCCATAAAAATATATAACATGTATATGTGTATAGCATATACCCATTCTCTATATATTAAACCATTGTTTGTATTGAATATGACAAAACCATATGTCACTTGTGGTATAATTTATATTACTCTTAGCTTATAGTCTCTCTTAGTTGTTTTCATTATCACAACTATCTTATCTATAACATGTATACTTTATACATTAAGAACCTTTTATTTCACATTTCTTTAATTGTCATCTTATAAGGATATATATATATATATCCTTTACCTTTACTTTTTCCATAATGACTAGGAACCTTATTAGTTCAATACTTGTTTATTTATAAACATCTATCTATATATGTGTGTGTGTGTGTATATCTATAGATAATTTATATAATTAACCTCCAAAAGTAAACATTACTTTCCCTCCCAGTATCGAATGATCTCACTATCATTAGGGTTTTTCCATAAGTTGTTCCTTATATTTTTTTGATTTAGGTGCTTTATGTATATCTTTATATTATAAATATAAATGTGTGTGCCTCCTTACCTAGAATGAGATTTTTGTATCTCCTTTTTGTAAAAGGCATTTCTCACCCATAATGGATTTCATGCCTCGTCATTAATTGTTTCGTCGATTCCTTCAGACTCCTAAGTCCATAACAACACCTATGAACATAGTACTAGTTTCCAGGTCCACTGGTGGGGCCTTGGCCTTGAGCTCCTCACCAGGGCCGTTTACACAATCATAATTACATTTAAACAAATAAATAACAATGGGGTTCAAATTGGAGGGATGTTACACACTCCACCCCTTAAGAGTAACACCATCCTCGGTGTTTGACACTTTGTCTTTTACATCCTTTAACCATCTTTCTCTTGCTTTGGTCATCTTTACATTGTCGTGATTTCCGCGATCTCTTATCACTATATCCTGCACATCATACAGATCATTCAAGATCTTCCAACGTTTCTTTAGCATATCATAAGTATACAAACTCCAAAACAGTAAATGTTCATCATCCTTCCTCATCCTTGAGGAGATATTTTGCTTATTCTAGAATTCATAACACTCACACATAAATACATATGATAGTCTAGCCACAAGACAAATCATTATCGTTTGTTTATATCATAAAACAATTCTTTCAACAAAACTTTGTGATCATCAAACCTCTTTGTACTTCAGCAATCATGGAGACTTGCATACAAAACTCTTATGTATTTCAGCAATCATGGAGACTTGCATACATAACGCTCTTTTGTACTTCAACAATCATAGAGACTTGCATACAAAACACGAGCCTTCTACAAACTCATTAGGAATAGCATCTGCATACTTTCAGCAGGAACATGACAGTCTTACATTACAACTCAAAACATAGATTCCCCTCATGGAACTTCTTGTGTGCATACGGAAAAACCAGAAGGAAAAGTTACTCCTCAGAGAACCTCTTGTGTGCAATTTCCAGCAAAACCACAAGGAAAACATGAGCCCTTCCCCTACTCATTTCGATGGATATAAAGATTTCCTAGGTCTTTTTGGGTTAGTATAACATTCAACGAGCACTCCACCTACTCTGTTCCACTTTCGTGGGGAACATGACCACAAATTAGGGTAGTTATCCCATAAAAACAAGCTAGTTACTGAGTTCATGATGCTGTCCCATTTTCCTGAGTCTAGGAAATATTTCTTTGTAACAAACATTTAGTATTTTCTTGCATGCCACATGCAACATAATAACAACAAAATATATTCACCTATCATATTCTTTGCATTTTCATGATTACACATCTTCAATCATAAGTCTTACCACTACTTGTGATAGAATAAAAAATAAATCATTACTTACTTTTGAGCATTTTAGCTCAACTTATCTGTATACGTGCTTTTATAATTAGCGTTCCTCCTTGATTACATCATCGGTCGATGTTAAGATCACTTCCTGCAATGTTAGTATAAGGAAAAATTTATTTGATTCAATTGCCCAACCATTGAACATATTAGTTAATTAGCATTCTTCATATGCTCGTTCAATTAACTTTTGCATCATCTTCACTTCATCTTGATGTAAACTCTTCAATATCTTTAATGTGAGTTTGAGGTCAACCCTGCTATAAACAAACATGTTAGCATCATAGTTTTAAATATTTAGTTACATATAAACTCATTTCAAATTGAAACTTATCATCTAAAGATTCTTTTCTCAATAAACTTTTAAAAGATCCCATGCTCAATCAATCACAACAAGATTAGAATTCTTCTTTTCCGATAATCAAAACTCCTTTTATTAACAAGACCCTTTAACTTGATGCACGTCCATCTTTTATTAGAAGATATAACAAATCCCACCAAGAGTCTATCTAGGAAGAAAACAACTAAATTCGGATGCATTCTAAATAAGTTCACTCAAACTTCTATGAAACACTACTATACAATACATTTTTAAACCTTTCCTTAAAATCTTAATAACGATAAGAAGTTCTGAAATGAAATACGAATGACGATTTTTCATAAATGAGAATAATATTCATAATACATTATATCAAATAAGTTCATACATATCATGTAACCTAGTATGTCGCATCCATTCTAGCTATCAATACTTAGGATAAATAAATTTACTTTAGGCTATATTCTATATGAGTTCCATTCTATTGGATCTATGAAAATAATGAAAGAATGACAATATACACTTTTTGTAATAAGCATATGATCACAATCCTAAGTACAAGGATGTACCTTCTAACTTTGATATTTGAGAACCAACTTTTATTTCGAAGAATAGTAATTATCACTTCTACAAACAAATGTTTTACCATGTCATATTCTATCATACCTACAGAGGAAGTATTTTATGAAATAGCATTAAATGAATCTATAGTAACAATCATGTATTGTATTCAAGTGACTTTGCTAAATCAACCAAATTTACTTCTTCGGAGTATATTAATAAAACTATACCTTTAACCTAGTGATGTTCATAGGTAATGATTTTAGTAATCTTTGATAGGAATATAGGACATCAACAAAATGTGGAATTTAACGATACTTCTATGCAATTTTACTTATTAAATTTATCAGTATGTTCACAACACTTTTCATAATCCTTGGTACAAATACGGAAATCATTTCAACAAGTTTCATTCCTTGGTAATACCATACAATAATGCGAGTATCTATATAACAAGGGAAAACTCATGACAAAGGAAAACATACCTGACTTACAGCTTTATGAGGAAACAATAACAAAAGTACTTATATTTACTCTCTCGGAGAAACTTGAAGTTGCACTTTGAATAATATTACTCATCGTCCATTCCAGTCCATGCATTCAAAATGAAAAAAAAAACAACTTGGTTAATTAGCTCCGTACGGATTAGGAGGTTATGGAGGCCGCGGCTCTGAAACCCTGGGAGTGCAGGTCTGTGGTGGCGGCGGCGAAGAGTTTAGGTATTCACGGTTTTGAGTTGGGAAGCAGGGCGATATGGTACACGACAGGGGTGAGGTCATGTTGACCAAACCTCACCCTGTCTTTTTCATTGGGGAGAGAACTGGTTTCGAGGGAGCGAGGAAGCTACCGGGGTTAAATTTGTTTTTTATCTCTTGTCTCGAGGCTACTTTGATACTGCTTGTCAGTCACTCTGGTGCTGAGTACCGGTGATTTGGGGTTATTGGTAGGGTTAGCAGTTTTTTTCTGTGGTTATGGATTCATTGGAGGAAGTGGAAGTGGTAGACTTCATTGGTGACCAGCTGGGGGCACAGGAGGTATGGGGAGTGCCAGGTGGAGGGCAGCTGCAGGGTTTGGTGGAGATCCCTTTGATGGGGTCTGGTGGGATTGATTCAACCGGTGTGGGGCAGGAGAGAACGGAACCCTTGGAATACCGACCTTTCTCACCACAAGACCGGTTGCCGGATTATCTGGATAATGATGGGAAGTCAGTGGACATTTTGGGAAGCTCGAGTTGGAGGGAGGCTGGAGAATTCTTTGCTCGGAATCTTGGGTTCCCGGTACCCGGATTGCAGGAGGGGTTTGAAGTGGTAGCCGATTTTGAAAGGATTGCGGATGAGGGTGTGGCCCGTCAGGTAGAGCAGCTATGTGGGTCGGATTGTGGAGGAACAGCAGTGGGTGTGCGAGTGCCTTTGGGGATTTCAGAACACCGTGGTTTTGAAATCCCTCAAGCGGCTGTTGGGTTTACGAAGTTCAAGGCGAGAGATACATCCGAGGCCGGGGCTTTCCAGAGGGGATCCAGCAGAAGACGGAAACGGAGTTGGATCAAAACCCGCACAGTGGGTAGCTATGCTGTAGGCGAGGATATTGCCTGGGAACGCGTTCTGGAGATGTCTAGGTTGACACTGGTGGGTAGGGTCATGGGCAGGAATTTTGCCCGACCTTCGGTGATGGCGTGGGTGGAAACACACTGGCATGCGGTTTTAGGTTACACACCTGAGGTGGACATGCTGCTACGAGGTTGGTTTGCGGTGGTATTACAGTCTGAGGCTGATTTACACAAAATCCTTGACAGGAATTGGCACTTGGATCATTCGCCGGTATTGTTGAAACCCTGGCATCCCCTATTTGATGCTAGTAGGGAGAGGGTAGATAAGATTCCGGTCTGGGTAAGATTACCGGGCCTTCCTCTACATTTTTGGGATATTAACCATTTTCGAAAGATTGGGGATATATTGGGAAATTTCCTGGAGGCGGATCTCTCCTATTTGGAGACTCATTACAAACAAGTTGTGAGAATTCTGGTCAATTTAAATATCCGTGAAGGACTACCGGAGGTCATAACTTTGGAATGGGGGCCTGTTAGTATTACTCAGATGTTGGACTATGAGAAAGTGCCATTTAGGTGCAGGCGGTGTCATGCTTATGGACATCCGGCTTCTGTCTGTCAACTAACGGTTGGCACTCTCACTGGGGGTAATAGAACTCACACTGCTGTGGAAGATATGGTTGAACCTTCGGACCTGATGAACAAAGATTTGTTGCCGGTGAAGGAGGACTCGGATGGTGATCGGTTAGTGGGGGATTCGGCTCCTCTTTGTCAGGGTTCTGCAGAGTTGGGGGACATTCAAGCTGAAGTTGATATAGCATCTGCTGAAGCTTTACTACTTTCTGACCCTGAGGTTGTGACTGATGTGTCGGGACCATCACTCATGGGTATTCCTTCTTACTCTTTAACGCCCTCTGTTCAATTATTTTTTAATCAATGCACTGTGGAAGGGATTGACTGGGTAAAAGGGCTGAGAAATTTATCCTTGTCGGGACACCCAGTGACTTCTCCCCTTACTCTTTCTTCGGGCCAGTGTGGGGGTTTACATTATTCGGAGGAAGAATCCTCTGTTCACAATCCATTTTTGCCTCCGCTCCTTTTGGAGGGCAACCTGACCATTATCGAACCTGATCCGGGGAAGGTGGATGAATCCTCTGAGCCTTCCTCACCTGAGTCTTCTGCATCAGGTTATAATCTTCGATCATGCACTAAGATTTCAGGGGGGGATTAGGTAAAGAACTGGTGCCGGCGCGGAGAGGCAGAGGACGCAGATCTCTTTTATCCAAGGCACAGAACAGGGCCAGATTAGACCTTCGGGCTGGGAAACAAGTCTCGATTGAGAGGGCACTTAGAGCAGTGAATGCCCGAACCAATGTTCGGATATGAAGATCATGTCCTTTAATTGCCGGGGTCTGGCTGGGCCTAAAAAGAAATCAGCCTTCATGAGGGTACTTTCTCTTGAACACCCTGATGTAATTCTGCTACAAGAGACTTTAGGATTAGGTGATACCGTCAAGGCGAAACTGGAACTTTGGTTGGTGGGCTGGACCTTTGTGACTCTGGATGTTAGGGGTCGCTCTGGGGGTCTGGCTGTGGGATGGAAGAACAGTGTGATTAAACTCATAAATGCTTGGGGAATGGCTTCTGTGTTGGAAGCTGAATTTCTCTCTGCTGACTTGGGTACATGTTTTACTGTGGTTAATGTCTATGGGCCCTATGTACATAGAGCTCCCTTTTGGGAGACACTTCTGCTGGATCAGCTCTTGGATGGTGAATCGATTGTGGTGGGGGGTGATTTAAATTTTTCTTTAGGGCAATCAGAAATTTGGGGCCCTCAAGCACATGTGGATCCATTGGCTGGATACTTTCAACAGTTGCTGGTTCGAAGAAACCTTTTGGATATTGAACCCATCAAGCTGAAACCCACCTGGAGGAATAATAGGAGTGGAGAGGATAGGGTGGCAAAAAGACTGGACCGGTTTCTGGTGGCAGAGAGGTTGGTGGACAGGTTTTTTCAACTCAGACAGTGGGTTGGGAGCGGTGGGGATTTTGATCACTTCCCTATCTTTATGGAGATCAGGAGAGGACCTATCAATCCTCCTAGTTCTCTAAAGTTTAACAAGAACTGGTTAAGTGATGATTCCTTTAAGAGACTCTTTCTGGACCTTTGGAGGTCGTATGATGGGGAACAAGTACGAACGGCGGCTTTTCAATTTGTAGAGAACATGCAACGATTAAAAGGAGCTGTTAAGGTGTGGGCTATTGATAAGAGAAAGAGGGAGGATGCTGCTTTGAAGTTGGTGGAGGCTGAGCTGCTACAGATCTATGAAGGGGACGGTGGAGGACTATTGACTCAGGAAACTAAGGCTGATATGGTCAGATTGGAAGGCACAAGGAATAACCTTTTGTTGGAAAAGGAGGAAACCTGGAGACTCAAGAGTAGGGCGATTTGGCTGGAATGTGGCGATGAAAATACTAAATTCTTTCATGCATATGCCAGGGGGAGAAAGTCGGTCAATACTATCTGGAGCTTGAAGGACGAACATGGCATTGAACATTTTGACTTTGAAGATAAAGCTAGATGTGGGGTGGGGCATTTCCAAAACTTATTCAAGGCACCTACCCAGGCCTCCATAGCAGAGGTTATCAGGATAGCTCAATTGTTTCCAAGGTATGCTGAGGAGGAGGATAATAGGAGACTGATGCGTGCTATTACTGAGGAGGAGTTAAAGGAGGTCCTAGGAAGCATCCAGAAAGACAAGAGCCCTGGGCCGGATGGATGGACGGTTGAATTTTTTCTGGAACTTTATGATGTATTGGGGATGGATCTCCTACAGGTGATTGAAGATACTCGAATTAATGGGAAGATACCGGCTTGCTTCAATTCTACTTTTATAGCCCTCATACCTAAGACAGATAATCCGGCTACACTATCGGAATTCAGACCTATTTCATTGTGCAACTGTATCTACAAGATTGTTTCGAAGGTCATAGCTCGGAGACTTAAGGTTACTTTGTCTGAACATATTTCAGCCGAACAGTTTGGATTTCTTGAAGGCCGACAGATACATGAGGCTATAGGGGTGGCTCAGGAGGGACTACACAGTTTAAAGACTTGGCATAACAAAGGAGCTATTCTCAAAATTGATTTGTCCAAGGCATACGACAAGGTGAGTTGGATTTATATCCGGATTCTTCTTACGCATTTGGGTTTTGGTATCAATTTTATTAGATGGATCATGTCCTGTATAACTACTGTATCATTCTCTGTGTTATTAAATGGTGCGGCCACCCCTTTTTTTCATGCGGAACGAGGCCTTAGGCAAGGCTGTCCACTTTCCCCTCTCCTTTTTCTGCTGGTGGCAGAAGGTTTGAGCAGGGCTTTAATCGATGCTAATTTACAGGGGAGCTTTAATGGTATTGGCGTTGGTGAACAGTTATTTGTTACTCATCTTTTATTTGTGGACGATATTATCATATTCTGCTCAGGTGACCGAAGAGATACTAGGACTCTGAAGGAGATCTTGGATCTTTTCTTTATAGCGACGGGGATGGAAATTAATGCTGATAAATCCACTCTTACTACCCATATGCTGAGACCGGAAGAGGAACGGGCTCTTGTAGATCTTTTCCCTTTTAAGCTCTTAGGACTGGATGATGGTTTGAATTATCTGGGCTTCTCCCTAAAAGCAAACGTATATCTTAAAAAGGATTGGAGATGGCTTATTGGTAAGGTGGAAAAAAGACTGAATGTCTGGAGTCATAAGTGGATGTCGCGAGCTGGCAGGTTGGTGCTGGTTAAAGCCGTTCTGGAAGCCATTCCAGTTTACTGGATGTCTTTGTCTTGGATACCGAAAGGAACTCTTGAATCTATCAGGCGGTTGTGCTTTAGATTCTTATGGAGTGGAATGAAGGAGGATCAGGTAACCCCTTGGGTCAACTGGAAGAGAATTGCAGTACCTAAAGGCCTGGGGGGGTGGGGATTAAAAAACATCTTTCTTTTTGCTCAAGTGTTGGCAGCTAAGGGAGGCTGGAGACTTATCAAAACTAACAGCTTATGGACCAGGGTTATTAAAGGAAAGTATCTATCTGATATGAGCCTGGATGAATGGATTAGGAGCCCTCGGAAGTCCCATATTGGGGGATCCGTTATTTGGAAAGCGGTGGTTAAATCATTCGATCTGGTGGCGAATTATTTGGCTTGGGACGTGGGAAATGGCGGAAAGGTGAGAGTGGGTCGAGATCCATGGATCGGGAGCGAACGTCTACATCTGTTGCCTGTTCATGTTGTTAATGAATTGGAAATTAGGGGCATTTTCACCCTTAATCATTTGGCTGAGCAGAGACCCGATAACCAGTGGATACAACACTGGAAAAGTGCAGAAACGTTGGGACTGGGGGAACCAGAGGCTGCTTTTCTGAGAAATTATATCAGAGGTCTGAAGAGGGCGCATATTCACCTATCGGAACAGGAGGATGAGCTGACCTGGGAACTTGATCCGGAGGGGAACTATACTCCGAAGATGGGATACTTAGTGCTTAGTGCTGGAGTTGTTGATCGGGAGGAGGTCTGGTGGTGGAGATCCCTGTGGAAACTAAAATGCCCATCCAAGAATCGACTTTTTATGTGGTGTGCACTGGTGAATCGGGTCCTGACATGGGATATTCTACAGAAGAGAAATTTCCAGGGCCCGGGATGGTGTGTTTTGTGCAAGCAGGAATCGGAAACGATATCACACCTCTTCATTAAGTGCCCGTTCACGATTGCTGTGTGGAAAGAATGTACTAAATTGGTGGGCTTTGTATGTAGATGGGAAGGAGACTCTGTGGAAATTGCTTGGGAGAACTGGTGGAGAAGATCAACTTTGAAAAAACAGAAGATTTTACCTTTGCTGATTATTTGGGGGATTTGGTTGGCTAGGAATGGGGCTATATTTCAGGAAAAACCATGTCTTCCGGAAATTTTTTGTGCAACTTCTGTGGGCATTTATCAAGCTAGCCGTGAATATGTCAAGGCTGCAAAACAGAGACGGGACATGGTTGTTGAGATTGATAAATCTCATCCATGGGGTTTTTTCGACGGAGCTGCAAGCAATGAGATCTGTGGTGGGGGGGCTATCTTATTCTTCTCTGATTCTCATTTCATTACTCTCAAGATGGGTCTTGGAGCGGGATCCAATAATTATGCAGAAGTTATGAGTTTAAAATTATTACTCATTTACGCAGCGGAGAGGGGTATCTCGAGGTTGGAGGTATATGGAGACTCGCTGAATGCTATTAATTGGACCAACCAAACTCAAGTCTGTAGAGTGCTCAGACTTGTTAATGTGATCAACACTATCCAGCTGGTCAAACAATCCTTTGACTCATTCACATGTCGGCATGTTTATAGGGAAAATAACCAAATAGCAAACCAGGCATCTAAAGAAGGGCAGCTCATGGCTTTTGGCACTTGGAAAGTTGTAGAAGATATTGATGGACAGCGAACTGAATTCTATCACAGACCCTTTATTGACCGAAGCAAAAGAAGATGTTATCTACATATTTTGACAAGAATGTAAACCTTTAAAAGTATGTATAATCTGCAGTATATTATATTAGACAATGAAGAATTTTTGTAATCCTAATGAAGATGTAAAAGCAAAATAGTCCGGTGGGACAGAACTAGTTATTTTTTGATAAAACTGGAAAGTATCAAAACTGGCAGGTTGAAAGTAGACGTAACAGTCTCATCATGTGAACCAAATTTTTTTGGGCTTGGAAATTCACTGTACAAGTGAATACAGAATGTAATTCGGATCTCTTCGGATGAATGGAATTACGCTTTTTTCTTTTGGAAAAAAAAAAAATAGCTCCGTACTTATTGATTTCATGTTGAGCCCATCATGCCCGAGTGTTTAAACCTAGTGTTCTAATACCATTTGTCACATCCCCAAATTTCGTAAAAATTTAAAATTTTTCTGAGCGGTCTATTCGCCCATAAATGTTATGCGGAAGTATAAAGTTTTAGCATTTAAATTTAGTTTACAATTAAAAAATGACAATTACACATCTTATCATTAACTAAACATCATTCAACTTTGTTTATATTCGAAGATTTCTGACTTGAGTATATTTACTTGTCATATGGATTTCCAATGACTCATATGAGACACATCTAATAGAATAAATTATACATATAAGTAAACATATGAACAAGTGATGCACAAGGTATACATATAAATAATCAATTACAACACATGTACTTACAAACACAAGAGACCAAAACATACACAGGAGACCAAAGGTAACGTGGTTCACCTGAAGTCAGGCTACGTCCACAAAGGGTTGTGTTTGTATTATTTAATCAAAGGAAGGAGGTTACATCCAACAACCAGGTTGTTGTTGTTCACTTTCCTACCTTTCCCCTAGCTTCTCTCATAGAGAGCTTCATCAATGCAAACTTTACAATGGCAACATAAATATATTTCACTATCCTTACTACAAGCCGTTCGAGTTATAAGATCAATTATATAAACCCACTTTTCATCTTTTGTATTGGTGACAAAAGTTAATAAACCCTTATTTTAGAGTCCTTCCCAAAGGTGAGGTCTAATTCCATCAAATATCCTTGTATTCTTAGTTACATGAACTAGGGTGATATAATTTCGTTCGACGGGTTCTTCTGTGCTATATAAAAAGAAAAGAAGGGATAATGATTTTTCCTCAGTAAATCCATGGTCTAAGACCAAAATTTCCTAAACAACTCTTTTAGTTTGCTTAGAACTTATATATATTTATACTTATGTTTTCATCAATATATAAGTTCTATGTTTCATCAACGTATATATAGAAATATAAATATAGGTTCTTTCGTAACCTTTATACTTATGTTTTATAAACAATCTAAACTTTACTTTAGACTTTGATATCTACGTATTTTCTTGTATTAAGAGTTTATAACCTATAAAAAGAATGTATTTCCTATTGTTTTCCTTTAAGGACTTTACTGAAATCTTTCGTGGTGGAAGATCCACGATTCAAGAAGAAGTTGGTGATCTTATAGATACAAAACTATTTATATAACCATATATGTATATCTCATTTGTGTGCACTAATATATATTAATGTATATAGTCTTTAAAGTTTAAGCGATGCATTGAGATTCTTTCCTATGCATAATGTAACATATTATTACTTGGAATTTATAAAATTTAAAAAGGAAAACCCTTCCTCTGCGTAAGTAAAGGATAGTTTATAAAGAATTTAGACGAGGTATTTAAATAAGTGCAGTCTTCCTTGAGGGGTTAGTGTATTATACATATATATAATAAGTATGGTGTATAGGAGACTGGCCGTCATAAATATAGGTCAACTCGTTAGTAACATGAGATAAATGCAACAGTAATACATAGGAGATTGTTCTGCAAAGGATGGTATGCGCCCTTCTCAACCTATCATCCGATTAAGTCTGAAACAAAAAGGAGCTTATGCTAAGTAACTAAATTTCGCTCCAGGGTCTATCCTAAATTCGTTGGCGTCTTACCAAAATTTTCTGATTTAACAACCTGTATATTAACAACTGGTTCGCCAGCTATCTTCAAAATTCATTGGCAGAACTCATGGAGGTCACTACAGAGATTAAAATAATTTAAAGCGAGTTTGTTGTATCGCAGGGTTCAATGCTTCTCACAGATCGTGAAGTGAAACAATATCAAGTTGCAGCGATCAACGCACCTCTCTTGGTAGCGAAGGTTCTAGATGCAGGTCTCAAGGATCGGTACTCCTAAATTTCTACAGGGTTTCACTTTATCGTGGTTATGAGATAAAACTTCTTCCCGCGGGGTTTGTCAGATAATAAAAACAGGAATAATATGCTAGATATTGTAATTGCAAATCTTATCGCAGGGTTCACAAAATTTCGTTGCAATAATAAACCAAATTCAACTAGATAGTAGTCTAATCGGAGTTCAAATTATCAATATGGCCAAGCATAAATCAGGTAGCTATAGTATAAAGAAACTAGGCTAAGAAGAGGTCGGGTTACTTCTGCTAGAGTGCAGAGATAGAAGAAAAAAAACGTGTCCGCTATCAACTCAGACATACCCCGAAAGGGGAAGTTCGCCCTACTAAGTTTAGGCTGGCAAATGAAACTACTCTACTTCTCTAGTCGCAGGTCATGTGATGATCATTAGAGAAAAAGCCTCAACGTCTATCAAAGCAATTTTCTTCAGAGCAGATTATGAGCTATAATTAAAGAAGTTTATTCTAATAATATCATCTCAGATCATAAGATAGATCATTACCGAAAAACCCATAAACTTTTCCACACAGGTCATTTGATAATTTAACATGGTCTCTACATTACTCGTACCTGAGAATATAATGTGTTGCTTCGACGGACTGTGCACAGAGTAAGAAAATGTTACCCAAATCGATCAAAACCTAAGATTGACTGCGTTACTCTGTCGTGATCGATAATGAAGTTCTCCATCACTTACAACCATGTCCCCACTCGTGTAGTGCAAATATCGCTTATCAATCCAACAACAGAAGTGGAGAGATGGTATTAAGGTTCCTGGACGAGCTGTCCCTACTGTGCATGACCCTTTCTACTATGCATCAATGCTCAGAAATGACAGAGCATCACCACACAGAGCAGCGATCCCCCCAATATGAAAGAGGTCGTGCATTATAAACTGAACAGGAGGCAAAACTCTCACCGCATCAAAATATTGAGGTCGCAGTTGTATATAACATCAACACGACCTAACGCCAGGGATTACCGATCAGCTTAGAGGGAAGAGGATGATAAAAGAAATCACCGGGATCCAGCTCCCTTCAGCTGTCCTCTCTCCTCTCCCCCCCATTCAATCTAACTTCGGTTCATTTAAAGCTGGAAACCTACCCTCAACAGGTTTTACATCTGGCCTAACCTAACACTCGGCATTTCTTTGGAGGAAGTGGATGTCAGTATTCCAACCAACTAGTGCTCCATCATAAACAATCTTTCTCAATATGGCCGATAGATGCTAGACAAATTAGCTCAGATAAATTTGAACAAGGTGAAGCGGTTAAGGCTCTTAACTCCGAGCCTCAACAGTAGTGGAGGTAATATATAGTGTAGTCAGTTAGAGATCGTGGAAGTGAAAGCTATGTTAGAAACCTTTCAAAAACGATCTCATCGTGTCGAGGACAGCTCATAAGGATTTCACAACAATGTTGGTAGCATATAAAAATATCTAAGATGAAAAACCGTCCGCCTACAAGGATCTCAAAACTTAATATACTTATACCTAGGATAATTCTTTCAAATGCCTTTTTTGTTATAAGGTAGAAATTATCTTAGGTCATTTGAAATCATACATTGTTTCTTATTTGTTTTGATAACACTATATATATATATATATATAAATTTATATATATATACATCATATTCTTTAGTTTGCTATCCTCTTTTTGACTACGTCTAACAAAACCTCTCTTGTATCATTTAATCATAGCTATTTGATTGGTCCTTCCCATAAAAATATATAACATGTATATGTGTATAGCATATACCCATTCTCTATATATTAAACCATTGTTTGTATTGAATATGACAAAACCATATGTCACTTGTGGTATAATTTATATTACTCTTAGCTTATAGTCTCTCTTAGTTGTTTTCATTATCACAACTATCTTATCTATAACATGTATACTTTATACATTAAGAACCTTTTATTTCACATTTCTTTAATTGTCATCTTATAAGGATATATATATATATATCCTTTACCTTTACTTTTTCCATAATGACTAGGAACCTTATCAGTTCAATACTTGTTTATTTATAAACATCTATGTGTGTGTGTGTGTGTGTGTGTGTGTGTGTGTGTGTGTAGATAATTTATATAATTAACCTCCAAAAGTAAACATTACTTTCCCTCCCAGTATCGAATGATCTCACTATCATTAGGGTTTTTCCATAAGTTGTTCCTTATATTTTTTTGATTTAGGTGCTTTATGTATATCTTTATATTATAAATATAAATGTGTGTGCCTCCTTACCTAGAATGAGATTTTTGTATCTCCTTTTTGTAAAAGGCATTTCTCACCCATAATGGATTTCATGCCTCGTCATTAATTGTTTCGTCGATTCCTTCAGACTCCTAAGTCTATAACAACAGCTATGAACATAGTACTAGTTTCCAGGTCCACTGGTGGGGCCTTGGCCTTGAGCTCCTCACTTGGGCCGTTTACACAATCATAATTACATTTAAACAAATAAATAACAATGGGGTTCAAATTGGATGGATGTTACACACTCCACCCCTTAAGAGTAACACCGTCTTCGGTGTTCGACACTTTGTCTTTTACATCCTTTAACCATCTTTCGCTTGCTTTGGTCATCTTTACATTGTTGTGATTTCCGCGATCTCTTATCACTATATCCTGCACATCGTACAGATCATTCAAGATCTTCCAACGTTTCTTTAGCATATCATAAGTATACAAACTCCAAAACAATAAATGTTCATCATCCTTCCTCATCCTTGAGGAGATATTTTGCTTATTCTAGCATTCATAACACTCACACATAAATACATATGATAGTCTAGCCACAAGACAAATCATTATCGTTTGTTTATATCATAAAACAATTCTTTCAACAAAACTTTGTGATCATCAAACCTCTTTGTACTTTAGCAATCATGGAGACTTGCATACAAAACTCTTATGTATTTCAGCAATCATGGAGACTTGCATACATAACGCTCTTTTGTACTTCAACAATCATAGAGACTTGCATACAAAACATGAGCCTTCTACAAACTCATTAGGAATAGCATCTGCATACTTTCAACAGGAACATGACAGTCTTACATTACAACTCAAAACATAGATTCCCCTCATTGAACTTCTTGTGTGCATACGGAAAAACCAGAAGGAAAAGTTACTCCTCAGAGAACCTCTTGTGTGCAATTTCCAGCAAAACCACAAGAAAAAGATGAGCCCTCCCCCTGCTCATTTCGATGGATATAAAGATTTCATAGGTCTTTTTGGGTTAGTATAACATTCAACGAGCACTCCACCTACTCTGTTCCACTTTCGTGGGGAACATGACCACAAATTAGGGTAGTTATCCCATAAAAACAAGCTAGTTACTGAGTTCATGATGCTGTCCCCTTTGCCTGAGGCCAGGAAATATTTCTTTGTAACAAACATTTATTATTTTCTTGCATGCCACATGCAACATAATAACAACAAAATATATTCACCTATCATATTCTTTGCATTTTCATGATTACACATCTTCAATCATAAGTCTTACCACTACTTGTGATAGAATAAAAAATAAATCATTGCTTACTTTTGAGCATTTTAGCTCAACTTATCTGTATACGTGCTTTTATAATCAGCGTTCCTCCTTGATTACATCATCGGTCGATGTTAAGATCACTTGCTGCAATGTTAGTATAAGGAAAAATTTATTTGATTCAATTGCTCAACCATTGAACATATTAGTTAATTAGCATTCTTCATATGCTCGTTCAATTAACTTTTGCATCATCTTCACTTCATCTTGATGTAAACTCTTCAATATCTTTAATGTGAGTTTGAGGTCAACCCTACTATAAACAAACATGTTAGCATCATAGTTTTAAATATTTCGTTACATATAGACTCATTTCAAATTGAAACTTATCATCTAAAGATTCTTTTCTCAATAAACTTTTAAAAGATCCCATGCTCAATCAATCACAACAAGATTAGAATTCTTCTTTTCCGATAATCAAAACTCCTTTTATTAACAAGACCCTTTAACTTGATGCACGCCCATCTTTTATTAGAAGATATAACAAATCCCACCAAGAGTCTATCTAGGAAGAAAACAACTAAATTTGGATGCATTCTAAATAAGTTCACTCAAACTTCTAGGAAACACTACTATACAATACATTTTTAAACCTTTCCTTAAAATCTTAATAACGATAAGAAGTTCTGAAATGAAATACGAATGACGATTTTTCATAAATGAGAATAATATTCATAATACATTATATCAAATAAGTTCATACATATCATGTAACCTAGTATGTCGCATCCATTTTAGCTATCAATACTTAGGATAAATAAATTTACTTTAGGCTATATTCTATATGAGTTCCATTCTATTGGATCTATGAAAATAATGAAAGAATGACAATATACACTTTTTGTAATAAGCATATGATCACAATCCTAAGTACAAGGATGTACCTTCTAACTTTGATATTTGAGAACCAACTTTTATTTCGAAGAATAGTAATTATCACTTCTACAAACAAATGTTTTACCATGTCATATTCTATCATACCTACAGAGGAAGTATTTTATGAAATAGCATTAAATGAATCTATAGTAACAATCATGTATTGTATTCAAGTGACTTTGCTAAATCAACCAAATTTACTTCTTCGGAGTATATTAATAAAACTATACCTTTAACCTAGTGATGTTCATAGGTAATGATTTTAGTAATCTTTGATAGGAATATAGGACATCAACAAAATGTGGAATTTAACGATACTTCTATGCAATTTTACTTATTAAATTTATCAGTATGTTCACAACACTTTTCATAATCCTTGGTACAAATACGGAAATCATTTCAACAAGTTTCATTCCTTGGTAATACCATACAATAATGCGAGTATCTATATAACAAGGGAAAACTCATGACAAAGGAAAACATACCTGACTTACAGCTTTATGAGGAAACAATAACAAAAGTACTTATATTTACTCTCTCGGAGAAACTTGAAGTTGCACTTTGAATAATAATACTCATCGTCCATTCCAGTCCATGCATTCAAAATGAAAAAAAACAACTTGGTTAATTAGCTCCGTACTTATTGATTTCATGTTGAGCCCATCATGCCCGAGTGTTTAAACCTAGTGTTCTAATACCATTTGTCACATCCCCAAATTTCGTAAAAATTTAAAATTTTTCTTAGCGGTCTATTCGCCCATAAATGCTATGCGGAAGTATAAAGTTTTAGCATTTAAATTTAGTTTACAATTAAAAAACGACAATTACACATCTTATCATTAATTAAACATCATTCAACTTTGTTTATATTCGAAGATTTTTGACTTGAGTATATTTACTTGTCATATGGATTTCCAATGACTCATATGAGACACATCTAATAGAATAAATTATACATATAAGTAAACATATGAACAAGTGATGCACAAGGTATACATATAAATAATCAATTACAACACATGTACTTACAAACACAAGAGACCAAAACATACACAAGAGACCAAAGGTAATGTGGTTCACCCGAACTCGGGCTACGTCCACAAAGGGTTGTGTTTGTATTATTTAATCAAAGGAAGGAGGTTACATCCAACAACCAGGTTGTTGCTGTTCACTTTCCTACCTTTCCCCTAGCTTCTCTCATAGAGAGATTCATCAATGCTAACTTTACAATGGCAACATAAATATATTTCACTATCCTTCCTACAAGCCGTTCGATTTATAAGATCAATTATATAAACCCACTTTTCATCCTTTTAGTATTGGTGACAAAAGTTAATAAACTCTTAATTTAGAGTCCTTCCCAAAGGTGAGGTCTAATTCCATCAAATATCCTTGTATTCTTAGTTACATGAACTAGGGTGATATCCTTTATAATTTCGTTCGACAGGTTCTTCTGTGCTATATAAAAAGAAAACAAGGGATAATAATTTTTCCTCATTAAATCCATGGTCTAAGATCAAAATTTCCTAAACAACTCTTTTAGTTTGCTTAGAACTTATATATATTTATACTTATGTTTTCATCAATATATAAGTTCTATGTTTCATCAACGTATATATAGAAATATAAATATAGGTTCTTTCGTAACCTTTATACTTATGTCTTATAAACAAATCTAAACTTTACTTTAGACTTTGATATCTACGTATTTTCTTATATTAAGAGTTTATAACCTATACAAATAATGTATTGCCTACTGGTTTCCTTTAAGGGCTTTACTGAAATATTTCGTGGTGGAAGATCCACGATTCAAGAAGAAGTTGGTGATCTTATAGATACAAAACTATTTATATAACCATATATGTATATCTCATTTGTGTGGACTAATATATATTAATGTATATAGTCTTTAAAGTTTAAGCGACGCGTTGAGATTCTTTCCTATGCATAATGTAACATATTATTACTCGGAATTTATAAAATTTAAAAAGGAAAACCCTTCCTATGCATAAGTAACAGATAGTGTATAAAGAATTTAGACGAGGTATTTAAATAAGTGCAGTCCTCCTTGAGGGGTTAGTGTATTATACATATATATATAATAAGTATAGTGTACAGGAGACAGGCCGTCATAAATACAAGTCAACTCGTTAGTAACATGAGATAAATGCAACAGTAATAGATAGGAGATTGTTCTGCAAAGGATGGTATGGGCCCTTCTCAACTTATCATCCGATTAAGTCCGAAACAAAAAGGAGCTTATGCTAAGTAACTAAATTTCGCTCCAGGGTCTATCCTAAATTCGTTGGCGTCTTACGAAAATTTTCTGATTTAACAACCTGTATCTTAACAACTGAGTTCTCCAACTATCTTCAAAATGCATTGGCAGAACTCACGGAGGTCACTACAAAGATTAAAAATAATTTAAAGCGAGGTTGCTGTATCGCAGGGTTCAATGCTTCTCACAGATCGTGAAGTGAAACAATATCAAGTTGCAGGGATCAACGCACCTCTCTTGGTAGCAAAGGTTCTAGATGGAGCTCTCAAGGATCTGTACTCCTAAATTTCTACAGGGTTTCACTTTATCGTGGTTATGTGATAAAACTTCTTCCCGCGGGGTTTGTCAGATAATAAAAACGGGAATAATATGCTAGATATTGTAATTGCAAATCTTATCGCAGGGTTCACAAAATTTCGTTGCAATAATAAACCAAATTCAACTAGATAGTAGTCTAATCGGAGTTCAACTTATCAATATGGCCAAGCATAAATTAGGCAGCTATAGTATAAAGAAACTAGGCTAAGAAGAGGTTGGGTTACTTCTGCTAGAGTGCAAAGATAGAAGAAAAAAAACGTGTCCGCTATCAACTCAGAGATACCCCGAAAGGGGAAGTTCGCCCTACTAAGTTTAGGCTGGCAAATGAAACTACTCTACTTCTCTAGTCGCAGGTCATGTGATGATCATTAAAGAAAAAACCCCAACGCCTATCAAAGCAATTTTCTTCAGAGCAGATTATGAGCTATAATTAAAGAAGTTTATTCTAATAATATCATCTCAGATCATAAGACAGATCATTACCGAAAAACCCATAAACTTTTCCACACGGGTCATTTGATAATTTAACATGGTCTCTACATTACTCGTACCTGAGAATATAATGTGTTGCTTCGACGGACTGTGCAACAAGTAAGAAAATGTTACCCAAATCGATCAAAACCTAAGATTGACTGTGCTACTCTGTCGTGATCGATAATGAAGTTCTCCATCACTTACAGCCATGTCCCCACTCGTGCAGTGCAGATATCGCTTATCAATCCAACGACAGAAGTGGAGAGATGGTATTAAGGTTCCTGGACGAGCTGTCCCTACTGTGCATGACCCTTTCTACTATCCATCAATGCTCAGAAATGACAGAGCATCACCACGCCGAGCAGCGATCCCCCCAATATGAAAGAGGTCGTGCATTATAAACTGAACAGGAGGCAAAACTCTCGCTGCGTCAAAATATTGAAGTCGCAGTTGTATATAACATCAACACGACCTAACGCCAGGGATTACTGATCAGCTTAGAGGGCAGAGGATGATAAAAGAAATCACCGGGATCCATCTCCCTTCAACTGTCCTCTCTCCTCTCCCCCCCATTCAATCTAACTTCGGTTCATTTAAAGTTGGAAACCTACCCTCAACAGGTTTTACATCTGGCCTAACCTAACACTCGACATTTCTTTGGAGGAAGTGGATGTCGGTCTTCCAACCAACTAGTGCTCCGTCATATACAAGCTTTCTCAATATGGCCGACAGGTGCCAAACAAATTAGCTCAGATAAATTTGAACAAGGTGAAGCGGTTAATGCTCTTAACTCCGAGCCTCAACGGTAGTGGAGGCAATATATAGTGCAGTCAGTTAGAGATCGTGGAAGTGAATGCTATGTTAGAAACCTTTCAAAAACGATCTCATCGTGTCGAGGACAGCTCATAAGGATTTCACAACAATGTTGGTAGCATATAAAAATATCTAAGATGAAAAACCGTCCACCTACAAGGATCTCAAAACTTAATATACTTATACCTAGGATAATTCTTTTAAATGCCTTTTTGTTATAAGGTAGAAATTATCTTAGGTCATTTGAAATCATACATTGTTTCTTAGTTGTTTTGATAACACAATATATATATATATATATATATATATAAATTTATATATATATACATCATATTCTTTAGTTTGGTATCCTCTTTTTGACTACGTCTAACAAAACCTCTCTTGTATCATTTAATCATAACTATTTGATTGGTCCTTCCCATAAAAATACATAAAAATATATAACATGTATATGTGTATAGCATATACCCATTATCTATATATTAAACCATTGCTTGTATTGAATATGACAAAACCATATGTCACTTGTGATATAATTTATATTACTTTGAGCTTATAGTCTCTCTTAGTTGTTTTCATTATCACAACTATCTTATCTATAACATGTATACTTTATACATTAAGAACCTTCTATTTCATATTTCTTTAATTGTCATCTTTTATATATATATATATATATATATATATATATATATATATCCTTTGCCTTTACTTTTTTCATAATGACTAGGAACCTTATCAGTTCAATACCTGTTTATTTATAAACATCTCTCTCTATATGTATATAATTTATATAATTAACCTCCAAAAGTAAACATTACTTTCCCTCCTAGTATCGAATGATCTCACTATCATTAGGGTTTTTCCATAAGTTGTTCCTTATATTTTTATGATTTAGGTGCTTTATGTATATCTTTATATTATAAATATAAATGTGTGTGCCTCCTTACCTAGAATGAGATTTTTGTATCTCCTTTTTGTAAAAGGCATTTCTCACCCATAATGGATTTCATGCCTCGTCATTAATTGTTTCGTCAATTCCTTCAGACTCCTAAGTCTATAACAACAGCTATGAACATAGTACTAGTTTCCAGGTCCACTGGTGGGGCCTTGGCCTTGAGCTCCTCACCAGGGCCATTTACACAATCATAATTACATTTAAACAAATAAATAACAATGGGGTTCAAATTGGAGGGATGTTACACACTCCACCCCTTGAGTTGGAGTGGTTTAGGATTAGCTCTTGAATATGACTCATAATAATCCTATTAGCCTTACTCAATGTGAATTTTTTCTTTAGTTCAGGCCATAGCATCACACACCCAAAAGACCTCACAAACAAATCATTAGTGCATTGAATGACTTCCCAAAAAATATTCAGGGTCGATAACCAAGAGGATTTGGCAAATGTTTCCTTTCATATAATACTAGTAGCGACCACCACAAGTAGTGGTCATTGAAAGACAACCAATTCTCAGAGATGGCTCCTTCGAAGGCAAGAAAGTTTTCATTACCTCTTAGTCATTCCAAATACTTTGTATAACAACAACTTCATCAACTTTTACCATGGAGGGGGTTACTACAATGCTATAAAACGAGACGCCTTACCACGTTTTTGGCCCAGGGGCCATCCTCGTCAAATGCAATGTCTTAGTAGGACTTTCTGGTCTCCTTGGCCCATGACAACTCAAATTTCCCATTTGGTGCAAAGCCCATGAACTTGTTGTTTGGTTTTAATAATCCCTAAGACACCCATTTTGGGGTACAACAAAGAGCCCAATTGGCTTTGTGGAAGATGGGTCATTTGTTAGACTTAACTCAAAGAAAGTTGTGTAGAGTTTTTTTCCAATGGTTCATACGTTGCCTTGGAAGGGAATTGATATGCAAAGTAGGAAATATGGGTGGTCACCAATGGGTTAGTGTGTATATAATATTTGACAGTCAACATGAGAGGCTTAGCGACCCACTAGTCGATCTTCCATTCCACCCTTTCAACAATTGTCTGACATAGATACTAAGGGGATCCCTGAAAGGCAAAAGGGATGCAAATAAATTTGAAGATTTGACCTATTTGAATCTAGGACCAGTGAAAGGAGCCTATACACACATGCATTGACCTTTCACTCTATTTATAACATTTTCTCTTGACCCATTATACACTAGATCTTAAGGCACAACATAAAAGTTCAAAGTGCTTTATAGTAGTATGCTAGGATTGATAAGCCTTTGTGATAGTCAAGAAGGAATCATTTGTGAAATGACCATTGAGAAATTGACCTGCCTAAGGTTCAACAAGGTGAACCTAAATATAACCAATAAAAACCCTAGAATTAATCAAGTAGCGAAGAGCTTTACTACCATAACATTTAATGTAGGAGCTAAGGGGCAACCTTGTCAATGGACCTAAATAGTCCTATGTTTGTAGATTTATATCAATTAATAGAGAGACACATTGAAACTATGATAAACATGGTTTCAACAGTGTTAAGGAATACAAGTCCAAACCCTAGGACCTTTAACATGACAAAAAGAAAAGCCACTCAACTTTGTCATAGGCTTGTCAAAATCAACCTTAATAAACAAAGCATCCAAAGGAGAACAGTGAGCCCATTCCATGCCCTCCCAATCAACAATAACATTGTTTAAAATATTTTGTCCTTGAATGAAGCCAATACCTCTTACATTAGAGATTTGGCCAAAATCTTATAAGAGGTATTGAGAAAGGTAATCAGTCTTAGTTTGTGATAGCCTCAAAGTTCCTAGAGTTGGAAATAAACTTAATGAGCCCTTGATTAATTCTTGACCGAGAGAGCATGGGTGTGAAGTCCCCTTTTAAACGTAGAAAAGATAAAGGTCAACAAAGTTCCATATAACTTTATAGAATTTATAAAGAAAATCATCAAATCTAGAGGCGTTGTCATCTCCAATGGTCATCTCCAATGTCATAGAAAGCCATAACTAATTCATGTAAAATCACAACTAAGTCAAAATGTCAAAGTGTCATTGTTGCTCCTTCTTCTTTATTCTTATTGCATGCAAGATAAAGATCATCTTTACTCCTGAGAATACTTGCAAGACACAACATTAAGACACGTTTGAGTAGCGTCTTGCCCTTCAAGGGAGAGACCTTGAATTGAAAAGCCACATTGGTCTACAAATTCATGCTCTATCTCTTATTGCTTAGTCGTTCGACCCATCACGGTTTAAGGGGCGGAGGTGGCTTCCCTACCCTTCTTGGTGGCTATGGCTTTGGTCGCCCTATCGCCTAATTTAAGCCAATGCAATCGATTGCACAGCTGAGTGCCTCTCACCCGATTGACATCTGCCACTACCAGTGGATGGTGAAGCTTGACAACCCAAACTTGTTTCTCTTCCATCTTCGTAAGGGATATATTGAAGTTTTTTCATAAGCTTTACATACAGCGGAGTTGCATTTCTGACGGATTTTGGCGATTTTAAACTACATTTTGCCAATCTATTTACACTGAAAATCCAAATTTAATCTTTACAACATTTAGATAGATGTAGGCGTTGACCGCAAGGATCCATGTTCATGTAAGAGCTTTTGCTCTCTCAAATCATGTGAATATCCTCGCTCACCACCACTTCAATAAGAAAGTCTACTGCGAAGAGAGCACTTTTTCAAGCTGAACTTATACGCATATCTGATTCATTTCATCTCCAATATCTACACTACAACACTATAGTAACCCAACCAGTTTCCATTGCATTTGCAAATTTGGTTTTAAGGTGAAATGGGTCGCAGAAAGAAATATGAGGAAGCGCTGATAATTGTACTTGTGGTGGTGATTCTGATGATAGGGGCGGCGCAGGGGTCGTTAACTGTGGAAGCCTCTCCAAAGACATTGAATCGCTCAGGAGACACTGTGACGCTCACCCTCACCTGGACTGCAAATTCATCTTCCTCTTCTGACATGGATTGGCTGGGGATTTACAATCCTCCAGATTCCGCAGACGAGCATTTCATAGGTTATATCCTGTTATCTTCCTTTTGCCCAAACTGGATGAAGGAGGAGGGGTCATGTTATGTGGATCTTCCTCTCATCAATCTGCGAAGGTCTTACGAGTTCCGCGTGTTTCGATGGGACAAGTCGGAGATATCCAAGAGAACTCCACTGGACGAGGATCACAATCCCTTGCCCTCCACCGCCCATCCTCTGGCAACGAGCGAGGTCGTTACTTTTCTCAATTTCAACGATCCAGCTCAGCTCCACCTGGCCTACACCTCCAATCAGGATGAGATGCTTGTCATGTTCCTGACAAGGGATGACATAAAGAGCTATGCCAGATATGGGTTAGATGAGGAGCTGCACAGCGTGGCAGAGGCTCGTTCCGTCACCTATACGCGCTCCAAGATGTGCGATGAACCTGCTAATACAAGTTTGGGATGGAGGGATCCGGGGCATATTCATGATGCTGTAATGCAGGGACTGGAGCCAGGCAAGCGCTATTTTTACCAGGTATTTCTTCTAATTCAATAGGGCACGTATATATTTCTCTTTTGCTATTAAACTATCACAGAACCATCTAAAACCGGGCCAGATATTCTTGCTACGAGATGCATATCCCAAGCTCACACAAATAGGGAGTTATACAATATTGGAATGCAAGAAATGCTATCTCAAGCTTTGCCATCTCAAGGTGCATATCAGACCATGGGTTTAGATGGATCAGTGTAAGTGTCTGATCCACCTGTAAAGTCCTGATCATATGATCTTAAATTTTAATCAACCCTTATATAATGAAGAGTTGGCCTTCTAAGCTCAATCCTTAGAGAGGGTTGACCTTTCAGGACTAACCCTTCACATAGGTAAGGGATGCCCAACCTTCTAAATTCATGTAAGTATAAGTCATCCTTTTTTTTAAGAAGGTTAGGTTATGTCCATCTTACCTGAGCATAGCGTTGTGTTGGGATGTACGTCCCTTTGTTAGAAGGGTTGGTTATAACTTATACCTACCTTAGCCAATGGAGGATAGCAAAACGTTTTGATCACCCCCACCCTGTAGAATGTATCTTGTTTTTCTCAGTGCAAATACAATAGAAGACATATTCTAAGATCACAAAGAAATGAGTGGTCTATAAAAAACAAGCATCAAGAATATTTGGAAAAGAACTATTTAATCTCAGAACTATTTAGCCTGCTGGCAATATACCATGCAAGACCATGTTCAGATTTTCACACAAACATAATTCAGACAGAAACAGAAACTATGTTCATATTTTCAGCAAAAAGAAGAGAGGAAACATGGGAAACAGAGCAAATCGAGAGATTCATAAAACTATCTCAACTCTTGATTTCTGACTGTCGCTTTCCAATAAACTTGCTGTTAAAGTTGGAAACATTTTTGCAATTGGAATCTGAGTTTTTCTCGTATCTGGGTTGAGAACTTGAATATGAATGCTGAAATCTGGTAGAAATTCTAACTATATATGCTGATATAAAGGATGGAATCGGACTAAACAAAACTAATTCTGAAAACATATAGAAGGCTGGGATTTGTTTTTCATTCTTTTCTCAAACTAATTTGGAATTTACTATAAACATATCCAACTCTTGAATGACATGGAGCAACACTAAAATAACTGTTACTTCAAAATGGAACCCACTATTATCAAAACTAACATATTTATGATAGTACAGATATGACAAGAAAGTCTCTCAAGCAGGTATGAGCGCCAACTCAGGTCAAGTAACCTCCAAGGGCAGTATGGGCATTGCACATGGTCAAGAACTCGTATACACTGCAATTTTTTTCCAGTGATGTCTTATTCCAAGGCTTAAAAGTCTTTTTATAATGAAAAGCTTCACTTTTTGCGTCAATTAAACTGGCAGATTTTTTTCCCAAGTCAATTAAACTGGCAGATTTTTTTTCCCATTAACTCCCAATCTTTTTTTGTTAATTAGACCGACTGATTCTTATTCCTGACTCGACCTATTTATAGGGAGAGGAGAGGGGAAGAAATACAGGCCATACATCACCAAGCAAATAGGGATGGCTACTGAATTCCAAGTTACATAACTCAAATTGCAAATTCATTAAGTAGTAGTGGGGAAAGATATATTTCTTGTGCTTTGACACCCTAACTCAGCTTTGAAGGCAAGCCACCTTAGAGTTTTGATAACCAGAGAGAGATAGAATAAAGAGAACCTTAACTACCACTCTTTTTGTTAACTAGTTTGACTTTCAAAATTAGATGAACTGATTGATTAACTAGTGCCAAAGTTGATTATCCTCGAGTATTGTAACAGTCGCCCATCCTTGAATTGCTTTGCCCCAAAGCAATTGTAGTGTTGGGAGCTGTCTGATATCTGGGCCTTCCCATGTCACCTCTTCTATTGGTAGATTGGATTAAGTACTCTGTTAAGTACCCACAAGACTGATGGAAATAAAATGGACATACTCAATCAACTGATAAATAAGTACATGAATAGTGTTCTTTCCTCTATCTGGGAGTGGTCCATAGGGTAGTTCTTGTAAATTTGTAATACATCTACACATTCATCAATTTGTTGTTGCACAATGCACCTCCTTTTGCAATAGCTTTTCTTGAGTCTTAACCCTACCATGCAAGCCCTTCATGAAATTACACTGGAAAATAGAACACACTACATTGTTCGATCATGGCAAGTTGTTTCGACATTTTGTTTGCGCTTGGTTGTAGTCCTCTAACAGTAATCAACTACCATTCTTCCTTATAATTTAGGTATAACTCCTACAGATTCATGTGGAATTTGCCCAAAGTCTTCAACCACTGAGTTCCTATGATCACAGCAGCCCTTGTTAGAGCCACAGAATAAAAATTAGAGCTTAACTCATAGCTGGCCAACTGCAATTTCATCCCTTTGATAGCCCCAAGGGATAGCTCAATTGGTTCAAACATTTCTGCTAAGGTGTAATGACCAGGGAGGTCATGTGATCCATTCCCATCAAGTCCTGCATGGTAGCCAGCCACTATTGCGGCTGGTTGTTAACACTATCCTCCATCTGAAAAATTGGGGAAGAGGGGGGGGGGGGGATTTGTGAGAAATTCCTCACTTTGAAGTTTGAATGCCTACTACACAGGAGGGTGATAAGAATGTTTTTCTCTGGAAAAAATTTCATCCCTTTGATCATCCCTCTGCACTCCATCACATTGTCATTGGCTACCAATACTGGAAATTTTGTAATGGGGCAGCTTTTAGACTCACGGATGTCGCCAGATTTGTATCTATGAATTGAAGAGCCTTACTAGGATCAACGAGGGTCAACATGGTGCTACCCTTCACTTTGCTTTTTATCCTCACAACAAGGGAGATAGTTGATACTTGCGGTTCTTGGTCTTCTTCATCCATAGTGTACTCCTCCATGGCAATTGATTCCTCTTGGTCGCTATCAATTGTTTTAGGTTCTTCTTTATCAATAATCTGGATCATATGACTCTTTTTGGAGCCTTGCATTTGCTTCCCTTGGACCAACTTTCTTTGCATGTGTAGCAAAGCCATTATGAACGTAAATCAACATGATTATTTGTTGAGATTCACAAGTGTTAGCAAGAGAATAGAAAGGAACCAAAACCAACCCAAATTATGCAATGAAGAAAGAGATAAATAACACTAGGGCAGCCAACAGAGGTGCAGCCCTAGAGAGAAATAAACCCTTGTACATGTGTGTTAGAAAGAGAAATAACCTAGGCACACGAAATATCAAACCAAGAACAAGAGAGGGCAATGTTTTATGGTGACTTTAGGCTAAATTACTTGTATAAGAATGACTTAATGATCACATGAGAAAATACAAATAAGAGTTGTGTATTTTTACACAACTAAAGGGGTAGGGTGTTATCCCCAATGAGGGTTATGAGCCTACATTGAGTTGACTTGGTCAACCTTAACCAAACCTAAAATTATAATATAAAATTACAAATAATGTCGATCATGGCTAACTTTGAAGATTACACCCTTAATTTCAACATCCCCTCTTAATCTGACTAGGGGGCCATAGAGAGAAGGCCACACAAAGAAGGCATGTCATATTATCCCAAGAGTTAGTACCCTCCTTAATGTTGATCAAGGGCCACACAAAGAAGGCATGACATATCATCCCAAAAGTTATATCCTCCCTTAAAACCGATCTAGGGCCACTCCAAGAAGGCACAATGTTTTATTTTGGCCATGTAAAAGGCTTTAGGGTTTTTACTTGTTTTCCTTAACAGTGTCGACACCCTATTTGCCAATGCTTCAGCCTATCTCTATTAATGACATAGGACTATTTAGATCCATTCAACAAGGTTGCCCTTTATCTCCTTTGTTGTGTGTTATGGCGACAAAAGCTCTTGGCTACTTGATTAACTCTAGGGTGTCTCTAGGTCATATTTGGGAGACTCCCCTTGCTGAAACTAAAGGGGGTCAACTTGTCAATAGCCATTTTCTAGACGATTCCTTCTTGACTATCACAGAGGCCCAACGATTCTGGGGTACTACTATGGAGTGCTTGGAAATTTTCTACTCTGCCTTATGATCTAGTATACAATGGGCCAAGACTTGATGTTACAAATAGAGTGAAATGCCAATCTCTGCATGGCTAGGCTCCCTCAAATGGTCTTGGATTCAATGGTGTCAAACCTTAAAATTTCTTGACATCCTCTTTGCCTTTCAGGGATCCCATGGGGATCTTCGTGAGATGGTTGTTTAAAGGGTGGTATAGAAGATCAGCAAGTGGGTCACTGAGCCTCTTTCTTTTGCTGCTAAATTTCAAATATGCACCAAGGTGATAGCAGCCACTCATGTTTACTACTCTACTTGTTGGGTCCCTTCCAAGGTCAAGTTGCCAAAGTATTTTTCTACAGAGTATTTGGAAGGCCTGGGAGACAATAAAACCTTTCTTGGTTTAGGAGCCATCTTTCAGGACTGGGTTGTCTTTCAATGATCACTACTTGCAGTGGTCATTGCTCGTATTCTATGGAGGGAAACTTTTACCAAATCCTCTTGGTTCTTGGCCCTGAATCTTTTTGGGAGAGGCATTTAATGTACCAATGATTTGTTTGGCAGTTCTTCTAGGCGTTGGACCCCATGGCTTGACCTAAAGTAAAAGCATTTACACCAGGTAATACTGACATGATTATTATGTGTTGTATTTAGGGGCCAATCTCAAACCACATTCAACTCAAGCTTAGCCTTCCAGTGCCCCTCCGCTAGTGGCAGCTAGCACCACTGGAAATGGGGCAAGGCCACTGCTTTCGCATGTTACAAATCAGCCATAAGCGACAAATGGCTCTGTTCCAAGCCCTACCTTGAAGATTGACTAAATAAATTGTGCCTACAATCACATCAAAAACCCTGGTTAGTCTATTTGAAAAGTAGATGGAACCCTGCGATTGAACCTAAAAAGACATTCTTTGCTTGGAGCTTAGCTATGGGTGTCTCCTTATTGACAAAAGATAGAATTATATGGGGGTTCAAAGCTTGCAGTGTCTGCAGTGTGGCCTAGCTGAAACCTTGAAGTACCTCTTGTGGCTCTGTCCACTTGCTGGGCTTGTGTGGAGCATACGTGTCAACAGTTTCTGTTGGCCTCCCTCTTCTGGCGAGCTGTCTTGCTAGGTGATCGCCTTTCTTGGACCATGGAGTGTTAGGCCGCTTGGATGCTTTTCAAAGTTGAAGTGCTCTTCTGGGTTTGGAAGCAACACAGTCAACATAATGTGATTTGCTTTCCAAGTTGGAAGTCAAAATCTCCTAATGACACTCACAAAATACTTTTAATAACTCCTATGACACTCACAAAAATATAATTAAAATAGAAACATAACCATGTTCATATTTTCAGTAAAAAATAGAGAAGAAACAAGGGTATTCATAAATCTTGGGAAACAGAAAAAATGGAGACAAATTCATAAAAACATCTCAGTTCTTGATTTGTGACTGTTGCTTTCCACTAAACCTTCTGTTATAGATGGAAACAATTCTGCACTTGGAATCTGAATTTTTCTCAAATCTGTGTTGAGAATTTGAATGTGAATGCTGAAGTCCACTACTAACATAAATTCTAACACTATTTTCACTAATATAAAGGCTGGAACCTGGCTAAACAAAACTAATTCTGAAAACATATAGAATCTTGGATGTGAAGTCTGAATTTAGAGGCTGGGATTGTTTTTCATTATTTTCTTGAACTAATCTGGAATTTACTAAAAACAGATTTATCTCTTGAACAACAACATGGAGCAACACTAGAACAACTGTAACTTCAAAATGGAACTCACTATTATGAAAATTAACAAATTTATGACAGTACAAAAGATGACAAGAAACTTTTTCAAGAAGGCTGTGTGAGTGCCAACTGAAGGTTGAGTAACCTTCAAGGGCAGTATGGGTGTTGCACTTGGTCAAGAGCTAGTTTTCCACCAACTATCCATGACAAATATGCCAAACATGTCTTATTCTAAGGCTTAAAGGTCTTTTTATAACAAAATGTCCCAATTTTTTTGTTAATTAATTTGACTGCCTATGGACATAAGTAGATAGATAAAGCCTGGTGGGCTAGCTGAAGTGGTTGAGTGCTGTAAGTTGTGAGCAGAAGATCTCAGGGTCAATCCCCGGGTGGCTATACATTGCTATATAAGGGTCTCACTTGATGTCCCCACTGGGTTAGGACCCGTAATTAGGGCCGATGGTTTACCTTGGGTGCCATCCTCAAAATGAGGGGAAGTACCTGAGGGCTATGTCACACGGTTCGGGTTCGTCTTCGGGTTCGACGACCTTCAGGTTCGATTCGGGTTCGACATTTCAGATGAGGTTCGGATGGGGTTCGGCATAGGTTCGTCTATATACTTTTAAAAAAAAAATTAATATATATATACTATATTATGAATTATAACATAAAACATTTAAAAATAAATAACAATGAAACTTTAAAGATGAGAAGTTGCTTAATCATGATAAGATCCAATCATCAATGCTCTTAAAATTAAAAATACAATGGAATTCCAAATTTCAAATAGAAGCATAACATATTCTTCAAAATTCAAAACTTAAAAGATGTCTATTATGTCATTTTTCAAATACTTGTAAAATCAGAAAATTTAAAACATCTAGATCTAAACATTTTATACCATACCATAAACACTTGCACATGATCAAATTATAAACATAACTTGCAATATGAAATTGCAGATTGCAAAATGAAATATAAATAGTCTTCAAGTTTCAAAATTTAAGGAAATCCACAATGTCAAATAGTTATCAGCCCTGAAATTGTTTCACAAAATTTAGAATATGATCAAAATTCTATTCTTGTGGCCTACTAGTAACATCATAAAGCTCTAAATCATCAAGAGCACATGGGGTAGTAAAGGCGCTAGAATTGTCAGACTCATCCCAATGTTCATCAATATATGGAACTCCATCATCATGAGGTTCATCATCATTGCCACCATCCATGCCAAGGTTTTCTTCTACACTAGGAGTAGGATCAAACCATGGACGATAGGAGCTAGATGAATCTTTGGCCAAGCTGCTTAAGGCCAATTGCAAATTGCTGCGCACATAAACCAAGTCTTCCAACCTTGAAGTTAATAACCTGTTTCTTTTCTTGGTTTGGATGTGATTAAAGCTACTCCAATTCCTTTCACAAGCAGAGGCACTAGATCCTTGGCTCAAAACGCGAATTGCAAAACGTTGCAACTCAGGTGTCTCTGCTCCATAAAACTGCCACCATCTTCCTGGAGGAATTCTAATCCTATCCTCTATGGAAGCTTTCCTTCCAAATGTTCCTTCTTCCATCCTATATGCCTGAAGTTGGTCTCTAAGCCTGGTAGCTTCTTCTGAATTTGGAACCAACCGCTCAATTGCATCATAAAGGCCATTCATTACTTCAGCATCATTATTTCTTTGTATCCCAAACAACCTGGGGTCCAAATAACAAGCTGCCGCATGCAAAGGACTATGCAACATCTTCCACCTTTTATCTATCACTTCCCATATTTCCAAGTACTCACTTTCCACATCATTGAAGGATTTTGCAATGGATTCCTTACAACGGTCCATGCCCTCATAAACAAAACCCATAGAAGGAGTGTCGCTATCAACCATCCGAAGCATGTCAACAATTGGTTCACATACTTTTAAAACCTTCAAAGCACTTTCCCAAAAAGCATTGCCTAAGATGAATTGTTCCAACTCCTTTCCTTTTGGTTCTTTTGAAAGGTGAGAGCTTTCCCTCTCATGGCTGCAAATAATACCTCTCACACTTATCTTTTCTTCAACCACTCTTTTGAGAGTAATATAATATGTGGCAAATCTAGTATCACAAGGCCTTAGCAACTCTTTGGATGCTTGCCTCCTATACGAACTCAATGTGAGGTGATGGTTACAAATGAAGTTGGAAATGTGTTTTCCCTTTCGAATTGCATCATTAATCCATGGAAACTTTGTTAAATCATGCAATAGCAAGTCTAGGCAATGAGCAGCACAAGGGGTCCAAAAAATTGTTTTGCACTTATCCATTATCATCTTACCTGCTCCCACACAATTTGAGGCACTATCTGTGACAACTTGAACCACATTTTTTTCCCCAACTTCAAGAATGGCTTCATGTAGAATCTTGAAAATATATTCTGAAGTCTTCTTGTGTCCTGAAGCATCAATCACCTTCAAAAATAATACCCCTCTAAGGCTGTAAACCAACACATTAATGAGTGGCCTATTATTCATATCTGACCAACCATCTGATAAAATTGTGCAACCTGTTTCTTTCCATGACTCCTTGATCTTTGACATTTTGTTTGTTACCCTTTCCTTTGACCTCTTGAGAAGAGTGGTCCTTATTGCCTCGGAACTAGGAGGTACATACACTTTCCCAAATTCTGCAATCTTAGCACATGCATTGATAAAATAAGGACTTCTAGCCAAATTAAAAGGGGCAGCGGATTCATAAAACATATCTGCCAAAGCATCATCAACATCCTGCTTTTGTATAGGTTTCCAAAGAGAGTTTAATGTCCTCTCTCTTGCTCGTGTTGGTAGAAGCTGAGAATGAGATGAACTTCCATCTCCAACATTGCTTGAAGAAAATGGTGATGAGCTGTTGTAATTCATTCCCAACTCTGCCTGAATGCGCTGTCTTTTGTTCTCATTTGTCTGCTGTTTTTTTTTAATCATGTCATAGTCTTTTTGGAGTGTTGCCTTTAGTTCTAAAGACACTCCTGGACATCCCTCAACACCACCTCCTCTTCCAGCACTAATTGACAGCAAGTGATCCATCACTCTTGTCAAAGATCCAACAAATTCCGCATTGCATAATTTGCATTTCAGATGTCTCCCCGCAGACCCATCAAGTTTATCCACGTATTTCCATCCTTCTGCTATTGATCTTCGAGGTGCCATGGCAAAGGATTCTGCACTGTTTATTTCATCAATCATGTTCATGTTACAGTTCAGAATTGCATCAAGTTCAAATTTTAACTACTGACTGCATATTTTAAAAAATTTCACTACTGTCTACAAATTTAAAATGACAATGGACGCTGCTGTCTGCAAATGCAAAAATTTCACTACTGTCTACAAATTTAAAATGACAGAAAACCAATAAAATAAAATTGAAAACAATTAACAAACAAAAGACCAAAAAAAAAGAATTTCAATACGCAGAAAATAAAACAAAAATGAAATTGAAAACAAACAGAAAACAAAACAAAATGGAACTTGAAAACAAACAAAAAACAAAACAAAAATAAATTAAAAAAAAAACATTATATTGGCATACAAAATTTATAATACAAATTAAAAAAAAAATAAAAAATATACATACTTGATATGCTGATACACTACGTTGTAACTGTAAGTCTGTAAGCCTGTAGGTTGTAGCAGCCTGTGGACTGGTCGGTCGCAGACTACAGTGGATGGCACTGGCACTGGCTCGCACAGGGCCACACGGTGGTGTAAGTTGTAACTGGCTCGCAGGCTGCACGGGCACCGATCGACGACGGCGACGCAGACGGGTCACGAGCCACGGAACTGGGAAGTAGGCAGTGTGCAGTGGGAGGCTGGGAGCTCGTGAGTGGAACGGCTCGCAGGCTGCAGCGATGCAGAGACTCAGCCCGCGACGGTGTAGATAGGTCACGGCTCACTGCCTCACGGGATGTCTGGTATAAAGTGGTAAACGCCGACGGGTGACGGCCTCATGGGCTGTCGAGCTGAGAGTCGAGTGAAGTCGTCGCAGATGCTTGGAGCACAATGCAGTTGGAGTTGAGTCGCGAAGGCTTGGAGGTAATGCCCTAAGGGCCGAAAAGGCAAGAAAATGCCCGCGGAAAAGCAAAAAAGGCACCCAAAAATTCGTTTGGGGTTCGGTTCGTTTAGGTTTGGCGAACCTAATAGCCGAACCGGTTTGGTTTCAGGTTCGGCTATTAGGTTCGCCGAACCTAAACGAACTTTTTAAATTTTTTTAGGTTCGCCGAATTCCAAACCTGGAGGTTCAGGTTCGGCGAACCCTGTGACTTAGCCTGAGGGTTTCCCATGACATGTTCCTTGTAAAAAAAAAAAGTAGATAGATAAGAATTTTTTATTAATGTCCAACTAATGGCCACAAAAGTAGGTCAATGGGACTGTTGAGTACAAAGCGAGAGTACCAAACGACCTCCTATAAAAAGCAGAAGATAGGAAAGGAAAGTAAAGTAGATTGGAGCATGAAATTTATGTTAGGTCATGGAAAACATGAGGAACCCTTGACCCGGGACACGGGAAACCGCACAGAGGTGGAGATGTACAAGAGTAAAGGATCCAAGAGCAAGAAGATCTAGTAGTAATGAAGTAGGTCTATTTTGGAATAGACCCATCTCTCCTAACATCCGAGGCTGAATGGAGGAAACTCAAGATAGTATGCTATCGAGAGGAAGAGCTGGTAGAAGACATGGGTCGCCCACTGTGCTGTTGTTGAGAGGAGGTAGCCCATCGTTGAGGCTTGGGAGGTCTTTTGTCTCAGGGGGAGGGGTGGTTAAGTCCTATCATGCCGCTAAGATCTCGAGGGATGGAGGGTTTCATGGGTTTCACTAATCTGGAAGTTACAATTGTGCTGCTATCAAACTGTCTCTTAGTGCCCTTTCTTGAAGGCAACATTGTGAAGTAGGAAGTAATCCGCGAGGTTGAATCTGGTAGAGTAGAAGGCCGAAGAATATGGGCTCGGAGCTTGATGGTCTCCTGCATGTATAAAGCCAAGCATCTCTGGTTGGGATATTTGAAAAAGCTGATGAGGGTTTGAGTCTCACTAATTCCTTTTTCCATTATCTCCCACTTTTTTTGTTAATTAGACTGACAATAAAATTAGACTAAGTGATTGTTTAACTAGTGTTGATGCTGATTATCCTAGACTATTGTAACAGTCCCCCTTCCTTTAATTGCTTTGCCCCAGAGCAGTTGTATTGTTGAGTGTGGTAGGTTAAGTCACAAGGTTCGGGTTCGAATTTTCTGTTGAAGTTCGGACAAGGTTCACCATTAGGTTTGGCTATATACATTTTTCAAAAAATAAAAGAATATATATATATATATATATACAGTTAAAAATAAACACAAACAAACATATATGAGTAAGAAAAATGATCAATAAGCATATATGACTCATGAGTAACTTAATCATGATAAAATCAAATCATCAATGCTCTTATTAAAATATAAACATATAATGGAATCACAAATTGCAAAAAGAAGTAGAACAATGTTCTTCAAACTTCAAAACTTAAAAGGATGTCCATTATGTCAAATACTTGTAATCTCTACAAAAATTTCACAAAATTCAAAACATGATCAAAATCTGAAAAATATTGCATTATGAAACTGCAAATTGCAAAATGAACTTGAAGTAGAACATAGTCTATAGATTTCAAAATTTAAAAGGAAATCCATAATGTCAAATGGTTATGATCCCTGAAACTGTATCACAAAATTTCTATTCTTGTGGCCTACTAGTAACATCATATATCTCTAAATCATCAAGAGCACATGGGGTAGTAAAAGCACTAGAATTGCGATCCTCATATTTATCAATATGTGGTAACTCTACCATCACTAGGTTCATCACCACGGTCACCATCAATGCCAAGATCATCTTCTTCTATACTCGAAATAGGCTCAAATCATGGGTAGTAGGAGCTAGATGAATCTTTGGCCACACTGCTTAATGCCAATTTCAAATTGCTGCGCACATAAACTAGGTCTTCCAACCTTGTAGATAATAATTTGTTTCTTTTCTTGGTTTGGATATGACTAAAGCTACTCCAGTTCCGTTCACAAGGAGAGGCACTTGATGCCTGGCTCAAAACACGAATCGCAAAACATTGCAATTCAGGTGACTCTGCTCCATAAAACTTCCACCATCTTCCTGGAGGAATTTTGTTCCTATCCTGTATGGAAGAAGTCCTTCCAAATATCCCCTCTTCCAACTTGTATGCTCGAAGTTGCTCTCTAAGCTTGCTAGATTCTTCTAGATCTGGAACCAACCGCTCAATAGCACCATAAAGGCCATTCATGATTTTTGTATCATGATTTCTTTGTATCCCAAACAACCTAGGGTCCAAATAACAAGCTGCTGCATGCAAAGGACTATGCAACATCTTCCATCTTTCATTTATTATCTCCCAATTTCCATGTACTCATTCTCCACATTGTTAAAGGATTTTGCAATAGATTTCTTACAACGATCCATGCTTTCATAAACAAAACCCATAGATGGAGTGTCACTTTCAACCATCCGAAGCATGTCAACAATTGGTTCACATACTTTAGAAACCTTTTCAGCACTGTCCCAAAAAGCATTGCTTAAGATGATTTGTTCCATCTCCTTCCCTTTGGATTCTTTTGAAAGGTGAGAGTTTTCCCACTCATTGCTGCAGATAACACCTCTTACACTTTTCTTTTCCTCAACCACTCTTTTGAGAGTAATATAATATCTGGTATCACAGGGCTTTAGTAGCTCTCTAGATGCTTGCTTCTTATACAAGCTCAATGTGAGGTGATGGTTAGATATGAAGTGAGAAATTTGTTTTCCCTTCCGAACTGTTTCATTAATCCATGGGAACTTTGCTAAATCATGCAACAATAAGTCAAGGCAATGAGTAGCACAAGGGGTCTAATAAATTTTTTTGCACTTATCCATTATCATCTTCCCAGCTCCCACACAATTTGAGGCACTATCAGTGATGATAAGTCAAGGCAATGAGTAGCACAAGGGGTCCAATAATTTTTTTTGCACTTATCCATTATCATCTTCCCAGCTCCCACACAATTTGAGGCACTATCAGTGATGACTTGGACCACATTTTCTTCCCCAACTTCAAGAATGGCTTCATGTAAAATCTTGAAAATATATTCTAAAGTCTTCTTGTGCCCTGAAGTATCAATCGTCTTCAAATATAAAACCCCTTTAGGACAGTTAACCAACACATTGATTAGCGGCCTATTACCCATATCTGACCAACCATATGATAAAATTGTGCACCCTGTTTCTTTCCAAGACTCTTTGATCTTTTAGCGAATCTGTTTGTCACCCTTTCTTTTGACCTTTTGAGAAGAGTGGTCCTCAACATTTCAGAACTAGGAGGTATGTATTCTTTTCCAAAATCTGCAATCTTAGTACATGCATTGATAAAATAAGAGCTTCTGGCCACATTAAATGGGATAGCAGATTCAAAAAACAGGTCAGCCAACGCATCATCAACTTCTTGTTTCTGTACTGGTTTCCTGGTTTCCAAAGAGAGCTTAATGTTTTTGTCTCTCTTGGTTTTATTGGCAAACCCTGAGATGAACTTCCAGCTCCAACTGTGTTTGAAGAATATGAGTAGAAGGGGCTGTAATTCATTGCAATTTCTGCTTGAATGCGCTGTTTTTTGTTTTCATTCACCTGCTTGGCCTTTTTTATTCCCTCATAATCTTTTTCTAGTGTCTCCTTCAGTTCTGCAGACACCCCTGGACAACCCTCAACACCACCTCCTCTACCATTACTAATTGACAATAGGTGATCCATCACTTCTGTTAAAGACCCAATATACTCAACATGACATAATTTGCATTTAAAATGTCTCCCAGCAGGCCCATCCAAGTTATCCACATATTTCCATCCTTCTACTGTCGATTTTCGAGGTGCCATGGCAAATGTTTCTGCATTGTTTAGAAGATTTATTTGTGTTAATGGTACAGTCACAGTTCAAACTTCAAACTGTACATTTATAAAACATGACTTTGCAGGTTACTGTTTTAGTAAGTTAGGTGACAGTTGACACTGAGATTTACAGATTTGTAAAATGAAAACTTAATGCAGAATCAAATCAAGTTAAAATAGAATAAAATAAAGTCAAGACAAAATTAAATAAAATAAAAAAATACCTGTACACGCTGAGGCTGGAAGCCTGGAGGTTGAACGGCAGACGGCATGCAGAATCAAATCAAGTTAAAATAAAATAAAATAAAGTCAAGACAAAATTAAATAAAATAAAGTCAAGACAAAATTAAATAAAATAAAAAAATACCTGTACACGCCGAGGCTGGAAGCCTGGAGGTTGAACGGCAGACTCTGCCGTCTGCACTGAACTCAGCTACTGCTTACTCCTGACTCCCTGAGTCCCTATAATTTATTAACACAATTTGTGTATTACTAACACAAAATTGTGTATTATTAACACAAATTACAATAAACTACTTGGATGTAATTAGTTTCATTAATTTATCTGAAGCATTATGTGTTTGCTAAAGTCTCACGAAGTGAGCACCTAATTGCAAGAAATGGCAATAAATAAAATTTTATTTTATTTTCCTTACCTCACAGCCTTGTCGCAGTCTGTAGATATGTTCTGGTCTGCACAGCCTTTAAGTTAATAATCTTCACTTAACACTGCCTTTACGTTCGGTCGCAGTCACATTTCAAACTTCACTTCACAGCTCACACTGCACAGTGCCACTACAACGCAGCCTGTAGGGTCGAGTCGTCAACGCCGTGAGTCGTGACTCGCGAGGGGACTCCGGAATTGTGGACTCGTGCAGGGTCGTGCTGGGTCGAGGGCCGTGGAATCGTGAGCAATACGCTGCCTGCAGGGTCGAGGGCTGAGGCCGTGAGTCGTGACGGCAGGCGAGGGTTTCAACTTTCGACTGTCGGGTTTGAAACAAAAGCAGGCTGTGCCTGTGAATGGTTCGTGAGAGTGGAGACAGAGATCGCGGTCGGAGACTCGGAGGGCGAGGGCGGAAGCAAACAAAATGAAAAAAAAAAAACCTAAATACCGTGAACTCGACCCTAAATTCCGTTTTGATTCCGCGTTTAAATCCGTCCAGGTTCGACTGTTATGAGGTTCGGCGAACCTTAAGGTCGAATTAGCTCGTCTTTGAGGTTCGAGATGAGGTTCGCCGAACCTAAACGAATTTGACATTTTTTGAAATTGGACGAGGAGCTCTGTTAGTACCTACAACACCCATGGAAATAAAATGGGCATACTCATTCAACCGATCAATCACGACATAAATAGAGTTCTTTCTTCTATGTGGTCTCAGCCCGCATTCACAGGGTAGTTCTTGGAATACATTTGCAAATTCATTAATCAGTGGTTGCAGTTCCTTTTGCATTCTTGTTTCTTGAGTCTTAACCCTACCATGCAAGCCCTTCACACTGGAAAATGGGACATAGTTCGACTGTAGCAAGTGTTTAGACATTGTGTTTGCTGAAATTAATCTGTTTGCACTTGATTGCAGTTCTTTAACAAAAATCAGTTATTGCCCTTAATTTTTACGTACAAATTCTCCAGATTCATGCAGACTTTCCCCAGAGTCTTCAACCACTGAGTGCCTATGCCCACATCAGCCCCTTCTAGAGCCACAACATAAAAACTAGAGCTTAACTCATAAATGTCCAACTACAGTTGCATTTGTTTGATCATCTCTCTGTACATAATCATACTGTCATTGGCCACTAACACTTGGAAATTTTATAATCAGACAACTTGTATGCTCATGGATGCCCCGAGCTTTGCATCTATGAATTGATGACTGTAACTCTACAATCAATGAGGCCCACTACATTTCTATCCTTCACTTTTCCTTTTATCAGCAAAGTTTGGTATTGAGTAATTCCCAACATGGCAAGAAGGAAGACTGTCGGTATTTGTTGTTCTTGTCTTGTTTATCCATAGTGTGCTACTCGATGGCCGCTGGTTCCTCTTGCTTGCTATCAATTGTTTCAGGCTCTTTATCGACAAATCTCAATCAATGTATGAATCTTTGCAAGAGCCTTGCATTTGTGTCCCTTAGACCAGGTTTCTTTGCAAGTGTAGCAAAGTCCCTTTGAACGTAAATTAACAAGATTCTCAGGGTCCAAAAATGTAGCTTTTGATGGGCCAATATTCAAGAGCAAAGAGGAGTTGGGTTTTCCATTACCCTCACAGTGCTTTTGCTGCTATGGGCAGTTTGGAAGTTGAACTGGTTGCAAATTGCAATTCGACTCTTAACAACTTTTAAATAGGCCTACTCCAAGGTACTGGGCTTAAAAGCCTTTACATACTCCCTAATGTATTCCTTTAATCCATTGATATACATATCAACCACTCATCGAGGGGAGATCCTTCAAACTAAATATCTTTCTTGATGAAACTATGTAGAGTAATATGCTACTGTGCCTTGCTGTTTTATATTTTTCAACTCCAAAAAAAATCTCATTGGCTATAGGCCTCAAAATGATGAAAAAACATGGTTACAAACCCCTCCCAATTGGTTATGTCTTGGTGACCATCATCATCATCGACCTCCATCTTGCACTCAGTCATCTTCCACCTATGTTGCACAAGTTTCCGGTACGCAGGTATGTGGGGTACACGGACACGAGTATCGGGTACGGCTAGAAGCTTCGCCCAAATTTACAGGAAACGTCAGGTTGGGAGTGGCAATAATATAATATATTAAATTTTATAACACTCACTATGGTTAGTAAATGATATTAAAACTCAGCATTAAAATCATTCAAATTCTGCCTTCTCTTATTTTGTCTAGCATGTTAAATTATGGTATTGGTTTCAATTAATGGTCAGATGTTAGGCATAATGCATTCCTGAGGTTCAAATCTTTTATTTTGCCCAAGTCACTTTTAAAGTGATTTTGGGCACTTTTTCTACTAATATTGTTTGCTGGTTTTTGTTGTATGACAGCAGATAGGAGGTTTTGAAGCACTCACTTTGACCATATTGGATGATCCAAAACCTTCCTTGAACCTTGCCTTTTCTTCCCTACTTTAACTCTATCATTTGTAAGCTCTTTTCTCCAAGATCTACAAGGAGAAAGAGGAGTTCTTTCATTTCCAGTTTGGCATTGTAACTTGTAATAAAAGTGTTTTTGGAAGCAAGCTCACAAAGCTTGTTTCTCATCCCCCTAGGGATGATTGGTGTCGGTTCATTTTTTGTGGTTGTTGTCAATTTTTCAAACCTAATAATTTCTACATTTTAGATTAACTAAAATCAATCAAGTTAAATTAAAATCTAACGTCGTGGTCCAATCCAAATATTGGGCCATTGACTCTCTCAGGACCTAGGAACTTTTATTTTCGTTTTTGCAGACCGTATACTTTTTCATTACAAAATTATTTCATCTTTTGCAAAAAGTAAATCGGATACTAACCCACTACTTCGGTAGTATAGTAATTAGAAAACATTTCATTTTTTCAGTTATTTACTTTGCAAATAACCTCCCTTGCTTTCCTGAAGTACAGTTTCAGGATAAGGGCTTGCCTGAGTACTGCACAGAAAAGAGACTCTTGGGGTTCTTAATAAACAAGAAAACGTTGTTCAAAAACTTTTAAAATTAACAAGGCTTTGTCTCGAGTATGCTCTAGATCACTGCAGCTTGACTGAACATGCTGATCAAACCAGAAAGGGACTTAGTGACTAGTAATTAGTCTGACACTTCCTAATAAACCTCCCATATACAAAAATCCGGCGTATCGATTCTTGGTATAGTGTGGGTAAATTCCTCAAAGGAAGCGGGAACTATTGGGTAGCGACCTCGGGATACTGTTAGACTACACCCTCGTTTGGTGTAGTGTTGAACACCTCCCAGAGACTTCGATCCAACCCACATTTCTGAGTGAGGAGCCACCTTGCCATAATCCGAACATATTTCCAGTACCTTATGGTATATTGGAAATCCCCTTTTTCCTAATAATCCATTCATTTTCACATTAATTTAAAATTGACCAAGAACATTCACACAACATTTTCATTTCAAGCATTACAAACAACATTTTATTTGACTCCATTATCGGCACTGGTCTTTCTTGATTTATCATTATAATTTGTATTCAATTTCCATCATGTGTTGAATGGATAGATTAAACATGTTTAATCTTTATGTTGTTGTTTTTTAATTTTATTGCAAATCTCTGGTATCAATTTTATTATTGAAAAAACTCCGAAAAAAAAACTAACTCATCCACCAAAACTAGCTAGCTTAATCAGCCTTAGCAACTTTTAGGGTCCACCCCCCTTGGCTTCGTTAGGAGTTTGCTTAAACGGAGGAGTCAAGAATCAAGTGACAGTACTTGACTCGAGCTTGCCCCCAAGGACATACTTAGTGGCTTGAAGATTTCTGCCACGTTAACCCCAGGTGTGTTTTGCGGCGGCAACAGTATCAAACCAAGATTTGGCCTCCGGAATTCTATTCATTATAGAAGCTAAAACCCAAATTGGTGATTTGAAATTTTTCATTACACCAGTCCATCAACAGCTTGGAATCACCCAGCACTTGCAAGTTCCTTAAACCTTGATTTGCAACAAATTTCATCAGTACCCAAAGTGAAAAAAATTCTGCTATGTTATCCCAACTCTGAATTTTATAGTGAAGAAATGATGCTTCTCAAGTAAAAGAATTGGCTATGCTCCACACAAACCTGGAGTTCCTTGGCAAGCACCATTAATGAATCCCCATACTTTGGTGAAGTCAATGGTTGCTTCATAAGAATCCTGACAGTCTTAGACTTGGGAGCTTTCTATCCTTCTCTATATGAGAGCCCGATTTGGGGGACACCAAATCAACACCCATGATACTCTCTTGAAAAATCATTTTATCTCTACACGACCATAAGTCCCATAGAACATAGCATAGTAAAGCTTTATAGGACTTGATTGTGAATCAGACTTATTTGGCTCACCCACCAATTGAGGAATTTCATTCCAAACTAATTTGGAGAAAGAACAACAGACAAAGATATGGTCAACCAATTTGTCACGGGCCATTAGTCTTGTGCAACTTAGCATTTCAGCATATATGTAAAACAAGACCCTCCACCCCTTCCTCTTTGTACGCTTGAGTTGGGAATTGTGGGACTCTAAGACTGAAACCTAGAAGGGTAATAGGCTTCTCAATGGTGTCAATTGACTAAAACCAATATGGTACCAGCTGATTTAAAACATCAAATTGCAGCATCTGTTGAAACCATTGACCAAGACAAAGCAAACTTCAGGTTCTTGGACTCAGCCAGGTCAGTTTAATGAGCCAAACTTCAGATGAGCTATATTCTCTTATGATTATAGTATGATTATTTTTGGATTCTATAGACCATTTAGAGCCTCATTGTCTATGTATTTTGTTTCAGAACCTCAATTATATGTATCCAGGAGCTTATATCTCTGATGCCATTTTGTTATTTTCACCCCTAAATGCCATATACATGAATAAATGTTGCATATTCGGTGTCTAATAGCTAATACTTACATTGATGTACAAGAATATATATATTTCTTACATTCAAAGTAGAATATTTATTTATTTTTCAAAACCAGTTCTACACTGGTTTTCCAGCCTGTTCTGGTCCAACTCTAGTTCTGGTTCTGGTTTGTAATGTTAGGAATTCTGGTTCTGATAACCTTAGTCTCAACATATTTTATTATTGAATATTTTAATACTGAAAGGCAATAGGAATAAAAGAGAGAGATTTCCTCTGCCCATTTAGTCGCCATCAGAAGTTCATCACAAAAACATTGCAAGTGGGGAAGAACGGGAGGGATTTCCCAATTTAAAAGAGTATCATAAGTAATGGAGTAAAAGAAATGAGTCTTACAGACAAATGCAGAAAGACCTCTTAGCCGATACACAGTTTTCAATCAGCAGGACTTTGTTCACTGTTGTTGTAATGATTGTTTTCAGATGATGAATATGTGAAACAAAGAAAATTGCAGACAATGTGTTTGCTTGATTATTTTACTTCTAGCTCTTGGAAGTATACTGGCCTGGATTTTCTATATATATGGAAGAAAAATTTCCAGATGACATGGTTTGAGTCCCATTTGCCCTGGTTTTCTTCTCTGTTTTTCCTTTTTGTATTTGTCATGAAAATTTGAAGATTGTAGATACCTGATTTGCAAACTCCTAAATTAGGCCATTTGACGTTGCATAAGTTTCAGAGACACAACATACAGAACTCTGTTTCGTTGACAATATTTCCCATTTCTTGTGACTATGGTTTCAATAATCATAGAGTCTTGTATAAAAATTAATATTTCAGAAGTCATAGTATGTTTATGGATTTGTAAATCAAGTGAGCGTCGATCATTAAATGCGTTTTCTGCTAAATATTACTATTTTTATTTTCTGCTGTGTTTCAGACCTAAGTCCCTCATGTTGAGCTCCAAACATATTCTGTCAAGCTTTATGTAACACAATGTATATGCACCATTTATTTGACAGGTAGGAAGTGATGAGGGTGGCTGGAGTTCAATTCAGAGTTTTGTATCTTCAGATAAAGATTCAGATGAAACTATTGCATTCCTTTTTGGTGACATGGGAGTCTCTGTACCATACAAAACTTTTCTCTGGACCCAGGAAGAGAGCAAGCTTACGGTCAAATGGCTAAGGCGAGACCTTGAAGATCTTGGCGATAAACCTACATTTATATCTCATATTGGTGATATCAGCTATGCCAGAGGCTATGCATGGATATGGGATGCATTCTTTACTCAGATTGAGCCTCTTGCATCCAAGGTTCCTTATCATGTATGTATAGGAAATCATGAGTATGATTGGCCATTACAACCGTGGAAACCTGAATGGGCAACCCGAGTGTATGGAACTGATGGAGGTGGTGAATGTGGGGTCCCTTACAGCTTAAAGTTTCAGATGCCTGGCGATTCTTCTTTTCCTACTGGAAATGCTGCGCCATCAACTAAAAATCTCTACTATTCATTTGACTTGGGAGTTGTACATTTCTTATATATGTCAACTGAAACTAATTTTTTACGAGGAAGTGATCAATATGCTTTCATAGAGCAAGACTTGGAAAAGGTTGATAGAAACAAGACTCCATTTGTGGTATTTCAAGGTCACCGTCCAATGTATACTACTGACTATGGACTAAGTGAAGTGCCTTTACGACAAAAAATGATTGAACACTTAGAGCCTCTGCTAGTTAAGTATGGAGTCAACCTTGTCTTATGGGGCCATGTTCACAAGTATGAGAGGTTTTGTCCATTGAAAAACTTGTCATGTGGAGGCATGGACAGTGAAGCTGATCTTCCCGTACATATTGTAATTGGAATGGGTGGACAGGACTGGCAACCAATTTGGGAACCTAGGCCTGATCACCCAACAGATCCTATCTATCCACAACCTGATAGATCTCTTTACCGAAGCAATGAGTTTGGTTATACAAGACTATATGCAACTAGGGAAGCATTGACACTTTCCTATATTGGTAACCATGATGGACAGGTCCATGATGTTTTAGAAATCCGTTTGAAAGTTGTTAAGAAATCCTCTAACTGGATTTGGTTTCTGAAGGCGGGCAGTTTATTCCTGGTTGGAACGGTACTCGGTTTTATTGGTGGATACCAATTCTACTCTAAAAGAAAGCGTGTTCAATGGATAGGGCTGGAAAGCATTGAACATTTATAGATAGCATAGAAGACGAAGATACCACGCTAGCGTCAAAAATTGATCAAAACAGGCTTTATTAATGGATACTTATTTATAATCTAGAAGAGAAACATGTTCAATGGACAGGGCTGAAAACTCATGAATTCTAATGCATATCGTGCCATAAAAGCACGGAAGATAAATTAATATCCAAAAATCATGAGAAGCAATAATAGACTGCAGATACTTGCATGGTTATAATGGCAGCAGAGAAGAGCAAGTTAGTAGGCCAGCCTGAAGCATTTGTATCAATCAAATAATCCTTCTAATGGACATTAGATTTCTCTTAGGTATATCTGGGGCCGGTCCTGTTATGTAAAGCTACGTACATGAGACTTTGAATTTATGTTGGGGATGTCTTATTTTGAATGGACGTGATGTAAATAATTTGTAGTAACAATTGTGTACAGATTCTGCCTGCTTGCTGTTAAAGCATTTTCTCTCCACCCTGTATATATTTGATTTTATTCTCTTTAAATTCTTCAATGGAGTATAATTTCTTGGTAGATAAGCGATTTGACCTCATGATGGTCTCCATCATTGAGTTTAAAGAAAAGAAAACTGAATTTGCTGTAAAAATCGTTTACTAGAATAACTTGGGGTTCCTTTGATTCCAACTTTATACTATGCAGAGTACCGGTTCTCATTCATCTTTTTTTAGTACAATCTACCTCCAATGCATGGATGGATTTAGCATGTTTTCGTCTATTAGTGTAGTGTACTTATTTCCCCCTTTGTCTGGATCCAGCCTTGACATTTCATAAAAGCTCGAGTTCAAGTAAATTGAAAACTAGGTTTAGCCCATAAATGGATATATGAATTTAAAAAGTCTTCTACTATTTGATCAATCGATTTGTGGGTCGCACATGAGCGACATGAGTTTTCTAAATTCACCCTTCAACCTTTCTTTTGGGATATGCAACCTTAGCTCACCACTTGAAACTGGTTGTATTTTCTTTGTCTTTTACGAAAATGTTTGTTATGTATTAAATTCTTAAAATAATATAATAAACTAAGCTATATACAATATACAATTTGTGAACATGTACAATTCTCAGATAGATAATAGAGATGACTTACAAAATAACTCAATATAAAATAAGAGAACTTCCTCTAAATAACCTCAATACATCCATATAACCAAATCATATGTTCATGTCTCACCAATGACTATAGCGATTTCTATTTATACCTAGTCTCACTCATTGCATATGTGGGTCCTTTATTAGGCCTACATGTTTTGCATACACTTAACCCCATATGTCTCCCATACAATCATATCACAATATCCTCCTTCAAAATGATTTATCCTCAAAGCTTTGCAGTCAAAGGTGTTAGTTTTTGTACCTAGGGAAGTGTTCCCCAAGTGACTTTTGCCTAAAGTCACTTAGAAGGGGGAAAAATGTGACCCTCACATTAAATGACTTAGTAAAAGCATTTAATGAGACTTTATAAAGTCAAAGTCACTTTTTGATAAATTTAAGTGGGTGAGGGAAATTAATTATTTATGAAAAGTAAATGGAGCATTTAATTTCCACCCTTGATCTAAATCAATCTCACCCATTGGATTTAGGGAAACCCTAGGGTTTGATCAAAAAGCATGAGGGAGGCATTTTGAGATTCACTTTCGTTGAATGAAGTGAAGAGAGGAGAGTAGAGAGAAGAGCCTGGAGAAGGCACAAATATCGAGGCATCATTATATGTCTTTGAACTTCTATCCATTATGTACCACTATGCATGCTTAAGTGTGCATTAGTGTCATCCTCATGATCTCATACATAATTATACATTCATTAGTATAATCTCAATACTGTCAAAACATTATGCTTCTAAATAATCTTAAGTATGTATGGTCATGATCATTTCATACATAGGTATACTTACCTAAGATCCTAACACAAAGTAGGACTCTAACTTGATATAGGAAAACATACCTGGATTATCATGCTTGGTTATGTCTTAACATACCCAAACAATATCTTCTTTGTTCTCTTCAATGCTTTAGAGACCTTGTGCTAGAACCTGCATATCTCATAAGTTAAGCATAGTAGAACAAAGTCATACATACCTTGTAAGTAGAGCTTCTATGTGGTCAAAGACTATGGATGAGTCTGTCTTCATGTCATCATAGTCATAGAACTTGATTTGTCTTTCTTGATGTACCTGTATCTTGTTAGCAGACAACATCATTCACATACAATACCACGGGTGCATTAGTACAATCATAAGTGTCATAACCCTAATCAATGAATGTCTTCTATCACTCACATGCATTCATTATCAAACAATCATAATTGTACTAACCTCAATAACATGAAGACAAACATATTATGAACTTGATCATGAATCAGATTTCAAAACATACCTGTGTCTTCTTAAGTCATACATGACAAGTAGTCTTCTCTACAGGGGTAAAACCCTAACCATCCAAGGTAGATTACTTGTAAAACATCTTGTATAGGTTCATGGTGCTAGGATGATAAATATCAGTGCCATTTAAACCTCCTTTATTGCTGCCCTACGAGTCTCCCAATTTTGCTAGGGTTTCTTCTTACTTGGAAACCCTAATCTTCAATCTCCTTCCTCCCACAACATTTTGATGGAGGATTAATATCTATGATGAATGGATTCCAAATCCATTATCAAAGTTTCCAATGTTGCATCAGGTGTCTCCAACATTGTATTAGGTCCTTCCATACCTAAAAACTGAAAACCCTAAGTGAGAGCTTCTTCCTCCTCTTCTTAGATTTCCTCCGTTGAGCCATTTCAGATGTGCCGTATTGTTTTTGGTGCATCTTTGAAATTTAGGATCTGTAGGGTCTGAAACTTCGGCCTGTGATAGCCTGACCTGTCATCTTTCCAACCCCACAGGTCTGAGCTTTAATGGATTCTCTGAGAGAGAGTTATGCCAAGTGTCGCAACATGACCTGTTTATGGGATGAAACAACATAGCGAACTTGTACGGAGTGCCACGTGTCACTGTTTCAACTTAGGCCTCTAAAAAAGAAGACCTGTCAAACTATAGTCCATGCCCTAATTGCCACTTTTTACAGAATTTCATTTGGAGCTTCCTAGCCCGAGATATGACCTTTTTCCCTAGGTCACCTGTTTAGGACCGCATTCTGGAATAGGCAGAAACCCTAACTTGTACGGATCATAAATCACAAAATACAACGAATCTGAGGTTGAGCTTCGGACACAAGGTACAGGGGGATGCTATCTTTGGCCTATAAAAGTTTCATATCCTGAAACTTCGCCAAAATGGATTTATAGCGAAAGTGCCACGATGACTAGGTTTTTCTATACAAAACCCTAACTTTCAAATTGTCGCAAGTGAAACAAGTGCCATAAATGCCATACATTGCCTTCCTTCAGGCTAGCTCTGATACCATGTTAAAATTCAATATGCTAAGATAGATAACATCAGTATTACATTCCATTTCACAACAATAGCATATACAGGATCACTGAAAGAACAACAAGCACAGCATAAACACAAGAGACACAGATTTATCCTGGGAAACCCTCATGGGGTAGAAAACCCAACAAAGCTTCCTCAATATAGATGACCAACAAATATAAAGATGTAATGCCCAAACATGAGCTCCTTCTCCTCCTTTGCATATCTCTCCTTCTCCTATGCGAATTTCACAAGTGAGTGTGTGTGTTAAATGAGGAACACACCTCCTCTGTTTATACACTACTCCGACTTGACTTTTACACTAACTAAGTCGGCCTCAACAACATAACCACTCAACATAATGTTGACTGGGCCGACCCCACTAGGGGACTTAAACACTCCATACAACTGACTCTGGGCCGACCCCACTAGGGAGGTCTAATAACCCAAGTTACCACATTTCGACGGAGGAATAAACATCTCCGGATATACAATAAAGTCCCGGCGGAGGAATGAAACATCTCCGAATAAAGTACAAATAGAATATTCTTAGAAGTTACAATATTTTAACATCCGCCACACCATTTTGTTGTGGATTATAAGGAATAGTGGTTTGATGTTTAATGCCATTGTTCTGCAAATATTTTTCAAACTCCTGTGATGTGTACTCACCACCATTATCAGTTCTAATGGTTCCAATATTAAGCTGAGTTTCATTTTTAATCCACAAATGAAAAATTTTGAATGTATCAAAAGCTTGAGATTTTTCCTTTAATAAATAAACCCAACACATCCTTGTATAGTCATCAATAAAAGTCATTAAATATTTATTACCATTTGTTGATGGAATAGGCATAGGCCCACACAAATCTGAGTGAATAAGGCCTAGCTTTCTAGAAGCTCAAGACATAGAGTCATGAAATGGTTGTTTGTTGTGCTTGCCTAAAATACAAGCATCACATTGAGAAAGTTGTCTTGGAATAGTAGGAAGCCCTTGAACTCCTTTATGTTTCATAAGTTTGAGACTATCATAATTAATATGACCAAATCTAGCATGCCACAACAAGTTGGAAGACAAATTACCACTATGCTGAGCCAAATTTGAAGAATTCTATGAATTGAATGAGGTACCTTTGAACTTTAAAAGTTTGCCATCTTCCACTCCAGTCATTACAATCACATGATCAGAAGCTCTTCTAATTTCAATAATGCCATCAAACACATGTATTGAATGACCTTGTTGTGTAATATGCACAAGAGACAACAAATTTCTCTTCAATTGTGGAAGATAAAGAACATTAGTAAGTATGTAATCAGCAAGTCCTGGTAACGTAAGTCTAACAAATCCAATTCCTGAAGGTTTTAACTATAATTTGTCTGCAAAATAAATTACTCCATCAACTTGATCACTGAATGTATCAAAGAAGTCTTTTCTAAATGTCATATGGCATGTGGTTCCAGTATCTAACAACCAAGTATCATTCCGAGAAGAAAATGAAGTACTAAAAACTTCTTCAATACCAAGATTACAATGTGCTACAACATAATGTGCAGATTTGGGAGGGTTACCTTTGTCTTGTGTTTGCTCTTTCTTGTTAACTATTTTCTCCCAAGAAATTTTGCAATTACTGGCCATATGACCAACTTTTCTACATCTATAACATTGTCTCTCTCCTTGATTATATCTACTGCCCCTTCCTCTAAACTGTCCTCTTTGTCCTCTACCTCGTCTTCTGCTTTTGTTATCATCTTTAGCGCATTCTTCTTTTGACTTATGTCATTTTTGTGCGAGGCACAAAGTTTCTTCATTGGGATTAGACTGCTGTTATCACATCTATGTTAGCTGGAGCTACCATACTGCAGACTGTGCGGCCGAGGACCGCACAGTACTTTTTTTTTTTTCCAAATCAGAGATCTGATGCCTTCAGAGGAGGCACATAGTTTTGTTCAGATTGCCCCAAGCAGTTGTATCAGAGGGGACAGTTGGTTGTACAATGGTACAGACATGTTACTTAGCATTTACCACAGGGTCATCCTTCCATGCCAGGCTTTGATATGAGCCCATTGAGACAGTTGCCTAGTCTTGTTTTGATTGAGACTATCACAGAGTATTGCTGATTTACTATTTGTGCCCAGATTCAGTAGAGATCCAGTTCAGAGACAGCCTCAGCAGCAGGTATATGGTGCGGCAGGTATTGCATTATATATATTGCTCATGATTGTTGCTTAGACTTGTTTATACATGATAGTACACTAACTCTACATATGATGATTGATGTGGTGATCTAGTTTTATGATATGTGGTTGGGCCCTTGGTGATGTCAGTCCACCCCTTTCTAATAGGCTCCTGTTATATGCACACCGGGTTACACCCCTATTCCTAGTATAGACTTGATCATTTAGTCCCCCTAGGCAGCTGACTTTGGATCCACCTTCACCTTCTCCATCCATTCGACTCATACATGACATTCTTTCCTGACTTGGATTCCGATTTGTGACTTTGAGGATCCCTTTCCCCACTGATCTCTGAGTATGCCATGATTCCCTGTCTATTGTGCCTCGGCTCTTTAGTGTGTGAGATGTAAATTTTAAACCTTAACAGTGAAGTACTAACTCATATGATTCTTAAGCATTAACAGAAAATACACAATGGCACACACATTACACAGAGATTTTCACCTGGAAACCCTTAACCGGGAAAAAACCAGCCAAACTTAGAGCCGCATAGCTCCTTTTTCATTATATGTTTATTTTTACATGTACAATACAATAAATGGTATTCTGCAGCATCTAAAACCCTAATTCGTTTACCCGAATTAGGTTACAACCCTAATTCCTTTTACCGGAATTAGATTAGAGTACAATGGGTCGAAAATCGCGAAAAAAGCAAAAAGCAACCCAAAAAATTTTGCGCTCCGCGCGGACTCCGGGGGCCTAACGGTCCGAAACGAAGGGGGTGGGCCCTGTCGGGCTACCCCCCCCTCTAAACCCCCCCCTCCGGACGCGCCCGGCGCAGGCGAATCACTAGTGCCGTAGGGATCGTGTTGTACACGCAGCGACCATGTGAAGAGATATAACATACCCAACATCGGTTGCCCCCGATGTTGCAATGTAGTTAGGACTGTGTAGCCTCACCGGGTGTTCCCCATTGGTCATTGAAGCATGTATTGCTCACCCCCATTACTTTGCAGTATGAGCACCATTGTTATATCTATTGAGATATGTATGTAGCCCAAAAGGGCATTGATGTAAATTGAAGAAATGAAGAAATGTAAAGCAAGCCAAAAAAGGGCTTTTTGTAAATGTAAATCTAGCCAAAAAAGGGCTAAGTATGAAATTCATTGTAAAATCCATGCAATGTGTTTATAAACACACATGGACACAGGTCAGCCATACATGTCAGCATTTGTAGTGGTTATTCCTCACCTAGTCCTGCGGGGCAAGGAGGTGAGAGGGAGCAAGGGACAAGCTCAAGATTGTCCTCTAGAGTCTCAAGTTACGGTTTGCCGGACACCTAGTTTGGCGGCTCTAGAAAAGAACCTCATAGAGTCTTCGGGCACGGATGTGAGTTGTGAGATACTTGTCAGATTACCAGTGGCGGTTTCCCTGCACTATACCCATTTGTGAGGCACCGCCCTTCCCCGTGTTTTGTCATGGTATACTTATCTCAGTGGACCCTACTTTCCCGAGTTATCCGAAAGGTTACATGATCCTCATCCTTGTCATCCCTTATCCTTCGCCATGTATTCCACATCACCCAATGTCAGCTAGGTGGTCAAGTCTATAGGTTGTGCATAGCAATTGAGTCTTGTTGGATGTGGTGGGCCCACCTCACCTGGGGCCTTGTATTTTTCTGAGATTTAATGCAATTTTTGATCACCATGTTATTGTCATATTGTTTAGTAATGTACTAACTTGTATAAGGAAGCCTTTCACTCCATGATTGCATACAGGTATTCAGCTAGCACCATTGTTGACCAGATTTGACTTGGTCAAACTAGGTTGACCAGGCCAAAAATGGGCCCGAAAAAATGTTGCGACCGGAATTTTGATTTTGGTCAATTATTATCTACAGGGGACCCATATGAGCCTCCAAGTGACAGAATGCAAAAAGATCGAGGCGTTTGTGAGATTTTTAATTATTATTGGTTATTAATGATCTGTTTTAATTAAAAATCATGGATTTTGGGCAAATAATGCCTAAGTGATGGATCGGGGTCGTTCGAGTGGTCATTCCTACTATTTTGGGGTCTATGATCACATTGCAGCAAACGGTTCGGCAATCCGGGCACTCTAGGTGGGTTAAAAGCCCAAATTTCATCTTCAACAATAAAAACCAGCAATAAAATACATGGAAAATAAAAAATTGACAAAGGCAACTATAGCAAAAGGTAAAAATCAATGGTTGGCAAATAAAGGCGTGATTCCTAAGGTAAAATGGTAATGTTTAACATGATATTTGTGCATTGTGGGGCCCTCTCTTGCCCAGCTCACTAGGTTGGACGAATTGCCCATAGGGGGCGTTTTTCCTCACTTAGCACAATTCGATTTTGGTGTATTTTGTGGTGGGACCTTGATGTATTATCTAAGGGGGATAAAACATGTTATAGACACCCCCTTAGCATGTATCTTATGTATTGTAGGGGCCCCACAAGGGTACCCCCTCTCCACTAGTGCGCTTCACTTGGGCAATTCGCACCCCCATGAGGAGAATTCTCCACCCTTAGATTTGATCATTGGGGATTAGATCCCAGCCCTCCATTTTGGGGGGAAACTTGTTGTGAGAGTGGCCTCTCTCTATAAGAGAAGGCACTCACCCATTGTACATCTCTCTTGGCATTTTTGGAGTTGAATAGAAGAGAAACGTTGCTGCTCTTACTTGGCTCTTGTATGATACTCTCTTGATATTGTTGATTGCCATACTATCTTGATGCACTAGTTGTAGTTGGTGGATGTTTCCAGCATTTTATTACTCACCATTGTTTGCAGCAAGCTCAAAGTCTTGGAGGAGGGCGCACCATTTGTGTCATGTCCCAAATTTGGCATTGGGTCAGATGGCCTAATCACATTGGCCCTATTCATTAGAGTTTGTCAAATTGATGCTAAAGGTCAAATAATTGCCAAGGAGGAAAATTACTAGTTTCCTAGGTTTGGGGTGGAAGCTTTGGGATTTGGAATAATGGGGATAATAAATGATATTTGAACATTAGAATGGCATAAATATTTAATAAAGGAGCTAAATAAATATATACAAGTGAAAATCAAAGTGGCATTTGATCATGAAGACACATGGAGGAAGTGGGACCCACATATGGCTAGATTTCCCCACTACACTTGGCATCATTCTCTCACCAATTCGAATTCAAGGTGAATGGTAACATACTTGGGGGAGTCCAAAAGGTATTATTCATTGCATGACTCATCCAAGGTCGAAATATAGAGGAAGAGTAACTCCCATGGAAGAGGAAGAGGCAATTTGGAGCTAGTGAGACACTTGGGCTAGATTCCCTAGCTCTATGACAACAATGATGAAGATGCTATGACACCTATGACACAAATCAGACCTGAAGGCTGACATATGACATATATGACATGTCAGGGCTAAAAATAGACTCCAAGAGGGTGCTCAAGGGTGTTAGGGCAGCTAAGATGCTTCCACATGTGATTTGGTGGAAGTGGGAGACTAGGAATTGTTGTACAAGTGGCGTTCTTTGGAATCTCTTCCCAACTTGAGTTGGCATGAGTCTCTTGGAAGGAATTCGACCCATGGAAGACATTAGAAGTTTATAAATGTCAATAACAAAGAATGAAACCAGCTTTTGATCATTTGTAGAATTTGCAATTGCATTTGTGAAGAGGGAGAGCTAGTGGATGACTAGTTTCTTGCCTTAGCCAATTTCGAGGGTGAAAGATTCCCATCCAAGTTGGTAGTTGGAAAGGCCATTCAGACCTTTCATTTGGAACTTTAATGGAGTCTTTATTTGCAGGTGTAAGCTACAGGGCAGCTCATGGTTTCTTCTATTGCAGCTCACTCCTTCAACCATTTCCACTTTTGATGGCATATTCTTGATCCTTGAGGGAGGGCGTTTTTGGTGAGCTATTGTACTCTTTGGGGGAGCTTCTAATGCCCCATTTCTTTTGTAATATGGAGTAAATACTCTGTTCTTCATCTCTAGAAAGTTTCAGGTCGAAATTCCAAGTAGAAATGTATAAATCTCATTTTTAATGGAAGAACAATGTCATTTCCCCACTACCTTGTTGTGAACCAATGTATTGATGATGATTTCGAATGAATGGATGATTATCTGATGCATTTGTGATTAATGGATTGCCATGGATGTATTTTACAAGTTTCATGTACTGTACTTGAGCATTTGAAGTATTTTTACTCAGTTTAATTGCATTGGGAGAAGAAATAGTGCCATTTCCCCAAGGGTCGAATTGGTGATTTTTGCAGTTGAATGGGAGAGGGTTGGAACAGATATAATAATCAATTAATGGTGCACATGAGACCTTAATAACATCCTTAATATATTCCCTACCTCTGTTCATAAATTTGTGGCTTTGGAGGCATTTGGGAAGCCATTTTCAGTACTTACCCCAGGGGGATTTGAACCCCAAATTACTAGTAAAATTGCATACTTGGTCCAGAATCTTAAGAGAGTTTGCAGAGGTATTTTGGTGGCAATATATCATCCTTGAACATCATATTCAAGTCCTAATATTATTCATACACCTTCCGTGAAGATTTGAAGGCATTTGGAGTCAATTCGAGACTTAGAGACCAATACTAGTCAAAAGGGAAATCACTAGTAAAGTTACCTACATTGACCAGAATTGAAAGAGGATTTGCAGAAGTATTTTAAAGGTCCAAAGGCATCCCTGAAACATATATTTATGTTCTAATGTCATTCATATACCTTCTCAGAAGATTTGGGATCATTTGGGGCCAATTTGGGACCTAGAGATCAAAACTAGTCAAAGGTCTAACTAGGGAAAAAAGTGAAAAATTGCCATTTTAATAAAATTTCTAACAAGGGACATTACAATTTGGCTGCCACTGCTGCTCCATTCTCCAGATTGGTAACACAAGGGAAGTGTTTTTGCTATTTTAGCCAAGCATTTTCTTTCATCTTTTATTGATATTGCTGTAGATTTTCACTTGCTTATCATACTAATTTGATTTCTGTTCATTGGTGCTGATAGGCAAGGAGGACGAGTTGGTGGGGAGAGAGCAAGTCGATTTCAGCTGGGGACTCCTACAATCGCTTCTATTTGATCTTCGGGATGTACAAACCTCATAAAAAACAAGAGATATCTGCTGGTTTCAAGTAGGTGTTACATCTTCTTCTCTTGTATTTCAATTTCTAGTTTGCTGAAGAGAGAAAACTCACGTTAAAACCCCTAAAAATTAAAATCTACAAAATCCACCGTTAGAATTTGTTTATCTTGTAAACCCACTAATGAAACTTACTTAAAAGCCTAAATCCAAAGTTTCATTGATTTCAGACTCCATTTGCCCATAGAATCAGCATTAGTCCATTTGGCAAAAACGCCCCCTAGGGGCGTTTTTCTCTTTCAACCTGTTTGGGTTAGTTTGGGGTTCTGGGTACTTTAGATTCGGTTTCAGAACGTCTTTTTACCTTATAAATCAAGTGCCGTTGGCTGGAAGTGAGTATAAACGCTAATTTCTCGCTGCCCTAGGTCCATTTGACTCACTGTTTAACCATTTCCTTGGGCAGTTTTATTTTAGCACTTCACTTCCATTTCAGGTAACTCCCTACACTATTTCAGCTATTTAATCACTAAGCTCATCCTATTTCCTAATCATACTTGATTGCTGGTCACTCATTACATCACTCTTATTTCACCGTTTGTGTCCATCAGTTGGCTGAATTTAGACTTAGGAGTTCACCTACACTCATCCCTCGTCTTTATTTCTTATTCTTTTGGGTTTGGGTGTATTTTTGTCTCTCAACCATCACTGGTTGAGCAGGGTCTCCCCCTCGACTTGGCTAAGTGCCTCGTCGAAAGTGACAATAGCCTTGTCCGGTGTGACTTCCGTTCATTGAACGGAGGACTCAGCCATTGCTGGTTACACCTTCCTAGCTGTCCATCCTCTACCATCCCTATTGGGACACCTCACTTCAACAGCTAGAGTTTGTGTGATAACAACTGTTTCTTCCCAAATGCCTTCTCTCTCTATGCAATTTTATCAACAAGTTTTTCAAAGGTCATAGCTTTCATCTGGCCACTAGCTTGAAGAGATTCTAGATAGTGAGTATAGGAGGGGTACAAAGCCTTAATAAAGGCAGTCAATTGAATGTCAATTTTTACACCAGTGGCTTCAATATCATGGAAAATGGCTCTAATTTTAGAAGCAAGTTTCATAGGATCATTATCTTTCAACTCTAAATTAAATAACTTCATCACCAACTGTATGATTTCAAGCTCGGAATGTGAATCATACAAATCTTTTAGTTTCTTTAATGCTTCCCAAGCAGTGTTGCTAGAAATTAAATGTCTACTTACTTCTTCATTTACAGAGGCAATGATCAAAGCATAAGCTTTCTTGTCCTTGCTTTTCCAAAGAGCAAGTTCTTTTGCAGAAGTAGGTGGTACTGGTGCACCTTTGTCCACTTCATATGTCTTACCCTCTCCATCTTTCTTGTCTTCATAATTCTCATTTTCACAAATTCCATCCCACATATCATTAAAATAAGAGTACTTTTAACTTTACGAAACCATTCATGATAATTTTCTTTACCAGAATGAATTACTCCAACAATTGAAATTAAAGAATTCATTGAAATTTACTGTGCACAAATTACTGTCTGATATGTTTTCTTCCTCTCTGCGGATGTTCTTTAAAATCTTTTTATCTTCTAAAAAGATTTCCCCAAAGGTTTAATAATTCAATTTAAAAAAACCTTGCATGCAAATATAAATGGCAGCTTAAAATCTTTTATTTTCTAAAAAGATCTCCCCAAAGATTTGATAGTTAATTTAAAAGAAACCAATTCTTGCACGCAAATATAAATGGCGACTCTCCTCTTTTTTCTTTTTTTAAATAAGTAAAAGAAAAATTCTTCTAACAATTACCGAAACAATTTACGTGCAATCTCCCCTTTACGTGCAGTCTTTCTCCCACAATCTTTACTTAGCAGCTCTCCTTTATTGGTGATAGCTCCTTCACGGGCTCCTTCCCTCCTTTCTTGGTGATAGCTCCTTCACGGGCTCCTTCTCTCTCACCAAGGCTTTCTCACCAAAGCTTTGTTGCCTTGCTCTGATACCACTGACACAGGCTGTGGAGAATCTCAGCAAAAAATTGTATTAGAATATCAAAGAAGAGTATTACATATAAAGGAAATCAAAACCGTTATCTACAATTATATGACGAGATTATTAACCAATATTTACTAACTAATAACTACAATGTTAATTACAATGAAATCCCAAAGAATTATTCAACAGTTTTGTTGTTATATTTCCTGTCTTTTCGCACAGAACTTGCTGGTCTATAGCAGAGACTGTTTCCATATTTTGGTTGACTTTGCTCAGCCCTCTGTTGTAGCTTGTTGCAACAAGGTATTTTTTGCACTGAATATCAATTCACTGTGGAGGTAATATTGCACAATCTGTTAGATATATCAAATCATGCAGAAGTGTCTTGCACAACATGTGAAATCCAAAAACACACAAATATTTCAAGAATCTCTGGTTGAAGAACTATGTTTACTCCAGTTCTGAGTTTACTCCTGAAAAACTTCGGATCACTTTACCAACAAGGGAAAGAAAAACTTCGGATCACTTTACCAACAAGGGAAAGACCATGTGCATGAGATCATTGTTGTAATGGATACCACCAAGCGCCATAGATACACTCATATCTCATGGAGGTGAAATAGGGGAGGGTAAATACTAAAAAGTAAGGGAATTTACAATATGTTCATATTTGGGGATTTCGACATCGGTTCCTACACTGTGGCAGTTGTGACTTTGCCTAATTCTATTACTCATAAGTGCACTGTTCAGTGGATTCTGCAGGTGCCTTGAGAAATTAAGGCATGTAATGGGCCTGTATTAAATTTATTGAAACGTGGCATATTATGCATTTAAACTTGCTTTATTTTAGATTTAATTATTGTTGCAACTATCCACGAGAACCAATAATGTTTAAGGTATTTTAAAATGGAATTCTATTGATGTTTCTTTCTTCGATTATAAATAATAAATTTGTTCAGACACAGATTATATATGATCTTGTTTTTCTTTTTCCATGAAATACATATCCTGGTGAAACCCACCAGGATTTTCCTCTCATTCCAAGGATGGTACCCAGGGTAAACTAGATTCTGCAAAGGCTTGAGGCTTTCTCAAGACAGGGCTCAAGGCCATTACAATAATATAATCATTTAAGAGCTCAATATGTCAGTAGAATGAATTGAACCTCGGTAGAGAAGATAACACTCCTCACAACTTCCCAGACTAAACCCAATTAACATATATTGATATATATGATCTTGTTGTAACGCAGTTTAGTTTATTTTAGTTTCTTTGTTATTGTTGGATAGTACACAGCTCCATGCCTCTATCACCTAAAGTACTAGAATTAAGGATTATTTTTAGCATGAGAGACTTTAGCTCAATTCTGCTTGACTTGATCAATTCTCTAATTCACTGGATTACTAACCTGCTTTGTGCTAGGATTTGACACTTACATAGATATATAATTTGAAAATGGAATAATGATGAACAAGTCCTTGTACATTTAGGCCCTAATTTCTTTGACTGTGGTATATTCCCCTCAATGGGGCCATAAATGCATAGTAGGATTTATATGAGCTTATTTGAGTTGATATAATGATCCCTAAAAACCACAAACTAGAAGAAAGTTGAAACCACCAGGCCAGCCCCTCTTTAAGTCTTTAATTCTACATTTTAAAATATAATTTTGTCACAACAATACTTATTTTATCTTAACAGCTTAGAATTACACTTTTTTCTGACTTACACCTCACCCCACATTTACTTGTCCAGTTGTCATTTCCAAAGTAATATATTGCGAGGAATTTAATTGTAAGTTGACAATGGTTTGGCTTATCTTAAGCAGAGTTCTAGTCTATCGGAGTAGCAAGTAGTTTTAGGCTTTTCTTTATCAGATGAACCTTCAACATAGAGTGATTATGTATTAATCAATTTTTAAAAGTTGGATATCATCAAATTTGTGAGCATACTATTTAATATAGAGTGATTATGTATTAATCAATTTTTAAAAGTTGGACATCATCAAATTTGTGAGCATACTATTTAATATAGAGTGATTATGTATTAATCAATTTTTAAAAGTTGGACATCATCAAATTTGTGAGCATACTATTTATCCCTTGGTATGCTATCTGCTTCTTTTGTCTACAAGATGAAGTTGACATCGGGCAGTATTTAAGACGCTCTCAATTATTGAAATGGCCTTCAATTCAGTGTGTATATTCGTTTTAAGGATTTCACATCCATCACATTCACATTGAGTCTAACATATTCATATGCAAAAACACAAAAACTGCAAATGATGGTGATTCATTTGATGATCAATTTACAGAGTCATAATCTTCCCGCTTGGAGTTTCTTGAGGGTTTATTGAAGATTCTTGATAAAATATAAAGATGTTTGTCTGCTAAATTTATTTTAACTAGAAATGCTAGAGCTCACTTAAGAGTGTTACACTATTGGCACAAGATATAGTAATATGACAGAATGGAAGATGGTCAATACTTCCAAGATAAAAGAACTGATGAAATCCAAATCAGATTACATAGTCATCATCTTCCAACTTGGATTTTCTTGAGGGTTTATTGAAGATTATGAAATCCAAATCAGATTGCATAGTCATCATCTTACAACTTGGAGTTTCTTGAGGGTTTATTGAATATTCCTGACAAAATCTAAAGAAGTCTGTCTGCTAAATTTATTTTAACTATAAATTCTGGACCTCACTTAAGAGTGTTACATGATTACCACGAGATATACTAATATGACAGAATGGTAGATAATCAATGGTTCCAGGATACAAGAACTGATGAAATCCAAATCAGATCTAGATCATTGCATAACTTGCTAATATCCTCTCTTAATGAATTAAATAGTTAATCTAATCAACTTGCCTGTTAGAATGACTTATGGGATGATCTATTGTATACTCCTTCCCATGGCTTCTAGGTATTTATAATTGGAAAATTGCAACTGAATTAATTATTTGTCACATTAATAACTCGCACTTATCATTGTTACAGTAGTTTCATTATGATGTGTACTGGGCTTGAGTTCGGGCTCTGATACTACCTTGACTAATATCGGGCCCTTTTTTAGCACTAGTTTTGTTCAAGCATTAAGTTCTAACACGTTACACAATAACTGGCTTGTCGAGGTTGCATTTAGACTTTGTCCAAAACATCACACCAGTGGCAGAATGTGTCAAAGATGACTCAAGTTATCGTTTGCACTTCTTTTAGTAATGAATAGTCAACTGTACATTTGGGTAATAATCAATAGTCATGCTCCAATTCTTTCTCAACCCTCAGTGGAGCTTCTTGAGAGTTTCAAATGGTAAAAAATCTCAATTCAAATTTGGCTCTTTGTGACACTTAATGGATTGAAATTCACAACTCGGAAATTACATTGTCCCAATCAATACAGAATTTCATTTATCAGATGCATACTACACAATAAACGTATACAGTTTGCACACAGTACATCAAAAAGGAAAGTGACATAGACTTCTTGCAACAAATGCAATGAACAGAGTATTGCTCAACCTCACAAGTTTCTTGCATTTTTCATCTATTACAGGGCTCTCAAGGCTTCTGGCGAGACTAATTGGCTTTAAGTCTTAACTCTATTTCTAAACTAAAATTTTGAACCTCACTTAAGAGGGTTACAGATGAGCATGAGTTGTGCTCTTGTTTTGGTGTTGGAACATATCCTATATTTTTGTTTTACTTGGACAACAAACTTGTGTGAAACAACTTGTGTCTTTTCCTAAGAATCAATGTTCTCGAGTAAGTCCTTTCTGAGTATTTTGCATGCATACAATTTTTCCAAAAATTCAAGCTAACCACATGGTGCAGTTGCTATTGGTTATTATTGTTTCAATTACATTTACGATGTTAAGTCAGGGAGAATTGAATCTGCCCCTAGTTATTTTGCTTCTTAGAGTCTTCATGCTCTGTGTTGTCAATTTATTTTATTTGGCTGTACTCTAAATGTGCTATGAACTGGTCTTTTTTTTTGTCACTCAAGACAGGAAAGGAAATCTGTTTTTTTTGCCTGAAATCTAGTAATAACTAATAATTATTTTGAATTGATGAAATTGCAGATATCAAATGTTAACACCACATAATCAGTTGCAGTAGGGGTATTCCATGGTGCTAAATTTGTTTCTACATTAAAACAACAAACAATTTCATGTATCAAAAATTTCAATTTTGACAAAAAAATTTCTAACCAGATTCCTGTGCTGAAAAAAAAGGCTAAATTCATATCTTCATTTATTTGTTCCTCTCCTATTAAGAGGGCTCTAACAAAACCTTAGAACCTTTTATTCTTCCCTATGGGTGTTGGGGTTTGCAATCAAATTTCAAACCTGTTTCCTTTAGAGGCGTAGGCTGTGTTGGATTTTTTTTAACTCAATCAATTATTGGGCACATTAGTTGGCAACAATTTTTCAGTTTGCTTGCTTCTATTTTGGCCACACGATTCCAGGCCTTTCACTCCCTTTCAGATTTTCTACTCGTGTTGCTGACTTCATTCAACTTTGAATGTTCAATTTTTTTAAAACTTGGGTCGATTATCTTTGTATTCAAATACAAAGCCCTCATATACGAGTCCACTATTTCCCATCACAAAGTCCTGGAGATTGAGTCGAATTTAACTAAACTTGGGATTGCCTCCAGACTCTTTGAATATAACGAATCTGGTAATATCCTCTTTGATATAAACTGATCTTCCCCAGTTCGGGGACTCCCATCTTCCTTCTCTCTTTCAATTTCTTTACTAAGTTGTTTTTATTTAACTCCTCTTTCAACACTGGGACTCCCATCTTCCTTCTCTCTTTCAATTTCTTTACCAAGTTGCTTTTAATTAACTCCTCTTTCAATTTTTTTCCAGCAGAAACTCCTCTTTCAATTTCTTTACCAAGTTGGTTTTTTTCAATTTCTTTACTAAGTTGCTTTTAATTAACTTTTCTTTCAATTTCTTTAACAAGCTGGTTTTAATCAACTTAAGGATCGGTTAAGAATTGAATCGGACGTGTAATTGGGTCTGCCTCATAGTCGAGTCTTCATCTAATAGACGTGAAATATCAATTCAAACTTTGTTCATTTGTCCAACATATGCTATTTTGAGGCATTTGTCCTTTTCAGCTCGCCTTGGCGTTGTTCAAAGTAAGTTTTTATTCAACTTGTGGTATGGTGTCCTTCACTAGAGGTTGCTGTCCAATCTTTCATTTCAGAAGCTTCAAAGATTCTAATAATAATAATTCTTCATCTATATGCAAACTGAACATGCGGATGTCAACGCAAAGTAATCCATGGTAACATCATGTCTTAATGTTGATATGTGAGAATAAGGGAAGAAGATGAGATGTCAACTAGCCGGTCATCGGTAGAACATAATTGTACATCAATTACATCGTCATGAATCGGGGTGCTTAGTTCTTTTATGGACATGCACACAAGGATTACATGCTAGATGCATAGCAACCACTTATAAAGCATGTCTATGTTTTCCAGGTTTGTTGGTTAATTAAGGCAGTCATTTTGATATTTTAATTTAAACTAGGTGGAATATCAATATCATAGGTCATAGTTTGTTGGGATGTTTCTATTTGTTAAATGTATCATGGTTTCAATTTAGATGTCTCCCCCGGACTTTATATCACAATGGGGATATATCCATCATAATGTTTATTCATTAAATTTAAATTTTCTTGTATAGGCTTATGAGTTCTATGAAATTGGTAAATTTTCTTGTATAGGCTTATGAGTTCTATGAAATTGGTGTGTTGGCTTATCATTTAATTTTTTTTAGCTTTTGTTTTGAAAATGTTTAGCTTGTAGATCACCATTGACAATCAACCACTTGCATACCTTGTATTTGTAAATTTCCTTAAAATCCAACTAGGGCTAGAAGCATGCAAACTAATTACTACCAATAACCACACATGGATTTCTTCACTATGCAACAGAACAATAAATACTGAAAGAAATATAGCAGCAATCATATCAATAGAGACAACTCAGTCTTTCTGGGTATAAACCCCCGAACAAAACCCAAGATGGGAAAACCGGTGTAGTAGTATGAGATATTTATTTTATTTAGAAAATATGGAGCAATACAATTCAGATTTCGATCATGCCAAATTGGCAAAAATCGTACCACAGAAAAACTATGAGAAAAACATGTAAGTGGGCATGGATCCCAACGCAGGGATGCTACTGCTGCTGCTGTACAGATCTGTACGACCTGCTATACGAATTTCGTACGACTGTACAAATGTACGGACTGTATGGATTTCCGTACTGTCACCTCTACCTACTGTTGTTTCTCTCCTCTGTCAATCTGCCTCTGCAAATCTGCCTTCCTTCACTGGATTGCTGCTCCTCCGTCTTCTTCTCAAAAACTTCTCTCTCACACTTATTTTCCTCCACCAATTGATCTTTCTTTTATAACTCAATGCTAAGCGAATAACCTAATCTCACTATAGTTCTAAGGTTGAGATCCTCCGGTGAGAATGGATGGCCAAGATTAAATCTTGCCATCACTTAAATATTTCACTTACACTGTATAAAAAACATTTCATTAAGTCAACAATTAATTAGATCACTTTAATTAATTTTCCAAAGTAAACTTAGGAAAATTTAATTATATACAATTGGCTTCCAATTAATGTCTTCTGCATGCAAGGACACATGCATGCAGTAAGACCTTCCTTCGTTGTCACTTTCTAATAATATTTTCCTTTGACATTAATAGTTTAGCTATGGTTTTCCTTTTTACCTTTTAGACAAAACCTCAAAATTTAAATAATTCCTCATTGTTTATTTACAAAATAAAACAATAAACGATTTAAGTTTCTCCTTTTTAGAGATTTATCTTTACATCTTTATGGGACAATTGCTAGTTATATTATACCATAAGCTCAAAAGCCACTATTTCTAAATATTGGGAAAACTTTTCACATGGTAATTGGTTGCAACATCCGAATCAACATAAATTTATTTTGGAGTGAATGCCACTTTGGAAAATGAAAATGTAACTAAGCACACAGATAATTAAATATGAATAAAATGTGAATCCTTTTACTAAATTGATTGAGACAAACATAATAGTTCCATTTAAATCCATATTTATGTGACATTAATGTTTACATACGTTAAATTTTATTTTAATGTATGTTACATTTCTTTTTACTTTTAGTTATAAAATGGATACTTCTGTGAATCATTATTTGAGGTTAAAAGCATGTATTGTGATACCTCCTAAACTATGGGGCAATACTGCCCCGTTGGCTGTTAGTGAAAGACTGTTAGTTGCTAGTAAGATAGGCGTAATAACCTTATTAAGGGTATGGTAGGTAGGTGTAAAGTAGCCTTAATTACGGTAACCTTAGTGGTAAAGGGTAATCTTACTGGTAAGGAAGTATGGTGCCCTAGCCAATAAGGGATTCAAGGGTGCTTGAGTGAAGGGATATGTTAAAATGTTATTTTCTGGTAGTGTCTCCATATCTTCAAGGCATGAACCCCTGCAACAAGCTCTAAGTTATGCGTGGGGTAGTTCTACCAGGGTGAGGTAACGGGGTTGGGATAATGGATACATTCCAGCATCTACATTAATTCCATTGTATAGAGTCTTTCCTACTTTTACAAAAAGCATTTGATCTTCCTCGGTGACTATAAACATTTTACTAAGGTACACACTAGAATTCAAATATTTTAGTATTTTTACAAAAGAATTTTACCTTTCTTGGTGGCTATAAATATCACACACTAGATAAAGTATATACTATATATAACAAATCTTTATACTATGCAAAGTTTTGTGTTTCAAAGATTAGGAAATAAGAGTATAAATATTATATCATTTATTAGTTAACAATGTAAATTTATATAATTTTAAATTGATCAAATGTTGCATTTATCAAGTATTAAAATTATCTTTATATAAATATTATATTTGTAATATTTATATTGAATGAGAAATATTTTTTAGAAAGATCTATGTATACATTAAATTAACACATTTGAACATTCAACCTTGTAAATTTGTAAATTAGTGTATTTTTAGCAATATATGTCACTATAAAGTATTTATTATTGACCATAATAAACTAATAAGTTGTCTTTTGAAATTGCTTTAATTTAATATATTTAAATTTCTCTTCCTTTTCAATTTAAAAATGTATTTAAATTGATAATATTTGTTTTTAATTTATTATAGTTAATTTATTATTATTAAATATTTTCTTGTATTTAAAATAATTATATTTTATTATTATTTAATATAATTATTTATTAATTATTATTATTTCTTATAAATACTTGTAATCTTTTTTAGTTAATTTTAAATCTTAACATTTCAATTAAATTAACATATATATTTATGTAAAACAAAGTTACAATTTTTATTTTTTTATATATAATATACTATAATATGATATCAATATATGTCTCTATTAATAATGATACCTAATATTAAAATATGTCTCTAAAATTTGATTAATAATTTACATATAATATAATATTAATATATCCCTAACGATTTGATTAATAATTATGTTCGAAATGTAATTCAAATTTCTTAAAATCTTTAGTCATTGTCTCATTTTTAATAGGTTTATTATTAAATATGTACTATATATTCAATTAAAAAACCATATCCATTTGGATTCGGGTACCATAGATTTTCTACCGCAGAAATACCAGTCAACTGCTTATTGTTCGCCCTCTGCGCCAAAGTCTCTCAGAAAAAAACGACCCGGGTTTGTTTTTTGGGTGAAGGATAGATATCATGTTGACGTTCTGTGCTCCCAAAGAAACAACACAGAGATATCGTCACTCACCACCACGTCAATGCTTATAAAGTTTGGTGTCTGTCTACTCGGCAGACGGGCAAGTGCAATTTTCTACTTCGAGTGTAAGTTCTGATTTGATTTCTCTATATATTCACTACAATTCTGTAGTTACCCGAGTAGTTTGCATCTGCAATTTTGGTTGTCAGGTGAAATGGGTCAAAGAACGAAATATGAGGAAGCGCTGATAATCGTATTTGTAGTGGTGGTGAATCTGATGATTGGGGCGGCGGAGGGATTGTTAACGGTTGAACTCTTTCCAAAGACATTGAATCGCTCAGGAGACAATGTGACGCTCACCCTTACCTGGACTGCAAATTCATTTTCCTCTTCTTCTGACATGGACTGGCTGGGGATTTACAATCCTCCAGACTCCGCAGACGAGCATTTTATAGGTTATATCCTCCTGCCTTCCTTCTGCCCAAACTGGTTGAAGGAGGAGGGGTTATGTTTTGTGGATCTCCCTCTCATCAATCTGCGAAGGCCTTATGACTTCCGTGTGTTTCGATGGGACAAGTCTGAGATATCCAACAGGACTCCAGTGGACGAGGATCACAATCCCCTGCCCTCCACCACCCATCTTCTGGCGAGGAGCGAGGCCGTTAGTTTTCGCAATCTCAACGATCCAGCGCAGCTCCACCTGGCCTTCACATCCAATCAGGATTAGATGCGTGTCATGTTCCTGACGAGAGATGCCATAAAGAGCTATGTCAGATATGGGTTGGATGAGGAGGAGATAGACAGCGTGGCAGAGACTCGTTCCGTTACCTATACGCGGTCAGAAATGTGTGATTCGCCTGCTAATACTAGTTTGGGATGGAGGGATCCGGGGTACATCCATGATGCTGTTATGCAGGGACTGGAACCAGGAAAGCGCTATTTTTATCAGGTATTTCTTCTGATTCAATTCAACACGTTCATTTATCTTCTGCTATGTCAGATATTTCTGCTAACATATGCATATCTCAAGTTCACACAAATGGCCGAGGTATCAAATATTGGAACCCAACATATGCTGTCATGAGCTTAACAACTTCAAGGTGCATATCATACTATTGGTTTAGATGGTCTGTGTCGGTGCTTGATCAAACCAGTAAAGTCCTAATCATGTGATCTTCATCAACCCTTGTCTAATGAAGCGTTGGCCTTTTAAGGTCGATTCTTAGACAGGGTCTACAATTCAGTACCAACACTTCACTCGCGCAAGGGATAACCAACCTTTCTGATTCAGGTAAGGTCATCCTTAACTTTCTTAGAAGGGTTGGTTATACAGGTTGGGATATAAGTGACAGTCCCTTCATTAGAAGAGTTGGTTATACCCACCTTACCAAAGGGTTGTCTCACTTTTCTTGGTGCAAATTCAATAGAAGACATATTTTACTCATTTCAAAGAAATGAGTGGTACATAAAATACAGCATCCTGGATACTTGTATTTAAAAGCCTCATGCATAAAAACTATTTCATGTTAGAGCTTGATTTTTAAGGAGTTAGGTCTAGCCTTCCTGCAAAATGCTGTCCAAAATAATTCAAACAAAACAGGAGTTATGCGCATTTTTTTTTGCAAAAACCAGAGAAGAAAGAAGGGAACTCATAAATTTGGAAAAAAAAAGAAGAGGAGGAAAATTCATAAAACAATCTCGGCCCTTGATTCTATCTTGTTAGGTCTAGCTTTTTCTGTTACTAAATGATGCTTTTGGTCCACATGAGCAAGCGACAACTGTTCTGGATGAGATATTCAATGGGAAGAAACATATCACCATGCAATGGAGGCCAACCTTCATGCTCGTGGGGGTATCTATTCAGTCAAAGTCGCCCATGATTTGAACTTGGCCTCACCTGCTTTTCACAAGCATTGGTGCAAGCACAAGTGTGAACACACCATACCCTAGTAGGGGTGATAATGATAACCTGCTTTCACCAGAGTCAACAAGCCAGTGTTGATAAATCTAGCCTTTAAGCAAAATACTGTCAAATCCCTTGTTTATATTTTCACAGAAACATAATCCAAACAGAAATAAACACCATGTTCATATTTTAGTAAAAAACATAATGTTGTGGGCGATTTCTCACACACTTGTGCAAAAGGGACCTACCATGGGATTCTGCAATCCTCCGTAGTAGATTAGAAATTGAAATAAAAACAACATTAAACTAGACTAAAGATCAACATCCTTAAACATACATGCAAGTATAAATCAGAGAACAAGCCATCAAAAGAGAGTGCATAATGTAAACGAATGTGTTTTATTATTGATTACACAAAGAATTCAATGAGAGGCACACCTTGGAACAATGGTAGAGGGCAATGGGCCTTTGTAGCTGATCGAGGGGAAGGTTCATTGATCTCCTTTGTGACCTCCAATCTTCAGCCAGGTGTTCTATGTAGATCCTCCTCTATAGCAAAAAGTAGAAAGTGTGGTATGGACTCTTATTTCTGTTGAGAATCCGACAACATATCGGCAATGTTTGTGAAAGAATTGGAATTGTGTTTTGGTGATCCCGAGGGCTTATTTTATAGGCACAAGAGTGATCAAAAGAAGGATCTAGATCCAATGTGGATGCTTTCCATTCCCTTGATTGCTTAGTGAGGAGGTTAAGGTTTTGGAAGTTAGATCCATTGTTGATTTCGACCATGTCAAGGTATGTGTCCACTTTTAGTCACTACTTTCTTGGGGAAGCACAAAATGATGAATACCTAACCAAAATTTAACTTTATGGGATCATGCTGCGACTTTTTGGGCAATATGTGCGACTAGGGTCATGCCTCTCAAAGGGAAAGGCGCGACCCTCTGGATATGGTCAATTTCTGAGTTTGAATTTCAGTTTTGGGGTATTTTAGTCACTTCCTTAGGTCATATGTATGATATGAGATGGAAAATGGTGTTAATGTTGCCGATTATGATGTATAATGGTGATGAAACTGATGACAAGGTTGGTGAGCAAATTTTGGTTGTTAACAGATTGACCCTTGATGTGCAAGGTCATGAGCTCATTGTATGGCTTAAATACATCATAGGACTTTCATACTTTCAAGAGGGAAAAAAGGACACACTACACAAGAGACCAAAACCACACTGGAGTGGACTCCCTCTCCCGAGGGACTATAGGGGCCCATACTTGGCAGACAAACCACTCAAATAGGTGAGGTGTATATAATCTCATATATAGATGAGGCAGACAATCCTGGATGCTTGTATCAATGTCTCAATGTAATCTAGGCTCTAGACCAAGAGGGGCCTAACCGATACATGAACAATTGTTAAATACAGTACATCATGAGGGTTAAAAAGGGGGATCAAATGCAATACATAGTAATGTTCCAACCATGGCTGATCTAAAGTGCATGAGTAGAAACAATGGGATCCCTGATGGAATGCAAATCACGGTAATTGAAGCCTTGTTGAAGCTGGAGGAACCCAAGAGCTGGAAAGAGTAAAGAGATGTGTAACTCCTCCAATGAGGCGTGATTATCTCTAAACTCTCGGAAGACCAGAACACTTTCCCGCAAAATAAGAGCATCCTTTGAGAGAGAGTCTACTTTTTTGTTGAATTCTCTGAAGATATGGCAGAAAGAGATAGTATCAAACCAAGATTTGACCTCTAGAACTCTGTTCATTATAGAAGCTAAAGCCAAATTGGTAATTTGACATTTTTCATTAAACCAGTCCATCATTAGCTTGGAATCACCCAGCACTTGTAAGTTCCTTAAACCTTGATCTACAACAAATTTCAACAATACTCGAAGTGAAAAAAAATCTGCTCTATTATTGGTACCATTCCCAAATCGATTTTTTTTTTGTAAGCTAGTACCCACGGGGATTTGAACTTGTGATCTTCCATTTACAACTTCTCATCTCAATTATTCATTACCAATTTCTCTACCCCCCGTGGGCCATTTCCAACTCGAATTTGATAGTGAAGAAATGATGCTTCTCAAGAAAAAGAATTGGCTCTGTTCCACACAAACTTGGAATTCCTTGGCAAACACCATCAAAGAATCCCCATGCTTTGGTGAAGTCAAAGGTTGGCTTCATAAGAATCTTGATTGTGGGACTTGATTGTGGAATCAGACATTCAGGCTTGAAAACAATCCATAAGAGTGTTCTTAATCTACTTATTTGGCTCACCCACCAACTAAATAATTTCATTCCAATCTAATTTGGAGAAAGAACAAGATACACAGATATGTGAACAGATTCGCCAGGGGCCATTACTCCTGTGCAACTTTGCATTTTAGCATATATGCAAAATAAGACCCTCCACCCATTCTTGTACCCTTGAGTTGGGAAGTGTGGGATTCTAAGACTGAAACCTAGAAGGGTAATAGGATTCTCGATGGTGGAAATTGAATAAAATCAATATGTTGCCCAGTGGTGTCAAATGATTTAAAACATCAAATGGCCAGCACATGTTTGAAACCATTGACCAAGAAAAAACAAACTTCAGGTTCTCAGACCCGGCCAAGTCAGTTCAATGAACCAAACTTCAGATGAGCTATATTCTCTTATGATTATAGTATGCTTATTTTTGGATTCTTGAGGCTATTTAGAGCCTCAATGTCTATGTATTTTCTTTCAGAACCTCAATTATATGTATCCAGGAGCTTATATCGCTGATATCATTTTGTTATTTTCACCCTTATATACTATATACAAGAGTAAACTTTGCATATTCGGTGTCTAATAGCTAATATTTACATTTATATACATGAAGTGTAAAATAGCTAATATTTACATTGATATACATGAATATATATTTCTTAAATTCAAATTTGAATATTTTTGTATTTTTCAGAACCAGTTTTACTGTTTACACTGGTTTTCCAGGTGGTTCTGGTTCATAATATTGGGAATTCTGGTTCTGTTTTGTAAGAATTCTTGTTCTCATCCGGTTCCGGTTCTGATAAGCTTCGTTTCAACATATTTTATTTCAGAACATTTTAAAACTGAAAGGCAATTGGAATAAAAGAGAGATATTTCCTCCACCCATTTAGTTGCAATCAGAAGTTCATCACAAAAGCATTGCAAGTGGGGAAGAACAGGATTGATTTCCCAATTTCAAAAAAGGATCATAAGCAATGGAGTAAAAGAAATGAACCTTACAGACTAATGCAGAAAGACCTCTTAGCCGATTGACGCAGTTTTCTATCAGCATGGATTTGTTGTAATGATGGTGTTCATATGTGAAACAAAGAAAATTGCTGGCAATGTGATTGCTTGATCATTTTACTTCTATCTCTTGGAAATATATTGGCCTGGATTTGCTTTATAAATGAAATGGTTTGAATCCTATTTGCCCTGGTTTTCTTCTCTTTTTTGCCTTTTTGTATTTGGCATGAAAAATTGAAGATTGTAGATGCCTGATTTGCAATCTCCTAAGTTAGGCCATTTGACGTTGCATGAGTTTAGAGACACGACATACAGAACTCTGTTTCCTTGACAATATTTTCCATTTCTTGTGACTATGGATTCAATTATTATTGAGTCTTGTATAAAAATAAATATTTCAGAAGTTATAGTGTGTTTATGGATTTGTAAATCAAGTGAGCGTCGATCGTTCAATGCGTTGTCTGCTAAATATTACTATTTTTATTTTCTTCTGTGTTTCAGACTTAGGGCTCTCATGTTGAGCTCCAAACATAAGCTCTCAAGTTTCTTGTAACAGAATGTATATGTACCATTTATTTGACAGGTCGGAAGTGATGAGGGTGGCTGGAGTTCAATTCAGAGTTTCGTATCGTCAGATAAGGATTCAGATGAAACTATTGCATTCCTTTTTGGTGACATGGGAGTCTCTTTACCTTACAAAACTTTTCTCTGGACCCAGGAAGAGAGCAAGCTTACAGTCAAATGGCTAAATCGTGACCTTGAAGAGCTTGGCGATAAACCTACATTTATTTCTCATATTGGTGATATCAGCTATGCCAGAGGCTATGCGTGGATATGGGATGCATTCCTTACTCAGATTGAGCCTCTTGCATCCAAGGTTCCTTATCATGTTTGTATAGGGAATCATGAGTATGACTGGCCATTACAACCGTGGAAACCTGAATGGGCAACCCGAGTGTATGGAACTGATGGAGGTGGTGAATGTGGGGTCCCTTACAGCCTAAAGTTTCAGATGCCTGGCGATTCTTCTTTTTCCACTGGAAATGCTGCCCCATCAACTAAAAACCTCTACTATTCATTTGACTTGGGAGTTGTACATTTCTTGTATATGTCCACTGAAACTAATTTTTTACGAGGAAGTGATCAATATGCTTTCATAGAGCAAGACTTGAAAAAGGTTGATAGAAACAAGACTCCATTTGTAGTATTTCAAGGTCACCGTCCAATGTATACTACTGACTATGGACTAAATGAAGTGCCCTTACGAGAAAAAATGATTGAACACTTGGAGCCTCTGCTAGTTAAGTATGGAGTCAACCTTGTCTTATGGGGCCATGTTCACAAGTATGAGAGGTTTTGTCCATTGAAAAACTTGTCATGTGGAAGCATGGATAGTGAAGCAGATCTTCCCGTACATGTTGTAATTGGAATGGGTGGACAAGACTGGCAACCAGTTTGGGAACCTAGGCCTGATCACCCAACAGATCCTATCTATCCACAACCTGCTAGATCTCTTTACCGAAGCAGTGAGTTTGGTTATACAAAGCTATATGCAACTAGGGAAGCTTTGACACTTTCCTATATTGGTAACCATGATGGACAGGTCCATGATGTTTTAGAAATCCATTAGAAAGTTGTTAAGAAAGCCTCTCACTGGATTTGGTTTCTGAAGGCGGGCAGTTTATTCATGGTAAGAACGGTGGATACCAAATCTACTTTAAAAGACAACGTGCTCAATGGACAGGGCTGGAAAGCGTTGAACATTTATAGATAGCATAGAAGACGAAGATACCATGCCAGCATCAAAAAATGATCAAAACAGGTTTTATTGATGGATACTGATTTATAATCGAGAAGAGAAGCATGTTCAGTGGAGAGGGCTGAAAACTTATGATGTCTAATACATTTCATGCCATAAAAGCATGGAAGATAAATTAATATCCAAAAATCATCAAAAGCAATAATAGACTGCAAATACTTGCATGGTTATAATGGCAGCAGAAAAAAGCAAGTTAGTAGGCCAGCCTGAAGCATTTGTATCAATCAAATAATCCCTCTAATAGATATATGACTCTCTTAGTTATATCTAGGGCCGATCCTATTATGTAAAGATTTGTACAGGAGGCTTTAAATTTTTGCTAGGGTTCTCTTATTTTGAATGGACGTGATGTAAATGATTTCTTCCCGCTTTCTGTTAGAGCTTTTTTTCCCACACTGTAAATATATGATTTTATTCTGTTTAAATGCTTCAGTGGAGTATAATTTCTGTGTAGATAACGGCTTCGACCTTATGCTGGTCTCCATCATTGAGTTTAAACTTTAAAGAAAAGGAAACTGAATTTGCTGTAAAAATCGTTGTCTACCAAATTCTTAAAATAACATAATAAATTAGACTATACATAATATACAAATAAATTGAACAAATAGCAAAATTCCTAAATAAATTATAAAGACAAGTTGCACAATGACTCATTATAAAATAGGAGAACCTCCTTCAAATAACCTCAATAGATCCATATAAACAAATCATTTGTTCTTGTCTCAATAATGACTATGGTGACCTCTATATATACTTATTTTCACTCATTGCGGGTTTTTTATTAGGCCTACCCTTTTTACATATGAATTTATTCTCCATTTGATTCCATGTGTTGTTGTAAATTCTCTAGTTAGTTGTACTTGTTGATCATTAATAATATATTGTCAAATAATGGCTCTTTGATGCCATGTTCCATGAATATTATTGATTTTCCATCTACTTGGTAATGTGTTTTTTTGTGTAAGTAAGACACCTTATATTAACAATTTATAGAAAAATTACAACATATGTCGGTCAAAGTATCCTTCCTGTCTACCTGAACCATCCTACTAACCAGTCTTAGCTTTTGAAACAACATAACCCCCTAGGGTCCCTCCCCCAAAGGAGAAAACGGGGATAACATTCCATAATAAGTTCACCATTAACCAGTACCATAATAAAAAAAAGCTTCTGCAAAGACGCAGAATCTACAGCCTATGGACATGTAAGTCATCTAAAGCAACCAACAACCTGAGGCCAAAACAAACCATGCAGCAAGAACTGATAACAGACATAAAAAAAAGACATAACCGAGATCCATCCAATTCGGGAACCTCAAGCAAGATCATCAAGGCACCTGGACATTCGCAGAAGGAAAAGCCTACCCCGCGTGACCAGGATCCCCTGCCAGATTCATTCTCCCGGTCGGCACATCAACCTTCACAGGAGCAACCACCCCCATCTGTGGGAGAAATGGGATACCCAATTCTTTGCCCACAAATCTATCTTCATACGCAGGAGCCTGGTGTCTGCATATAACTCCTTCCAAAAAGTCACTGGGACCTTAGCCACACCCTGCGTCTCCTCCGGCTCCAGAAGAACACATCCAAGGAGTCCTTTAGTAACCCAATAGAACGTGACAGTCTTCTCATATAACCCATGTCGCACCCGCGAGGACCTCGGACCATGGATCCGTTGTTCCAGCGCAATGAGCTCCATGGATGGAACATTCTCCACCACCTCGCACCAGACCCCCTGCTCCATCATCTCAAGGTCCGCTCTGATTGAGGGAGGGATGGATGACCGATACTGTCAGGCTGCATGAACATCCCTCATTTGCTCCCAACTCGCCCTTCGTTTCCTTCTCGCATCAGAACCCCCTGATGCCCCCTCCGGATCCATCCCACTATCCGCAAACACACAAAATTCACGAATATTGCTAGGGGCTCTACATAAAATTGCTCCACCACCTTTCACCATACCAGTGCATAATGCCCCACAGTTAAAAACAAAGCAAAAAGGGTCGTAGGATACGGAAAATCCACAGAGGGAAACTCCCATAAAGGAAGACAAGACATTCCCCCACAGACCCGAAAAAACATAGCCCTTCGCACTAGTTTCCATTATGTCCTTTGTCAGATCCCACCCTCATCTCGTACCACCACCCATATCCTCAATTAAATCCCGCAACCTGCTCGTACACTTACCACATGGAAGGGCCGCCCACTCGCACTTTCTCCCATTTCTCCTTAACTCACCACCCACCTTCATAAAGGCAATCAAACAACACGTGTCGGGCCGGGATCTCCATGCATCCCTCCCGCCACATCACCCCTTCCTATGTCTCATCCGCATCCGGAGACATATACTTGGTATGTTGATATTGATTTTCTTATCTTTTTTGCCAACTAGCTATGTAATGAGGGTGTTGATATGGTTCCACCTTTGATGGTTTTCATTCATTCTACACACCCATGTCACCAGTATTCTTTTAAGAGACAATGTCACGTTTTATCATCAATGCTTGGTCTTTGATTGCTCTAGCATTTACTATAATACCATCATATTTGATATGTACATCCTCAAGTTGAAGCTTAACTTCTTCAAGTATTTTCTAGTCACCTTCTTGAATCTTGTGTTCCTTCTCATTTTGATGTGCGATATAATGCCATACATCAGAGTCCTGCGTCCTTTTGTTCTAGATTGCTTTATGATTTAATGTTTTCCATACTTGATGCTTCTTAAACCCTCTTGCAAATTGCATTTTCAAGTCTTTTGGTAATATTCTCTTTAAATTTCCTAATAGTATATTCATCCTTATTCCTTGATTTAGACTCCTATAAACGTTTTTTCATATTCTCAACATCGTTAGAAAAGTCTTGATTATGCTTACATATCCTTTTGATTTCTTTATTTTTATTTTTCTCATTTTCTCTTTTTCCTCTGCTAATCTTTTCTTATTTTAATTTGTGAAAATCTTTCATCAATGCTTGATTAAGTGAATGAACATGTTTAATCAATTCTTTTAGTTATTCATTATACCTCTTAAAGTAAGAAACTTCTTATTTACCTTCATTCAACTTCTCTTGAATTTTATGCATCACCTCCATTTTTGTGTCCTTATACATCTGTTAGAAAATGTTTTTCCAAATTCTTCTTAAGTGGAGTCTAGTTTGGTGTCTCTATTGAATTTCAAACCTTCAAATCTTATCCCAATTAATCATAAAAAATTATCAACATATCTTCCTTTGTTTTCTTCTTCCCAACAATAATTGAATCACCTAAATCAAACTTTCCAATCAAAAGTTATGCAAATTTTAAGTTAACATACATTTTAAACCCTAGTTTGAACACTACTATGTAGGGCGGCCCTATCATTGATACATCTCCAAAATTACTTTTCCATTGAGTCTAAAAGTTCAATGCTCCTTAAGTCTTAAAACTTCCCGTTAGATATCATGTTCATTAATACCAAATGTAACATAAGTGGTGTCCAACTCTAATGGTGAATGAAGTTGCAAAGCTCAAACATGCTTCGAATACAAATATATTGTACGTAGATCACTATTTTATAGTTGGGTTGAACATATTCAATGAATTTACCTCGAGGTTTGGATGTTTTTGTTTTACATTCTCAAGAATTTTGCCATTGTCATATTTCACACATTTAAATGTGCATCTATACTTCTTTTTAGCCTAATATTTATTAATGTGGACAATGTGATCCAAAATCCTTTGAAGAAGTTGTTGTCCATATTCATCATTTCTTTTTCTTTAATGTTTTTCTACGAAGGGATCGAGGATGTCATCATTGTGGAAAATATCACTAACAAACTGTAATTGATCAATTTTCCCAAGAAGTCCATGTTAATTGTTTTCCAACTTCTACTTGACAAAGGCTAGTTTTGCAAGCAATATTTCAAAGAGTGCAATCCTCTATCATTCTTTCGACATCCTTTCCATCTTGGGTTGAAAGCAATATCACTTAAAATTATGAAAGGTATTTTACACTTCAAAGTGTCATAAAACTCTAGTTAAATGACCCTTTTTAACAAATATATTCTCAATCATCCTTGAGACACATGCAAAGCATTAAGTTTACATAGGAGACCATCTTACATGTGAAAGTATTTATATTACTCATCTAAATTAGGGTTACTCTGTTAAAGTGGTGTGTTCTCATTAAGGTTCTTGGGAGAAAATATAAAATCTTGTTTTACTAGTTGAAGAAAAGTAATATAGTTGATGTATTTTACATCCTCTAGCTTAAATTGGACAAGAATGCCTGATGTTGGATTGGATCACAGCTGTAAAGTTAGTCACAATGCGATAATACAATAGATAGTGAAATTTTGTAGATAATAGCTCAATTGAGCGGAAGCATTTTATCAATGAGGGAGCAAAAGCAATATAATGACATGTGAATGTATTGATAATCCGTCGCAATAAATTAAGATGGATTACAAAATGCACCAAGGGAGCATAAGCAATATAATGATATGTCAGGGGTGTTGATAATTTGTTGCGGTAAATAAGTTGGATTACAAAATTCACTATTTTTACTTACGAGATTAACTGTGATGCACATTAACACATAAAACATGCACAACAAATCATAGAGAGAAAAACCCAAATACAAAACAAAATAAGTGCACAATGGTTCAATTATGTATATATTCTCAATACTAAAGAATGAACTACAGAGCATGATATAGATTAAAGTGACGTGAGGAATTGTTGCATCTTGTAACTATGAGAATAATTGTGTATGATTTTGTTGAATGATCACAAATACAAACTTGTGGAAACACAACATGATACAACATATAATGATTTACGAATGGGCTTGATAGATATTTAGGGATAAGATTGCCATTTAATGAGGCAATTACGAAGTTGACATGGATTACATCAAACTCTTTTGATTTATGGAATTTAATGGCCTATTTCTAAGTTGACCATTAAAGTTGCATGAACTAGATCAACTTTGATCACCTTGATTCCTAGGCGTGTGATGATTCTTAATGGGAATATTTTGATCAAATGGCCAAAGAATCCAAAGCCGAGGAAATATAGTTGGATGTGTGTTTATTTGTTGGAGAGTCCATGTAGAACATCCATTAATGTAAGATTGATGGCACAATAGAGATTGTGAAACTTGTTACATTGACAAGTGGAAATGTTACAAGGAATGAGAGTTCGTTGTAGATGGAATTGTGATGAACCCCAATGAAGGCACACTTCAATCAAAACACTGAGAAGGGCATGCCACAAATTGATGTTGCACTAAAACATAGAAACCTCAAGTAGCAATAGTCCCCATTGCATTAGAGGTAGAAGTGTGGATTCTATAAAGTGACAGAAATGGATGTTAGTGATTCAAATTTCAAAGCATTGTTTACCAATTAAGGAAACATTTGTTGTGCTGTAAGTGTGAACTTTGCATGTGTGGGGACTTGACCTACTGTGACAATGTGGTAGAATTATGTAGTTCTATGAATTTTGTGTTTACAAGTGTATTCATGGTCAAGAGCTCCAACCTTTAATTGGTGTAGACCACTTTTATTCTCGAGGAATAGATTCTTCTCCTCTGTGATGTTTAGATATTTCATCATATTACAGTACAGGGTTGTAGATTTGTAATTAACGTTGTTTTCTAGTGCAATTTTCCACGAAAAAATTCAAGTTTTGACGACAACAAATAGGAGGCTAAGGGGTGCATTGTTATTTGCATCACATTTGCATTGCCTTTGTGTTGTAGTGTTTGATGCATGCTTTACATGGCATTGTCTAATGACATAGAAAGTTTTATAGCATTGTGGTTGCATCATATATTATTGTGTAAAACACACCGTCTCTTTTGCATTGAAATCATGTATGTTGCATCATATTAGCATTGTGGTGCATCAATATGGGTGTTGATGTTTTATATTGAGCATTGCTATTGAGTTGAATTAGTGTTGTTATAGAATCAAGAAATGAACCATTTTAGTCATTTGGTGTAATATTTATGCCTCATTAATGTCATTCTATATCACTTTAGTCATGTTAGCATCCAATATGTGTTGTTTGTATTTATTGTTGCATCGCATTAATGTCATGTTACATTGTTGGTGTGTCATGTTACCATGTCATAATGTTGTGATTATTTCTTTTGCATCATTTTAACATCATAGTAAAAACATTTTTCATCTTGTTAACTTCAAGATTGCATCATTTTAATGTCAAAGTTGTGACATAATAATTATTATTAATGGTTTAATTATTTTATTAATTGAATTATTATTGGTTAATTAATTAACTAATATTATTAGTTAATTTAATTATTATTATAGTTTCTATAATATTTAAATATTAATGGGATGGGTGATTAGTATAAATCTAGTTTACAGTGTATAAACCATTAGAGCAAAAACCATGTTTTAAATACAATACACCTCCAACATTCAGTCAATTTTATACTATGAAAGGAAAACCATGTATCTATAAAAATATAAAAAATAAAAATATAAAAAATAAAAATACAAAAAATATTTTAAGTTGATTTCAAACCATGGAAGCAAAAAACCATGTAGATATAAATGCAATGAGGAAATTTTAAATTAAATCATAAAAAATATGTATTTTTTTTAATATTTGTAAACAAGTGGTGGATTGCTACCTCGAGGAATTGTAAACTTTGTATACAATATAGAATAAAAAAATATTTACACCCTTAAGAAAATGAAACGAATTTGACATATCAAAAGAAGATTTAACTCTGTGTAAATAAGTGATACAAGGCCATTAGAGGGAAATGCCAACTTTGTATATAATATAGAACAAAAAATTATCTATACCTATAAGGAAATGAAATGAATTTGACATATCAAAATTGATTCGATTGTTGACAATGCACTCCTCATGTTTTTAACCCTTCTCATCCTTACTCTATAAAAACATAATGAAAGAACATGAGTTCAATTGAACACTTGCCAATCGTTAAAAATGTAGTGTCATATATGTGTGTGTGTGTGTGTGTGTGTGCATATGCGTGCCAAAAAATTGTCAATACCCTTTGATTATTCCAAATCCTTTTCATCATCAATCATATATGTTCATCGCCATATGTCCACCTTATGCTCAAAAATTAATTTACATGTCATGGAATGAATAAGTACCATAAAAAATGTAGTATATTTGATTAAATTACCCCCAAAATTTCACTAAAAATGCAAGATAACTCCTACCATCACTAACATGCTTGGATATATTTCATCTTATACTCGATATGAGACTTTGCTTTTATTAGACTCTTTACAATGTTCCAATTTGTTTATCAAGCTTTTCTGCAACATAAAACATAGTATAGTAAGTTACAACTATAATTATAATTGCAAGTTTTCATATAATAAATACATATTCTTCAGTATTATATGACAATCATAAAGTATGTAATTATAACTCACTTTGTATTTTTTGTTGTTGCTATCATTGATTACTATATCCCTACATTTTCTTCTATCACCTCGATATTTGTTTATTTCCCTATCACCAACATCATACTTTGTTAGCACCTCTCCTCTGGAAGCCATATGATCGTAGATCTATTACAACAACACACCACTAAGGCAAGTACATAAAATCCACGGAATGAAATATATGCAATATATTAACATGAATATTGAAAATAAACACCCCAAGGATCAACGTATGCATGGATGTTTTATTCAACAAAAAAAACAAGAAAGTGGGGTATAGTAAGTCTAGGTGATTGCTCCTTAAATGCTCATAAATGCATAATAAATGCAATTCTATATCAAAATAGGTTAGATAATTTAATGTGATAGAAAAATCAATTATAAATATGTAATTATGGCCAAAAATCTATTCATAAATGTAAAGCAATAGTATAGAATCCATTCACCTTCATGACACCCAAAATTCCACATAATCCATAAAAATTCCCCTTGCATGAGTGGAATGATAATAAATGATGAAATGAGTGCAGGTCATATATAGTATTGTTTTGTTATTAGACTCTTAGATAATGTGTATTTATATTGGTATTTGGAATGGGGGTTTGTTAAGGCCATTAATAGCACTAAACTAACTGTGGGGGTGAATTGAAGACTAATATGGACTCTTTTCCATTACAAAATACCTTCATTACTTATGTTAAATTCTTTAGGTGATGGACCATGAGTATTACTCATGATTCTTTGACCTTACTCTTTTATTGACTTTACCATTGGAAGTCAATCTCAAACAAGTGCCTTGTCCATTGAGTTATAGAATTGTAAAAAAATAAAATAAATTTATACAAAATGAACTTGGGTAAATCCAATGCTTTTTAAAATAAACATTTATATACGATATACAATAATGCTCCTTGGCCATAATTTTAAGAGAATAAGAGCAAGAGAGGAAGAGAAAATGAACAGGGGCGGGAGGGAGAGGGAGAAGAAGAAGAAGAAGAAGAAGAAGAAGAAGAAGAAGAAGAGTGGGGAGGAAAAAGAGGAAGAGGGAGAGGAACAAGTAGGAAAAAGAGGAAGAGGAAGAAGGGGATGAGGAACCCGAGAAAGAGGAAAAGGAAGAAGGGGGATGAGGGATAAGAGAAAGGAAAAGGAAGAAGGGGAGGAGGGATAAGGAAGAAGGGGGGTGAGGGATAAGAGAAAGGAAAAGGAAGAAGGGGAGGAGGGATAGAGAGAAGAAGAAGAGGGGGAGAAGGGGAGAAGAATAAGAGGAGTGTAAGAGGAAGAGGGGGTGGAGGGAGAAGAAGAGGAGGGGATAAGACAAAGAGGAGAGGGAGAAGAAGAGGAGGGAGGAATACAAAGAGGAGAGGGAGAGTAATGGGAGGAGAAGAGGTAGAGGAAGGGGGAACTCTAAACTTTGTTTTTTATTTTATTTTGTAAATCCCATCTCCAATTCAAAACACAAATTCCATCTCCATTTCCAAAATCTAAATCACAATTTGTCTTATTTATGGAAAAAAAATGGTGGCAGGGAGGACGGGGCGAACTTGGGAAAATGACAAAAAATTACCTTAAATTCAATTATATCACCCTCCATCCCTAAAACCAAGAAAAAAGGAGGAAATACACAAAATATTGAGAAGGTGTGAACTTCTTCATTCTAAATGCTTAATTGGGGGAGGGTGAAGGGAATTTCTTTCTTCATAAAATATACAACTATAACCATGAAATATAATACAATACAACAAATTATTAGACACGTTATACATAGGTTAATGGGTTAGACTATATGTCAAATCCCGCTAGCATGGTTGGTTTCGACAAGCCTTGTTCTACATGACGACCCGAGTTCGATCCCTATTAGGTATCCAGGAGGAGACACTTAAAATCCAACCATGTTAAGGGTTGGTGTGGCCTAGGTCAGATGTGATCCCCAAGTGGTTTTGACATATTAGATTCCCATGGGTCACAGTTTCTTAGACCACAAGTTAGTCCCGCAAGTCAGAAACAAACTAGCAAACAAACAAAAATGTGTTAGAATATATAAGTAAATGCAAGCTAACCTATGTGTATATGATCTCCCCTCTTCCCCATAATATCTATATGGAGGGTAGTTCAACTACTAGCCACAACAATAGTCTGTAATGCATCGAGACTCAACCATAATTAAACATTAGTCGAACTAGAACTATAGACCTCATGATGAATTCCACCTTGAAACAATATGTTCAAATTGATTGACCTAACCCATTGGAACTTTACATTTTGAAAGAAATGAGGGTAGACTTTGATTCACTTATGCATGTACATGTTACTAGAACTTCAATATAATCTCTATGGGTGCAACCACACATTTGATCAGTACCTTAAGGTCAAGAAATCCCTTACAATAATTTAACCTTGTCCAATGGAGAAAAATCCCCCGCTCCTAACCGTTGGACCCAATCCCCTTGCGCTATTTATATATTATATATAAATTTATTTATAATTAATTAGATTACGCATATCTATTTAATAGGTGATTAGTTATAGTTATAAAGGTTAACAAATTATAAGTATCATATTATTGATCTTTCAGGGAGTATTACAAATTTATATTTGCATCCTTAGAAAGGATGAGTAGTGAGAGCTAGGTGTGTAATTGTTATGTACTTCTTAAAAATAAAGATGTGTATATGTGTGAAAGCATATACACACCTTCACCCAAAAGCATGGATGAAGTAAAAATAAATAATGAATAGTAAAATTTACATTTCTATATATAATCAAAGCATATTAGAAATTTATATTATCTATTATACTTATTAGATTGGTTGTTTAGGTAGAAGTTGAAGGTCATTATAAAAGTGTAGGTTATCACTTATAGGCTATACGTTATTAGGTAGAAGTTGAGATTATTACAGATATATATTTATTTTTGATAAAAAGCGAAGAAAAATAGACCATGCAAAGTTATGGTTTGTTAAAATTGTGTGAAGTGTTGATATATATTATAAGGTTGATGAGAAATAAAGAATATTTTTAATAGGGTTTTTTGGTTGGTAAAGTGGGATGATGATATTTTCTCACTAATACACAATTTTTCTATTATTGAAATGTTTATCTCTTGTACATTGGCATCTATATGAAAGTAATTTGTTTACTACAATTGGAGCTAGGTGTAAATCCTAGGCAACTTTGGTAGAATAGATACCCCCACTTACAACTTCATAACCCAAAAAATAGTATTTGAATATTGTAACCAACTTAGCTTCATTAACTATATTCCCAAATTAGAGAGGTGCACTCTTGCCACATTGTTATACAAGAAACATATGTAGAAAAAATAAATAAAACATAGATTGAAAGAGTTATTTTCCACCTTACTAAAACATAGGTGCATATTATTAATTGTCATAAATAAATATGTATGCTTAATATACAAAGGGTTTCAAATCTTTCGAGATACCAATCTTAGGATTTGATTTTTTTTTCAAACCTTTAGATATGTGATTTGTAATATATTTTTACAAGAATTTGACTTTCAAAATATTGTAGTGTAGGACAAAACCTCTTACATATAAAGTGTTTGGACAAACACCCATAATTGCATATGGAAACTTAAAAGTTTTATCTAGCAAAAATAGTTTTTCCAATCCCTTTGTTCCCCCATGAATACTAATATTGTAAATGGTTTTGTAGTGTATGTGCACCTTTTTTCATTTGTGGTTCATATAAATGTGGTGTTCGTAATAATTACTAAGTTTACTACTACAATCACATATCCTCATACCCATGTACTGACATTTTGTTCCACATTAATGCTCCCCCAAGTTCTCTTACTCAAACTCTATAGGAACACACCCAACTTTACCATTTCCCTCACAATTTCTTATTCTACACTTGTCGTGAAGAAGCATCCTCTCTCCTTTAATGTTTTTCATCTATAAAGTCCCTACTTGTTAAATCCAATCTAAATATGATGTGCAATAGAGGCTACCCTTTATACATGGGCACCACAAAGATCATGTGAAATTTAAATGGGACATCAAGAATGAATAGAAAGGACCGATCATTATAAGATAATTGGGGATTTCTCATAATGTCTTGATAAAGATATCATTAATGTTTAGAAGTTGTATAAAGTTTAAATAGTTATCTTTGTGATATTAAAGTTTTTATAAACTTTCTATAAATCAATAAAAACAAATTTTAAAATAAAGATTGTAATTTTATCTGCTTATTAGCCCATGGAGTAAGTTAATCAGTAAACAAACTCAACATTTAAAAAAAAAAAATTCATCAAATTCAATAGAAATTGTGTTAAAAATTATAATTACAAATTTTGATCTTAAAACTTTATCTATAATTTTTTTTATCATAAATCATTAAAAATTATCCATATTAAAATAATCTAGATCATAATATTTTAGAAAATCAAAATAAATTCAAATAAATCTTTCTCCTTTGTAAAAAGTCATAAAAAATAATTGATTTTTTACAATTATTAAGTTAATACTTATTTTAAATTTGATCCACTTCCTTCCACATTTAGCTGAAAGCGGGCTATCACGTTCATGCCCTTAGATATGCCCTCGTTGTTTCCTATCAAACTTTAAAGCGTTGTGACATTGTAATTTACAAAATCAAAAGGATCTGCAATGGATCTTTTGATAATATTCTTTCAACGATTAGTAATATTCTTTCAAGTGAGCTGTTCGGATCTTTTTTATTCTTTTAAATGTGGTCGTTGCGTTGTGGTTAGTTAACCACATTTAACTCTCAACTCTCATTTCATTTTGTGTTGTATGGAGCCCATATTAGTGTGACATTATAATTTAAAAAATCAAAAGGATCTGCAATGGATCTTTTGATAATATTCCTTCAACGATTAGTAATATTCTTTCAAGTGAGCTGTTCGGATCTTTTTTATTCTTTCAAGTGTGGTAGTTGCGTTGTGGTGAGTTAACCACATTTAACTCTCATTTCATTTTGTGTTGTATGGAGCCCATATCAGTGGAGAAAAGAGGATACTCATATGTTTTTACAAAAGTAAGTTGGATAGAGAAGCAACGAATGGAAATTAATGAAAGTAAGTTTATAAGATATTAATTTTAATAAATTAAAGATCAAAATATGGAATATTTTAAATATAATAATTTATTATTATTATTTTAATTTCATTGGAAATCATAAAGTGTGTTTGGAGTGAAGAAGATTGAATAAAATATACCATGTATAAATTTTGTATTCAAAGTTGAGTTTAAGAAATAGTAGATGTTTTAAAGTGTGATTTTTTTTTTTTAAATATATAATTTTATTAATATTAAATTCAAAATTTATATATATGAGTAAGTTTATGGATGGGATTTCTTGTTAAATGTTTAAAATATTTTATAATAATATATTTAGATGTGTGGGTTTTCAAAATATTTTATAATAATATAATTACATTGATAGGTGTTAGAATAACATCCATCAGTGTTATTACATGGTAGATGTCGATTAGGATGAAACAAGTGTGCTATCGAGATTGATTATAGTTATCGACCCAAAACAAGTGTACTCTCTAGATTGATTTTATAGTTGTTGTTTTAATTTCGAAATAAACAATTCTAAGAAAAAGGTAGGTGATAATAGCTAGTTGAGGCATAGACAATGAGGGATTAAAACTATACATGGAGAACAAAGGCATAGACAATGAGGGATTACAACTATACATAGAGAACAAGTAACAAATTGTGACATTTAACTTGTATCCTATCAATGTTCACCAACCACAAATTAAATAGCTATGCTAATATATCCCAACCTATACTATATTTATTATTATATTTATATTCATATTTATTATAAGGTACATATAATTTGTCCATAATACTGGTTATGTATTGTTATGATCTAGATTACAATATATTGAGAACAACCGACTTTTGCCTAATAATTGTTTGGCCGAGATTGCAATACATATTGAGAAGAACCGGGCTTCCTATGATAACATAGGTTTTCTACGATAGAAATATGTTTCCCATAATGTGGTCAATGAAGTGCTTATTGTTTTCCCTCTACGCCAATGCCTCTCAGGGAAAAAACGACTTGGGTTTATTTTATGGGTGAAGGATCGATATCAATGTCAGATGTTCTATGCTCCCAAAGAAGAAGATGATGCCTATGATGATTAACGTCCATGAGACCCATTGGTCTATCAAACCTTAAGAAAAGCGAAAGGAATTACTTGGAGTTTTGTAAAATTTGATTCCTATGATGGAAAAGTTGAGAAAGACACATTTTGAGGATCCCGTAGTTTTGAGAAGTTAGAAGATCATGAAGATTAGAGTTGTAGCAAAGATTAGGAAATTGCAATCGAATGTGGGTGTATGCAGGGCACTCTAGAAGAAGGTGGGATTCGTCCTCAACGCTCATGGAATCACAGAGCTAGAGAATCATTTCCTCCCATGGAATTTTAGGAATTGTCCAACGTCTTGTTTCGCTATAAAGCTCATGGGAGTTCGTTCTTATCTTGGCTACAGTAATCTTCTTCTTTGAGCTAGTTAAGACAGTGAGGTATGTTTGATTTTCCAGATTAGGATTAATGACTTCCTTGTAATAGCTTAACTTTCTTTTACCCTCTAAAACCTTCTCGTCCCACATTCTTGCTTTGAACGTATATGTGATAGTTTTTTTTGAGGTTGTCGATATCTTGCAAAGTGGTGTTTTCGTCGATTCCCCAATGATTTAACCAAGCCATGGTGTCTTTGTACCAACCTCTCTTGAGTCGAAGATGACCGTGACTAGAATTTAAAGCAATTTTAGGGAGTCTCTAGTCTGCCATGCTATTTAGCTTATTCTTGTACATCAGGTATCTATACATAGTGATGCTTTTGATGGGGGCCAGACCTACTTCTATCAGAACAATAAGATAGGGTGTATTGTTTTTAATTTTGAGGTCATAGGTGATAAAACGTTTTTTAATTTGTTCGATATTTCTCCAGGACCCTCGAGAGATGCTACAACCCCAAACTTCACAGTTGTATAAGATAACAGGAGTGATGAGAGTTTCAAATAGGAACTTCTTTTTATCCCACATCACCAGATTTGTTGTTTTACAATTGTTTTCTAAGCCAAAACAAGCTTTCCACCCTATGTTAATCCTTTTCTCAATGCTATAGTTCCAGTTGAGCTTGTGATGGATATCAATTCTGAGATATTTGTAAGAGGACACTGGGCCTCCAAGTTGTTATTGTCATAAACAAAATTAGCATGAGTGTCTTTCTGTGATTTGATTATCATAACTTTAGTTTTGTTGGTGTTAACAAACATACCCATGTTAAAGCATAAATCCTTGAGAATCCTTAGTTGATGATCAAGATCAGAGGGACTTCTTGCTAAAAGAACAATATCATCGGCATAAAGAAGGAGGATTATGACTATTCCAGCTAAGGGCGTTCCTTTGCAACCTACTTCTTCTAAACAACTGTCTACCTTATCGATGTAAATGCCAAAAAGGGTAGGGGAGAGGGGGCATCCTTGTTTGACACCAATATTACAATTAATATCTTTCGACCACCCCTCAGTACTCTTTAAATTTGACAATGACTTTCTAGTACAACCTTATCGCAGCAACTCTCAACTCTGAAGGAGCCTTTAGCTCTTCTAATCTATTCCACAAGTTATTTATGGGCATTGTATCAAAATCTTTCTTAAAGTCTACAAAGCAACAAAAGAGACTGGATTTAATATTACAACAATCTTCTGCAATTATCCTAAGAGTAATGAGGTGGTCTGTGGTAGAGTGATTCTTTCTAAACCCCGCCTGGCCTTTAGCCCGCTTGCCCTCACTTTCACGCCAAATGTTGATTTTCTTCTCTAGGATGATACCATAAAGCTTGGCGAGGAGAGGGCTAATCATAATGGTTCGATAATTAGAGGGGTTATTTTTATCGTCGTTTTTAAAGATAGGAATAATGAGGCTCTGAGTCCAAGGATTAGGAAAACCCTGCATGATCGCTAGATTGAATAGCTTGTGGATGTGAGGATTGAGAATGGTTCCCCCAATTTTTAGGATTTCAGCGTGGTAACCTTCAATGTCTTTAGCTTTCCCATTTGCGAAGCGCTTGACCCCAAAGTCAATGTCTTCCAATGAGAAAACTTGTGTTGGTGCAAGAAGGTTTTGAGTGTTATTAATGACATTCGGGGATTCGTAGAGCCTTTGAAGATAGGAGTCCCAATCTTTCAAAGCGATCTTATTATTTTCTTGAGTTTTACTAGTTAGAATGGGTGTCACCTTAGAGAGGTGTAGAAGGTGCTCCTGCTTTTTATTTATGTAATTCCTTTTTTTCTTCTTCTTTTGATTAAGACTTTATAATTATTAGTCTTGACAATTCTTAGAGACTCTTCATAGCTTCCTTGATGGCTGGCATTTTTGCAATCATTATCATACCACGGATTGGTTTTCCTATTCTTTTACCAAAAATTGTCAATGGAGAACTTGTTCATGGTGAAAAAGAGGACTCTAATGAAATTATGGTAGAAAACTTCTATATATATTGTATGTAGTAGAAAAAGAAAACAAGTTATTTTTTAAATTATGAAAAGATCGTTCTTATTTCTATCTACTAAGATCACATGCTTTTGAGGATTTTCATCTGCAGGGTCTCTATGAATCAACACAGATATCGTTACCTGCCACCACGTCAATGCTTATCAAGTTCGGTGTCTGTCTACTGTCCGACGGGTGTAGCTTTCTCCTAAGTTCTGATTTGATTTCTCTCTGGTGTATATACACTACAGTTCTGTAGTTACCCGTGTAGTCAGCGTTGCATTTTTGGGCTGCCAGGTGAAATGGGTCGAAGAACGAATTATGAGGAAGCACTGATAATCGTGTTTGTAGTGGTGGTGAATCTGATGATTAGGGCGGCGGAGGGAATGTTAACATTGGAACCCTTTCCAAAGACATTGAACCGCTCAGGAGACAATGTGACGCTCACCCTTACCTGGACTGCAAATTCATCTTCCTCTTCTTCTGACATGAACTGGCTGGGGATTTACAATCCTCCAGACTCCGCAGACGAGCATTTTATAGGTTATATCCTACTGTCTTCCTTCTGCCCAAACTGGTTGATGAAGGAGGGGTCTTGTTATGTGGATCTCCCTCTAATCAATCTGCGAAGGCCTTATGACTTCCGTGTGTTTCGATGGGACAAGTCTGAGATATCCAACAGGACTCCAGTGGACGAAGATCACAATCCCCTGCCCTCCACAACCCATCCTCTGGCGAGGAGTGAGGTCGTTAGTTTTCGCAATCTCAACGATCCAGCGCAGCTCCACCTGGCCTTCACCTCCAATCAGGATGAGATGCGTGTCATGTTTCTGACGAGAGATGACATAAAGAGCTATGTCAGATATGGGTTGGATGATGAGGAGCTGGACAGCGTGGCAGAGGCTCGTTCCGTCACCTATACGCGCTCCGAGATGTGCGATGCGCCCGCTAATACTAGTTTGGGATGGAGGGATCCCGGGTACATCCATGATGCTGTTATGCAGGGACTGGAACCAGGCAAGCGCTATTTTTATCAGGTATTTCTTCTGATTCAATTCAACACGTTCATATTTATCTTCTGCTATGTCAGATATTTCTGCTCCTACATGCATATCTCAAGTTCACACAAATGGCCAAGGTATCAAATATTGGAAGCCAAGATATGCTGTCACGAACTTCACAACCTCAAGGTGCATATCATACCATTGGTTTAGATGGTCTGTGTCGGTGGTTGATCAACCCAGTATTGTCCTAATCATGTGATCTTCATCAACCCTTATCTTATTAAGTGTTGGCCTTTTAAGGTCGATACTTAGACACGGTTTACCTTTCAGTACCAACACTTCACACGCACAAGGGATAACCAACCTACCTTTCTGATTCAGGAAAGTAAATATCCTTAACTTTCTTAGCAGGGTTGATGCAGACACTCTGCTGCAAAACATAAACAGTCAATAACTTAATAAAGAGTAACGGGTACTCTGTCAACACACAATGGTAACAAACACTCGAGTTTACCAGAACACAAACAGCCTATTCAGGCATTCTTATTAATAATCAACAGAGACCATATTGGCCCAATAAACAGAAAACCACAGACATTAATTACTCTAAACTAAGATCATTCCTACAGCACGTAGGTCCTGGGTTATTCCATTGAATGGGCACACAGGCCCTTTTGATGACTCCTACCAAAACTAAATCAGAAGATCGATACTACGGCTGCCTTCAGAACGCAGCAACTCCAAAACCAAAACAGAGAACCAAAACTAAACCAAAATCGAAGACCTCCGTCTCTCTGTAGAACTCCCGTTTTATCACTGCCCATGTTTGCCAATTGTCGCTCCCTAAACCCTCGCAGTTTTAATTGCTCAGCTACCAGCCAGATCGGATCCCTCAGATTACGGATCCGCCCCGCGCCAATTCCCATGCTCCGCATCATTCTCCCCTCGTTTAAAGCATTATGAACCTCTTGGTTCATGGCCTGAAATTCTGTTTTCTTCAATTTTCTCCATCGATCAAAATACAACCATGGCATCTCAATTCCTACATGCAGGAGCTGCCCATAAACAATTTTCTCTTCTGCTGCAACCTTGTCCTCTTTATTTTTATTAAAGGAACCATTTCCCTTCCCATCTAGTACTTTGTTATCATTTACCTCTTGCTGATCATCTAATGGGAGATCAGCAGCTTCTTCATATCTGTCATTACCATTTGCACCAGATTCTTGAAATACTGTATGCTCTTTACTTGATTCCGCAATTACTGCAGCTTCATCTTCAAGAGCAAGCTCCTCCTTGATTGCTCTCTCTTCTATCATCATTGGCCTCACTGATGACTTTTCTGCTCCATTCATATATGTTGTTGTTGGTTCAGCATTCCCTCCCTCGGTATCTACAATTTGAGCAGCTGGTACAGGTGTGTCAGAGGTTTCTGACAGTTGAGACAACGATTTCTTTGTAACAGCTTGGACCGCTGCCTCCTCATGGTCATCCACAGCTTCAGTCAGTTCTCCCCTTTGTTCTAGTTGTTTTTCATTTTCTTCTCCAGTATCCAACCTATCCTGTGCTACATTCTCACTTTCCTCATGCATCATTTCCACTGGATGCTCAAAATTTAATTGATGTGGCACTGGGACAATTGTCTCACCGAGATCTACAGCACCTTCAAATATTTCCCTTAGATGCATTCCACTTTTTTCTCCAACCTTAGTATCAGTTATCTCCAATTCACTTGCCAAAGGATGAACATCTTTTGACTGGGTCACTATGGCTTCTTCAAATTTCTCTTCTTGATCTTCAAAATCTTCAATTGCTCCATTCCCAACGTTCAGGAGCTTGTCATTTACTTTAACACCTTCCATTGCATCCTCCTTTGTCTTCTCGCTTGTATCCTTCTCCTTTGCTCCCATATGCTCAGCAACACTGTATTTGTCTTCTTCAAGTGCTTCACCCTCTTCCGGGTAGCAAAGCACTTCCACAACTGAGATCTCCTTTAAAAACTCTCTCTTTTCAATTTGATGTCTTTCTTTCTCCTCCAAGGCCCTGATCACCTTTCGTATGGCTCGGATCTCCGCTTTTCTTTGAAGTCTTTCATCACGCTCTTTGATTAGTTGCCTAACTGCTTGTATTGCTGCCCTGATCCATTCTCTCTCTTCATGGCTCACCCGCTTCTCCTTTGCCATTTTTAACTTTTACTTGCCAATCTCTCTTTGGCTTCTCAACAACTTGCTCTCTTAAAGTTGTTCACAATATGGCCTTCCTTAGCCAAAGCCACTGGTAACAATAATAATTGCACCTCTGTGTAGTCTAGTGCTCCTCCGAGCACACTTGGTTCTCCTCTCAAACCAACTCTTCGGCTCCTCCGAGCTCACTTAGTTTAAGTCTCCAGCGGTAAGCCTGCAACAATGGATTCCCCTCTGGGCCATTGTGGTTTGCTCTGATACCAATCTGATGCAGACACTCTGCTGCAAAACATAAACAGTCAATAACTTAATAAAGAGTAACGGGTACTCTGTCAACACACAATGGTAACAAACACTCGAGTTTACCAGAACACAAATAGCCTATTCAGGCATTCTTATTAATAATCAACAGAGACCATATTGGCCCAATAAACAGAAAACCACAGACATTAATTACTCTAAACTAAGATCATTCCTACAGCACGCAGGTCCTAGGTTATTCCATTGAACGGGCACACAGGCCCTTCCGATGACTCCTACCAAAACTAAATCAGAAGATCGATACTACGGCTGGCTTCAGAACGCAGCAACTCCAAAACCAAAACAGAGAACCAAAACTAAACCAAAATCGAAGACCTCCGTCTCTCCGTAGAACTCCCATTTTATCACTGCCCATGTTTGCCAAATGTCGCTCCTTGAACTCCCGCAGTTTTAATTGCTCAGCTACCAGCCAGATCGGATCCCTCAGATTACGGATCCGCCCCGCGCCAATTCCCATGCTCCGCATCAAGGGTTGATTATACAGGCTCTCTCAAGGGAATATCAGGAAGTTCTAGGTAATCTTGGAGGAACATAGCGTCCACCTACATGGGGTTCGGGCAGCCTCCTTACCTTGAAGTTCAGTTCCCGAGCCCTCCGATTTCACTCTTCTATTAGCTTGGCCTTCACACGAAATCCAAACCTTGACTTTTGGATCGTTATTCTAATTGTCATTTTGCTCTCCTGTCACCTTCAGGAATGTGATTTTGGACTATCATATGAGCAAAAGCTTCTTATGATGTTGAGTATAGCTGCCATGCAGTGAGCTTATAAGCATGGGAAGGAATTGTTTCACTTTACACAAACCATTGTTGAGTCCTTAATCCCCTTGAGCTGTTATCTGCACCCAAATCCAACCAGCAAGAGATTTGGTGATGGATTTTTTATGTAATGCGCTCTCTGAGCGTGGCCCATACTAGAAATTGTAGCCCAGTTGGGATCTCTGTGCCAAAATTGTACCCTGGCCATGAAGGGTTCCCCAGGTAGTGAGTTCTGACTGGAATGGCTGAGATTGCATGAGTGTAGGTATAGGGAGAGCCCTATATTTTGGGTGAGTTCTAGCAGAGGGTTGTACATGAATCTAGACCAATGCAACTGGCATTGGGATGCATCTGCCACTGTTGTTGCTTGGCTCAGATCATGCGGAACTGTTTTTGGGTTGTGTCTGAGTTAGAGCACCTGTAGGCAGAATTTCATCCTTGTCATCTCATATACCAGCTCAAGGGCGGTATCCACAGTAGATACCCACCACTGGGAAGCAAATTGCTCCTACACAGTGAATTCCACATGCATAACTTTTGAAAAAAGATAAGTACTTTTACTATTCGTGTAAGTCTGTTGTTCGAATATTGTGTTTGTATGATGGAAATTCTCGTGCTTTCATGTTAAATTTATCTGATGTTATGTATATTGTGTATGAATGGAGAAATGCATGGGTGAATTTAATTATGTTATTATGTCCACTGTGTTTAAACGCAATTAGGATCGATGAATTAGATGGACTGCTTGTAAATGAAATGCATTGAAGATTTTAGATTCTATGCTTAAGACAAATATATTCAATGCATTGTATGTTTTATTAATTCTGCATTTAGTTTTCCATTGAGTCTGGAAAATGATTTGATGGAACATGGAAGCTCCAGGGAGAGTTATAATATGTGAAAAAATAAGGAAATTTTATGAATTGGATACTCGGACGGTTGAAGTGGAAAGCGTGGCAGATACACCACAAGCCTTTTTCGAAAATAGCATCCAAGCTGATATTTTGATTTCGCAGAAACCAAATCAAAACAGAAATAGAAATCATGTTCATATTTTCAACAAAAAACAGAACAGACACAAGGGAACTCGTAAATCTGGAGAATCATGAACAGATACAAAGAAATTCATAAAACCATCTCGGCTCTTGATATCTGACAAGTTGGATCTAACTTTTTGGCAGAATATTGTCCAAACCCATGTTTAAATTTTCACAGAAATTCCAAACAGAACCGAAAACCATGTTCATAATTTGAGCAAAGAACATAGTAGAAACAGTGGAATTTGTAACTCTGGAGAAACAAAACAGAATCATAGAAATGGAGAAATTCATAAAATTAGAATTCCAAGTGAAAACAAGGGATTAGACTGTGTTTATATTCTCAGAGAAACAGAAACAGAAGGATTACATATTCTCACAGACAACTCCAAATAGAAACTCTGATATTTACAATACAATTAGAGTACCATTTAGATGATCCCTTTCACAGAAAATAATTAATGTAGTTACAAAACTAGTGTCCATTACATTTACAGAAATGAATCTATTCATTACTGCCCCACAAAATGGGCATTAGTTCCAAAATCCAAAACTGTCACAAGTCACAATGCTTAAATTGCAAGAGTACAAAATGCCATTATGCTGGCATTAATGCAGGAATTCAAAACCTCTAACAGCGCATCAACTGAATCTACAAGTTCCTTTTATTATTATTAATTTTTGGGTGGGGGATTCATTAACTCCATTTTTACATATTCACCAGAAAGCTTCTGACTATTGTTGGTGATAATACTACAACTTCTTGTATGTTGCCAATCTTTTATTTTCCTCATTTTTCATAACCAACAAATTCTTCCCTCCTATGTAGTCTACAATGTCCCCCCAACCTTGTCACACTTCGCACTTTACAGACCTTGTCACACTTCGCACTTTACAGAGATTGAGGGGGACTTGTTATCACATACATTGTAGTTGGAGCTACCATGATGCAGATCTGATTTTTTCAGTCCATTGAGCCAGTCCTGTCGTTGAGATGAGCCTTTTGTTCAGCGGTGGTGTATATTTTGGAGCCAGCAGTAGCAGATGCCCCCTTGTCATGACCAATCCTACATGACCCATTGAGATGATTCTGGTGTAGTCATGGTTCATTCAGTGCAAAGCAGAGTAGTTTTCCAATGATGACAGTCCTTGCCGATGGTCAATTGTAGATGTTCCGGAGGCAATTATATGATTGAGCAGAGGTATATATTTATATGGCATTTACAGATGTTCCAGTTGCTCTATAGTTTATTTTAGTTACTGTGACTATGCATGTTTAGTGGCAGTGGCATTCTGAGCTTCATGGTTTGAAACCTGTGTTGAGAGTGGTTAGAGAGTCCCTAGTGCAAGGACATTACATATGCTTGCTAGTATCTCCTACCTTACATGGAATTAGCCTTACCTTTGCTTTGATGGCATCACCTTTCACGATCTCCATTCATCCGTCTCTTCCATTCACTGGTTTGATCCCAACTTGTACTTTGACTAGTGATATCAAAGACTCCCCCCACTTCGACCTCTTTGTTGGATAGGCTCCATGTTTACTTTGTGTCTCGACTCTGGAGTGTGTGGCCTAAGTCACCGGGATATTATCTTTTAGTCCTCCAAAGCAAGTAGTCCTAACAAAAGTGTTTTTAGACACTAAATCATCGGAACTTAAATGCTATATCTAAACGGATGCAAAAGTCAGCTACAAACAATGTTGCTAAACACTAAAATGTCTTCTGTAACTAGTCATTTGCCAAAGGACAAGCACTCATCCTTTATATGATGTAAGGGCGTTTGCCCCTATAGGGCAACAGGGTGGTAACTCCATCGCACCTATGGACGGTGGCGGGCAATGGTGGTAAGACCGAGTCATTATCTGAGGCCCGCAAGGCTATTCAGGGCACCTGCCTTTGGAGGATGGCTAGTGAAAGATGATCAATCATATGTTAAATGTTAAATGTAAATATCAAATGTTAAAGTGCAAAGCTGACAGTAAACTAAATGCAAAAGGTTACTTGTCTAGAGTCTATAGGAAGCATTCCAAGCACTCTACCCATTTGTGAGGCACCGCCATTCCCTGAGTGTTCTTTGTCTAACATACGTCTAAGTGGTTCCCCTTTTTCCCTCATGTCTGAGAGATTACAATGTCGAAGTTACAAGTCCTTCCCATGATCTTAGCCTTGTTTTCCACCTCACCCATCCTAGCAGTTTGTCTAAGTCTGTGAGTAAGCATATGTAGGGAGCTTCATGAAAGACTTGATAGTTTCTCTCACACAGGTATATTTTATTTGATTATGTGGCCATTGTTATGTATTTCATGTTTTAGTCTGGTTATTAACATAAACTTGTGAGCATTTTTCATCTATCATGCATACAGGACCATCCAGATTATCGCTCTACCTTTAGATTGAGTATTTTGACTTGGTCAAACACAGGTCTTGAGATGGATATGGTTGCAGTTATTATATTGCTATGTTTTAATGCCTTTGGAGGCTATTCAGACCATTCCGGTGCTCCAAAAATGCAAAAACTGGTTCAGTACAGTAATTGGGTGAATTTTTAATGAAATGGACCAATTTTTATCAAATTTTGAAAAACTTACTTGAGGGCCTTCCACCCAAAGCGTTTTTGGGTATGAGTAATGAGTATTACCAATTGCTAATTTTTGGAATTTTTGGTGCAGTCAGATTTCTATTCCAAGCAGCAAAAAATGAAGTTATGGGCATTTCAAATATTTACGAAGCATTTCAAGCAATTAATTATAAATGATCAAGTGACCATGGCTACCTCAAGGAAATCGAGTTGGATAATGGAGGTGAGGAAATGACTTGAGGATGATTTCTTATGATGAGATGAGGCTCTACATGCATGTTCCATGGATTATCTTCGTCCGGGGAAGACTTCACATGTTGCTACCTTAGTCCTAGGGAGGATGTCTTCCTTGGGGGCGCACTAGATGTTGATCATTTTATATGTTATCATGTTATATTGTTATATCATTGTAAAAGGTGGGCTCCTAGGGTGATTTATGTCCCTAGTGACCCCCTTATGATGTTGCCCCATGTTATAACATGTTTTTATGTTATGTTTTCCTTTCCTAAGGCAGTATTGGGCAAAATTGCGCCCCCCTTTATGACTTAGTCATTGATCCATGTAATGTAAAAATAAAAAGATCTCCGCCGTTGATGATCTCCATTGTATATTTTAATCTCAACCACTCATTTAAAAAGTAGTTAGGGTTTTGGTCTCTCTCGGATCTATTTAAGAGAGAGGACCCCATCATTGTAAAGGGACTTTTGGCTCTTGGAAAATTTGAATAAAGAAATTTTTGCAGAAGTTCTTGGATCTTCTTTGTTCTTGTACTTGATTGGAAAGTCTATTTCTCTTAGCATTTGAGATGTTGCTTGTGGATCCAAATATTTTCGTGGAAGATAGTGTTTTAATGAAAGAGGGCGTTTTTGTGGGCTTCCCCAACTCGTTTCTCTTGAAGGTGTTGTATAATCAGGGGGTTTTCAATAGCATCTTTGATCTTTGATATGCTCTCTATTATTTCTTTTGCATCAAATCTTACACACGAAGTTTGCTTGTGCAGGGAAGACAAGTGCACTACCTCCTTTGGGCAAATTGATTTCACTTGGGGACACTTCCAAATCATCTCAAATTGATCGAGAAGGGATATATCATCACTCGCAAGGCATCTACAAGATTTTTCGGGTAAGATCTAGTCCAAATCTTTTGTTTTAAATTTCTAATCCATTAGTCATACAATTTAACTGCTCAAACCCTAACTCTGAAAATTATAAAAATTCTTTGGGTCACATAGCTTAGAATTTTGGCGATTCTTTTCTGGGCTTTTATCCCAAGGCTTAGCCCAAGGTGGGTTCCCTAGGGCATCACCCTTCGAGGACTCCATCTACCCATTTCCCAAGGCATTGCTCCTCAACCAATTCACCCTCTTGGAATTTGTCATTCTTTTGGTTAGTTTGTGATCTGATTTTGGCTTGTGTGTTTAGACATTGTCATATCAATCATCAAGCTACATTACATAGGTGCTAGGAAGCCCTAATATCATCTAGATCGACTACCTTCGTCCTTTCCTCAAAAATCTAAGTCACTTTTCCCAAGGTAGCAAAAGTTGATCATTTATGCTAGCACCTAGATCCTAGATCTTTATATAAACCCTAAGTCACTTTAATTAATCACATTGGGTTTGATATTTCATTAATCTTAAGCCTCTCAATCCAGGCATAACCTATATAGTGACTTCATCCCATAGATCTAGGGTTTCATATATCCATCACCTTACGTACTCTAGTTTTTTGGTTTAATCTGGTGATTAGGTTTAGATATTTCCTATTAGGAATAGATCAGGGTCTCCCCCTTTGCTACCTAGGGATTTGGTGGCACAAAGTGAAGAGTTCCTTGATTGGCGTGACAATCGATCCATTAGGGGATATAGGCACTCTTAGGTCACCTCTTTAGTTGCCTGGCTCCTCTACCATCCTTGATAGGATCATCCTTTAGGGGCAACTACAAGTTGTGTGATAACAGGGCCCTTTCCTCAACCTTTATACTGACATCTCCCACTACTACTCTTAGTGAGATTATTCTTTTGGGAGACTTCAACACTTATAACAGAAACTCATAGGTGTCGTTACATGATAGATCTAAGGGATGCATTTTGCTTCCGATTGGAGACCATGGGCCTTCACAGGCATTTAGATGATGGGATTGAGCCACTCACGTATATGGGAAATACCTACTTTGATTTGTTGCTTTTGAGTGGTATCCCCTGCTACCCAAGGCTGGGGCATTTTACATGCTTCCCCCATGGTGGGGTAGCTAGTGTGGAGGACTACCTAGGACCTTCTCCTGCATATCCAACGTTACTTTGTCTCCCTCCTTCCTTTAGTAAACCATGCTCTTCTCATCTTCTACCTCTTCATCTACCCCACTCTTCCAATGAGGGGGCAACCTCCTATGAGCTAAGCTCCACATAGAATATTCTTCCACACCCCTCATAAGGAGGAATCTATCTATATTTATAGATTACAAGACAAATTTAACCCTAACAACCTTTTAACTATCTAGTGGACCTTCTTTAATGAGGCCCCATTACATTTATTCACTAATAACTACCATAGTGGGCCTTATTAAATAACAACAAACATAGTGGACCTAGTCCACTTTACTTGAATGGCATCCACTATTACTCTAATGGGCCCTTCAACCCCCCATTACACCCCTAGGGAAGGTCATAAAACTCCACCCCCCTTAGAAAAACATTTCCCTCAACACTTGATGTGAAAAGGTACAACGATAAACACAGGTCCCATGGAAAAATGTTGACCTCTATGCTAAAGTAGGTCAAGGAACCAGTTTCCCATGCACAAGTGTTAGCCACCTTGCTAAAGTAGTCCCATGATCTCCATCATAAGCATGGGTCCCATGTCTTAATGTTAACTACCATGGTGAAGTAGCCAATTTCCTGTGTCCAAGGACTAATAGAAATATCAAAGTAGTCTAAGGGACTCATCCATTAACTTGGGTCCAATGTCCATGTGCTTGTTGTCACACGATTTGACAATCATAGGTTTGCAAGGACTAAACAATCGTCAAACCGGTGGAACCTCGGGATACTGCCCCAAAGTGTCACACAAACAGGGTCTCCTCTCTTTAGGTTTCACAAGTCCATTGAAGCAGACCTGGACTAACCACGAGAGGTGTCCCTGGTCAAGTTTTCTCGAATACTTGCCGGATTAACCAACTTTCTCACAGTACTAGCAAGACCGACTTGTCTAAGACAAGGTGCCTCTTTGAAGATTAACAAAGGGGATAAATTCAGCACCCTGTGGGGGAAAAAGCCTAAAAGGGAAGAACCTAAGGTCAACAAGTGAAATGTGATGGCCTCTAAAGATAAAGACAATCAACCAAATAGATGAAAGATTAAATGCACAAGTTGTTCTTGGAAGAAAAGGCACTTGAAAATAACTAGACTTGAATTAATGATGGCTTCCCTAATGATTAAGAAAATATGAAATAAGGGGACAGCTGAAAATGGGGTCTAGAGCTAGCAGAGAGATAGTGCCTATGGGATTAGGGTGTTAGGAAAAGAAGATACCATCAGGCAACACTTTAAATGAGTTATCCTTGGATTTTTTTATCATTCAATGTCTTAAAAAAGAAGTGCAAGGGTTAGATCTTATTGTTGCTCTAAATTTAAATGCATTCCTAACACAAATGACTTGTTGGATTATTTAAATAAGACAACGAAATGCATATAACAGCAAGCCTAAAGACATAATAAGCCAAAATGACCATACATAGTGGAAAATGATACTTAGAAGAACAATGCCTAATCCCAAGGCTGAAATGGAGTCTATTACTTAGGTTTTGAAAGTAACAACCACCTAAAAAGGCATATACAATACTCAATTGTAACTCAGGTCACTAAAACGTAGCATATGCTTGGAAAATTTGATTGGAAAACAAGGAAAACGACGTGACTAATGGATGATAATGAATTGGAACCAGGAGAGATGTACTTACTTGTGCCTTGATTGCTTGGGGAAGTCTCTCCACCCCTCCTAGCAGTGATTTGAGTGAAATGATAGCCCAGAAATGTCCAAAAACTTGTTGGCACACTTGTAGCTCCTTGTACCTCCAATCCTGCAAACAAGAAAATGAGTTAGTGAGTGAATCTTATGATATCACAAACACCGAATCAAAACCAGCTTACAAACTAGAGAAATCAAGCATATCAATAAAGAAAGTAGCAAAAAAATGAAGACAAGAAGCAAAACAATTTCTTGTGGCAAAACCACCCTTCACTAAAAGCCACCAAGGCACACCGAACGAACTGGTTTCTCAGTATTGCATGCAAAACACTAAATAATAGTTCCTCCAACAAGTAAATCCAACATACACTTAATCAAAGAGGATGGCAAGGATTGAAATTCATCCCCCAAAACATAAGAACACAAGAGATTTGATGCTTGAAGCTTTGGTTTTTATTGTGGTAGCAAACTGTCCCAAAAGTCCTTTACAAAATGCAACTCTCTCTTTTATAGAATGAGAGAGGAGCACAATCCCTAGCCCATAAGGATGAAAGGTTGAGATTAAAATATTCTCAAGCCTCATTAATGGTTGAGATAAATTCACTTTTTAGCTAAGTAGAATGGGTACCCGTACCCGAGGGTAGGGTACGCATACTCGTACTGGATACCTGTTATCACATATATAGTAGCCGGGCTACCATACATTATTTTTCTTATTCCAGTACACTTTTCAGCCAATTCCCTTACATTGAGATGCTGAGATGAGCATCTATTATGGATCATGATTATATTATGGACAACAGTTTTGTTCCCCATGCCATGACTGAGTTTCAGGACACTCAGAGAGATGACTGATGTAGCCATTTAACCATTTATACAGAGCAGTCAGTATTGCCCAAAGTTACAGCAGCAGTTTCAGAGGACATATGTTGGTTCATGTATTGTGCATTCAGGTATATGACTCAGTAGGTATATTCTTGTGTTATGGTTATATTGCTTTTATATCCATTCTTGTAGCATGTCTCAGCATTTAGTATCATGATCTGGCGATCATATAGATATGTGGACCTGGTTGTATCATTATATATACTATAGTCCCCACTCAGACTTAGAAGTTCACTATCCATACTCATTGGTTTTACCCTCCCTAGGGAGAATAGAGGTGATCATTCCCACCATACTTTGGCTTGCTAGTGTTCGTCTCATTATTCACTGTCTTCATCCATCCATTACCTCCTAGTTTGTTCATTTCTTTGACTTACTACTTGACTAGTGGCATGGAGGACCTTCCCCCTCTTTAGCCTCTGTGTTGGATGAGCTTCCCTGTTTCTTGTGTCTCGGCTCTGAGTTGGTGACAAAACTTTCCCTTGGTGAGTTGGATTGTAGTCCTAAATCATTATGGTTGGTTGTCCCGATGTTTGGCACTGGTACAAAGTCCCCCTAGTCACTTAAGATGTGTTAGCTAAAACTGAAAGCTCATGTACTACTTATGGAAACTTATGTAAATTCGCCCATGGAAATTGTAAACTCTAGAATGTGTTTCTCAACACACGTGAGTAAAGGGCAAGAGCAATGAAACGCTATAAATACTCCTTTAAGAGTATAAGAAAGGTCTAAAAAATCAATGGTTCTTAAACTCTATATCTAAACGATTGTTGACCTTATGTATATGTATGAACATGCCCTGGATGCAAGCTGCAATTAGTTGTGCTTCTTAGCACACCTGAGATCCGAAGGGTTATGTAGGCCAAAAAGGCCATAAAGTGAAATCAATGGATCCTAATGAACTTGGATCATCTTAAAAAAGTAGACATGATGCCTAAGTTGAATAAGCACTCTTTAAACAACTTACCCATCTGTGAGACACTGCCATCCGTTGTGTTACTGCTTGTCCAGCATATGCTAGAGTGTGTATTCCCTTTTCACTTCCAAAGTGTCACAATTGTCAAAAAAGTAGTCAACCCTCAGCCTAGCCTTTTAATTTTTAGCCTTCACCCTTCACTAGCAAATTGATCACATCTATGAAGTGAGTATGGTCCTGAAAGTCTAGTCTAAGTCATAAATAATATTGAAGACCTTTTATAAATTGGATTTAGATCACCAGTGAAATGATTACTTCTTGTTATAATTGTTACTTGAATGAATTGTAGAGCATGCTTTAACCTTTGACACTTGAAGCAGTTTTGATGATACCTTGAGTTATATTTTGGTCATGTTGACTTGGTCAAGCCTAGTTTGACCAAAAGTCAACCATAGGACATGAGGTGGCAGACCTCAAATGATGCAGAGATATGATATATGGTCTGCTACAGGTCACTAGATGGTTCTATGCAGTGGTTTCAGGCTTATGATGATGATTAGTGTTTTTCAGCACTTTTACAGATTATTATTATTTGGTCTGTCGAATATGTTGGATATTTTATAGGATCATGCAGAGATCCATATGGTGTATGAGTACACACCTTAGATGGATTTGGGCTCTTTGAGTCCAATAAGACAGTCTGTTTTCAGTTTCGGGCAGTTACAGTGATTTTTAGCCTCAGTTGGCTATCCTAGTGCAGTTTTGGCCGGTCAGATGGGCTGTCAGAGCAGTGATGAGATTTGATTGGTTCACCTAGGGCGCTGTGCATGGTGGGGGTGGTCCAGCCACTTGATATTACCATATTACCCCCCTCCTAGAGAGCCTGGTGGGCTCACCTTGACATCGCAGGCACTCCAGGAGGCAGTTTGGGCAGTTTCACACTTCCCAAGAAAAATTAAAAATTGCAAAAATGGCTACTGAGGGATTCGATTTGGGCTACTAAGGTAAGGGATTGGCATGGGATGATGTTTGATGATGAGTGGGATGTCTTCCACACCTTCTCCAGCAGTTTCAACTTCTAGTGGGACCCACACCCATCACTCCGGCATTTTATATGGATTTCTGGAGCCTCCTAAGGCTCACGACTTTTCCAGAGGGGCACGATTTGGTGCTTAGGGCATTATTTTATTGATATTGTGCCATGGGGATTGACCAAGGGTGTTAGAAATTACCCCTTGAACCCAGTGCCATGGGGATTGACCAAGGGTGTTAGAAATTACCCCTTGAACCCACCATGAGCTAGATCTTATATTTTATCATTGACATTTGGTGGGACCCCCTCTCCTAGGGCGATTTGGTCCATTGATGTATTATTTTATTATTGATCCATGTACTTTTATGTTGAGCTCATCTCGACCATTGATTAGATCACGTTGATCTTTTAATCTTAGCCATCCATTCAAAAGGTGGTTAGGGTTTTGGTGTCTCTCCATCCTATTTAAAGGAGAGAGCTCCTCATTGTAAAGGGACTTTTGGCTCTGGATTATTGGAATAGAAAAATACTATTGCATCTACTTGTTGTGTTGTGGTGAATGCTTTTGGAATTCGACTGTTTGTTCTTCCTTTGCACTAGGTTATTGGAGATTATCTTGCTATCTTTTTGTCCATGTGTTTTTCATCTACAGGTGAAGGCCGAATTGATTCAAGGAGGACGCATTGGTAGGGGAAGACTCTCCCTGCTTCTTCTTTGGGTTTCTTCGTCGGTAACAGGGAGTATTACTGTCTTAGTACCTTCTACTTCATGTTATCATTTGCTATTTGCTTGTATTTCCTCCATGCTTGATCATTCTGATTGGATCGACTTCCTTGGTTTGACAGGTAGAGGAGGGCACGTGTGGACTAGGGCATCACTTCAAGGCAAGAGAAATCGAAGATCTCCCATTTAATCTTTGCGGGAACATTCCTCAACAACATGGCAACATCATCCATCACTCAAGTATGATCTCAAGGTAAATTTCTCATTCCATGATCTATCCATTTGTCTAAGTCATTAAAACCCTCATTGATTTAAACCCTCATTTTTCCCTTTTCTTAGATCTACTTGGATCTAGCAAGCTTTTGGGTAAGATATTGAAAACCCACCTCTATAGCATCCACGGCAATTCGGATCTATAGTTTGGTGTGGATTGGCTTCCATTTGACCCTTTTCCCAAGGCACATTAGCCTCTCCAAGGGAGGTCGCACTCCTTGAGGGAAGCTATTGGGGCTAGTTCCAAGACGTGGGTAGGTGAGATCCCGCTTGATTTGCATTCCTTTCACTTGATAACCTACCCCTAGTACCTCACTTCTTTGATTTTTTACCTTGTGGGCCCCATTCCTCATTTTGAGGGTTGTGCCCCACTTGGGTCATTGGGTGATGTACTTTCAATCTCAGATCTACTGATATCTAGCCATTAGATGCCCTTGATCTTCAAAACCCACCTTGCTTTTCACCTTGACAACCCCGATCTACATTTTGGTGGACATCCGACTCCATATGCCCCAATTTCCAAGACACTGATCCTCTCCAAGCCCTCACGACTTTACTGGGTTGTCAGATTTCCCTGTGGGTTGATCTCTGTCTGGTTGCTTGCACACTTAGATACTGTCATATCCCTTCATCAAGCATAGCTAGAAAGCCCTAACTGTCAGATCTACGTTTTGAGACACTTTCCTTGTTTTAAGGGTCACGTTTCCCAAGGCAGTTGATTTTGACCTTTTGAAACTAGCTTTGAATCCAGGAATCATACTTAATCATAGAATCACAGTGTGTTATCTTTCCTTATCATATCACACCTTTCCTAAGCCTCCACAGTGGTCCTACTTCCTTAATTCTAGGGTTCCATACCTATCACCCTACGTACTTCATTAGATTGATTTGATCTGGTGATTGGGTTGATCTCTCATATCGAGAGTAGATATGGGTCTCCCCCTTGCTATCTTGGCTTTGATAGCTAAAGCGAAGAGTGCCTTGGTTGGCGTGACAACCATCCATTTGGGAACTAGGGCTCTCTTGGTTCACCACTTTAGTTGCCTGTCCCCTCTACCATCCACCTTGGATCCATCTGTAGGGGCAACTACAAGATTGGTGATAACAATACCCATACCCACGAACCGGATACCTCGTATGCACATACCTTGTCGTACCCTGACGTATCCAAAACTTGGCCAAAGTACCCGATACGTTTGTCACGGATTCAGGGGACGTTGATTGCAGAGGGGATGAGGTACCCCTGTTTTGGGGATGCCTAGAGAACACTTTGGTACAAGCCCAACTAGTTTTGTACTTTGTCATTAAAGTCAGTAATATTAAATTCTTATGGTAAAAGTGACATTCTCCTTATCTTTCATTTTCTATCATTTGACTCAAATTTTAACATTACCATTAATTGTTTGAGGATGTTTGAGAGTGGTTCCAACCTCATTGGACTTAATGTGGAAAAAGTAGAATTTTAGATCCCATTCATAATTAAATAGACTTAACAGTTTTTAGGATTTCAGGATTGCAATGTCTCCACTGGATTCTATCATGTATAAGGGTATGGGATTGGCATTTAATCAAGCACAGCAACCTCTCTATGTAACTTGATGTTTGTGGTGCTTATTATTGAACTCCTATGTTATGACTGTTATCGCATACATAATAGCTAGGCTACCATGTCAGTAGAGCAGATATCTGCACTTTTCTGAGCTTTGCCTTTACACTTATTCAGTGAGATCAGCTATGATGAGCAGCATTATTTATGATCACTCACACATTAGAGCATCTTTGTATCAGACATTTAGTAGACCTTATGCCAAGGCTGAGCCTTGAGACCTCAGATTTGATGACCGATATGACCTTTTGTTCCATACAGTTGCAGTGCAGTTTTCAGAGTGTCAGATATAGTGTTCCTAGTGGTTATAGATGGTTCAGATTACAAATGTTGATATATGACCCAGTATATATGTGATGTGCATTCATGTTATTACCTTGTTGTTTAGGTCATTTTGATAGCACTGACTTGGTATATGACAATTATGATCTGGCAGTGTATTGATGTTAAAATGAAATTGGTTGTTATGGATTATACATATTGATTGTATTACTGACATCTGGAGACTCTTGTTTTATACTTGTTGGTATTTACCTTCATATGAATGTGAACTTGATCATTTAGTGTCTTTCTGACCTGCTAGCTTAGGCACCATTTTCACTTGTCTCCATCCTTCCAATTGTCCTTTCCCCCTTTATTGGTTTTCTCCTTGACTTACACCTTGACTTGTGATATGGAGGCGCTCCCCGCTTCTGCCTCTGTGTTGGACTTGCATCCATGTTTATTTTGTGTCTCAGCTCTGAGTTGGCAACAAAACTTGCCTTTGGTAAGTTGGGATTTATGCCTTTATCACTCTAGTCGGTTGCCCCGATGTGTGGTTTAGATTTGTGGAAGTCCCCCTAATTGCTTGAGTTGTGTTGGCTAAAACCTGAAGCAAAATTGTACTACATATGGAAATTATTGTTATATCTTGTACAGACCAATGAAAAGGGCTATGAAATTGAAATGAAATTCAAATGCTATGAAATGTAAATGCATCCCGAATGTAAACTGCGATTAGTTGTGCTTATCAGCACATGTAAAATCCCAGAGGGGTGATATCAGGCCTAAAAATCAATGGACAAATGTATGCTAAATCTAAAGATTGTTGGCCATGAAATCATAAATGTAATGAAATGAAAGGTCCTAAAAAGCAGTGGCTAAATGTATGCGAAATCTAAAGACTGCTGACCGTATGTGAAACTTTCCTCATTGAGCCTGTGGGTTATGATATGAGATGGAGCAAGGGACAAATAATTCTAAGTGTCCCCTAGAACCTCAAGTTACAGTTAGCCGGGCACCTAGTTCACGACAGTTCTAGTAGTAGACAGTTTTTGCCAAGGTTGAATAAGCACTTGTCTAAACAACTTATCCATTTGTGAGACACCGCCATTCCTTGTGTATTCCTTGTCCAACACATGCTTAAGTGTGTAACACCATGTCCTTCATCGAAAGTATCACAGTGTCAAGTCAGGCAAGTCATCCCTTTCAGCCTAGCCTGGTGTCTTTAGCCTTCACCCTTCGCTAGCAATTTGATCATGTTTACAAACAAGTGTATTCTTGAGATTTTGCTTGGAAGTAAATTATTTAACTAACCATTATTATTTATTAGCTGCCAGTGAAATGATGCTTAATACATTAGAGTCTTGCTATGAAAATGATTTAGAGCATGTCTTAACTATTCGCACTTACAGCAGCTTGGCTTCTTCAGCCAGGGTCATTTTTTATCAGTTTGATCAGTCAAACCTAGTTTGACCAATGTCAACCTTGGGATCCATGATGAGATGGACCATTTGTATTATATGATATTGGTCTATGGTCCTTTATATACCTTATGATGATTCCATATGGTGGGCACAGGCTTCAGATGATGATTGATGCAGTTTTTCATGATTATTATTATTTCTAGATCATCATATTTTTACTTGTCTGGGTATGGTGGACCCTACAGATGATCCTACAAGTTATCAAGAGGTGTATGAGTACTCATCCCTAGTGGATATGAGCCTTCTGGATTCATTGAGACACTTATCTTTCAGTTTCAGGAACTCCCAGGCAGGTTATGAGCAGTTTTCCACCTGTTGACTAGTTTGGCCATGCCGATATGGCCTGTCCAGCTTGATGAGTGGAGGACAATCGTTGCCTAGGGCGCTACAGGGGAAGGGGGTGGTCCAACCACTTGTTATTACCATATTACCCCCCTTTCGGACATGATGGCACAGTTAGTTTGAGAACGCAGGCACCAGACAGTCAATTATGGGCAGTTTCAGGGTTTTCAGGAGGATAAAAAATTGGAATAAAAAGGTCATAAAGGAATTTGATTTGGGCAATTGAGGCAAGGTTTTGGCATGAGGTCTGCTATGAGGTCATCTATGGTGTATCCCACTCCTTCCAGATCAGTTTGCAACAGTTAGTGGGGTCCACACTGTCAGCAAGATGTCTTTTGATGTATTTTTCTCTCAGATTTGGGGGGACATGATTTGATCATTTGTGTATTTGGACATGTCATTGAGTCTCATGTTATATTATTGTGCCATGGGGTGATGCTAGTGAAGTGAATAATACCTCCTAGCCCCACCATGTGTTCCTAGTCACTTGTCTTAGCCATCTTATGTGGCAGACACATGTATTAGCCTCCCTTAGTCATGATGTCATCCCCCCTAGGGTCTTTTTAGCCATGACGTCATCCCTTTAGTGAGTGATCCGTGTCTTATATTGTATTGGCTCATCTTAGCCATTGATTATATTGTTGTATCTTTTGATCTCAACCACTCATTCATAAAGTGGTTAGGGTTTTGGTCTCTCTCCTCCTATTTAAGGAAGAGACCCCCTATTGTAAAGGCATCTAGAGATTTTTGGCTCTTGGCTATTGGAATAAAATTCTATCTTTTGGAGCAATGCTTGGATCTTGAAGTGGATGTTTGGTTGTGATGATTGTAAATGTTTTTTCCATTGCACTGGAGGATATCTTGTAGCTATCTTGCATCTTTTGCCATTTTTTTATTTATAGGTGAAGAAGACGTCTTGGGAGGAATGTGCATTGGTGGGCCGGCTTGCCCTGCAACTTTCTTTCAAATCGTGGATCAAACAGGGAGTGGTTTTGTCTTTGTACCAATCATTCTTTGTCATCTATCTCTAGCTTGTATCTACCCTTGTCTTGTTTGACTGATTGAGTTTTGTCTCCTTGGTTTTGACAGGTACAGAGGGACAAATTGTTTTGGCAAGAGGGTTTCAAAATCCTCCATTTGATCTTTGGGAAAGTAATCCTCATCACAATCGGCATTCACCTCATTATCCAGGTACGCTTGAAAGGTTAGTATTTTTCCTCCTTAGCTTATCCATTATTTCTAGATCTCAAAACCCTAAACTTCAAAACCCTTGTATTTTTTATTTTTCAGATCTATGGAGATCTAGCAACTTGTTGGGCTTAATAATTAAAACCCACCTCTACATTAGTCACAACATTCACGATCTATAATTTGATGGACATCCGACTCCATTTGCCCCTTCATCTTAGGCACTAGTCCTCCTTGAGGCAAGTCGCACTCCTTGGGTAGATGGTCTTTTGCTAGATCCCACACGTGGGTATTTCCAATTCTTCATTCATCCATTAGATCCACTCATTTGCAAACCCCCTAGTGCCTCTCTTCTTTGATTTTCACCTTGTGGGCCCCATTTGGACCAACTTCCTTATTTTAAGGGTGGGCCCCACTTGGACCAACTTCCTTATTTTAAGGGTGGGCCCCACTTGGATCTATTATTTGGGCACTAGATCTATCTAGATCTATTATCTTAACCCCATAGGTGGCCTTCATCTCTCCTTGGTTGAATATTTATCTTGCCTTAAGCCTCTTCAACCAAGCCCTAACTCATTGGGCCCACCTATCCATCCTAGATCTAGATCTAATCTTGATCTTCCTCTTATCATCATCACGTATCCCTAGGAGTTCTTGATTTGATTCGCTAGCATTCATTGGCTAAGTTAGGGTCTCCCCCTTGGTCTTGCTTAGGCTTGATCTAAAGTGAAGAGTGCCTCGGTTAACGTGACACCCATCTTGCATTGGGAACCGTGGCATTTCTTAGGTCACCTCTTTAGTTGTCTACACCTCTACCGTCCTGGATAGGATACCTTTAGAGACAACTACAAGTTGTGTGATAACAATGACCTTAACACAAATGTACCCTTCACTCAAGCAAAATCACTTATTAAGCATGGGAAGTTTTTTCTAGCTTATTTTAACACTTGGATTAGGAAGTTTCATCAAAACTATAGGGCGTTGACTAATGTCCTTGGAGGACCAACTTCGAGATTCAAGCTAGAGGCAAGGGCTAGAGCCTAGAGGAAGGGGCATAGGGTGCTATTGATGAATAGGATCCCAATATAGGCAAGGATTTTGATATATAATTATTTGTTGTAACATGAAGCTTTTTGGACTCTATAGCCCATTTAGCCTCTTTGTTTATGTATTTTGGGTCAGATGTGGATTGCAGTTGATGTTTTTTTAGTTGTATGCACCCTTGCTATATACATGATAAACTTTACATATCTGTGCATAATGGTTTGGATTCATATGGATGCACGAGTATATATGTACAGTGAAATTATTTAAATTTCACATGAGAACTTTACATATTTGTGTATAATGGTTTGGATTCATATGGATGAACATGAATATATATGTACAGTGAAAATGATTTAAATTTCTTATGTATTATAATCTATATATATATATAGTACCCTTGACATGCCCAAGTCCCATGTTTCAAAAAGTGGCATCCCCGCCCCTGCACCCGTCCCCGTACCTGTCCTCGTACCCAAGTTTCCTGGCAACTTAGCTTTTACAAAATTGTTGGAAAATGCACATCAGGTGAGGGGGGCGAATTACCTCTATGAGCCCATGTTACATAAATAAAATTACATTGAGATAACTTGTTGCTGAGTTTGGGTGACTAGGGAGTCCCCTTGGCATACACTATCAAAACATAGGAAGAGATACTTGCAAAAACATGAAGTTAATTCCCTTAGTGCACCCCCTTGGAGAAGAATGTGCCTCCACTCAAGGTGGGTACTTGTTGGGCCCACATACTATGCCATACGAGAAATTTGAGATTTGGGTATTGTTCAAAAAATGATTGTACAAGGACCCAAGTTGCCACTTTGTCTTCAAAACTGCTCATTTCTTACTTGATTAATTCATTTTTAGAATTAGTAAATTTTTAAATCAAACCCTAGAAAAGTCTGTTAATAATTCCCATTAATTCATTGGAGGTGAATTCTTGCCCAAATCACTTCAATTTTGACTTAGATGGATTCCTTGATGCTTTGACATTTTGTACCAATCAAATCCATGCCCAAAACCAATTTGAATTCTTCAATAAATTGCTGCTCCAAATAATTAATCTTCAACGTATGCTTTTTAAGCTTTAACTTCAGAAAATTCCATTATTAAAGCCAATTAATTCAATTCAACTGAAAATGATTCTTGGAGGGGTCCAATTGGCCTCCAAAGGTTGAAGCATGATGAGATATGATACATGATGCTCCCATACTACTGTCTAGTCTTGTTTACCAAGTCAAAAAGTAAACAATGGTCAAAATTTTCCAATCAAGTCCAATGATGAAAGGACTCAACCAAAGCCTATAAGAGGATGAAATAACACTTGTAATGATTAGAGCTACAAAAACATACTTTACACAAGTGATACAGGTGAGTCATCACATAGCCTCATCATAGTAAAAATGCATAACATAACATATAGAATGAAGTAAATGTTTTATATTCATTCCACCATCTAGATTACCATCAAGAATATTGCATAGATCATTCTTCTCTTGGGTGAAGTGGATGTTCAAACTCAAAAGGTTAGTCAAGTGAAGGATTGGTCATGGAAGACTTGAGTAACTCAGGAAAAGGGGAAGAAGGGAACTCTGTGACATTCATTAGTCAAGCAGACACAAGGGAGCATGTGTCTCACAAATGGATGATGTGCTAGAGGATGATACCCCTTTGACCTTAACACTGTGACTCAACCCCCCTTACACTTTGACTTTAGCTTTTTTAGGCTCCATCTTGGACTTGTCTTGATTTCTTTCTTGGACTTTTCGTGGACTTTTCTTGTACTTTTCTTTTTATAAGACCTTGGCCTTTTCATTTTTCTTTTTAGGCCCATGCAAGTTTAGACTTGCTTCTTTTTTCTTTCTTTGCTTGATCTTCATTTTTTACTTGGCCTTCTTGTGCTTTCTTCATGTAGGTACAAGGAGTTTTGGACTGGGAGCTGCTTCATGTGCCCTTTTTGAGGCACTAAAGAGGGAAAGAAGCCTTTCATGCTTCAGGACTAGGAAGTGCATCTCTAGCAACTGGCCAACCTTATCTCAAGGCCAAACATCAGGGGCAATTGACGAGAAGCACATGGGGTCGGAAGGCGATAATCCTAGCTCACAGCCAAACATCAAGGGTAACTGACAAGAACCACAGAACTTCGGAGAATTTTGTCACACACATCAAAGTCGAGACACTAAGGGATAACATGTAGGCCATCCTAATAAAGAGGTCACAAGAGGGGAGGTCCTAAGTCACTCAATCAAATCCATATCAATGGGTTTAAAGCAAGAAGAGGTGACATGGGATGGAGGATGAGAAGGCCAGTGATGGAGCCAAGAGGAAGGGTATGATCCATGCAATAATCAAGAGGTTATACTAAATAATGGTATGTGCATAAAACAAATACTACTATATAGTATACTATGCATCAATCCCACTCGCCATGCTCATCAAAAGTCACAAGTGTAAAGTAGAATTTACAAACACTCAATACATCAATCAATAAAAACCATATAATCCATAAGTATATCCTTTAGGCATGCATATGATACAATAACTAAAATGACAAGGAACCATCATAAGGAAACCACATGGGAATTGATACATAAATCTCAAAGATCTCATAGGCATCATTGCTTTGACACATCTTCCCTGCTCAATACAAAAATGATCTAGCCCCGCTCTGCTCTGCAAAAATCTATGCCAAAAATCTCCATACAGAAACTAGTATAACAATGCTCACACCCTATCAATGACACCTAAGTTCCACTAACCTTTGGGTGTGAGACTTCACATGCCCCTAATGGTCATGTGGGTGCAAATAAGTATAACCAACTAAAGCAAACAAATCCTCCATATGATAAGAAAATGATGGGTCTGAGAGGAATTCTTCTACTGTAGAAGAAGCATGCTGGAAATTAGTAGGCGCCACCTATTGTTGTCTTTTCTCCACATGTTTCTCTTCATATGGTGTAGAAGACTCATTAAAAGGATGGAAATAGTTGTCTTCCCAAAATTTATAACTATCCATATACCAATCCTCCTAAGCATCTTCTAAATAATACCATGCATAGCTTTCTTGGTTATACTCTTCAATGATGAAAGTATATGTGGTATGGATAACACAAGCCTCATTCAATTTACTCATGTCCTCCTTAAGTTTACTCATTAGTTGTTGAATAGATTTTGAATTTGCAGTCAGAGATTGAAAAGATTTTTTCACCACCATATGTTCCTCCCGTGGCAGGTTCCACACGCCCCCTTTCCATCCTTCAATTCCATGAGGGTTTGAGAGTGGAATTTTGAAAGGGTTGTAGCGTACCTGAGATTGACTAGAAATATGCAGTGTTCCACCAAGTTTTCGGGATGCAAGAGTGAGGAAATGCGCATTGGAGACGTCTGGAGACCACCCCCAAATTTTAGGAAAATTTAGGGGACGGGAGGATGTTGAGGTCTTTAAAATTATTAAAAATATATAATTTATATAAAGTCAAACATATTAACTTGTAAAATCCTCATCCTATCACCATTTACATTCTAAAACTTAAAAGTAAATAGTAAATTCATCATTGTAAACATGGTTGTCAGTTCATCATTGATTCGTGAATCATTTATCATTTGAGTATTTGAATTTCACATTGATAAATTCTAAATTTATAATACATGCACATCTTCCATTATAACTTTGAATCATAGGCATAAACAATAGATGAAAATTTAAAATATTAAAATCATAAAACTGAATTATAGACATGTCACATAAACCTATCTTAAACACCTTCAAATTTAAAGAGTCAAAAGAGTGATGAGTCAAAGACTCAATCTGAGGTCATCAATGACAGTACATACTTCTAGAGTCAAAAGTTAAATTGAAAGCTAACAATGGACAATAATCACTGAAAATAAAAGTAGCGAAAAGAAAGTTGAAATTGTCAAAAGAGCATCAAGGAGATAGTTCCATGGACTTGTCCTCCTCGTGCATCCGCTGCATGGGAGTGTCACTATCTGAGTCAGAGTCACTCTCATGAGTGATCAATGGCACACCAACCAAACCATGCTCCAACCTTCATAGTTCAAACCCCTTGCTCCAACCTTCAATCCCCCTACTCCAACCTTCAAGCAATGAAATCTCTCTTTCCTTGGCTAATCGCTCCCTTCCTTTTGCAAGTCGGTCCTCTCTTCTTCATTGCCGACTGCTTATCTCCAAGGAAATCCATTTGCATAAGATAAATGTGAGAATGTGAGAATAAGGGATGGGTTGGGCTTTTAAGAGAGGGGTTGGGTGGGGTAGCCTTTAGGTTTATTAGTTTAATGTTTTATTTTTTATTTTTTAAGTTATTAAAAAATTATTTGAAAATCGCATGTGGGTGTCTGAGTGTCCTCCTTTTCGTGAAGGGGCACCCAGACACCCCCACCTCTCCGGGATGTTCCTTGTGTATTCCTTGAGTTTCCGGAAAAAGGGGACATGAGGAAACGTTTCCCCAAGGAGTCCCCAAGCCCCCAAGGCGTGGGAAATGAGGGGAGTGCACCCTTGGCCTTGGGGGACGTGTCCTTATGGAACACTGGAAATATGTCATATAATAATATGCCATACGAAAGCCCTAAAATGCTCTCTCCAGTGGCGTTGATCTGGTTACAATTGGATCACCATATCAAAAGTTGTGTCTTCTACAAGACCCGTGGTTGTCACCCGAAACCCTTAAAAAGAGCAGATTTCATATTGCATATCTCCTTTGTCCGGACTCCAATGTGAGTGATTTATTTGAAATTGTGTATTTTTTTTTAGAGGAACTCAAATCTGTAATCAGATTCTGCAAATTCATCCAAAAAATACTCAAAATGGATCCAAGTGTCGCAACCCTCTTTTTTCTTTGAAAAATTACAAAATAGAAAGCGAAAAAAAAATGTTCTTTGTTTTTTGGCCATGGAAAGTGCTATGGTATCTATTGTAGTGTAGCTTAGACCTTAGATCTGAAAATATGAATGCACACACCATAGATCAGAAACTATCCACACTATTATTAATATGGTAACCCTTAGGGTAAGGCAACACCTTACACTTGATCCTTTTGTGGAAGGATCCACTCCTATTCACTTGCTTCTTTGAGGGGGCAACCTCCTATGAGCTAAGCTCCACATAGAATATTCTTCCACACTCCTCACAAGGAGGAATCCATCCATATTTATAGATCACAAGACAACTTTAACCCTAACAACCTTCTAGCTCTAACTACCTAGTGGACCTTCTTTAATGAGGCCCTATTATATTTATTCACTGATAGCTACTATAGTGGCCCTTATTTAATTATAACAAACATAGTGGACCTAGTCCACTTTACATTGAATAGCCTCCACTATTACTCTAATGGGCCCTTAGGCCCCCTATTACACCCCTAGGAAGGGTCATAACATTTTTGATCTTACAAGTGTTTTTAGCTTTTACTTTTAAGTTTTCTCACACAATTCTGATTTCAAGCCGAACGTTTTTTGTAAAACATAGGGCACCTATAACCATTGAGTGTTACTTATTGATCATTTAGTTTTCCTTGCATGAAGCATATCCCTAAACCTCTGAAATTTGTCCTTGCTTAATGCCTTCTTGAAGGTGCCTGCTAGCTGATCTTTCGTCTTAAATATAACATTTCAATGTTTTGTCTTTTACTTGCTATCTGATTTTTCCTCGGATCTTTACTTGCTATCTGATTTACTAGTTATGGATCAAAGTATGATTGGTTCTAGCTTGAAATACATTATTTTCTTTGAGTTGAATTAACACTTCAGTTTTCACAAAAGAGAGATGTGGCTTGAGCTTGTTGAAGGTTCCTGTCACTGAGAACCATCCTGAGCTATATTGCTTTACAAGCTGAACTTACTGCTACTTGGTACTATGCTTCTGTGGAAGACAATATAACAACCAGTTTATCCTTACAACTTAGTAAGTTGTGGTAGTTTTTCTTTAATCAACACAACCTACTCAATCTAGACGGTTTGCCAAACCATCTTGAAGATATCACTATGGACACAGTCAAGACCATAAGACATAATCCCCTTGACATAGCTCAGGAATCCTTTTGTTGCCTTCAGTGTACATCTTTAGGACATGCCATGAATTGTGAAAAAAATTCAACATAACTCAGATCTGGCCTGGTAGTGGTAAGGTAGATCAGACTCCCTACCAGGCTAGATTTTAGGTAAGTTGTTAAAACAATTTCAACAACATTACTCAGATCTGGTCTCATAGTGGAAAGTTAGATCAGACTCGCTGCCAGTTGCCTTTAATAATGTTGTATCCATGAACTTTGAGTCTTCAATAGTTGATAACTCCCTCCTTGTTTCATTAGGAGTTGCCACTAACAAGCAACCATATTAAACTTTTCAGTATCTCCAATGCATATTTAGTATGCCATATTTCCACTTATAGAAAATAATGAAACAGAGGCTTAATTATATCATTTTAAAGGTTTCATGCAGCTCACCTTCATGTTACTCCATCAATTTTCTGTTGTACCCTGTAATGATGAGGTTGTCAACATTTAAAGCTACCTTCCCCCAAAAAATGAAAAGGTATGAAATTTGCTGGGTGTGCAAGTTACCCTTTCTAACATCAAACCTGTCCTCTACAAAACAGCTAGGCACCAAGTCAGAATTCTATACAAACTACAAAGTCAGACCAATGTAACTTAGGATCAGTCCCATGTAATTCAAGTCTTTCCTCTGAAGTGCAAGATTAGAGTCAGACCCCTTCAACACAGAACTAGATCTCTGCCACACAAGATCAGACCCCTGCAATGCTTTTGGGCAGAAATAGATCAATGCATCTCCAATTAGATCTCTAATGCTAAATCAGCCCTTTTTTAATGCAAAATCAGACCCCTTAAGTATTGGCATTGGGCAATGTGTTGCCTTTTCTGTTATATTCCGTGTTTGGTGAGGAAGTCATTCTGGCCAGCCTCTGGCCCTTAAATCCAACACTCGATATAAAATAAATGTTTTCATAATGTAATATAAGAAGCATTTTCCAAAAAAAATATTATGGCGATTCATGGTATATGTTGGACTTGAAATGCAGAAAAAAAGGGTCAACTGGACTGATACAGAAAGAGAACAGTAAATTGCACAGCTAAAAAATTTAAAAATTGATAATAATTTTCATCAATAATTTTGAAGTTCCTCCCAAGAAAACCATGTTTACAACAAAACTTTAATGCTTATCATCCCAAAACCATATTGCATAAATATTGACCAAAACAAATCTTTGTTTTAAGCCCTGGTTCGAAGTCTGATCTGGTAGTGGTCTAACAGCAAGCAGCAAGGTGATCAGGCTTCTATTAATGTTGAGACCTGGGTTCAAAACCCTCTGTGGGTGTGGCTAATATGTCCTTGTAAATATAAGAAGTATTATACAAAATAAAAATATAAGTCTGGTCTGGTCAATGGAACTGTTGACTGACTTGGTCATTTTTCAGTCATTTTAACATGGTCCACAGAAGAAAGGAAAAAAGGCATAGATCCGTCTTAACTTGAATCTTTTCAGCACCGAGAGGTTTGCACTGGACTGTTTTAAATCCATCTTGGTGCTTAATAGATCTGGGGTTCACATGAATCTATGCTAGTTAGGCTTTTCCCATGTGACCAGTAAAAAACAACCCACTTTTGCATAAATATAAATGTATACCTATAGATGTGATTCCTTCCATCTATAACGTGTTATTAGATAGATGTCCAGATTAAATGGTTTGAATCCTATTTGTCATGTTTTTCTTATCTTTCTTCCCTTTCTGTATTTGGCATGAAAATTTGAAGACTGTAGATGTCTGATTTAAAAACTCCTAATTGATGCCATAACTTCTATACAAGGCCATTTGATGTTGCATAAGTTTAGAAATAAAATTTACAGAATTCTGTTTCATCGACCATGTTTCCCATTTCTTGTGACTATGATTTCAATAATCATTCAGTGTTGTATAAAATAAATATTTCAGAAGGCATAGTGTGGTTATGGATTTGTAAATCAAGTGAGCATAGATATGCTTTTTCTGCCAAAAAAGTTCTGATGTTTTTCAGACCTAAGTCAGTCATGTTGAGCTTTGAAGATAATCTTTCAATATCTATGTAATAGAATATATACCTTTTGTTTTACAGGTCGGTAGCGATGACGGTGGCTGGAGTTCAATTCAGAGTTTTGTATCCTCAGATAAAGATTCAGTTGAAACTGTCGCCTTCCTTTTTGGTGATATGGGAGTCTCGGTACCGTACAGAACTTTTCTCTGGACCCAGGAAGAGAGCAAGCTTACAGTCAAATGGCTGAAGCGTGACCTTGAAGAACTTGGGGATAAAGCTACATTTATTTCTCATATTGGTGATATCAGCTATGCCAGAGGCTATGCATGGCTATGGGATGCATTCTTTACGCAGATTGAGCCTCTTGCATCCAAGGTTCCTTTTCATGTATGTATAGGGAATCATGAGTATGACTGGCCATTACAACCATGGAAACCTGAATGGGCAGCCACAGTGTATGGAACTGATGGAGGTGGTGAATGTGGGGTCCCTTACAGCCTTAAGTTTCAGATGCCGGGTAATTCTTCTTTTCCCACTGGAAACGCTGCCCCATCAACTAAAAATCTCTACTATTCATTTGACTTGGGAGTCGTACATTTCTTGTATATGTCCACTGAAACTAATTTTTTACGAGGAAGTGATCAATATGCTTTCATAGAGCAAGACTTGAAAAAGGTTGATAGAAACAAGACTCCGTTTGTAGTGTTTCAAGGTCACCGTCCCATGTATACCACTAACTATGAACTCAGTGATGCACCCATACGGGAAAAATTGATGGAGCACATAGAGCCCCTTTTGGTTAAGTATGGAGTCAACCTTGTCTTATGGGGCCATGTTCACAAGTATGAGAGGTTTTGTCCACTGAAAAATTTCTCATGTGGAAGCATGGACAGTGAAGCTGATCTTCCAATACATGTTGTAATCGGAATGGCTGGACAAGACTGGCAACCAAAATGGGAACCTAGGCCTGATCACCCAACAGATCCCATCTTTCCACAACCTGTTAGATCTCTTTACCGAAGCAGTGAGTTTGGTTATACAAGACTATACGCAACAAGGGAATCATTGACACTTTCCTATATTGGGAATCATGATGGACAGGTCCACGATGTTTTAGAAATCCGTTTGAAAGGTGTCAAAAAGGCATTTTCCAGCGACGTTTGGTTTTTGATGGCAGGCGGCTTAGTCCTAGTTGGATATTTAGTCGGTTTCTACTCGGAAAGACAACGAGCTCAATGGAGAGGACTGAAAAGTGTCGAACATTGATAGTTAGGACGGAAGACAGAAGCCATTAATGAAAACCGATTTTAGTGATGGATACTTATTTATAATTTAGAAGAGAAACGTGTTCAGACCTATGAATTCTAATGCATACCATTCCATAAAAGCATGGAAGATAAAAGAAACTATTATTAATATCCAAAAATCAAAGCAATTAGTAGACTCCAAATATTTGCATGGTTGTAACAGCAGCAGAGGAAATCAAGTTAGTATGCCAGGCTGAACCATTTATATAGGATTCTCTTAGCAATATATCTGGGACCGGTCCTGTTATGTAAAACTATATAGAATCTACATGAGATTTAATTTTTTATGGGGTTCTATTCTATTCAATGGGCATGATCATTGATGTAAATAATTGGTAGCAACGATTGCGTTATTTATAAAGGGTTTATGATTTAAGTGGGTCTCGTCTCTTATGTAGGAGCTAATTTTGCACTTTTCATGCCAAGTAAAACCTTCGAAAGTCTGCTACAGATTCTGTCTGTTACTGTGAGAGTTTTTTTGTCCCAGTTATGGTGGCGCAGTTGGTTAAGAACCCAAGCTGCTATGCTCCAAATCTGAGTTCAAAAGTCCCCCACCTTAAAAGTTTTTTATTTTATTCTGTTTACATTCTTCTTGAGCGGAGCTAGATAAGGCCTTCCACTTTGGGAGTTGATGGTCTCTCCATCATTGAGTTTAAACGAGGAACTGATCTTGAGTCTGTTGTTCCTTTCATTCCAACTTTATACTGTGCAGTCATTATTTCTTTTAAAGAATAGAGTCTACCTCCAATGCATTGAAGAATTTAGTATGTCGTCTTCTTTGGTGCATCCTTCATAAGGATCCAGCATTGAAAGTTCATAAACTTAGTTGATGTACGAGAGCTGATTTCCTTTCAAAGTAGGGTCTGTGCCTCATGGAAGGCATACTACATTTCAAAAGATTCTGCTCAAATCTATTGGTAGAGGAGGGCCATTATAGGATTTTCTAGTTCCAGTTTTTCCATAGACATTTTCCTATATTTGGTTATTTTGGACTGATATGCTTTATTTATGATATATCATGTCAAAAGTACTATCAACTTTTATTTTTTGTAACTAATTATTAGTTTAGTTTGGTGCCTAGCATTTGAGACAATTTTGGAATTATGGTTCCAGATAGTTTAGATAGTTTTTCAGTTACTAGATTCACAGAGACACTAGTCACTTTTGGATTATCAGTCATTATGATCACTATCCGAGGGATAGGTACTCTTTGTAGTTTCTTTGATTCACACTATGAATAGCAAGAATTATTTTTCTTCTGAAAAAAAAAACATTGAAAACTAGATTTAAACCTGTAAATGGAGATTAATGTGAAGAGCCTTTTCTCCTATTTGCTGAATCAATTTGAATGGACTATACATGAGAGGCTTGGATTTTAAATTTTTGCCCTTCAACCTTTCCATTGGGAGATGCAACCATACTTGGCCTCCCACTTGAAACTTGTTATCGACTCATGTTTTATCATGCCTAGCTTTAAACGTTTGTTGAGCTTTCCGTAAGGCTTAATATAATTTTCTAAAGGACAATGTTCCTTAAATCTTAAAGCTTGTGGTTAGCTGGAATTTCTGATATCAAATGTAATTCCCAAACATCTAATACAAATATATTGTTGGAGATTTATATCACTATTTTACAGCTAGGTCAAACATATCCAATGAATTTATCTCAAGTTTTGGGATATTTGGGCTGAATATTCTCAATAATTTTGCGACTCCTATTAACCACATTTATCTATCCATCTATATTTTCCATTAAGCATAGTATTTATCAGTGTGGACAATGTGGTCCAGAATCCTCAGTCCATGTTGGCTTGTGCACTAATCTAGAGGTTTCAAATATAGACCTAGGTTCTTTAGTGGTTCAAGGTTCCAACAAAACCCCTTCTCACCGGCCCTTTCGGCAATAGCCTACGAATAGACTGAGGTCTCACCCATGGTGTAGCTATGGGGGCACTGCGGAATCAGGTTTCCACAGTGAAGTGATGAATTGTTCGGACAGTACTACTGCGCAGTGCACTATCAGACCTGCACTATGAACTCGGGACTGTGCGACGAGAGATTACATCGCGGTCCGCACATCCACAAACTAACCGCTGCGCAACCAGCGCACCCAAGGGCTACGTGGTTCGGCCAGAATACAAATAACAGGACAACGCAACAGAGTTATACGCTTCCTCTTCCAAATGTAACCACTGAATATTTTACTTGACACTTAATCATTCATCTACTGCCTTAGATTAATTAGCCTTATAACGAATGCAAGTAGACGAAACATACATTGTTGCGCGTCGAAGGGTTATACAATTTGAACGTTACATACACATGCGATTATTCAATGAACTGATACTTTCACAGACTCGGATTACTGAGCATTCAACATTCATTTAAGACTTAACATATCATTCACATCTTTCTCCTATGGCGAATACATATAAAAGCATTAACATACCAACTGATAAATGAGAATCCAAGTATCCAATGTAAACAAAGAAACAAATGCAGAAACACAACAATCACACTACACAGTATTTAACGTGGTTCACCCCCCGGATGGAGGCTACGTCCACAAGAACTGTTGTTATATTAGTCTTTGGGAAGGGTACAACAGTTCTTAGTCTGCGCACTTAGCTGCAGACGCTCTTCTCTCTCAATCGGCCTCTGCGCACACAACTTGCAGAGCCATTACAAAATGTTCTTCGACAGATGTTTATCAAATCAATAATAAGAACAATACAAAATGAGAGTATTCAATAATCCAACAACCCTTTCCCATACAAAATATGTCTTATTTATAGATTATGCCTGTAGGTCATGTCTTTACAATCCGTAGGCAAAACCCTTAGGTTTTCAAAAGTGTTACATTTTCTAGCTCATCAGGCTTGCTGGCTTCTGGTAGCGAATATTTCGTCGTGGCCTGCCTCCAACGCATGCCTACGTCGATATCGGCCTTCCTGTCACACGCATGCTAACAGGTCCCTTTCACCGAGTCGTTCTTCCTCTAATGGTCTCGTGCGACTGGTTCAGGTAGTGGTTCTTTCGCGTGTGCGACCAGTCGCTTTCTTTCGTCTTTGCTCCTACCCGCCACTTGGTACTCCTGGAGCATCTTTACCAAAACTAGACCACTGTTGGTCTAACCGGAATCTGTGTCGTCTTCCGTCCAACACTCTGCTTTGTCGGATCCACGTAGACTAGACACACCGCAACACTGTCTCCTCGCAACACTGATCTTCGCAGCTCTTTCGACGCTGCGCTGCGCGCAACTTTGCAACATCCCAAAACTTATACAAAAAATACTTCAACTGAACTGCACTCAGCTCCGCAGTTCCAAAAAATCCTTCTTGTTCAAAATGCCCACTTGGGCCAGGCCCAACAGGCCTTTAACACTTACATGTGGCTTGCCCCCGAGCCACCTGCAACTTCTCCAACCTGTTCCTCCGCCTGCGGAGCTAGCTTCGTAGCAAACTCATTGTATTACTGTGTCCTTCATATCTTGCTTGACTGTATCCAGCATCTCAGGTGTTATCTCATCGTCGATCTGGCCTTCCACCTGTTCTTGATTTTCATGCAATTCCTTTAACTTTTCCTCGATCTCCTGCAAGATCGTGCTGGCGTCCTCCAGTAATGGTTGCGACTTATCGCCCATTTCAGTTTCTTTTCTTTTAAAGCTTGCACTTCTTTCTTTAGCGCATTGATTTCTCTGTACTTCTGAAGCCTATCTCTTGGTAGCAGAACTTTTACTTTTGCATCCAACTGCTCTAGTGCAACTTGCTTATCTTTCACTGCATTCTTTACTTGCAGCAATCACGGGTCTTCTTCGAGGGCAATGAATGCCTTCGACGTTGCTTCCAACAGACTCTGGCACTTAGCCACTTCGGCAGCAATACTTTCTGTTGCGGGCTTTACTTCTTTCGTTCTTAGCTGCTGCTCATCTGGTGGGGTCTGTGGATTGATCTGTTCCTTCAATGCAGCAACGTTAGCCTCATGGAAAATCTCCATGTCTTGCATCTCTGTCTTAAGGGTGTTAACCAGCTCGCCAATCTTAACGACAGTGTCCGCGGGGTCTACCTATACTTTGAATTCTTCAATATTATCTGCGACTGCAGTGATCGTGGATTCTAGTCTTTGTCGACGATCATACTCATCCTGTAGCTCCATAGCTCTCCGTGATCTAGAATCCTCCAATTGTCTATTAGTTGTTTGCAGCTCAACCTGCCCTTTTAGCGCGTCAGTGATTCTCTCATGCATTTCTTCAACAACTTGTAGATGCAAGTAGTGTAACCCAGGCAGTGGTATTTTTTCCAAATCAAGCTCCACACGCTCGACATCCTTCATGCCTAACACTAGTTGTTCTAGCATAGGCAAGCTTACTGTTATCGGATCCTAATGGACGATACGGAACTTCGCAGGGACGGTCATGGTTAACTGCGGCTCCTTCTGCTGCAAAGTTCCTCTTGACTTCCCTTCGGGCTCTGAGTCCCACGGCAGGGGGAATCTTTTGTGGACTTCTTCAATTTTCTCTATAATCCCCTGCAGTGTGTTCAAATTCTTCTGCAGACTTTTCCGAATTGCCTTGTCCTTTTTCTCCTTGTCAGCCATCAGATCTTCCATTGACTCTGTGACCCTCGCGGCGATTGTTTCATAATCCTCATCGTGGAGGACTGCGTCTGACTAGCTCTTATCAGCTTTATGCTTCTTTCGCGCTCCCTTTTTCGGTGCGGAGCTCTCAGGCTCCTTTCTTTTGCCTGTCTCCTTTTCCTTAGTGATAGGACATGGAATAGGTTCGTCCTCGCCGGAGTCGCTTGGGACATCTACAATTTCCACCCTGAACTCGACAGGCCATTCCTTCATGCTATTATCAATATCATCTTCATACATGTGGTAATTCCCTGGGAACCATTCCACGTTCCTCTTCTGTGCTTTGGCTGAAATATGAATACTACGCATGTCAACATAAAAATCAACAATACGAATATACCTACTCGTTACCTGTTTTGTTATCCGGGGGGTAACTATGATTGCGTCGCGCAGCTGGCTATAATATTGGTAGAATACCTCAGCTATCGCGTTATGTCGCTGCGAGTTCAAATTTGCCCAGAGGTTTGCATAACGGGGCCCTCTGCAATTATCGGTATCAGTGATTACGTCGACATAATCCTTCGGCTCCTTCCACTCGACAAAAGCGATCAACACTATGAGCCATGTGAAATGGAAATTTCCTCCATTGATCTGCGTGTCATTTAGTTCCTCCAGGAACTCGTTCAGTAGGTATTGACACCAGTTGAACTGCTCTCCCTCTGCGACCGCGGCGCCAAGCAGTACTGCGCCCGCAGGTACCTCAAGAGGCCTACATTTTTTTAAGATCTTGTCGGCTAGCAGCTGCGTGATGAACCTGTTATCACACCATAGTAGCAGGGCTACTATTCTTGTACAGCAGATATCTGCACATTCCAGAGCTTCATTTATTCCAGAGCATGGCTATATATATTGGATCACTCATGATCAGAGCAGTACATTATTCAGATATTGTATGACCTTGTGTCAAGGCTGAGCCTAGAGAGTTCAGATTTGATGACTGATGTGACCACTTATCCCATTACAGTTTCAGTTCAGTGCCTAGAGATGTACTTCAGCAGTGTTTCAGATGATGCATGATGATTGCTATTATGATGATGTTGTATGATCTATGGATATGTTCTCACTGACTGTGGATTATTAGCTTGTTGATTTAGTCATGATTATAGCATGTGCTTGGTATATTATTCCTGATGTGGCAAACTACTTAAAATGAACTGTAAATCATAAAATGGACAATTGCTTGCACTTTTAGGTCATTTAACAAAACTTACTGGTATCTCACCTTACATAGACATGGTCTTTCCCGACACCAGTTGTCTGCTAGTGTAGTCTCCATACTCACTTATCTCCATCCATACATGACCTTCCTGTTTGACTTTAAACCCTGACTTGTCTCATTTGACTTTCTGATACTGAGGACTTCCCTATTTTTCTACCTCTGTGTTTGGACCACATCCCTGTTTATCTAGTGTCTCGGCTCTAAGTTGGTGACAGAACTTGCCTTTGGTAAGTTGGATTGTAGGCCTAAATCATTCTGGTCGGTTGTCCCGATGTTTGGCATTGGCTCGAACTCCCCCTAGTCACTTGAGATGTTGTTGGCTAAAACTGAAAGCTCATGTTCTACCTGTGGAAACTAAATAAATTCGCCCATGGAAACAAAAAGGGCAAGAGCAATGAAAAGCTAAAAATACTCCTCGAAGAGTATAAGAAAGGTCCAAAAAGCAATAGTTCTTAAAAGCTATATCTAAACAATTGCTGACCTTGTGAATATATAAAAAAACATGCCCTGGATGCAAGCTGCAACTAGTTGTGCTTCTCAGCACATCTGAAATCCGAAGGGTTATGTAGGCCAAAAAGGCCATGGAAATAAATTGAATGATCCTAATGAACTTGGATCAACTTGATGTAGACATGATGCCTAAGTTGAATAAGCACTCTTTAAACAACTTATCCATTTGTGAGGCACAGCCATCCCCCGTGTTCTTTTGTCCAGCACAGAGTTTGTAGCTTCCCCCTTCTCCCAGTCCAAAGTATTTTTGAGTTAAGTTAGACAAGTCAAACCCTTGGCCCAACCTTGCTCCTAGCCTTCATCCTTCACTAGCAGTTTGACCATGTCCAATGGGTAAGTTTGTCATTTGAACTAGGGTGCAAGTAATTTTATATAATCACGGAATATGTTAACTTGATTAATGCCACTGAATGGAATTTATACTTTGAGCTTAGCTATGAAGTGATTAAAGAAGCATTGTCTTAGTCTACTGATGTGATTTATCCTTGATTATATATATTCTTGGGATCCGTGATGATGTGGACCATGTATGATGATTATTGGTGATGATTTATGGTCCCACATGTTTGATGATGATATCATATGATGGACATATGATACAGATGATGTTTGATCCAGTTCAGCAGGTTATTATTATTACAGATCAGCAGATTATACATTGTCCATATATGGTGGACCCTACAGCTGGCCCATTAGGGCAACCCAGGGTGTATGAGTACTCATTCCTAGTGGATTTGGGTCTTCTGGATCCATTGAGACACTTATCTTTCAGTTCCGGGCACTTCTGACAGTGATTGATGCAGTTTTACACTTGTTGACCAGATTTGGGGCTGATTTCCCAGCCTGAGCAGCAGGGGCCCCGAGAGGCCAGTTCACCTAGGGCGCTGATGATGGAGGGGGTGGTCCAGCCACTTGTTATTACCATTTATCCCCCCTCCCGGAGAGCCTGGTGGGCTCAGATGGACAGCGCTAGCACCCTAGGAGGCAGTTTTGGCACTTTCACAGTTCCCGAGGCAGTTAAAAAATGGGATAAAGTGGTCACTGAGGAAATCGATTTGGGCAATTGAGGCAAGGTTTTGGCATTTGGTTTTCACAGAGGTCTTCCAGGTTGATCTCACTATCTTCCAGTCATTTTTCACCATGTGGGTATCTCCAGATTGATCACAGGAGGACATTTACTGCTCGACTGTCATGGATTCTGAGGACAGTTTTGTTCATTATTATTATATTGGACATATTTTTATTATTTCATTGTGCCTTGGGGTGAGCTAGCAAGGATTTATACCTCCTAGCCCCACCATGTGCTTATTTTATCATGTCCTAGTCATCATGAGGTGGATTATTGTACTTTATACCCCTCTTGTGGGATGATGTCACCCTCTATTGTACCATTTAGTGAGGGCGCTATTGTTATGTTGAGTGATCCATGTGATATTATGTTATGGATTCATCTTAGCCATTGATTATGTTGTGAGATCTTTTAATCTCAACCACTCATTTCAAAAAGTGGTTTTGAGATCTAGGGTTTTGGTCTTTATTATCTTATATAAGGAGGAGACCCCCTCATTGTAAAATTCATCTAGAGATTTTTGGCTCTTGGCTCTTGGAATAAAATTTCTATATTTTGGAGTACATGCTTGGATTGGAGTGGATGTTGGTTGTTTCGATTGTAAATGCTATTGTCCATTGCACTGGAGGATCTATTGTAGCTATCTTGCGTATTTGCCATACTTTATTTGCAGGCTGAGAGGGCGACTTTGACAAGTGCGAATTGGTGGGGAGGCTTGCCCTTCAAGCTTGGAAGAAGTCGTTTTGGGTTTGACAGGGAGTGGTTTTGCCTTTGTGTCAACTATTCTATGTTTTTCTCTCTCTTGCTTGCATCTACCTTCAATTTGTTAAACTAATTGATGCTTTGCTCCTTGGCTTGACAGGTTAGAAGGAATCACATGTGGCTTGGAAAAATCGATTTGGCAAGAGGGCTTCAACAATTCTCCATTTGATCTTTGGCAAAGTAATCCTCGTCTCAACTAGCATTCATCTCTTCATCCAGGTATGTCCCAAGAGGTATGATCTTCTCTTCCTTGAATCTTCCATAATTTCTAGATCACAAAAACCCTAATCAAATTAAAACCCTTGTTTTTGGTATTTCTTAGATCTACTTAGATCTAGCCCTCAATTTGAAAAGATATTGAAAACCCACCTCTATAGCATCCACCCCTAGTTGGATCTATAGTTTGGTGGTGATTGGCTAAGAATTGACCCATTTTCTAAGACAAAAAGCTCTCCTTGACCTAAAGCGCACTTCCTTGAGAGAGGCTTGTTGGGCTAGATCTAGCACATGGGTATGTGAGATCCCGCTTGATTTGACAACTAGACACTTGATAACACATACCCATATCCTTACTTTGGTGAAAACTACCTTGTGGACATCTCTCCATGTTTTGAGGGGTTGAAACCCCCCTTTGACCTTCTTGGCACCTTAAAACCTAGATCTACCAAGATCTATCCATTGGATTCATTTGAAACTTTGAAGGAACATAGATCGGGGTACTAGCACCCCGGATCTACACTTTGGTGGCCATTGGACTTGGCATGGTCCACCAAACCCACTTTTTGCCTCTCCTTGAGAAAGTCGCACCCCTTGGGAGTTTTGAGTTGGACCACTTCTAGGAAGTGGGTGTTGGAGATTTTCGTAGATTTGGAATGCCCATGCCTTGAAACCTAGGTCTAGACTATCCTTTTGCCCCGATCTACCTTGGGGATTGCATTCCTTGTTTTAAGGAATTGTGGTCCACTTTTGGTCATCACTCAAAAACCTAGATCTAGTAAGACCTAACCATTGGATCACATCCATTTCACTTGACTTGGCTTCTAGGTGTCCCGATCTACACTTTGACATCTTTCTTGACTCCATTAGCCCACTAAACAAGGCACTAGTCCTTCTCCAAGCAAGGCGCACTTCTTGGGATTAGTGTCCAACCCTAGATCTAGCACATGGGTAATCCTAGAACCAACTCCAACTTATAAATTTATCCTAGATCTAACCTATAGTACCACCCTCACACCTAACTTCACCTTGTGGGTCCATCTAGAACCATTTCACACTTCCCAAGAAACTAGACCCATTTGTGCAAACACATTGGTACTATACCTAGTAATCATACCCCATCATGTGGCCTAAACCATTCATAGGTTGAAACACTTATTATCCATCACACCACCTTCAACCATACCTTAACCTTTAGGTCCACTTAGCCTTGCATTGGTTTCCGTAACTCATCACTTACCTACCCTTAGAAACCTTTGTTTAGGTCCAATCAACTGTGATTGGGGTATAGGGTCTCCCCCTTGGTCTAGTTATACCTTGACCTAAAGCGAAGAGTGCCTCGGTTGACGTGACTCCCGCATTGCATTGGGAACCGTGGCATCTCTTGGGTCACCTCTTTAGTTGCCTGTCTCCTCTACCGTCCCGGATGGGATACCTCTAGGGGCAACTACAAGTTGTGTGATAACAGAACCTCGTCGCTCTATCATCTATGTCGTCTGTCTAAAAGCCCCTTTTTCCTTTGACGATAGTTAGGGTCTTCTTCATCTTTGCGACGGCTTCTTTATCCTTGCTTTTTCCTTGGAAAAATTGTTTCGGGTCTTTACCCCGTTTACTCAGCCCAGTGATGCAGTGGATAATATCAATGGTTAGGTCGACATTGCGGTCAAGCCACAAATATCCCTGGTGAATGCACGCTATCAGTGTTCGCACCACCACATTCAGCTCCGATGATCTGTCAAAATGCGGGAGTCTAAGCAAATTGAGCAGTCCCGACGTGACTACTCCCAATAGCTAGCTTTCCGCAACCAAGTTAAGGTCGCCCTTTGCATCCTTCTTTTAGCACATGTACTGGTTAGGTTGGAACTATGGGAACCTAAGTTCATTGGGTTCCTCCTTCTGCATCTGGAGCAGATCATAATCTTCCCATTTACATTCTGGAATTTTACCCAACAGATTTTTATCGACATCGACATGTTTTGATATGGGCGATAGCGGGATGTCGTATTTTGCATTCTTTGCTAGTCTGAAGACCGGTGCATCCCGTGCACACGGTGAGATATAGTCTGGGGTCATCATCAAAGTTATCTCCTTATCAGCTAGCGGTGACTTCTGCACTGTCGAAGCCATGTTTGGAACCTTCGTTCTTGGTTGCACTGGATCTTTACCTTTGTCTTGCATCGTTGGACCGTGTCTGGGTGATCGTCTAGATGCTTGACCTGGTTCTAAGACACCCTTCTTGGATGGGGTTCTCATTAACCCTTCAATCCCTCTGTGTTTGAATATACTCACAGTCTCCTGAATCGTGAATTCTTCTTCAATGGAAGACCACTCAAACATTCACTGGCTAAACTTCACAGGGTTTCAGATGGCTTACTGAAAATAGCTCACACAGTAATGTGCGCAAGAAAATTCTAAGTGTTCGATAACGCCCGCGAGTCTAAATGCGACATTACTTATAGGCGCAGCTGTCCTCCTCCACGCCCCTTAACGGCTAGATGAGCATTAATGGCGGTATCCGTTGGACAAATTCGGCGGATCCTTCGGTCCTTTCCTTCATAAACTCGTTCAGAACGGCTATCTGTGTGTTAAATGCCCAAGCGGTCGCTGGCAAAGTACTGTATAACAGCTATATTTGTGACCGACACTGTAATGGCTATTTTTCTCGAGTGTTGCGTTGAACTGCGCGACAGGTCAGCCTTGCTCCTGCGCAGTTACTTCGCGGTGCCTGGTTTCTTACTTCTGAACCTAATCTCTTTCTAACTTAACTTGACCTTCGCAGTTTTCTTTTGGACTTCGCAACGGCACAGTACCTCTTTTCTTTTTCTTTCTGTCTTTTTTATTTTTTTTTATTTTTTTTTGGTGCAATGACACATTTTAACAGTGTTGCGCTGTACATATAGGTTCCTCATCATACATTGCGTACAGATTCTTTCCCATTTCTAGTGCCCAATTTCAACTGTACTTGGCACTTAGAAATTTCATTCTTTCTGATCATCACAGGCTCTGCGAAGCAGGACTATCCCGATAGGGTTTTAGTCTGCTGCCATTGACTAGACCTGGAAAGTTATCTCTTGCTAATGTGGCTAACTGGACTGCGTCACCATTAGTTACATGTAAAATAGTATATGGACCAAGCCAATGCGTTTTAAACTTTCCAAGAAATTTCATGAATTTACTATCATACAGGAGGACTAGATCACCTACCTGGAAAGACTTGTTCTTGATGTGGCGATCATGCCATGCTTTTTCTCTTTCCTTCTGCACTTGTTGGTGAAATCCTGCGATGAAGCGGTCTTCCTCCGGACCAACCAAGTGTAGGAGCCTTTCTTCCAGGGCGTCGCGATCTTCCATTCTTGTAAACGCAGTTATCCTCAGGCTGGGAACAATGTACTCCATAGGCATAATGGCTTCCTGCCCATAGGCTAGCCTAAAAGGTGTATGTCCAATCAACTTCTTGCATGTGGTTTTGTATGCCCATAACACAGCGGGAATGTGCAGGTCCCATTCATCGCGATTCACATTGCATACCTTGGTATGCACATTCTCCAGTACTTTATTGAATGCTTCAACTGTTCCATTTTCCCGTGGATGATAAGGCGTACTTTGCTGATGATGAATGCGGAATTCTTCTGTCAATGCCTCGATGGTTATGTTCTAAAAGTGAGTGCCTTGATCACTCATCAAGATATTTGGGCATCCAAACCTTGTAAGGATGTCTTCAAATATGAATTGCACGGCAGTACCTGCGCTACAGTCCTTCACTGGCTTTGCTTCCACCCATCTGGTGAGGTAATCAGTTGCAGTAATAATGTACCTCACACCAGTTCTCTTTCCTGGTGGGTTTATAGGTCCGACAAAATCAATTGCTCATTTCTCAAATGCCTGTAATGTCAATTGTGGATTTAATGGCATTTCATCTCTTTGCGATGGCCTTCCTGTTCTCTGACAGACATCGCAGCTCTGGCAATGTTCCTTTAAGTCTTTATGAATGGTAGGCCACCATAGCCCTGCCCGCAATATCTTCTGTGTGGTGGCTCTTCCTACATAGTGACCTCCTACTGCTCCTAAGTGTGCATCAACCAATATGGATGGTTTCTCGTGCTCCAATACACATCTGCACAGTACTTCATCTGGTCCCAATTTGTATAACTGACCTGCGATAATGGTGAAGTCTGTTGCTCTCACTACCAACTGCTTCTTTTGCTGCGTAGTGAACTCCATAGGTGGTAATCCAGTAGTAAAAAATTCTATGATGTCTTTATAATAATCATCAGCTATCTAGATAGCGAACAACTGCGCATCCGACAGATTGTCTTCAAGATTCGTAGGCTCTTCTCCTGACTCAATCCTTGACAAATGATCAGGTCTCAAGTTCAATCTGCCAGGTTTAACTACTATTTCAAAATCATACTCCTGGAAGAGTAACAGCCATCTGCAGATTCGCCCCCCTAACACTAGCTTATTGACCAGGTATTTCAACGCAAAATGCTCCATAAACATCAAGAAGTGCGCACCAAGCAAATAGTGCTTGAACTTCTGCAGTGCATAGACCATCACAAAGCCTTCTCGTTCAGTAGTGGTGTAATTCTTCTCTGCAGATGAGAGCTTCATGCTTGAAAAAGCAATGGGATGGTCAATACCTCCCTCTCATGGCTGCGTTAGAACAATTCCCAATGCTATACATGACGCATCAACATGAACATGAAATGGCTTCCCCCAGTCTAGAAACACTAGGATCGACGCACTGACCAGTTTTTCTTTCAAGGTGTCAAAACCTTGCTCACACTCTGCGTTCCAAATGAACAGTGCATCTTTCTTCAGCAGCTTCTCCATGGCTGCAGTTATTTGCGCATACCCCTTTATGAACTTCCTGTAATAACCGGCATACCCCAATGTAATGCGCAGTTGCTTGACTGAATTCGGCGTGGGCAAGTTTATAATGACTACGATCTTCACAGGATCAACCATCAGACCCTGTTTACAGACAATGTGTCCCAATAGAATCCCATAAGGAACACAGAAAACACACTTCTTTAAGTTCAAAGAGATTTGGTGCTGTCTACACTTTTCTAGCATGATTCCGAGGTTTGCACCATGGTTCTTCAGCAACCCGAATACTGTCCAATCATCAAAATAGGCTTCTAAAAACTTATGCATAAAATCTTTAAACGTTGCGACGACAACTCTGGAAAAGATGGCAGGCGCATTCTTCAGACCAAATGGCATGACCGTGTACTGGAACAACCCCCATTCTGTGGCAAACGTGGTCTTGTGTCTATCTGCGGGATCAATTCTTATCTGATGATATCCTGAAAAACCATCAGTAAAGGAATAGGCCTCATTTCCTCCAACATTATCAAGCACTTCATCAGTAAAGGGAGTTGGAAATGGGTAATGTCTTGAAGCATCGTTCAACTTTCTGAGATCCACACAAATTCTGATCTCACATTTTTTCTTCTTATCCTGGACAACCATAGGGCTTATCCACTCAGACTCTTCAACTGGCTCAATGATCCCTACATTGAGCATCTTATCCAACTCTGCCCTCACTCTTTCTTTGTATCGCAGGTTCAAGCGATATGGTCTTTGCTTAACAGGCTTCGCACCTGGATTAAGAGGTATTTTCATAACTCCTAAGTCCCCCAAGATGCCATTTATCTCTGTAAATTTTGCTGGGAATAACTCCTTATATTTCTACAATATATCCGCGATCTCCGTCACAGTCTGATCATCCCAGTAGTCCCCAATAGATGCGAACTTTGGCTCTTCGCTGGTGCCAATATTTACTTTCTTTGTTTTTACAGGTCTGCTCATATCTGGAATTTCCAGCGGAGGTCCCTCTATGTCATGTCCCAAATTTGGCATTGGGTCACAATGGCCTAATAACATTGGCCCTATTCATTAGAGTTTGTCAAATTTATGCTAAAGGTAAAATAATTGCCAAGGAGGAAAATTACTAGTTTCCTAGGTTTGGGGTGGAAGCTTTGGGATTTGGAATAATGGGGATAATAAATGATGTTTGAACATTAGAATGGAATAAATATTTAATAAAGGAGCTAAATAAATATATACAAGTGAAAATCAAAGTGGCATTTCATCATGAAGACGCATGGAGGAAGTGGGACCCACATATGGCTAGATTTCCCCACTACATTTGGAATCATTCTCTCACCAATTCGAATTCAAGGTGAATGGTAACATACTTGGGGGAGTCCAAAAGATATTATTCATGGCATGACTCATCCAAGGTCGAAATATAGAGGAAGAGTAACTCCCATGGAAGAGGAAGAGGCAATTTGGAGCTAGTGAGACACTTGGGCTAGATTCTCTAGCTCTATGACAACAATGATGAAGATGCTATGACACCTATGACACAAATCAGACCTGAAGGCTGACATATGACATATATGACATGTCAGGGCTAAAAATAGACTCCAAGAGGGCGCTCAAGGGTGTTAGGGCAGCTAAGATGCTTCCACATGTGATTTGGTGGAAGTGGGAGACTAGGAATTGTTGTACAAGTGGCGTTCTTTGGAATCTCTTCCCAACTTGAGTTGGCATGAGTCTCTTGGAAGGAATTCGACCCATGGAGGCCATTAGAACTTTATAAATGTCAATAACAAAGAATGAAAGCAGCTTTTGATCATTTGTAGAATTTGCAATTGCATTTGTGAAGAGGGAGAGCTAGTGGATGACTAGTTTCTTGCCTTAGCCAATTTCGAGGGTGAAAGATTCCCATCCAAGTTGGTAATTGGAAAGGCCATTCAGACCTTTCATTTGGAGCTTTAATGGAGTCTTTATTTGCAGGTGTAAGCTACAGGGCAGCTCATGGTTTCTTCTATTGCAGCTCACTCCTTCAACCATTTCCAGTTTTCATGGCATATTCTTGATCCTTGAGGGAGGGCGTTTTTGGTGAGCTATTGTACTCTTTGGGGAAGCTTTTAATGCCCCATTTATTTTGTAATATGAAGTAAATACTCTGTTCTTCATCTCCAAAAAGTTTAAGGTCGAAATTCCAAGTAGAAATGTATAAATCTCATTTTTAATGGAAGAACAATGCCATTTCCCCACTACCTTGTTGTGAGCCAATGTATTGATGATGATTTCGAATGAATGGATGATTCTCTGATACATTTGTGATCTATATACTGCCATGGATGTCTTCTACAAGTTTCATGTACTGTACTTGAGCATTTGAAGCATTTTTACTCAGTTTAGTTGTATTGGGAGGTGAAATAGTGCCATTTCCCCAAGGGTCGAATTGGGGATTTTTGCAGTTGAATGGGAGAGGGTGAGAACAGTTGTAATAATCCATTAATGGTGCATATGAGACTTTAATAACATACTTAACACATTACATACCTCTGTTCATAAATTTGAGTGGGTTTGGAGGCATTTGGGAAGCCATTTTCATTGTTTACCCCAGGGGGATTTGAACCCCAAATTACTAGTAAAATTGCATAATTGGTCCAGAATATTAAGAGAGTTTGCAGAGGTCTTTTGGTGGTCATATGCCATCCATAAACATCATATTCAAGTTCTAATATCATTCATACACCTTCCTTGAAGATTTGAAGGCATTTGGAGTCAATTTGAGACCTAGAGGCCAATACTAGTCAAAGGAAAATCACTAGTAAAGTTACCTACATTGATCAGAATTGAAAGAGGATTTGCAGAAGTATTTAAAGGTCCAAAGGCATCCTTGAAACACATATTCATGTTCTAATATCATTCATATACCTTCTCAGAATATTTGGGATCATTTGGGGCAAATTGGGGACCTAGAGATCAAAACTAGTCAAAGGTCGAATTAGGGAAAAAAGGTGGAAAATTGCAATTTTAATAAAATTCCTAATAAGGGACATTATACTCTACCTCACGCGCACCTTTTGCTCAGGTATCTTAATGTTGCGCAGGTCCTCCTCATCACTGTCTTCTTTTTCTTCAGCCTCGTCAACTAATTTGTAACATTCCATGGCGTGTTCTACATGTTCCTTCCATTCTGTCTGTAGGCATTCAGGTACGCTGTCAGATCCAAAGAATTCCTCTAGGGTCATATTTATGTGCGGACATTCTGGTCTGAATATTCTTTCTTTAATAATTTGCAGCGCATCGTTTATGGTAGGGCTCTCATCTTCAAAACTAAAGCTCTTCTAGAAGTTCGCAGTCAGCATGTCCCAATCTGTGGTTCCTCTGCGCAACTCCATGTCTAGGTACCATTTCTTTGGAATTTCTTCCTCCAGTGTGTGCACAAACAAATGCACCCATTATGTCTTCGGTCTCTCCTGCCATGCTTGTGAACAGACCTCAATATGCTTCCTTGGGTCTGTCTATCCATTGTATTTCTCAAAGGATAGTGTCACCTTGTTAGCAAACCTGGTCTGCATCTTAATTCTGCATTGATCCCATGTGGTCAATGTCTGCTTATGCGCAGCCCACCATCTGGCAGGTGTCTCGCGCAGTGCCATATCTAATGCTGGTAAACGATGTTCATCTGCAATTGCTGCAATATAATCTTTGATAAATGAATAAACATTAGATGAACCATCATATGTAGGGATTAGGCTTACCTCCTTTCCAATCCAGCGCAGTGATTTTGTAACCTGCGCGCATCTCCTCGCAGATACTTCATGCATGCGTCTTTGTCAACTCTCCAGTCCTGCATCAGAGTCTAAAATGCAAGAACTGTCGCATCTCCAGCTGAGTGTTCCATCCGCAGTAGGATTAATGTAATCTTCCTGGTTCGCGATCATCTTGTACAGTCGTTCCAAATCTTGAGTTGTGAATTCTTCCTGAATCAGTTCCCTGTATCTGTCTCCATCAACAGGGTCCAATGGTGCGATGACCCTGAGATGTTTTCCTTCAAAGATCATCTTCTTTGTCTTCAAGTTTATGATGGCGAGGTTATCGATAGCCCAGTCAATTCCTAACAGCGCAAGAAAAGGCTGACTATCGTCCACAATCTCAATGACCTCGAAATCTGCGTGACTCTGCACTCCATCAATGTCAACAATCACGTTGGATAACCGTCGAAAGGGTATGACTTTCTCCTGATTGGCCATTCTCAACTGCATAGGTTACCATAACAACTTTGGTCTCCCCATCTGCTGCCATGTCTGTTTAGTTAAGACATTTACTTCTGATCCCAGATCAAGAATGATCTCATCCATTTCATAATCTCCTATCTGTGCACTAAGTCTCATTTCTCTGTTGGTTCTCTTGTGTTTCTTAATATGATGAACTGCGCTATCAGTAGTTTCATTTTCGCTGCGCGGTTCATATTGGTCTACCAATTTCTACAATTCCGCTATAGCATTTGGACTCTTTAGCAACTTCATGCAGCTCCTGAGGAATTGCGCAACAGAGGTGCATGTCTCTGCTGTGGTGGTCGTTCTGTCGTACGCAGCCGGCATATCCTCCATATGCGGTATTTTGCTGCGCAACGGGATTCTCGACGATTATGGTGCTGGCTCTTTGAAGATATCCCGCGCGTCTTCAAAGACTTTTCTGTTTTTGTTCAAGTCCAAAGCAGGTGCTTTCCCAGTAGCTTTCCGTATCCATATTGTTTCAAGAGGAGTTTGCTTGGTATCAAAACCCCCAGAAGTCGAAGCTTCTGCTCCTCTATCCCGCCCTGTCGCAGCACCACTGTGCGTTACTACGTTAATACTTTGATCCACAGGTCTCCTTTTTGCTGCGATCAACTAGATATTTGTGGCCGGCGCCTCTGGCCATGTTCTTTTCTGCATTTCTACCTCCAACACTGGGCAGTCTTCTATAACATGATCAAAAGAGCTACAATAGTTGCATGTAGTGCATGGGTTGGTACAATCTCGAGACACATGGCCTGCTTGGACGCAATTATAACAGATTACTTGGCCTCGGCCTCGTCCCTGCGTCGGGCCATTATTCCTTCCCCTCCCGTAGTATCCTTTGCGGCCTCGATATGCTCCTTTATCCTGTTGTACATTTTCTTGTTTCTGCGAAGTCTCTCCTTGGACTCTGTACATTCCTCCATACATATGCTCAATATCTTTCTTTCTTTCTAGCATGAGCTCATATGCACGACAGTTGGATTCGTCGTGCCCTACTAACTTACAGAAATTAGAATAGATATTTTTAGGTGTTCTTACGTACTTATGTATCATATGGCAGTCTTCTGGCCGGTGTCCTCTGGTTCTGCAAATTTCACACCATGGCCCTAGATGTGGGTTTAATGGGTTTGGTCCACCCATGTTAAGGAAATCCTGGAATAAAGGACAATGATCCTTAGTGTGTCCTTCTCCCTTGCAACCTGTACACCAGACTTCCTTTCTCTCTTGCTTTCCTTGCTTTATGTCTTGCAATTGTAGTGTTAGGGTAGCCAACTGGTTCTGAATCTGCGACATCCCAGTGCTAGTTTCTCCCATAGGTGAAGCTTCCAGCTTCATCGCGATCTCCAACGCTTCTGGTTGTGAAGCCACTTTCTGCTGCATCAATGGTTGTCTAATATGGGGCAACATCACGGCTATAAACCACTCCTTATGCTGCTGCGGTGGAATATCAAAGCTTACTTGGTCCAGTAGTGTCTTAAATTTATGATCAAACTCTTAGACTGTTTCAATAGGTTTATGTTTGATCTCTTTCAACTCTGTGATACACTGTGACTCTGACTTCAGCTTCTTAAATTATGCTAAGAGTGCAGCCTTGATTTCTGTCAGGGTTCTTTGGTGTCCTTGCGAATATTTCATGAACCAGTGCAAGGCTCGGTCTCTAAATGTGGTGACGAGCTGCGCTTGCTTCACAACGTCATCCTGTACTTGCTTTACACTCCATACGGCTTCACATAGGAACCAATGCTGACCAGGGTCTTCTAGACCCGTTCCTTTGAATATCGGCAATTTGATATCGTCATCCATCCTCCTTCTAGGTGGCACGGTTCTCTGAGTGGTGCTAGGGATAATATTCTGAGGTTGGACGTTCTGAAGTGGTACAGCCTGAGACTGACTAGGTTGATTCAGAATAGCCTAGGCACCCGCTCCTGCGGTGTTACCAGTACTAATGTTTTGCGGTGCGGGTTGCGTGGTGCTCGCAACCGGTGGGTTCAGGACGAATGGGTTCTAAGATAAGGGAGGTGCAGTGTGTGCAACTGGCGGATTTTGCGGTGTATCAGGCTGACAGGTGGAAGATAGAGGTGCGGTTTGGCTATTAGGGTAAGCTTCTGAATGTATGTCTACACGGAGTCCAAGTCCACTAGTAGTTTTCTCAAGGACAAACTTGTATCTCTTTCGACTTCTCAGGCTATGAATTTCTTCGTAGGAACCATTATATGTATTATCTACCATGACAGATGCAAGTATTTTACTACATTCTAAAAACACCTTTCTCAGCTAGAAGCATTTTAATATATAAATTGAGGTTGTTCAGATACTTACCTCGGATTCCCTTGAAAAATTCTCTTTCAGCTGCGCTGTAGGAATTTAGCATGTCCACAGCGAACTCTGTCACAAAACTTTGCAATGTACTGTCGACCCATAAATTGACTACTCGTACGAATGGACTGTCTAGTGCTTTGAGCTATTCAATAAGCTCTGGTGTCCACTAGGTTGGTGCGCTTCGCGGGATACAATTTATGTGTTCTACGAGCCTCGACAACCACTCGTGTAGCTCGCATCCAAAAGATGCCCAGAAGACTTCGTGCACGTCTTTCCACGGGTATTTATTCAACCACTGAATGTCAGAGAGATGTGGGTTTCTGTTTTCTTTCCTTGCAAAGTCTCTCTCTGTCTTGTCACACAACACCCAGATTTCTTTCTTGTTTGGATACCAGAAGTCGACACCCAGCTCAACTTCTTCTACTTCACACATCATGACTTCAAATCATCACGGATTCTTGTCGCAGCAACGGAACCATTTGTTGGCTTATGTACTGATCTAGAGGTTTCCAATATAGACCCAGGTTCTTTAGCGGTTCAAGGAACCAACAAAACCCCTTCTCACCGGCCCTTTCAGCAACATCCTGCGAACAGGCTGAGGTCTCACCCGAGGTGTAGCTATGGGGGCACTACAGAATCAAGTTTCCATGGTGAAGTGATGAGTTGTTCGGACAGTACTACTACGCAGTGCACTATCAGACGTGCACTGCGAATTGAGGACTGCACGACGATAGACTGCGTCGCGGTCCGCACATCTACAAACTAATCGCTGCGCAACCAGCGCACCCAAGGGCTACGTGGTTCGGCCATAATACAAATAACAGGACAGCGAAACAGAGTTATACGCTTCCTCTTCCAAACGTAATCACTGAAGACTTTACTTGACACTTAATCATTCATCTATTGCCTTAGATTAATTAGCCTTATAACGAATGCAAGTAGACGAAACATACACTGCTGCGCGCACCCAATGCTGCGCGTCGAAGGGTTATACAATCTGAACGTTACAGACACATGTGATTATTCAATGAACTGATACTTTCATAGACTTGGATTATTGAGCATTCAACATTCATTTAAGACTTAACATATCATTCACATCTTTCTCCTATGGCGAATACATTAAAAGCATTAATATACCAACTGATAAATGAGAATCCAAGCATCCAATGTAAGCAAAGAAACAAATGCAGAAGCACAACAATCACACTACAAAGTATTTAACGTGGTTCACCCCTCGGATGGACGCTACGTCCACAAGAACTGTTGTTATATTAGTATTTGGGAAGGGTACAACAGTTCTTAGTCTGCGCACTCAATTGCAGACGCTCTTTTCTCTCAATCGGCCTCTGCGCACACAACTTGCAGAGCCTTTACAAAATGTTCTTCGACAGATGTTTATCAAATCGATAATGAGAACAATACAAAATGAGAGTATTCAATAACTCAACAAACCTTTCCCATACAAAATATGCCTTATTTATAGATCATGCCCGTAGGTCATGTCTTTATAATTCGTAGACAAAACCCTTAGGTTTACAAAACTGTTACAATTTCCAGCACATCAGGCTTGCTAGCTTCTGGTAGTGAATATTCCGTTGTGGCCTGCCTCCAACGCATGCCTACGTCGCTATCGACCTTCCTGTCACACGCATGCTAACAGGTTGCTTTCACCGAACCGTTCTTCCTCTAACGGTCTCGTGCGACTGGTTCAAGTAGTGGTTCTTTCGCGTGTGCAACCAGTCACTTTCTTTCGTCTTTGCTCCTACCCGCCGCTTGGTACTCCTGGAGCATCTTTACCAAAATTAGACCATCGTTGGTCTAACCGGAATCGACGTCTTCCGTCCAACACTCTGCTTTGTCGGATCCACGTATACTGGACACACTGCAGCACTGTCTCCTCGCAGCATTGATCTTCGCAACTCTTCCGACGCTGCGCTGCGCAACTTTGCAACATCCTAAAACTTATACAAAAAAATACTTCAACTGAACTGCACTCAGCTCCGCAGTTTCAAAAAATCCTTCTTGCTCAAAATGCCCCACTTGGGCCAGGCCCAACAATCCATATTAAAAGTATGAGATAAATCAAGATGTCTCCATACCTCTTGAAACTAAAAGAATACAACTTTGTTGTTTGTTCTCTATAATAATTTTCTTAAAAGGGATCAAAATCACCATCATTGTGGAGCATTTTACAAATAATAGGAGGAATTGGTACTCCTCCTAGGAAGTCCTTGTTAATTGCCTTCAAGGTCTTCTTGGCAAAGGCAATGGTTGATTTTGCAATGTTGCAAATACTGCAATCCTTCATCATTCTTTCAACATCGTTTCCAGTCAAAAGCAATATCACTTAAAAAATTAACAAGGGTATATAAGCGTAAAAGTGTATTAAAAAAAAGGGTAGTGACCTTTCATAACAACCATATTCTCTATCCTCCTAGACACAGCAAATCATTAAGTTTATACAGCATGTGGAAGTATTTATATCGCTCATCTAAAGCCGCCTTCCTCTATTAAAGTGGCTTGTGCTCATGAAGGGTCTTGAAAGAAAATATAGAATCTTGTTTATGCTTTCTTGCTCTTGATCACCAAAATGAATTGTTAGGAGAAAAGTCATCTAGTTATGCAATCACCAAAATGAATTTTTAGTGAATAGCCATATAGTTCATGTCTTATACACCGCTAGCTTAGATTGGGTTTGCAATATTGCAAAACTGATGGTTTCCTTAACAAGAAACTATTGTCATCATTGTTCTGCAACTATAGAGATCTAGCATGATAGGCAACCGATTTCCCTTGCTATAAAAACGTTGTTGGCAATGAATAACTTTTCTATAAAAACATTGTTGGCAATGAATAAGTTATTGTTTCTGCCACAATATCAACGGTTAATTATTATATTGAGATAAGCAAGGTGCTTTACAACTCATGTGGAAGGAGACCTAAGTCACCGGACACGTCCATATAGGCCTCCGTGTCCCGTGTCATCGTGTCAAACATGGACATGTCCTAACACGGTGTCGGACACGTCTTTTGGACGTGTCCTGTTTTAGGACACGTCCAAAAGACGTGTCCGACACCATGTCAGGACGTGTCCCAAAAGCAGGACACTGTGTCCCAAAAACATGACACTTCTTACCCAAAAATATTGTAAAAAACCAATTTTACCCTCAATTCATTCACATTTTTCAGTGAGGCTTGAGCTCTAAGAGGGGTTTCTTTTGCAAGTGAAGAGCATTAAAAGGTTTTCCATCTTTATCTACCCCTTTTGTATTTTCCAGTGGCATTCTAACATCTATGTAATACATTTTGATTTCGATGACTTAATGACAAATATGATTCCGACATCTATGTAATACAACATTTTAATTTTGATGACTTAATGAGAAATTTTACGAGTCTGTGAGAATCCACTGCACCGATGGAATTATATCACCCCATGTTTGTCATCCTTCTCTAAATGCAGTTTGTTATTCTTCCATATACATTTACATATTACATTGTTTGATTCTTAGTTATGATGTATTTGTATTATTCTTCCATGTACATTTAGATATTACATTGTTTGGCTCTTAGCCTCTCAAATGAAGTCAGGGCGCACGCCAATAAGTATTGTGTGGGGACTTATTCCACAAACAACATCACAAGGGGATTCATTTCACATGGGGGAAGTTACCCCTTATTTCTATTCCTACCCGTGACATTCAATCTTTAAGTGGCATCATCATTGTGGCCCCCATCCATGTAATCTAATAAAATAGAAATAGTCCTATTTTGGTTGTCTTTCTTATACCTCGCGCGAGCATCCAACAGTGGGGGCGGGGGAAGCCAATCACCAGCCTTTTTCCCTTGTTTCAATAGTGGAATGAAGCCTATCCCTTTCCGCTAATGGGGGTTTCAGTTAGGTCTATCATTGACATATGCATTGTGATTTGTGAATGTGTAATGTGTATTGATTGTAATTTCTATTGAATATTTGTAAATTTTCTAGTTTCTACAAAAAATTGGATATATATATATATATATAACGTGTCCTTCGTGTCCTAATTCTGGGGGTCACCATGTCTGTGTCGGACACTCGTATTCCCGTGTCCTCTGTGTCCCGTGTCCTCGTGTCAGGTGACTTAGAAGGAGACATGTAACCGTGGATCTATTAAATGCACAGACAGATTAGAGAAGGATCAATGAGTACACATTGAGTTAAAATGGATCTATAATAGTAGATTAGACAACATTAGCATTACAAATCTTTTTTTTAACATTTTTGTAACATTAATTGTTTTGTTGCCCACATAAAGACAACCTTGCCTTTTGTTAATAAAAATAACAATAATACTCTAATTTTAAGGTCTCACCCTAGCTAAACACCAAATTCATATATGAGACTCCCTTGTTTGTGGGACAAGGGCCCCCCTCCACTTAACAATTTGACTAATTAGTTTATAGAGGTGTACATACCCTACCCCCTCTATATCCAAAATTGATGTATGGGACCCCCTTGTTTAGGGGACAAGGGATCCCCTTTGCTTCCCACACAATGGGGTGTACATACCTCACCTCCTCAATATTCAAAATTGATGTATGAGACCCCTTGTTTGGGGGACAAGGGACCTCCTTTGCTTCCCACATAACATTTTGACTTCTTACTCTACAGAGGTATATATATCTTAACCATCCTCCCGATTCGAATTTGTGACCTCCAAGGAAGAAACACGTGGTCTTAACTGTTAAGTCCACTCAATCCATACAACTTGGAGGAAACACATGTTCTCAATTGTTAAGCCCACTCAAACTTGTTGGATTTTTAAGATAACAATATAATTTCAATTATTTGCAATGGAAACAAATAAAGATCATTGAAAGAATAACCATGCACAAAAACAAAGAGACACAGAGATTTTATCTTGGGAAAACCCAACCTCGGGAAAAACCTAGCCAACCTTTCTTATTCAGAGATATAATTCAAAATACAAGTACATCAGATATATCAGATACAAGAGCAACTTATTGTGTTGCCGCTTCTTCTCTCTCCTATGCACTAGATCATATAGCTTTAGCGAACTTGCTTGGTGTGTAAATGAGGTATAAGTCAACTTTATTTATAATGATTTGGTGGCTGACGTTTTCCACTGTGGGGTCGACTTGTTGATCTAGCTGGGGCCGACTTGCCTAGGTGCACAAGGATGACTGTTTTGTTGTCATCTTGTCAATTTTTTCCTTTTTCGGTGGAGGTTCCTCATTGACATGGGTTGTTGATGCATGTTATTCTTCATGACATGTCTACCCTCGCTGAGAGGGAGTGTTGATGTTAGGGAAACAACGAGTAGACATCATAGACAAATAGTCAAGGGAAACCATTAAAACATGGAAGATTACCTCGGAAGAAAGGAAATATTACAATATAATAAAGAAGTGTCAAGTCAGCTTAAGAAAATAAATATAATTTATATTGTGGATTTTATCAAGTTGGCCTAGCAAGTTTTTATTATGGTTCGCTTGACTAGTATTTATATGAGTCTTCCACACGTCATTTAGATATATGACATGGAGTTCTCTAGCTCTGATACCATGTTGAGTTTTTAGGCTAGAACAATTCATTAGCATTTATTTAAATTTCATCATTACATAAGTATAATCTTAACCATAAACCATTTACATGTATGCAGTAGTAAACAAACGGAATCACAAGAAGATAGACAAGCACAATAGACACAAGATTTATCCTAGGAAACCCTACCACTCGAGAGGGAAAAACCTAGCAACCTTTCACTATGAGAATAGATTCATTAAGTACAAGTTTATCCATGAACAAAAGCCCTTATCACAATGGCATTAATGAGCAAAACACTTATCTTTTTCTTGTGTCCTTCATGAGCAAACCCAGCTCATGAGGACACCCTCTTCACAAGAGGACAGTTGTTCTTCTCCAAGTATAGCGGGTTGCTCCATAGCAAACCTCTAGTTGTAGAAGAACTCTCACATACACAGCGAGTTGATCCAATGTATACAGACCTCTCACATATGCCTATCGAACTATTGCAAGGATAGAGGGCAGACTTCCTCATAATGTGCCTGAATTCTTCACATGTTATGCCGAGTTGTTACAAGAGAGAGGCCAAACTTCTTCCTTACATGCCACGAGCTAAAACAGAGGCAAGAGAGCCTTCTCAAGATGGACCGAACTGTTGGGAGAGCGAACTTCTTTCAAGGCGTCAAACTGAGGTAGGAAGGGTAGATTACTTTACAAGGGTGTCGAGCCGTTAGAGGAGGGAGAACATATTTCTCCTTCTTATAGTGAGCTGAGTCAAGGGAGAGAACAGTCCTCTCATGTCGAGCTAGTAAGAAGGTAGACTTCTCTTCCAAAGGGCCGAGTTGTTACCAAGCAAGAGGACCAAAATTTCAGAGCAAGAGAACTCTATGTCATATATCTAAATGAAGTGTGGAAGACTCATATAAATACTAGTCAAGCAACCCATAATAAAAACTCTTTGGGCCAACTTGACAAAATCCACAATATAAATAATATTTATTCTTTCTTGAGCCGACTTGAGACTTATTTATTATATTGTAATATTTCCTTTCTTCCGAGGTAATATTTCATGTTTTAACAGTTTCCCTTGACTATTTGTCCATGATGTCTACTCGTTGTTGCCCTAACATCAACAAAACTATACAACAAAATGGAGCCAATCCAAATACAACCTCAAAAATAGTTCATTATTTTTCTAAAAAATTCGTCACATATAAATTCCGAAATTTAAAAGCTTTAACTTAAGCTTTAAATCTTAGTTAAGTTTTATTGGTCATTTTCTTAGAATTCAATGTTCCTAAAACATGACCCTAGTTAGATGGCGCCATGGTATCTAATCTTAATAATACTTGATTAATAATTAAATAGATGCAAGTGTAGAACATAAAAAAAAATACAAATTGTTCATGGATATTTGAATGTGATCACCAGAAAATGAAGTAGGTGTTCAACCCCTCCTTGTTCAACTTTGATGGAACTCTAGCTTGATGACATTGAGATGAGATGATTAAAGGATTAGAATACTCTAGCTTGATGACATTGAGATGAGATGATTAAAGGATTAGAATATTCGAGATCAGTGATGCTTGGATTGTGTATATGGATTAAAGATTATGAATTATATAATCACATTTAATTAATTTTAAAATTTTATATGTAGATTAATGGGAGTGGATTAGCAATAAGTAGTGTTTAAGAGTTGGAATTTAAACTTTTGAAGAATCAAGTTATGGGTTATTTTGATGGTATAGATGTATTTTTAATATATTTTATAAAAAGAAATTTAAATTTAAAATTTAAAATTTATTTATAAAATTAAATTATAAGTTTTTTTTAAAATAACTAATTTTAAAATTTAAAATTATTTTGATGATATAGATGTATTTTTAATATACTTTATAAAAAGAAATTTAAATTTAAAATTTATTTATAAAATTAAATTATAAGATTTTTTTAAAAATAACTAATTTTAAAATTTAAAATTTATTAAAGAGTAGAATTGTTTATTATTTTAACATAATGTAAGATTCATAAAGTTATTTTATAAATATTTTCAACATAATCTAAAATTTAAGATTTACTCTTCAACATACTCTAAACTTTTACATGTACTAAAAAGTGGAATCGTCCTATCACTATTCCTTACATTATAGAATTAAGTTATAAGATTTTTAAAAAGTGGAGTTGTCCTATCACTATTCCTTACATTATAGAATTAAGTTATAAGTTTTTTTAAAAATAGCTAATCTTAAAATTTATTGAAGAGTGGAGTTGTTTATTATTTTAACATAATTTAAGATTCGAGAAATTATTTTATAAATAATTTTAACATCATCTAAAATTTTAAATTTAAAAAAAAATGGAGTTCAAACATAATCTAAACTTTAGATCTACTAAAAAGTGGAGTTGTCCTATCACTATTCCTTACGATCTAAAAATTTAGGATTTACTAAAAAGTTGAATTGTTTTATAAGTAATTCCAATGCAATATAAAATTTACCAAAAAGTTAAGTTGTTAGCAAAGATTGTTGTTTTTAGATTCTTCTACAAGTTAGTGTTAATGTCTTCATTTTTTTCTAAATATGGGTGAAAGATATGTTAAAATTTGTATTTATAAATATTTTTTTGAAAAATTGTGTATACATTTTATTGGATGAAAAGTCTTGAATTAACTATTTTTATCATTGATGAATTTTAAAAGCATCAAGAAAAAAAAAACGTACCTTTAACCTTATTCTCTAGCCATTCGTTGTTGCTTATCGTGTAAGTAATTGACTCGTCCTCTATAATTGACATGCGATGTCCTATGTTACTTATTGCTTTGAATAAGAAATGTTTCTCAATTTTGTTATTTTTTGTGAAATTGAGAAGTTGAAACATCGACAAGAAAATGGAAACCCTCATTATTTGTTACTAGCTTCAACGAAAATTCTTCGTCAAGCCCTACATTATCGGTCAGGGGCCACTTCGGAGGTCAATGTACAATATGGATTAGGGGAAAACATTGTCAAATTGTTGCCATTTTCTTGCTTCCTCACTTGTAGCCAGGCTTTGAGACAATCGAACGTTTTTTCCCAATAAGAATTCAGTGTATATCCTCCTTGTAATGCCACTATTAACTTGAACACATACATACCATCCTTAGAAGAGGATGCCTTTGTCCAAGAAGAGAGCAAGATGGAGGAGGTCAACTAATAAAAGCATTGTATTATTCATTTATTCCATTTCTCTATGTTTCTTTTCATTCCTTGTTGGGTGTCTTGAATTCGGATTTTTGTCGTCCATTCTTAGGTGTGTTCCATTCCTCTTCAAATTGCTCAACGGTTTTATGATGTAATTTTTCTTGTTTGAAGGGTTTTCCTGTTCTCTTTTGTAATATCCCAAGAAAATATTACTTTTATTTTATGTTTATTTTCTAAAAAGCTAATTCATTTTGACAGGTGTTGAGCAAATGAACTTTGGAGCACCTAGACTGTTTATTTGGGTGTTGAGCAAGTGAGCTTTGAATAGCACCTAAAACTATTTTTAAATATTGTCTTATTAAAAGATGTTGAGCAAGTGAGCTCTGGAACATCTGGACTATTTGTACTAGTTAACTGGTGTTGAGCATAAGCTCTGGAGCACCAAGACTATTGATTTAACTTATGTTGAGCAAGTGAGCTTTAGAGCATCTGAACTATTTGTACTAGTTAACTAGTGTTGAGCATAAGCTCTGGAGCACCGGGACTATTGATTTAACTGGTGTTGAGCATAAGCTCTGGAGCACCTGGACCATTGATTTAATAGTGTTGAGCAAGTGAGCTCTGAAGCACTATTAGTTGAGTGAGTGTTGAGCTATAATGCTCTGGAGCACTTAGACTCATGGTGATTAGCTGATGTTGAGCTAAGAGCTCCGGAGCATCAGTAATCCATTAAATAACTAAATTATTATTATCTACTTTATTCTTTTAAACTGACTCGGACTGCCACTCAAAGAGGGACCGAGCATGCAAGAGTTTAGAATGGTCGAGTAGTTGATAACTAAGATCAACTAGATGTTAGGATGAGTAAAAAAATCATATTTTTAATAAATAAAGATAAAATAAATTGTGAGAGTTTAAAATAAACTAAATTATTAATTAAAGATAAAAACAGAACAGTCGGTGTGTCTAACAAATAAACTGAGAGAGTTAAACCTAAATCCTAGAATCCTTTCCTCTTAAAATATTATAAGTAGCAGAGAGAGAGCATTGCAAGGGGCAAGTGTTTCCAAGTTCATTGGAGGGTTCAGTCGTGGTTCTTTGAGCGCTCAGATTACCAAATTGTATGATATTTGGTGTGTCTTAGAGAGAGGACTATGGGAATATTAGGGGAAATTATTTTACAAGATCCACACAAATGTTTGGTAAACAGACCTTGTGACTACTCTGTTGTTAGTAAAGAAGATAGAAAATTTACCCTAGGACTTCTAGTTCTTGTCATGCTCGGTTCGGCTTGGGGGTGACCTGTTGAACAAACCAGGAATTATATTTTTATAGATCTGAACTGTGTCTCTTTATATTATGTTCATGCAATATTCTTGTTAAACTCTATATACGGTGATTTACTATAAATATGTTAAATTTGTTCATAAAAATTAGATTGGGGTCTTCAGTAGATTTAATCCATTTTGTAGAAATAAATTTTGGTAAATATTATGATTTCAAATAGTAGCCATGCAAATTTAATTTACAAGCTTTCATAATTATTTTTAGGATTTACATAGAATCATTTGGCGGAATTAATTAGCCATGATACATGGGTTATCTTTACATTCCAAATTAGTGTTTTAAATATCATATCATATTTATCCATCATATCTCAGGAGAAAACTCTCATTTCTGCCTATATAGAGAGAGAATCCCAGAAACCGGATTTTGGTACCAAGTCCCTAAACTCTAAATAGGGTGTTTAATATATATTTATAAATATTAAATATTAAATCTAAAAATCTTAAACTTTAAACCAATACTCCAACAAATTTCAATCACCATATAAAACATCAAACTATACTAAATCAGAAATCTTACAAATCATACCATTACTTTCATTAAAACATCGCATACAACATACATCAAATAGAATTCCAATGTTCTGTTACCCTTTGCACAAAATAGAACGAGAGTGAAACTCTCCTTAGTCAAAACCAAAGACACAGGGTGGACTCATGCTAAGTCCTACACCTACGCCAGTTCACACACAGTCAGGATCATGCTTGCAGCGTTTGACCAGGGATCGATTTCAATTCACACACAGTCAAGGGTCACACTTTCAACGTTTGAGTAGGGATCGAATCCCATAGGGATCGATTGCAATTCACACACATTCAAGGGTCACACTTCCAGTGTTTGACCAGGGATCGAATCCCATAAGTATCGATTTCAATTCACACACAGTCAAGGGTCACGCTTTCAGTGTTTGACCAGGGATCGAATCCCATAAGGATCGATTGCAATTCACACACAGTGAAGGGTCACGCTTCCAACGTTTGACCAGGGATCGAATCCCATAAGGATCGATTTCAATTCACACACAGTCAACGGTCACGCTTCCATCATTTGACCAGGGATTGAATCCCATAAGGATCAATTTCGATCTCACGGACAGGCAGGGTCACGCTTCAAGCGATTGACCAAGGGTCAAATCCCGTGGAACCAAAAACAAACTCCAAACTTAAACAGGTTCACGCTCAAGCGTTGACCAGAAACCAAATTCTTCAGGCTTTAATACACTCACAGAACATTCAAACATGTTAGAAGCCAGAGTCTTCACATCCATGTACACTTCAAACGAAACCCATAATTTAGAGTAGCTTGGAATCTAAACAGTCCCAACTATGGAGTCTAGATGCCCGAACAAAAATCATCACGTTATGCTAAACAATAGATACGTATTGCAAACCAAAACTGAGAGGCAACTCACATTACAGAGAAAGAACAAAAGCAGAGAATGCCATTTTAATCCATGAAGCACTTCGCTTTTCCATTACACAGTATACAAAAACCAGAGCACTTGAAATGCCTGATAGGTGTATTACATTCTTTAAGGACCCATAAATAAATCCTGAGTACAAATCGCTACAGTCTAAAGTACATAGCGAAAACCCCAAAAATGGGTAAAACAATTACAGACATGCAATAAAGCAACGCTTTGTTAAGGATATTTATGGCTCGCTAGGAATCCCTTGTCTCTTCAGGAGCGTATCCAACCATCCTTATAAACATCAAACCACAAACCAGAACCAACATCTTCAAATGTGTCTCCGTAGAGGGAAGCGGATCCATAAGAGGCCATGAACTTACCCAGAGCATTTCGCAGTCAACTAGCCTTTCCGCAGAGCAACCCCAGGTGGCACAATGCCATAGAACTCACCTTGCACACGAAACGAACTAGAGGTCAACTGATATGAAATGCACGTACATAAGTCTTTACACAGAAAATACTAATAACGAGTGGGAAAAACCATACCTGATTGAAGCCAACGCCGTGAAGTCTCCTACCTCCCAAACATTATGTTACAGACCAAGAGCGAATCTCTGGTCCTGTACCAGTTGCTTCCAAGAAAAACGTAGAGAGGAAGCCTTGGTGTTACGATGGCACCAGTACCATCGCACATGCAGAGGTGCCCCAGGGAGAGGGGGTCATTTTTCTTGCCAGGAGAGGTGTTTAGCCAACTTTTTCTGAGTAGGGATTATGGCCAAACCATATGGTTTCTCCCTTGGAAGTACTATGGCTTAGGGGCATCATTGACTACCTCATGAAAGGGCTTGAAGCCCTGAGGTTGGTGTTCGAGGATTCCATGGGTGGATCACTGGGTCACATGACCCCAATCCTGATTTAGCATTCCGGTGATAGATCTTTCAGCACTGAGGCATCTCTTCCTCCTCCAAGTCACCTCCAGCACCCTCCTGGCCCTCCAGTTCACCAGCGCCCTCTCTCTGGGCCCTCCTTCAGATGATGACGTCATCCTTGATGCCTGACTGTAATGCTTGATAAGAGGGGGGCGTTGATGGATTTTCACTTCTATTGGGGTTAGTTGGGGCATGACGACACCCCCCCTTCGCAGTTTGGCCTTCAGAATGGACCGATATGCTCATTTTTAGCCATCTTAAGTATGTGGGTAAATTCTGGGGAAAATGCCTCAAATTACCCACAGAGTTGATTATTTTATATTATTGTTGTTTTAATTTTAAGTTGACATTTAAAAAGGCATGTCCGCCTGGATTTTATTTTATTTTTGTAAAGTGAGTGTGAAAAGGTATAAATAACTTTTCCTCACTTCATTTTTACACATCAACTTATGGGATTATACTAAATTTTTTGATTTGTACCCTCCTTGGGCTCAATGGAGTGATGCACAACTCTTGAGGATGGATAAGCTTGCTAGTTTGGGGATAAATCTTTGAAGTCTTTGCTTGTGTTTTTTTGCTAAGTTGATGCTAAGAGATTTTTTCTTAACACATGCACAAGGAGGTATCTAAGTATTTTATCTTGTTATTTCTTTGTTAAATTTTGGAGTTGTCTTATCTAAGGTTGAATGGTATCCATTGATGTTGCATTTTTCCCTAGCATAAGTCATTTTCATCCTTTAGTTACCCTAGCATTGTCAACTTGAGTTTTAGGTTTCCAAAGTTTGTCTTGGCTAGGGCATCATCAACCAACTCTTGAAGTTGTTAAAAAACCCCTAGTTTTCCAAGCTTGGCAAGTGTCATCTCAAGGGGAGGCTATCCTCCATTGATGCCTAGTGTTAGGGTGAATTTCTCATGCAAACCCTAGGTTGTTCTACATCTTCTAACCTAATTTCTAAATTTGTATCTTTGTAATTATTATGCTAAATTAGTTATAACTTTTTGAGTTTATATTTATGTACATATTATGTTAGATTAAAGATTAGTTTTTAAGGCTCTTGTATGTTAAATTAGTCTTCTACATATTTTAAAAATATTAATTTAAAACCCTGTTTTTATGCCCTAACCCTAGGTGTAGAAGAATTTATGCCCTAGCGGCCTCCTCCACACTCCCTTTCTACCCTCGATCTCTTTCCCATCTAACTCGACCTCCTCCCTTTCCCTTGCCTCCACCTTCGGCCCTCTATTTAACCCTCTCATTGTCCCTTTTCCACAGTTCGGCCTCCCCTTTAAACCCCTCAGACCTGCTTCCCATGGCCTCCTTCTGCTGCCCCTATTCCTCGCTTCCCCTTCTCGCTTTCCTTCCTCTTCCCTCTTCCCTACTCCATCCTCCATCCCTTCTCCATTTCGGGCCTCCTTCTTTCCTATCTGAGCCTTCATCCTACCCTACCACAGGTCTGCAAATTTATTGCAGACCCTGTGTTCACCTTTTTTCCCTTATATGCCTTGTCACCTGTACACATATGTAAATCAAAACAAAGTTAGTTATGTGCTAGTTTTTTTGTGTAAATACAACTCTAATATTTGCTTACAGCAGGTGTAAAGATGGTTTTCTAACATACAGTTTAGTCTTCTTTATGGTTGATTAGGTTAATACGTGGTCTTGTTAAAGTTAAATTTGGCATTGGTTGGATAGCACTTAATACTAATATACATATTACATGCCTCCATAACTCCTTTAATTTGATAACATACTGAAGTTTGGATTTTACGTGTGAGTATTAGTTCTTTGACATAATAATATTGGCAAACATTGACACATGAATCATGAAGGTTGATGATTATCTTATGCTATGACATTGCAATGATAATTTGAGTTTGTGTAACTTGGTGGATGATTTCTATTCTTCATGTGATGAATGATCTCTTATATATGATGTTCTGAGATTGAATTTATATTTCATTGAATAAATCTATTGGTCATGCATGGTTACACTACATACTTACATATTGAATGTTTGTGAGTGTTCTATTAAATGATTAATGGTATAATTGAGTTGATCTTGGTACTTTAATGAATGCTCTTTATCATACTTGTACCTTATCGTTCTTTTTACTCTCACCGAAGGATAAATCGTATGTTTTCTTCATTCACTAATTGACTCCATTTAAGCATTGGTCTAACTAATGATTGCATAGAGAATATAGTATGTTGGTTGTACTAGTGTTCTACAGGGTCCATAAGGATACTTCTCCTTGGAGGTTACGACACTCCAAATAAGTTAGAATTGTGATCGAGGTGACATTGGATCACTTTTCTTATTTTTCTTATCAGGAACTAGCCCGACAACATTTTTGGTGTCGTTGTCCGGGACGTTTCAAAGATTGAAGTAGTTCATCCGGAGTCATTACACCCTTGGAAAAATGATGTTTGATAAGAATTCAAAGGTGAGTCCTTCTTCCTTATATTTTTTAAAATATCTATAAAGGACTAACCCCGCGGGTCTTATCTGGCGACTCCACTGGTTGATAAGCGATCACCATTATCTCAGGTACGCCCTTGTTTTTGGTACTTTGGTGAGATTTGTTGAGCTAACTTGGCAGGTCTCTCCTGGCGACTCTGAATGAAGAAAAATAACATAAGTAATCTATAAAGACTAGGAAACCAAATGATATGGCATATTCTTATGAGTTGTGGATGGATATATTGGATTTTTATGCATTTCGGGATATCCACATCAGTATGTCATTCAAGACGATGGGAAGGTACTTTTTCCATTATTTCATGAATACAAGTATCATGCAATAATGCATATTTGGGAATTCACACAATTTATCCAGGAAAGCCATATCATATATGAGGATACAAGAATGAATCTTTTTCTACTGTCTCTCAACTTAGAAAACAACTCGGATGTCAGAAATTGGTATGAAGGATTTCCTCATAAAGAGTTTTGTTCACTCAGACAGTTGATTGATGCATTCAGTAAAGGATGGGATCATGATATAGAAGAACATGAAAGAAAGTTTGTGATCAACCATATATGGGAAATGACCTTGGGAAGCAGCCAAAAGCGATATGATCGTAGTAAAGAAATCGAAGAGGATATTTCGTTTGAATTTAAGGATCCTGATAATCCAACAAAGGCAAAAATGGAAATAGGTTTTTCTCCTCTTGATTTGTCAAACTTTCCAGGACGTTCAGATGAGTTACCATAGATATTTTGGCACGCATTCAAGGGTGATCATGGTGATGCCTAGCACCATGTTGAATGGTTCATAACATTGGCTACAGCATACAGCATTAAAAAGGAAGAAGATGTTTACATGAGATCATTTGTTCTTCACCTGGGAGGAAAGGCTTTTGCTTGGTTTGTGGGCCTAGAAAAAACAACAATATCATCATTTGCAGAATTGATAGAAACCTTATGTAGCTACTGGAATTCAGAGCAACGTGACAAATGGATGCCTTATGTTGAAGATGCAAGGAACTTGTTCAGTGAATAAATTCATGAAGATCAATTCTCAGAAGTTTTACTTGAAGAAAACATTGTTTAGGACCGAGTAAATGACCTAATGGCTCTTGTGACTAGAAATGGAGTGATTCCTAAAGATGAATAGCAAGAAGCTTTAATTGAATAAACTAAAGAAAAGGTGAATTCTCTGTGCCCCCAGATTATGGTTTCTTATGATATTTTGGCTCTCTTGGAAGAAAATTATAGGGTTACAGAAGACGATGTTTATTGGAAGTTCCTTGGTCCACCAATGTATGATTCTTCACGACCTTGTAGCATCATGGTAGATCATCTCCCGAGCACATATGTGGGTGAATAATTTTACTCTGCCTTCGATGAAGAATGGATCAACCCTTTTTCTGTGCTCAACGATGTAGTGGTGCAAGACGTGGGGTCGATTTTCGATGGCCACATGCAAAGTCTCTCCATTGTCTCTCGGTTCATGGTGTGCCCAATTCAGCAACATTCTACGAGAATTATTCATCCCTTTTCATCCAGTATCAGTAAGTTCTCAACGATGCTTTTCAGTAAAGCCAATACAAGTATGTGGACAGGTATGATATTATTTTCACATTGTCACGATTTCTATTGTTTATCTTTTCGTTTGAAGTGTGAAGGAATAAATTATGTGGTTGACAATTTCAAAATTTTAAAGATCATTAGGGGTACAAACATGATAATTATAAAGAAGAACAATATGCTTCTATTTCCAAAGGATTATTCAAACAGGTTGCAGCTGATATACGAAGATTTTCAAGGTCCACCTCCACCAATGCTCTCTCAAATTGACAATCAAGCAAATTTTTTTCTCAACGCCAGTATATGATGAAGATGGTCCATACATTAGCCTGGTGGAAATTTGGATAAATGGAGCTTTCGAAAGCAACCCTTCTCCATGGCAGCAATATCAAAGCTCTCAGGTCCCCGAATCCATCCAACCCTCATCTCCTATCCCGTTGGAAACATTGGTAAGTATTTGTTTTGTGATCAATAAGAGCTTGTCATGGATTCATTCTAAAAACAATGGCAAAGCACCAGGTATGAATTGCTTACTCAAATGGTTACATTGGTGGTATGATTTCACTTAATATTTCTTGTTTTCATGTTTAGCATAGGTAGGTTTAGTTAGGCATATACGGTTACCCATGCATTGCATTTGACATTCTTCATGTCTATGTACGTTAGTCACTGGTTTATGCATTTATGTTATTTCCATATGATAAGCAAGGCAGGACGAAAGTGTCTGCCTCATGGTAGTTTGATGTCCTTGATTATTTGACATGTGTGTAGGTCTATAGGTACCCAGATGATTCTTGGATTCTTGAGCACCCTCAGGAGGATTACTCGTCTCGCAGTTGGAGCCAATGTTACAATGGTACCAGTACCAGTGTACCTACAGAGGTGCTTCAGGGAGAGGGGGTCATTTTCTCACCACAAGGGGTGTTTAGCCAACTTTTTCTAAGTAGGGGTTATGGCCAAACCCTATGGTTTCTCCCTCGAAAGTACTATGGCTTAGTGGCATCGCTGACTGCCTCATGAAAGGGCTTGAAGCCTTGAGGTTGGTGTCCGGGACTTCCATGGGTGGATCACTGGGTCACATGGCCCCAACCCTGATTTAGCATTTTGGTGGCATATATTTTAGCACTGAGGCATCTCTTCCTCTTCCAAGTCACCTCCAGCACCCTCTTGGCCCTCCAGTTCACCAATGCCCTCTCTCTGGGCCCTCCTTCAGATGATGACGTCATCCTTGATGCCTGACTAGGGGGGGCGCAGAGTGTTGAGGTATTTTCACTTCTATTGGGGTTAGTTGGTTCATGACGACCCCCCCCCCTCTGTATTCTAGCCTTCAGAACGGACTGATATGCTCATTTTTAGCCATTTTAGGCATGTGTAGGTAAATTTTGAGGAAAATGCCCCAAATTAACCACATAGTTTATTATTTTATATTATTTTTGTTTTAATTTTAAGTTGACATTTATAATTCAAATTGACATTTAAAAAGGCATGTCAGCCTTGATTTTATAATTTTATTTTTGTAAAGTGAGTGTGAAAAGGTATAAATAACCTTTTCTCACTTCATTTTTACACATCAACTTATGGGATTACACCAAATTTTCTTATTTACACCCTTTTTGGGCTCAATGGAGTGATGCGCACCTCTTGAGAATGGATAAGCTTGCTAGTTTGGGGATAAATATTTGAAGTCTTTGCTCGTGTTTCTTTACTAAGGTGATGCTAAGAGTTTTTTTCTTAACACATGCACAAGGAGGTATCTAAGTCTTTTATCTTGTTATTTCTTTGTTAGATGTTGGAGTTGTCTTGTCTAAGGTTGAATGGTATCCATTGATGTTGCATTTTTCCCTAGCATAAGTCATCTTCAACCTTTAGTTACCTTAGCATTGTCAACTTGATTTTTAAAGTTTGTCTTAGCTAGGGCATCATCAAACAACTCTTGAAGTTGTTGAAAAAGACCTAGTTTTCCAAGCTTTGCAAGTGCCATCTCAAGGAGAGGCTATCCTCCATTGATTCCTAGGGTTAGGGTGAATTTCTCATTCAAACCCTAGGTTGTTCTACATATTCTAACCTAATTTATAAATTTGTATCTTTGTAATTATTATGCTAAATTAGTTATAACTTTCTGAGTTTATATTTGTGTACATATTATGCTAGTTTAAAGAATAGTTTTTTAGGCTCTTGTATGTTAAATTAGTCTTTTACATATTTTAAAAAATCTTAATTTAAAACCCTATTTTTATGCCCTAACCCTAGGTGCATAAGACTTGATTCCCTGGCGGCCTCCTCCACACTCCCTTCCTGCCCTCGATCTCTTTCCCATCTAACTCGGCCTCCTCCCTTTCCCTTGCCTCCAACTTCGGCCCTCTATTTAACCCTCTCAATGTCCCTTTTCCACAGTTCGACATCCCCTTTAAACCCCTCAGACCTAATGTATGCGGCCTCCTTTTGATGTTTCTCTTCCTCGCTTCCCCTTCTCCACCATCTCCTTCGTTCTCCCTGTCTCTCCTCTTCTCCCTTTCCTTGCTCTTCCCTCTTCCCTACTCCATTCTCCATCCCTTCTCCATTTCGGGCCTCCTTCTTTCCTATCTAAGCCTTCATCCTACCCTACCACAGGTCTGCAAATTTATTGCAGACCCTATGTGTTCACCTTTTTTCCCTTATATGCCTTGTCACCTGTACACATATGTAAATAAAAACAAAGTTAGTTTTTGTGTTAGTTTTTTCTATGTAAATACAGCTCTGAGATTTGCTTACAACAGGTGTAAAGATGGTTTTCTAACATACAATTTAGTCTTCTTTGTGGTTGATTAGGTTAATACTTGGTCATGTTAAAGTTAAATTTGGCATTGGTTGGATAGCACTTAATACCGATATACATATTACATGCCTCCATAACTCCTTTAATTTGATAACATATTGAAGTTTGGATTTTACTTGTGAGTATTAGTTCTTTGACATAATAATATTGACAAACATTGGCACATGTATCATGAAGGTTTATGATTATCTTATGCTATGACATTGCAATGATAATTTGAGTTTGTGTAACTTGGTGGATGATTTATATTCTCCATGTGATGAATGATCTCTTATATATGATGTTCTAAGATTGAATTTACATTTCATTGAATAAATCTATCGAGCATGCATGGTTACACTACATACTTACATATTGAATGTTGGTGAGTGTTCTCTTAAATGAGTAATGGTATAATTGAGTTTATCTTGGTACTTTAACGAATGCTCTTTATCATACATGTACCTTATCTTTCTTTTTACTCTCACTGAAGGATAAATCGTATGTTTTCTTCATTCACTAATTGACTCCATTTAGGCACTGGTCTAACTAATGATTGCATAGAGAATATAGTGTGTTGGTTGTACTAGTGTTCTGCAGGGTCCATAAGGATACTTCTCCTTGGAGGTTACGACGCTCCGAAGAAGTTAGAATCGCAATCGAGGTGACATTGGATCACTTTTCTTATTTTTGTTTATCGGGAACTAGCCCTGCTAGTTTTCCCTGTAACACCTCGGCTTCCCTCCCCTATGACGAAGTCACAAACAAGCCCAATGATACATCCAAACCATGAATGAAAGGGTAAAACCATACCTCCTGTCCAGACTTGAATGCAAACGCCAACGTGGAAACCTTCACACATTTCATGTGCCTGCCATCACATGGGAAACATTGAATGCCAACCACCTCCCCACTATGGTTTGAACTACATTCGATTGGCACTAATATGAGACCAACAAACCTTAACAAAAGCGCTTAGGTCCATTCACGTGTGGGAAATCTTCACCAAGATTTGCTCGGCAAGACCATGATATGGTCTTACCTTGGGACCGTGTTTCCCCCTTTTCTTTTTATACTTGGCACAGCGCAAACCTTGTTGAAATTAGAACATTGCATACGCTAAGCCGTAAGGCATGGCATGGATCAACCAAACCACCTGCAGAAAAAATTAAGAGTGGTGTTAGCTTATAATAAGGTAAGTAAACTCAGGTGACAATGGATCCGAGATCCATCCATGGAGACAGCGAAAACATCTTCCATCATATGACGAGTAATGTAAGACAAGCATTGAACACTCACAATAAAAGAAGACTCCATTATCATTATAAATTAAGATCAAAAACCAAAACCAGTTGTGAAGGATAATTATCATTTTAGTGAGTTAGATGATATGTCAATTTATTACATAAACAATCATGTGCACACCTTTCGAAGTCAAGCAAAAGGAAACCGATCAATACAATACATTGAGAAGAACCAAGCAGACAACCAATCGAGACACAAACAAGTGAGAATATCAATATTTAACCAGCGCTGAAGTTAATTTATAGAATCATGTATTTTACAATTGATTAGGACCTTATATAAAATAAAAAATAAAGGTGTATTTTTTAGGGACATCACATATTTTTTCTCTTTTCTTTACCTATTCGATTTGCATTCATTTTCATGAGGGGTTTTTTATTATATTGGATTTTGATAATGATTTAAGTGTAAGATGATATTAGATTGCGTGGGGATTTTGATTTGTTTCTAGAAGAAGGATGAGTACAATAGCAACTCTAGAGAATGTTAGGAGCTTTGCAAGAAGAGATCAGTGGTTGAAAATACAAAACGAGGTGCAGAAGAGATGGGAAGAAGCCGATGTCTTCAAAGTTGAGGTTGGTGCCAAGACTCCTATAAAAGGTGAGAAATTATTTGAAAATTTTCCATACCATATATGAATGGTTCCCTTCATTTGGGGGATGTGTTTTGTTTTTCAAAATTGGTGTTTGCCTCAACCTACTATAGATTAATGGGTCGCAATGTTCTTTTCCTCTTTGCTTTTCACTGCACTAGAATGCCCATCAAGGCATGTGTCAATAAGCTTAATAGGTAAATTCAACCATTTGGGAATCACCCTTTGTTTTTGGTGGCCTTTGTTATTATAACGAGATTGGTGTAATCCCATAGGTTTATAATTCATCAACCTAGGGAACGTGCTAAATTGAAGAGTTGCAATGCAAAGTATATGCAATTATAACCTATGAATTGAACTATCTACAGAAAGTAGTAAACAATAAAGATGGTCACTTCAACCTTAGTCTCCTACCTCTACATCTAGAAAGCTAGAAGGTGTGTATCACTCTCATCAAGAGGGAATCAAGTAAACTATCCTATGTTTTGCAGATTCGCATTAATAAGAAAACAAACTACCTAATGATGGGTATAAATATGAGCTTAATATTAATCATCATGCAATAAAATCATAAAAGAACGGAAAATGGAGTATTTTGCAACTACTACTATAGGATTGTGAAACTACTACATATACTGTAATAATAATGAAATCAACACATGAAATTACCACAAGAACTGGAAAATGTAATCAACACATGCATAAATAAAGGCATTCTAAAACATGGTGGTTCCCTTAGAGACCTTAAGCAAGCCCTTGCTTAAGGTTTCTTAAGGAGCCTCACAAAATCATATCATTGCAAGTAGTTTAACCAGTTATTTATTTCACAATCAATAGTACATAAGTATACAATAATAAGTTTAGTATTCAAATCCTTAATTCAAAAACTCAAAGCAAAGTTGGGGGTATACTAAGCCTAGTCTCCCCTTTTATAAAAAAAGTGCAAGAACTGCTAATTTAAGTTGAATGTTATAATCATGGTAACCCCATCTACTCAATCCATACAATCATGTGGGCCAACTTCACTTAACAACTCAAGTATGTAGGTATTGATCTTCACTTGTTGAGTTCAACTAGAGTTTAGAGAAACACAGCCTTTGATTCTTGTGATCCTTAGTGAGTTGCACATCACCAACATTCCAATATCATACTCAATCCAAGTTAATTTGTAACAAATCAAAAGATATAATAAAAACCACGCACTTCATAACCTTGAATACTCATTAATGATAAAGCATGCAATTGGCTCAAAATATTTCAAGGTCATCAAAATGTTAATATTAAACTTGAATTGGATCTCTAGGAATGTAAGATAAGCCATGTAGTTCAAAGAGATGGGCCTTAGAAAAACTAAAAATGCTAGCCCATTGTTTTTCTAATAGCAACAAAGAGTTTGAAGAGAAAGAAACCCAGGCACCCTCTAAGCATGATGGTAATGGTGGGTATACATTGTCTCTTAAGTTTAAGAGCAAGAGGTCCAAAGCCATTATGAAAAAAGATGTTGAAAGTACCAATGGAAAATTATGTTGAGTTTGGGATTGGGAGATGGAGAGATTTCCACAAGATCCTTATCATTGGCTGATGTACTTTCTTCCCATGGAAAAAGAGGATCTAAAGATGTTTGGGCTTGGGTTTAATTGGCAAAAATCATTTATCACAACCAAGATGAATCCATTTTATGGTTCTTTTGTTCGATGGCAAATGAGGACTCTAAAAAATGTGTAAAAATGTGAAAGATATGTGGTATCTAAACTTGGGTGTGATCTTGCATATACGCATTTTGTTGTGTTGTGTACACACAATTTGTTCTACTTACTCTTGTTCCTTCTAGTTTGCTTGCTTTTAAGTTTATAAAATCCTGGATTATTTCTCAAAACAGAAAAGGTAAATCTTTAATATTTATTCACTAATATGTAGTTCACTATAGGGTTGATTAACAAAACATTGTTGATCTCAATGCATAGTGTAACCTCATTTTTTTTAATGTAATGGGAGAACATAAGGAGAAATTTGAAAATGGGCACATCAATGCAGCTCAGGTTTCTTTGTAAGAAAGAGAGGTTGAATATAGTTGATATGCAAGCTATCACTAAGAGTACATCTCTTGTGTCAAGTGTCCAAGGAGCGAGCACTTTGTGGTAACAACTTATTTCAATTGCATCTTTGTATGTGTTAGACCATTGTTAATAGAAGTAATGATAGCACAACCATTTCTAAAGACTTGAATGTCTATATCAACTAAAATCTTTTAATAAATTATATAGAATAACATATTTATGTTAGGAGTTCTTGGTATTCAAGCAAACAAAGGATATCATTTATTATTGTTTTCAAAATCCAACATGTATCCAAAGCCCCATGCTCATCTTTTGGAGCCCAAATGTTTTTGTTTGGTTGGATAGTAGTGTAATTTTCAACTATGAAGATGTGATCCTTAATAATAAAATTACCTTAAAATAATGGTATCCCATTCTCACTTTCTTATTAACCTTCACTCAAATATTTATTTTATCCATCTTTCACATTTTTATGTGAATTCTTTATGGGATGTATTTCATTCTAAATTTACTGATGTAAAATTCTATCTTCATGTGCTTGGGGTTATTATAAAAAATTATGGTTAAAGAGTGCCCTAACTTATCCAAGACCTTAATGGTGTAAAAGTTGTAATAAAATTATTTATAGTATTGATTAATTTTCAAGTTGAAAGTATGAGTAATTACTATGTCAAAAGTCAGAATGGACTGTAAGCAGTGAGAAGCATAGTTACTGGAACTGAACCAGAACCGGTAAAATCGGCCAGTACAACTAGTTATGACCCTAAACCAATCCAAATCGGCTCTCAAATTGGAAATGACTGGTTCCGTACAAAACCGTACAATGGCACTTTTGAGGGTGTTTTTTAATTTTTAAAAAAAAAATCAAAAAATTGGCATGAATTTATCAACTCTATTATCCTATTCAGTGTAGTACTTTTAGTTATCAACTCTATACCTGGGCTGCAAATTTGATCAAGACTACTACTCTTTAAACGAGCAACCAAAAACAATGAAAATAAACTACATCACTAACCAACAGATTTGGTAAGAAGGCAACTCAAGGAGAGTCAAGGAAAGTCATGGATAAATTTGATTGGGATAAAATGAGACAATAGATATTCAAAATATTGTGAGTGCACATTGACAACTAAATATAATATTGTAAAGAGTGGAACTAAATATCAATATTAATTTACATAATCTAATTTATAGTAACTAAACTATATGCTTCAGAGTAAGAAGTAAAATTTCATATAAATAGGAAATTATAGAAGGTGATTAGAAGAAAAATGTTACAAACCATAAAACATGTACGAAGCCGAACTTTGGTGCTCCCATCTTTGCAATAAAACCATATACATTTCTTGGATACTTTGCTCTACTAAAATATAATTTGTTTAAAAGAGGGAAAAAAAAGCTCTACTCAACTGAACGTTGGTGCTCTCATCTTTACAATAAAACCATAGGCACTTTTGGGGTACTCTACTTTACTAAAATATTATTAGTTTAAAAGAGGGAAAGAAAACCCTGTTAATTATGGGGACCAATCTAGGTTGAATTTCATATTTCATTTTTGCATGTTTGTCTTCATGGTATTCATAGTAAATTTACAGATGGTTTTTTCATAAAACTGAAGAAAGAACATCATGTTGATATATTTTGATTTATATATGGAGTGCACTTAGTGCTATTTTGGTTGTATACACTCTTACTTGTTATTTATATGCGAATTCCTTCTGGTCCTGGTCCGGTGCTGGTTTCTGGGGTTGAACAGTTCAACCACCAGTTCAGTTCTGGTAACTTTGATGAGAATTTCCTGGCACATGGCATTTTTTATGATAAAATATAATGAGTCAAAATCTATGAAAGGTTGTAGGTGGTCTTAGGCACTAAAATGTTTCAAACTTTGTAGGACTTTCTCTTCTTTGATGAGCTTTTATTAGTATTATGTACTTGAAGAGTGGAATTTTTTATATTCTCATGTTTGTGAAATTCTAAGTCACGACAGATCTAAAGAGCTGAGGATACCTCAAAAAGAAAGAATGAGCAGAAAATTTGAAGAAGAGTGAACTATAGTAAAAAAGAGCAGAAGACAATAATGCAACAGAACTCAGATAGGAGCAAAATAATGTCACGTGTTCCAATAATCACTATAATAAACAATGATGTTACAATGGAGAGAATTCGAATCATGCAGGAGAATTCGAACCTCAGTTGGGATAATAGGGATTATCACCACTGGAGTGCTCCGCAAGACTCAAAGTCAACTGAACTAAACCTAAACTCAGCTAACTGAAGTCACAACCAGTTAACTGACTAAGGAGGGCGCAATAGTGAGTCTGCTCTGCATGCCAGTCAAAAGAGAGCGCATGAGGCCACAATTAGTGGCATCCGAAGCTCTAACCCCCCACAAGAGTCAGCTAACTCAAGTGGACTGCACTGGAACACTCAGTAGGTTCCTATAAAATAGCGAATTGACTGAAGTGGTCCTAAAATGATGCATGCATGGCTCAGAAGGTGGTAGATGGATCTTGGATGACATCTACACACCACTAGGGGGGGAATGACATCTGCACATCCTCTAAGCATTATTTATTTATTTTTCCTAGATATGACAAGGATGGAGTATTGAAATATCCTAACAATGTTTATTTTAGTGGAAGCATGATGAGATGATTTAGTACTCACTGATATGCTATCTAAACAAATCAATTTATTACCACCTAAAAATATACAATTTTATTTTTGTGCTTTGTAAAACTGGATTTTTTTTTCAATTTATATAAGATCACAATTCTCAGCCATGTCACACTTAGTTAAGCACTCATAAATTGGCCATCTAAAAAATCAATTTATGACTATTTAAAAATATGCATTTTACAGACTTGGCATTCACCCATAGAAATCAATTTCTAGAAACCACGTGAAGTTGTGAAATTACATAGGTTTCAAGCCCCCAAATTACAATGCATTTGTAACATGTTTCTCTAAATTACACTGATTCTGCATGCTAAGTAGTTGTTTGTTCTTTAAAAAAACAAGCTTATCGCAAAACAAGCCATGAAATAATGAGGTAAATCCTGAACCATACTAATTATTTAAACCTTAATAATATGTTTAAATAAAATTACCAATACATCTTTGTGGTTTTTTTAGTATTATTCACAATACATTACATTTTCTGTTTCAAATTAAGTATATACATTTTCTGCTTCAAATCATTAAACCTTATTTAATATTTAAAATGCGATTTATTTAATTTTCAAATTCAAATTGCATATAACACGTGTTTTATGAATTTTATGAATATTAAAATTATTAAATAATTATGTTGAGTTTTTTTGTGTATATTAAAATTATTAAATAATTGTGTTGAGTTATTTTGTGATATTAAAATTATTAAATAAAATTCTCAACACAATTAAATAATTAATTAAATAATTAATTAAGAGTTGAGTTATTTTATGAATATTAAAATTATTAAATAATTATGTTAAGTTATTTCGTGAATATTAAAATTATTAAATAATTGTGTTGAGTTATTTTATGATATTAAAATTATTAAATAAAATTCCCAACATAATTCACAATAGTGAATATTAAACATATGATTTACTACAAAGTTGAGATTGTTCTATCAAAATATTCCCACATAATCTCAGCTTTGTTGGAGTTGAGAAGAATGATCGTGTTAACATAGTTTAAGAATGATTATATATTAACATAATTTAAAATTCTTCTTTCTATGCTGATTCTAATTATTGTCCATCTATAACACTACCGACTTATGTCATTTTGGCTGCAATCAGCATCTCTACTTTCGGATGTATGTATTAGCCATCAATAAATGATAAACTTGCATAAACAAATATATATTCAAGGTAGCAAGAGACCCAGTTTCAAGCATAATCGTCCAAGCAAATCAAACCACCATTTCGAACAAGACTGCTACATTCAGGGCAAACAGCAAACAGCAGATCGGATCTTATTGCGAATAAAATTCATGGCCACTCTGGCAACTATATACATGGCTTCAGGCAATATAATTACCAACTGATTTGTGTCTCAGTGGTAACAATATTCATGGATTTAAGCAATATAAACACTAGCAACAATATGCATGGCTTCAAGCGATATAAATACCAATGGATTTGTCTCACTGTCAACTGTATTCCGGCTTCAAGCAACATACATACCAGCAAATGTGTTTCTCAATGCCAACAATACCCATGGATTTTAGCAATATAATTACCAGCGGATTGGATTCTACCAACAACAATATTCATGGCTGTGCAATATAAACAATAGCTTCTCAATGCCAACCATATCCATCACTACAAGCATTATAAATCACAAAGATTTGGCAGGTCTCTTGCAGCAAAATCAGTTTGGAACTTCATATCTAAGGAAGGGTTGTGGCAATCAATTCTTAAAAGAAAATACCTGGGGAGTGGAGAGATCTTAGACTGGATTATAAATCCTGTTAAAATGTTTAAAGGGGATTATGTTCATTGGAAAGCAATTTCTATGGCTTTTCCGATTGTAGGAGCTTTGCTTGCTTGGAGACGATTCTAGGAGTTTTGCTAGCTTGGAGACTAGGAGATGGTTCTAAGGCATTAATTGAGGAAGATGGTATTATGGTTTGTTGTCCTTCGGTTATTCTGTCGAAGGATCTGGTTAATCATTTAAAAGATCGGGGAATAGTCTATGTAAATCAAGCAGTGGAGATGAAAGCTACCTTTCTGCAACAAAGTAGGAAATCAGCTGAGTTCTGGGTTTATTTAGGACTTGGTCAATTGAGTGGGATCTTTGGAAAGCGAAGATGAGAAGAGCTCATATAAGACAAAATGGAGAGGCAAATGTTTTAAATTTTAATTTGGACAGGAAAAAATGAGGGTGGGAGTTACACTGTTCGGCAGGCTTATCAACTTTTATGGGATGGAATGGTAGATCAAAAAATTTGGTGGTGGTCAGTTTTGTGGAAGTCTCAGGCTCTGCATAAATGCAAATTTTTTATGTGGTTGCTTCTTAATGGGAAGTAATAACTTGGGATAATTTGTGTAAAAAAAATGTTCAAGGCCCAAGTTACTATCAGTGTTATCGGAACCGGACCGGAACCGGAAAAACCGGCCGGTCTGACTGGTTTACAGAGGTAACCGGTCCGGTCAGGGACAAAAACTGGTTGAACCGGATTTTTGTCTGAACCGGGTACTGAACCGGCCGGAACCGGTCAAAACCGGCCCAAACCGGCCGGTCCGTATAGTGGACCCATGAAACTGATTTTTATTTTTTTTTAACACAAAAAAAAGTTTTCTATGCTTCTATGATTAGTTTATTGTTATTCATTAGTACTATGGTTGCCATTTCGAGCCTCTTTGTTGATGTACTTTGGTTCAGAAACTCAGAGATGTATTGCACTGGGTGCTGTTTTGGTTATTTGCACCCATACTTGCTATATATATGAGAAACTTTGCATATTTGTGTATTAATGGTTTGGATTCATATGTATGCACATGAATATATATGTTTTTTACAAAATATGAATATTTTATGTATTTTTTAGTCGACCGGTTTTTTTCCCAGTTTTTTTACGGTTCCAGTCCAGTTTCCAGTCCGGTTCACATTTTGGGCTTTGCCGGTTCGATGACCGGTCCGGTTCCGATAACATTGGTTACTATAGCCTTTGCAAAATTGTAGAAGAATCTGCGAAACACCTCTTTATTCATTGTTCATACTTGTTCATACTCTGCTCAAATTTGGAAAGATTGTTGAGGATCTTCAAAAGCATTCCTTCTAGGTTACAGATCAGGTGTGGGCTTTGTCTAAGTATTTCTAAGAGGAGAAAATGGTACTTAAGCTACGGACTTTTAAAGAATTAAGAATTGATAGGAAGAGAAGCTGGTGTTATTTTGATGGAGCATGTCAAGGGTTGACAGATTATGTGGTTTGGGTGGTTTACTTTATATATCGAAAAATCATTTTATTGAATTTAAAGCAAATAGTGGTTTTGGTTCTAATAACAGGGCTGAGTGTTTGGCTTTCAGAACCTTACTTAAGTTAGCCATTGAGGAAGATGTGCACGAGCTACAGGTTTATGGAGGTTCGTCTTTGGTGGTAAACTGGTTGAATGCTTCAAAGCAGCTGTTGAATATCAATTTGCAGGGTATTGGGAATTTACTAAAAGAATTGGCGGGAGCATTTAACTATTTCAGAATTTGTCATATTCTCAGTGAACAGAATGAGAGGGCTGATACATTATCTAAGGAAGGACTCTTATTATCAACTGGTTCTGTCATATTCATAAGAAACAAAAATGGCAAAAAAAGTGAAAATAAGACAATTCTTGACTATATGTGAAGATTGATAGCTTTCTCTTTCTTTATAATGCTACAGTTTTGAATATTTTGTTAAATTATATATATGCAAAATAAATGAATCAGTACTGAGTTCAGTATAAGGCACAATGAGTGCAATCTTTTGATTTTTGTGATAGATAATGAAGAGTTGCAAAGCTTAGTAGATTGAGTACAATATACAAAACAAATATATATTTTCTAGAATTAAGTATTGGTAGAAAGTTTGCAACAGGGGTATTTTTAGTGAACTGCTTAATGCAAAGAGCACCTGATGAATGTATTTGGTTTACTTTTCTGGTAAATAGAAATGCGAATTTTTTTCATAAAGAAAAACATTATAAATCCCCATACATCTAATATAAAACACAATGACCATTGCTTTAAGCACATATTAACAACCAACAAATAGATTCCCAAGCAACAGGAAGCATCATGCATATCAATTTTTTAATGCCACATGTTGCATGACTTCTTGAACATAAATAACCAGCAAATCAAATATGAGAAGAGTAAACTAATTATATTAGAACCACATAATCTAAATATTTACTAAAGGGTTATTGAGAGGAGTCGTTATATTAGAAATACATTTTATGAGGTATTAAAATCATTTTTTATTATATTGGTAAATTATGTTCTTCGTAATAATGTAAGATGAATTAGAATTTTTTTTATGCGAGGAGGGAAACCCTAGATCTGCAGGGTTGCGAAGCAGTGACATCTTGGCTCCAGGGTGTGGCGGCTGGTCGTGGTGTGATCGCACGCCCAGCCCTGACAGGCTGAGAGCAGTGGGCTCGGGGCCCTCTCCCCAATCTTTTTGATGGGGACGAGCTCCCCCCCACGGCCGCCACCGTCGGCTCTATAGGCGGGTGGTTTTGGGGAGTCTCAGGAGACAGTCGGGAATGGAGTTAGGAAAAGAATGGGACCAGGCGAATGCCTACCCAGATCGTTGAAGATCCCAGCCATGCAGATCAAATCAGACAAGATCCGTGAGAGAATCGAAGAATGGCGTGAAAAAACCCTAATTGGGAAATTCGTGGAGACTGGCCCTAAAGAACGAGAACTGGTGAATTGGATCAAGACAACATGGAAACCTAAGGGTCATTATGACCTTCAACTGGGTGCTAAGGGGTTTTTTACCATTATTTTCTTCAATGTGGAGGATAGGGATCGGGTTCTAGAAGGAGACCCATATTTTTTTTCTCTGCTGGGTTATATCTTAGGCCCTGGAAGGAAAGATTCAACCCAAATACTGAGGATGTGACAGTGGCCCCGGTATGGATCAGGCTATTTTCCCTACCCTGTGAACACTGGGATCTGGAGATTCTTCAAGATATTGGCAACACGCTGGGTGAATTTGTTAAAGTCACAGACCAGACCAAACAACAACGTTACACTACATATGCAAGGATATGTGTCTATATGGATATGTCAAAGGAGCTTCCTGAAGCCATTAGTTTAAACTGGGAGGACGAGGAGTGGGTTCAGCCTCTGGATTACGAAAAACTTCCTTTTCGATGCCATCAATGCCATGCATATGGCCATTTGGGTAGAGATTGCCCACAAGTAAGTTCTTTTTCCCCTCCCCCCCCGAAAAGTGGCCTGGAAGGTGGTATGGACAAGGAAGGTTTTTCCAGGTTCGTAATAGAAGAAGAAATAAAATGGCCAGACAAAATAAGGGAGGGAAGGAACCTCAGGGGAAGGGGATCGAGACATCTAATCCGTTCCAGATTCTGGAGGATCACCAGGAAGGAGAGATGACTGGTAAGAACAAAGGTAAATAAAAAGTTGATCCAATGGAAGGAATAATAGAGGAAACAGAGCAGGCTCAAACTGGCATAGATCCTGCAGAACCAATGGCGGAGGATGAAGAGGAGGATATGGAGCTCGGGGATTTAAATCTCGACGATATTGAGAGGGAATGGGACAAGAAAGGGAAAGGTTATGTCACCAGACAGCAGTTAGAACTTCTCAAGGCAGTCATCATTAGTGCCAAAGTCCCTCAGCAGTTAGGAATAGCCTCTGATCCTCAGAAGGGCAGCAAAAGGAAACCCTCAGAGGCTGACTTACAAAGGGACAAGAAAACAAACAAACAGAGAATTGTTGAGATAGGCGTAAAGTTAATTGAGTCTGGCCAGTATCCCACGATACTGGATGCCTTCTCTGAAGTTCATAAGGTTACTCAATGAAGCTGATATCATGGAATATCAAAGGGTGCAACCACCCCAAGAAGGTCAAGACCTTGGCCAAGAAGATTAAGCAGGAAAAACCGAATATACTCTTTCTCCAAGAAACAAAATGTAGTTCTCTTGTTCTGGAGCGTATTAAGCAGAAAATATGGAAAGGAAGCGCTATGATGGCTATTGATTCTAATGGCTTTGCAGGGGGTATGGCAATTTTTTGGCGGCCTGATGCAGTAGGTCTATCAGAGTGGTGGGCCACTCGCTTTTCCCTGAGTGCCCTGTTCAAAGACCGTGATACTGGCTCTTCTGGTAGACTTGTAAATGTTTATGGGCCTAGCGCTTTCCCTCAAAAAGGGGTGTTCATCCATCAATTATCATGGTTGCGTGAACAGGCCTCTTGTGGTTCCTGGATTATTGGGGGAGACTTCAATCTCATAGAGTCTCTGGAGGAAAAGAAAGGAAGTAGGAGAAATTTGGATAAATATCAGGAAGCTTTTGGGGATTTTATTACCCAGGGACCTTTCATAGACATTGAGACGGGCAATGGGTTATACACTTGGAACAATAGGCGAGGGGGTTCCCACTTGGTGGCCTCACGCATTGACAGATTTCTGACCACTGAAGATTTGGTCAGAAATGGTGGGGAAGCCCGTGCAGTTGTCCTGCCGGCGGCTGGATCTGATCATTGGCCGATCTGCCTCCAATGGGATGGCTCCAATTCCTCCCGTTTCAAACCTTTTAGGTTTGAACAATTCTGGCTAGAGCATAAAGACTTTAAGGAGCTGGTGGGACAGTGGTGGCAGGAGATTGTCCCTCCCCAGGGAACAGGAATGTTCCAATTCCAGCAAAAATTAAAAGCCTTAAAAGTCAAAATCAAAGACTGGAACAAGTCAGACTTTGGGAATATCTTCCAGGACAAGGCTAGGGTGATGGCTGACTTGGAGAGGGTACAATGTCAGGGTATGGAAATAGGATGGACTGATGAAGCTAAAAGAACAGGAGTTCCACCTATTGACACAACTGGAAGCTCGTGAAAAGCAAGAAGAGATTTTTTGGAAGCAGAAATCTAGAATTCAATGGCTTCAAGAAGGAGAACGAAATACAAAAAAAATTCATAATTCTGTGGTTCATAATCGCCACAAATCGAAAATCTATAAACTGAGAAAATCTGATGGGACCCATGCAGAATCTAGACAGGAGATTGAGGATGAACTAGTTCTCCATTTTTCGGATATTCTCAATGAGGATAGGGTGGACCGCAGCTCTGCTATTGCCAGAATCACCAGGCACATCCCTAGATTGGTCACAAATGAGCACAATGAGCTCCTGAATAAATTTGTTTCCTTGCAAGAGGTTGAGGATGCCATGCAGCAAATGGCTCTTGGAAAATCCCGTGGGCCTGATGGTTTCACCACCAACGTTTTTCATTGCTTTTGGGATCTTATCAAGCAGGAAGTGGCTGACATTGTGGAAGAATTGCGCCGAAGTAGGGGGGTTTTGAAGGCCTTCAATGCCACTTTTCTGGCGCTAATCCCCAAGGAGGACGGGGCATAGGTGCCTAACAAGTTTCAGCCAATTGCCCTATGCAACGTTATTTATAAAATTATTACTAAGGTAATTGCTAATCGTCTTAAACCCCTTCTCCCTCTCCTGATAAGCCCAGAACAGTCGAGTTTTGTGGAAGGGCGACAAATTTTGGATGGTATTATTCTGGCTCATGAGACCATTCATTCCCTGAAAACCACCAGAAAACCGGGTATGTTAATCAAATTGGACATTGCCAAAGCATATGACAATTTAAATTGGCAGTATATGTGTGGAATGTTGGAACCTTACGACTTTGATGCAGATTGGGTAAGCTGGATTCTGATTCTTGTCACTACCCCCTTTTTCTCCATCTTGCTTAATGGCTCCCCCACCAGGCTTATTCAATCCTCTCGTGGCATTAGGCAAGGCGATCCACTATCCCCTTTTTTATTTATCCTAATGGCGGAAGGATTGGGTCGCCTGGTTAAGGCTAAAGCAGGGGCTGGGGAACTTCGGGGTCTGGATCTCCATGCGGGTTTGACTAAACAGACTCACCAACAATTTGTTGATGACACCGGGGTCTGGATCTCCATGCGGGTTTAAAAAAATTATGAATCTTTTTGCTAAGGCATCAGGGCTTGAAGTCAATCCAGATAAGTCTCAAGTGTTCTTAACACTCCCTGTGTTACTCAACGTAATATCCTTCGCATTCATTCTCAACTTTTCTAAAGGTACCCTCCCCACTAAATTTTTGGGTGCGCCTCTCTCTGACAGCTCCCTTAGAGGGATTTCTTGGCAAGATCTTCTGAATCGAATAAAGAACAGATTGCAAAATTGGATCAATAGACCACTTAACTTCCCCAGCAGGCTCATTTTGGTTAAATCTGTTCTTCAGGCCATGCCTATCTATCTCTTCTCTCTTCTGTCAGCTCCTAAGTCTATCCTTCGTGAAATCAGAGGTATTCAGCGCAATTTCTTATGGGGAGGTCGGGCATCCAAGTCTAAGTTTGCCTTGATTCGATGGGATGTTCTTTGTCAACCAAAGGACAAGGGAGGATTGGGAATTTGCGATCCGGAAGTTGTTAGTGGCATCCATGCTGCAAAGTTGTGGTGGCGCTGGTGCAATCATAGTAACGAGCCCTGGGCAAAACTGTGGCAAATCAAGTATGCTAGGACCCAGCCCCCCAACGAATTAATTCGTTTCAATACAGATATCGAAGGCTCCCACATTTGGAGGAAAGCTCTGACAGGAAGGAAAATGGTGCAGGATCATAGCTTCTGGGAAATTGGAGATGGGGAGATAGCCAATTTCTGGGATGATTCGTGGAATCAATTCCCGAAATTAGGGAGTGATCAACAGTGGCAGGATCTCAGAAACAAAGGTATGAGGGAAGGAAAATCGAAGGTCTGTCATTATTGGTCTAATATACCTGGGAATTTTAGTAGGAATTGGGTGGACCAAGATTGGTGGAATAATCTTACTAATATAAGGGATGGTCAAGCTTTTGGAGAAATTCTTCAAGAACGATATATTCGAATCAGGACGGGCCCTGATAAGCTTCGCTGGGGTTACAGGCAAAAAGGTGTTTTCAGCATTAAGAAAGCCTATGACCTCCACTCGAATCGAGCAGAGGATGGTGATAGTTATTGGGCTAAGATTTGGAAAATGAACCCCTGGCCAAAAACATCAATCTTTTGTTGGTTGGTCATATGGCAAAGAGTCCTAACGGGGGAAAATCTTAAGAAAAGAGGTATTCAAGGACCATCCTGTTGCTCGCTTTGCAGAAACAGTGAGGAAACTATGGGCCATCTTCTGGACGAATGTGAGTTTTCCTCATTCCTCTGGGACAAAGGAGCCATGATTTTTCGAAGAAGCGATAGGGCTCATGGTCAACCAGGGCTCTCTCTAAGGAATTGGGATGCCAAAGCATTTAATAATCCCATTATTGCTTTCATATGGCAAATGTTCCCTGGCATGCTTTGTTGGAACTTATGGAAGGAAAGAAATGGAAGGATTTTTTGGGATAAAAGTCAGAATAAGGAGGTGGTCTGGACTACGCTGGTTCGCAACACCCAAGAAACGGTTAGGAGTCGCCAATGGACTGACGAAGACAAAAACCTTACGGAGGGAGAAATGCTCATTGCTAATGGCTGGGATCTAGGTAAGGAGGATTTACTTGGGCTCCGTAGAAAAGACAAACTTTGCAAACAATCTAGTCCTAAGTCCTGGTCCCCCCTGCGCCATTATTCTTTAAAATGAATTTTGATGGGGCGTCGCGCGGCAACCCGGGGTCTGCTGGTTTTGGAGGGGTTTGTACAAATGAGAAGGGAGAGGTTCTGCTTGTCTTCTTTGGACACCTAGGCCATGACACAAATAATTCGGCTGAGTTGGACGGGCTTATCATTGGTCTGAAGTTAATTATCCAAGAAAGACTCTTCCCAGCCACTATCGAGGGAGACTTGCATATCATCATCCAAATGGCTAAAGGTTTGGTGCATGGTAAATCGACGAAGCATGTTACGTCCAGCTGGCGGCTCTCACACCGTCTGGAGACTCTTCGCCACCTTCTTCAATCTCATAATCAGCTGTCCTTTCTCCACGTCAGGCGGGAAGCCAATAAAGTGGCTAATTACATGGCTAACCTTGGGGTGGATAGGAGAAGAGGCCACGTGGTGGGACGCATGGACGTTTTCTGCAATGAAGCCTGGGCCCCGAGGTGCCTACAACTGGCAGAGGAGGACATGAGAGGAGGACAGGTGGAGAACGAAGGGCAGATCGCCCCCCGAGGACAGTACAGAGGTCATTCAAAGGTTTCATCCATGGTGCTTGGATGATGGGGAGGTTCACCTCGGAGAAGGATATAACCCATAGTTTAATCATTATGGGACTGCAAGGGCGGTACGTCTTGAGGTGTTTTGTAATCGTGACAGAAGATTTGATGCGATCTCTGTATGCTCGCATGATGGTGGCAATCACTTTGGTTTATGGCAATGGTACGTATCTGAGCCTGGGTAGTTCTTCGGGATGCTTGGCCATTTATGGTATGGACGGTCTCATCATAAGCAGACGCCCCTTTTATTTGAGCTCCCTCCTGCGTTGGCTTCATTCCCATTCCAAGGCAGTTGATGGTAATAGTTGTGTCTCTGTGAATCCTTCTCTAAGTCCTCTGTTTCAAAGTGGTTTCGTCCAATTACGGCCTCCTGAGTTTTTCTGCTATCAGTCTTGTGTTACGTCATGGCCCCAAAACGAGAGTCTGTAGCTCCTTCTGGGTCGGCTCCGGCTGGTGCGGCTTTGAGAGGAAAGGAGAAGGTCACAGGAAAACGAGGAGGGGGGTGGAGGGTCACAAGAGCCCAATTGCGGGCACAAACTGACGGGGTTTTCTTTCGTGATCGCATTCCTGAGTCCACAAGGGTAGACATTGAGGTAATGGAGGAAAAGCTTTGGAAAGACATTAAGGCTATGCCTATAGCGGAAGTCCGAAGCACAGTTGAAGATTGGGTTACAGATCCAGGCTCTACGGTGGGTCGCGCCTCGGCGTATGATAGGATGGTGATGACTTATTGGATTACCAAGAACCTCTTGGCCAATGTGCTGATGGAGGGGAACCTGAAGAGGAAAGGGGATGAGGAGCCGATTAAGGCATGGAAGGCCCACAATGTGGATAATAGGCTTATGCATTGCAAGATTGATGCAATTGCAAAAAAGCTTGGCCTTTCATTTCACTACCCCGGTTTGGATGCCAACGGAAATTGGATTCCTTCCAGCAAGACTCCCAGGAAGGATGAGAACCAGCCAACGGTTGCTGCATTCACTACTACTACTTCTCCCCAGCTGTCGGAGGTGGTCAACTCAAGCCCAAAAGATAGACGCGAGCGGCTCCTCGGCTAGGGCTTATGATGGAACTGGGGTTGGACAGTCTGTTTAAAGGTTCTCGCTTCATGTTTTTATTATCTGTAGTTCAGCTTTTAGTTAGCAAATGGATTATCAGTGATAGGGGTCAGTTCAGTTTTTTGGCTTGTGTCTGTAATTTTGAGTTCTCAGTGGATGGTTCGGCCTTGGGGTGCAGGCTGTGCAATATGTATTTCTTATGTCTAGACTTTGGTTATGGGGTTAGTGTTTAAAACTCAGGCATGCTTTATCCGGCTTTGTATTGCTGGTACAGACATTGGTTTTGGGGGTTAAGATCTGAAACTCGGTTCTGCTATAAGCAGCTATGTATCTCTGTTCTCTTCAGTTAATATGACGTCCTTTTATTTACAAAAAAAAAATAATGTAAGATGAATTCTAAAACCAGTTGTCAAAATAAATGACCTATTTAAGAATAAAAACTTAAGATTTTAGCCTTCTAACCAAAAAAGGGAGTGATAATACATGATCCGACTCAATCTATGTTTTGAAGTGTAACTAATTAATGATCCTCAATGTTCATCGAAGCCTTCAAATATGCAGACCAAAAAGGATACTCTGTACAGCTCTTTAGCATCCAATTTTAATTTATAGAGGGTCCTTGCAGATTATACCAGAGAATTTGGGTATAGGAAAACTACCCACAGAAAATGCTTGCATGGTTTAATACCAGAGTCAATAAATCTGGAAAGGACCCAAGAACTTTCTCTCCTGGAGATTCTTAAAAGTGACCTGTATGATTACCAGAGTCATCATTTTTCTCGGTGAACTTCTCATAGAACTTAATCACCTTCGGGTGTGCCTTGATTTTAGATGGATCAAAACCATTGAGTTGAAGCCCTTCGAGATTTCTTACACGAGAAAGGGCCACATAAACCATGCCATACTCAAATGCTTTGGACAGATTAGTTTGAACTCTATCCAATGTCATACCTTGGCATTTATGCACACTAAGTGCCCATGCTAGGATAAGTGGAACCTGCCTCCTACTAGCTACCACTATTTTCCCCTCGTGGATCTCCCATTCAGCAGGTCTTAAAACCTGTGCTGTTTCAAGGCAATCAAAGCGCACAACTGGCCAAAAGCCTTTAGGACTAACATCCCGTGCTTCCCTCATCTCACTGCAGGTAAACCCTGTAACTACACCCCTGGCACCATTCACAAGCCCTATTTCTACATCTAAATTCCAAATAAGCACCACTTGGGCACCTTCACAAAGATAGAGCACCTTGGGAGCCACTCCATTATCTAGCAAATGCTTTTCAGGTCCTATATCCCTGGCTGTAAATGGGATAATTTCCTTGTTCAATGCCTTTAGCTCCATGTCATTCTCTCGTCTTACATCAAATTTGGTGGGAAAAAGTCTTGTTGGCGCTATACCATGAGTCCAACTTAATGGCCCAGTGCAGTTGCTTAGCCTCACTTTGGTATTAAGGCTGCACCAACCCTTGCGAATCTCATTCAGCATGCCTATAAACTCCCTGTCTGCTTGCCTAAACACTTCTTTCAATTCTATTTCCATATCAAAGCACGTATTCCAGCACTTTGCTTCAAACGCAAATTGTTTCCTAGGATTTGCAGGTTTCACAGGTGGAAGCTGAAAGAAATCCCCGGTGACAACCAGCTGCAATCCACCAAATACTTTCCCATTCCTCCTTATATCCCTGGCTATAAAATCTAGTTTGTCAAAAAGCTCACCATCTATCATACTTATCTCGTCAATTATCAGAGCCCTTGCAGACTCCCACCTTTTGTAGGCCTCTTGGTTCTCCCTGTAGCTTATGCTGGATGCTAAAACAGGTGCAGGTTTGTCCCCTAACCCAACCCCAGCAAAAGAATGCAACGTTCTACCCTTTAGAGCACAGGCAGCAATCCCAGTTGATGCAGTAACAAAAACAGATAAGGGGTCATACAGTTCAACAAGTACTCTTTTAGCAAATTCAAGCAAGTAACTCTTACCGGTACCCGCGGATCCTGTCACAAACACAGACTTACCCTGGGAGATAGCTTCCAGTACTCTCCATTGTTGACAAGAAATTGTATCAGGCTTCCATGATGATGTATCAAAATATCGTCCATCAAAATCATCATCATCCGACCATGAACCGCTATAGGGCACACGAGATGGTACACGGGAATACCTGTTTTCAGCTTGATTATGTAGAGAATATAAGTCATTACTCTCTGCAGGAATGTGATCCCCCGCAGGTGCCCAATATGGACAGCCGTTGCTCTCTTCGGGAACCTGATCCTCCACCGGTGCCCGATATGAACCACCACTCTCTGCAGAAAACTGACCCTCCACAGGTGCCCAACTTTCTTCATTGAAAAGGTTCCTAATAAGAACGGGGTCATTTAGTATATGCTCTAGCTCTGCGTGGTTCTGCCCCTGGTCATTGGATCGTTCTCCACCGGAGCTGAAAAGCCTTCTCCGTGACCTGACAATGTGATGTGGCTCCCGCGCTCTGTCATTTTCAGAATTATTTTGGATGCCCTCCAAATTGTAGGGCATCATAGGTGGTTCAAGACCATCATAGTTTCTGCTTTCAGAATTATGTTGGCTGACCTCCAAGTTGTAGCTGGGCGACCAAGTTGAGTCAAGATCATTATAGTGTCTGCTTTCAGAACTCTGGTGGACGCCCTCCAAATTGTAGGGCATCCCTGGTGGCTCAAGAGTGTCAAAGTTTCTGCTTTCAGAATTCTGTTGTGTACCCTCCAAATTGTAGGGCAGGCAAGATGGTCCACACATGCTTTCAGAATAATTTACGTGAGTACCCTTGAAATTATAGGGCACGCGAGATGGCACACAGGAATACCTGTTTTCAGCTTGATTATGTAGAGAATATGAGTCATTACTCTCTGCAGGAATGTGATCCTCCGCAGGTGCCCAATATGGGCAGCCATTGCTCTCTTCGGGAACCTGATCCTTCACCGGTGCCTGATATGAACCACTGCTCTCTGCAGAAAACTGACCCTCCACAGGTGCCCAACTTTCTTCATTGAAAAGGTTCCTAATAAGCACGGGGTCATTTAGTATATGCTCTAGCTCTGCATGGTTCTGCTCCTGGTCATTGCATCCTTCTCCGCCGGAGCTGAAAAGCCTTTTCCGTGGCCTGGCACTGCAATGTAGCTCCCGCGCTCTGTTGGATCGAGGACTAGGCGGGGTGAAGAATTGAACTGTACTGTTAAGGCTAATTGATTCATTGTTGGCGGAGTTGAATTCGCGCATCTTCTCAACGTTTGTGGAGCGTTCTTCGCTCTTATCACTGAACCTGTAATCAAAGACGCATGTAAGAGACTGTATATTGTGATCAATAAAGCATTATTTTTACTAAAGGAGCAAACCCACTCTGGATTTCTGCATACCGCCATGCTTTCGAATAACCCGCAATAGCAGGATTGAAGAATACGATTGACAAAAGGCGGATAGTTAATCGCTACAAATGTTTGGGTTTGCAATGTTAGAAATTATGGAACTGTTAATCATGGCTGTGTCGGTCTCGATGGAATGTATGTGTTGTGCTGTTTACCTGGGTCGGCAGCAAGTCGCATTAGCTCATCGTCACGGGTTCGAACTGTGGCTTTCAGAATTAAGCGTATATAATTTATAGGAGAAAGGACGGGTTTTGCAGATTGAAGGAAAGGGACGAGGTTTCTAGCAACGAGTAGATAAAAGACAATTTGGATTTCGATCATTTTTTTCTGGGAATAAAATTTGGTGGGAATTCTTTGTAGTTTATGGTATTGTCAAAAGATGAAATCTCCTTTAAAATTTGGTTAGAATGGTTTGAATGTTATCATCTTTTATATAATTAGTTTAGAATGGTTTGAAATGGTTTGAGTGTTATGATATTGTTAAAAATTAAATTTCTTCTCAAATTTGGTTGGAATTTTTTGAATGCAAAGATTTTGTTAAAAATTAAGAATAATTGGACAAGTTGTTATTTTTTATAATGGAACTCATGAGTATTTTTGTTGATGAGGTTTGGCGAAAATTTTCATGTGAGATTATTTTCATGATTTGGATGGCATGTAGAAATTTTGGTTTTGCTTTTGATGAGAGGCCTAAGGAGCATTTCCCTTTTGTTGTTGTGTTGGATGTCATTCCTATAGGAAAGAGAACATGTTGTAAGGCATTATACTATTGATATGGCTCTGGTTGTCATTCATCTTTATAGTTATAATTGGACACGAATTGGTCATCAAACTATTGGGCTCGAGATTCTTAGTCCTACTCTCAAGGCATCAATCAATGCTAGGTACATGGTCCAGAGAACCAAACAACCATTTCCATATTCTTCTATGTGTTTGATATGAAATGCCCCATCAAATTTACTAAGTTTAATTTTTTTAAAATTTGAATCACTGCATTTCTTTGGGAGGTCCTATGGGTATTAATTGAGGATTTCACAATAATAGATGGCTTATATAGTGCACCTCGTAACTTGTCGTTTTAATCAGTGGGAAGTTCATTGAGACTCTATCTTGGAATTTCAATCAAGTTTTGGCGTTATGGATAACCATGATCACCCAAATCATTGTATGCATTATGTGACACTCTTTTCTCCAAGATTCAATCTAGATATGTGAACGACATAACAATGATAGTTAAGAAAGCATTTCATTTCCAATGGAAAGATGGGAAACTTGGAGAAAACACTAGGAACAACATTATGCAAGGGACATGAACTACAAAACAAATGATAAGGATGAAAGCACAAAGGGAAAATTGGAGATTGGAGAAAAAACCAATTGAGAGAAATTGGAGGAAGATGAGGATATGATAAGGGAACTCCAAAGGAAAGTTTAACGCTTGGAGTTGGAGTAAAACCTTGTCTTTGAGGAGTTGAGGAAATATGCATCCTCAACTATCTCAATTGTTTCCTTTGGACAAGATCAAGCAATGGCCACATAAGAATATATAAAAAAATATACTTATCTCAAATATGATCACAAAAATATATAATTTTCCTTAAAACCTAAAATATTCAACCTTCTTTAATAAATATTATTTATTTATTTATTAATATTATTAAAAATTATTGAAAAATAAATAAAAATTAAAAATTTATTTATTTATAATAATGATATAATTAGGAAATGACGAGTGTGGATGATTTTAATTTACCCATACTTTTAACATACTTTTAATTATGACTTATTTGTATCCTATCAAAGCTTTTCATTCCTCTTTGTTTTAAAATATATAATCATTAATCAATTAAATAAACAAATAAGATTGAGAAATTATGAGTTATTTTTATTATCCTTTTTTTTAAATAATGGTTCACTATTTGTTACAGGGCTATATTCATCGGGAAGATGCCAACACCTACTATGTTATTATGGAGAATCAAGATATATAGTTATTTTTATTATCCTATCAAAACCTTTTATTCATTTTTGTTTTTAAATATATAATCATTAATTGAGAAATTGAAAAAATAATAATAATTTTATATATATATAATTATTAAAAAATAAAGTTGAGAAATATTTCAGTAACAATAAAAAATTATTAATAAAGATAATATATTATTAAAATGTAATGAATTGATATTCAATATATAATAAAAATAATAGATTTTTGGTACAAAAGATGTTTTGTATATTTGGGTGAAAATTTGTTTAGCTCTAAACTAGTGAAGCTTTGCAGTGTACAAGATTTTGTAATTTGTAGCAGTTTAATGGGGTGGCCAAATTCTAGCCAGATGACTTATATTCGCGGGCTTGGTAGCAGTGTGGTAGATTATGTCATATTTAATATCCCGTTACACAATAGAATGACAAATCTAGACATTATAAATGACCACGAGCCTGATTTAGATCATAGACCCCTTATCGTAACCCTTGAGCTTGTCATGCATAGAGATCCCACAAAAGATAATTTTCATGTAGCCAAAAGCACTTGGTCTTCGATATAAATAAGGAAGATATTTTCATAATTGAGTTACAAATAACGTGTTTCCTCCATGAAGCACTGACAATAATGAATACCTCTCATCTTCCATTAACAAGTTCTCCATCGAAATTTTGAGTAAAAAGACAAATCGAAGAACCAACCCCCGGTATGATAAATAATGTAAAATTACAAGAAGAGGCATCGAGAACGTTATTGAAGAGTCTCTAAAAACTGACAAGATAAATAGATACAAATCCCTAATTAAAAGAAAAAAATACACTATATAAATAAAAAGTAGGAAAATCTCTTACACCTCTCTAAGGTAGCTCCTAGGAAATTTTGGAGGCAAATTTTAACTAGTAAAAGTAAAGATAATAATATGATTTCTTTGGACGAATGGATTGCCTATCTCAAAAAGCTTTATGAATCCCTGGATGTCATTGATAACATTGAACCCTCCTTATAGAGGAAGGATATTAACTGAGCACTAAGGGTTGGTCAAAGGATATTAACTGAGCACTAAGGGTTGGTCAAAGGATATTAACTGTAATATTGGAGTTAAGCAAGGTTTCCCCCTCTCCCCTACTTTTTTCAGCATTTACATCGATAAGCTAGAAAGTTGTTTAGAAGAAACATGTTGCGTTGGCACAACCTTAGCTGGAATAGTCATCATCCTCCTTCTTTATGCTGATGATGTCGTTCTTATTGCAAGGTGCCTCTTTGATCTTGATAAGAAATTAAGAATTCTCAAGGATTTCTGCTATAATATGGGTATGATTGTTAACACCAGCAAGACAAAAGTTATAATTATCAAGTCGAAGAATGTCACTTACACACTTTTTGTATACAATAATAGCAACTTAGAGGAACTATCTTCCTACACATATCTCGAAATATATGCATCACAAACTCAATTGGAATTATAGCTCCAAGAAAAGGAACAATGGGGATGGAAAGCTTATTTTAGTCTTGAAAACAACTATAAATAAGCAAACCTTGTGATGTGGGATAAAAAGAAGCTTCTTTTTTAAACTCTCGCCAATCCCGTTATCTTGTACGGTTGTGAAGTTTGGGGGTGCAACATCTCTAGAGAATCCTGGCAAAAGATCGAATAAATCCATAAGCGTTCCATAACACATAGCCTCAAAATTAAAGGCAGTACTCCCTACCCTATTCTCCTTCTAGAAGTGAGTCTTCCCCCCATCGAGAACATCGTTATGACTAGGTAAATGAGGTACAAGTTCAGAATAAATAGCATGGGAGACCAGGGACTTGCTAAAATTGATTTAAAATCCAATCAAGACCAACTTCGACTCAAGAGAGGTTGGTATAAACACGTCGTGGCTTGGTTAAACCATTGGGGAATTGACGAAAATGCCACTTTGCAAGATTTCAATAACAATAAAAATAGTATCATATCTAAGTTTAAAGAGAAAATGTGGGGCGAGAAATAATTAGAGCCTAAAAGAAAATTAAGATACTATAAGGAGGTTATTTGTAACATCCCGAAAATTACCAAAATTTAAAAAAAAATTATAATAGCAATATTTATCAAAGTCATTAATGCGGAACATATAAATTAACTTGATTTCTTAACTAAGATAATTAGTAATGATGACACGTCATACTTCTCCACTAAATATGATTTAATTGTATTTGCTACTTCAGATTTAAGCGGATGTTAATCTCTTGAATGAAAGATCTTTTATGATTATGCAATAATAGTATAGTTTACAGATTTGTTTAAGTTCTTGGATATGATTGCATGCTGTTTACAGTTTGTACTGTTATGAGATTCTTGATGATGTGATGACGTTGTTTTTGTATGCTGACAAAGGGGTCCTACGACGTACCCTGGAGTTTACTTAGCTACATTTAGCTAAGGCATTTGAATCTTGTTTCCATGTGCAAACCACAGGTAAGAAATCCTATAAGACAGCATAAGTTATGAGTACTTGTGTTTTTCAATTCATCGTCAATGTAAAATCAAAATGCTAAGTACTTCCTTACGTCACAGGTTTCTGGAGGTATGGATACATGGTTCTAATCCTAGTTTATATACTGACTTTCAAGCTCTTACATAGTATAAAGTCACGTCGTCAAAATATTGATATAGTACTAACATTCGTCGTTAGACTTTGCAATACATAGCTAACATTTTTAATATGTTGTACGTATGATGATTATGCAATGGACTTAGCATTGAATGTGTATCACTCAAATATCTATACTTATAGGTTCACATTAATATTATGGATTTGGAGAAGCATGCTATAGGGTACATGTATCTAATATTCTTGTACATAGTTAGAATCCTAACTATATCTAGGTTTCCATTAATTAACAATATATTATATATCTATATGGCTAAGTTTAAACTTGGGGCTATATTAAATATGCACTTCATATTACAATGATATGGTTTTCATTATACAATGATATGAATATCAATATGCAAACATACGATGATTAATGTGCAATCCTAGTTATACTTAGCACTATAGGACATTATCCTATGCAAACCACGAATACGATGTAAACAAACCTTTGAAAGGTTATGGCTTAAGCAATACTTTGAACCATACTATATGTATTAGCTCTTGTCCTAAGTATTATTTACATATGTTATTGTATTCATAATAGTCTCGATATTGAAGTGATGAGTTGATGTGCATTGAATTTCCAACTGCAGGTTGACAGGGTTACGATCATGTATTAAATGTTCTGCTCGAACTTCTTTAGTGGAAAACATGGTTGTCAACCCACGTAATCCCTCCACGTGAACTTTGATCGATAATGTAACTAGGAATTCTAGCTGGCATGGTTGCTATATCGCCTCTCCTCCACGTTGTACACGGTAATGTTCCTTGGCATGCAGGGTTGGCAACTTTGTGGTTGTTGTAATTAATGTGATATCAATGCAATGTTGCTCGGCTTTCAACGTAGCATTGTTGGCTCTTTCCTGTGCGTTGATCCCATCAAATCTTGATCGTTGATTTGTGTAACCCTAACCTCGTTGTATGAAGTGGTAGCGGGTTTCTTGGTCTTTATTGTTACGTTTAGAGTTGGGCCGAAAGGATGCCAAAATGTAGGGTTGGAGGAAGTTCCCTTCAAGGGTTTCGACCTTGTGACCTGTGAGAGGTAGTTGTTAATAGTTGCAGGCTTTAGCTTCGTGCCATAGAGCCATGATGCAGTTATACGAAGTGTGGTTTTCTGTCAGCTATTGAGAGTGGTTTTGTAATTTGTCTTTCGGCTCTTTCAATAGATGGTATCATTTTCTGGTTTTTCTGCGTGTGTAAATGTTGCAACCATCCTCTGGTTTCGTCGTTATTGCTTGGAATGAAACTTCTAAAGGGTAAGCAAGTTAATAAGGAAATGTAATACGGTGAACTTGTATTTTAATTGTGTTTGCAGGCTTTTAACCAGTCGAACTTGTAAAATGGTAGGTACCCTCTCCGTTGGAAGGTTTCTCAGCAAAGGGTTTGATAAAGGAAAGCTGCTACTGCTTCCTAGTAAGCTCTGGTGGTTCTCGCAAAGCCTCGTAGGTGCCTTTGATATGTGTTTCTGTGTGCCGAGAGTTGGAAACCTTTGACTTGTATCAGTGATGGCTGAAGAAAAAATAATTAAGCTTGTTTTGTTTTGATATCAAACTGTAAGAGGTTGATCCTCAGTCTTGTATTTGATGCTCGGCTCAGTTATTGTTTTTGCTATAGCATTGGAACCGACTTTGAGTTGGTCTTTACACCGTTGGTTGTTTCAAGGGAAAAGACCCTCTGTATTTTGAAAACCTTAAATGGAAGTAACGAAATCTTTGCTATGCTTTAAGTTGTTGGGTATTCCTTAATGGAATCGTGTGTCACCTATTTCTATGATATTGGTTCTTTTGTACTGTGGTGACACGGTCTTGTTTAAATAGATGTTAACGAATGCATGTTTGGAAAACTGTTTATTTGAGTTCAAATACGAAACTATCTCAGGTCGAATGCATCTAGTTGTTTCTTATACTTCATTATTGATTTCAGTATTTAAGTGTTGGAAAGGTTATGAGATAAGTTTGAATGACAAATGTTTTTGCTAGAGATAGTTCACAAAGTCTGTTTGAATTCATAAATGAATTCTACCTGTACCTTTTGATTTCTATCTATCTTGCAATAAGCTGTTGTACCAGAGGCTTAACCTGTTATGAAAGATCTCGGTAGTGTGAATGTTTTCGATGTTGAGATGTGTTCTTACTAGGGTTTGAGCTATCGTTAACAGTAGTGTAAAAACGTGCTTCTGCTATGTGGTGAATGCTATCTTGAAGAAGTTCGAAATGCTAGTTAGGGTTTGGAAAAGAAATGTTTAAAGTTTGCCATTAAAGACTTATGAAGGAAAAATATGCATTCTGAAAAGAAAACTAGGGTTTGATATAATAGGGTTTTTATGCTGTCGAGAATAGTTTTGTGTTTAAAATACTGAAATAAATAGATGATGAAAATAATTAAGTTTACATATAATAACTCTATGCAGAGAATAGATTTTTATAGATAACATACATGATTTTTCTGTCTGAAAAGAATGTAATTGAAAAGAAATCATATAAGCCTTGTGCAAAATTTAATTCTTGCAACTGCTATTATTTCCTGAATTACACTTGTTTGAAAAACATGTAATGTATAATATTGATGCATTTGATTTCTAGCTGCAATGAATAGAGTTAGGAGAAATATATATAACTATGCAGAAAATAAACTATGTTTTTCTTTCATGTATTTAATAAAAGCATTCTATATCACTGTTAATGCTATACTGTAATTTTTACTATGTTTAAACATAGGACATAATTTTAACCAGAACACTACTAAAATCACTTATTAAATCAATGGCAATCTGCCTATCTCTCATTTATCATTAATTTGCTTCTATATACTAGAGTACTATGCAAAGAACAACATGGGGAAAAATATAGAGATGGTTATTCAATCAAATAATTCACAAAGCTTTCTCATTCAGAATCAAACATAGATCAGAAAATAAAATAAATTCTTTCACATAACAGAGTTTGCATAAGTAGAAGCATTAAACTATAAACAAAGTAGGAACAGTGAAACCTGGTTAACTGTAGGGAAACAAACAACCCAAGGAACCTGTTCCTCCCAACCAATTCCTGAAGACAGCCAAATTACTTGCCTTAGGACCCCCAAGCCTGTTCACTGAACCACCAGGAGTAAGAAACTTAGAAGCTTAGGACCTCAACTTGTAGTAGCAATAGTTATCCAATCTTAAAGACTTAGCAGTCAAAGGGACCTGCACCAGCACCTCTGGTTCTCCTTCTCAAAATAATTTGCAGACTTACAGTTGCACTCTCACATAGCCTCCCTATTCGAATCTCTCAGTGATCACCTGATGCACTTTGAGGAATATTTCTGCAGAAAATATTGTAAGAGCTTCCTGCTCAATTCGAATTTGCCTTATGTAGGCTGCCTAGGCCTTTTAGTGGTTAACTGGTCATTTAATGAGCTGCGTGCTCACTCCCACCACGTGGGGGATAATGCCACGTTTTTAGGGGTAGTTGTCCCATAACCAACAGTTAGTGGTGAAGTGCAATTGTTGCCATCTCTCCCATGCCTTCTAACAACTTCCATTCCTCCTAGTGGGTCAGTGAACACTCATTTAACAGTTCCCTTGGGTGTTTGTCTCCTACTTTAATTTATTAAATAATAATAATCAGTAATTACATTCATCCTTGACCAAACTTGGTCATAATTACAAAACTTTGTAATTAAAATTTAACATAGAGTATTTTGCCAATAAAATAATATTTTTAGAATTTGGGTAGGTGACATACACCCCACCTTAAGCCTCAACATCGTCCTCGATGTTGGTTAATCACTCTCTGAGTGTTCTTGAAACAGAGTTGGATATGTTTCCTGCATACTACTCTCCAACTCCCAGGTTGCCTCTTCTGGGCTAAGGTGCTTCCATTGCACCTTCACCTGCCCAATGGTGGGATTCCGGAGTAGAGTTTCCCTCCTTTCGAGGATACAGTCCGGTTCCACCTGAAAATCACCGTCTTGTCCCACCTGTACATCATTCTAGTTTACAACATGAGTAGCATCGTGTACATACTTCTTTAAAAATGATATATGAAAAACATTATGTATCTTTAAATTTGGTGGCAAAGCCAGTTGGTATGCCACTAGTCCAACCCTAGACAATATTTCGAAAGGACCACAATACTTGGGTGCCAACTTGGCACAGCTCCCCAATTTCAATGAACTCTTTTTCGGTCTTACCTTGAGGAACACATGTTCACCAACCTGGAACTCTTTAAGAGTCCTTTTAAGATCTGCTTGACTCTTTTGCCTATCTTGGGAAGCTTTTAGATTTCCTTGTACCTGTTTCACAATTATTTCTAACTCCTGCAACAATTCAGGTCATAAAACAACTCTATTTACTGGGTCATTCCAAGAAACAGGTGTATCACATTTCCTACCATACAGAATTTCAAATGGGCTAAGTCTGGCTGATGCATGATAATGGTTATTATATGCAAATTCTGCTAAATGCAAGTAGTCTTCCCACTTACCAGGTTGATCCTTAACATACATTCTCAGTAAGTCTTCCAAAACTTGATTCACCCTTTTTGTCTGTCCATCCGTTTGCGGATGAAATGTTGTACTAAAATTTAAGGTTGTATTCAACCCTTTAAACAAAGACCTCCAAAAGTTTCCAGTAAACTTAGAGTCACGATCTGAAATTATCACTTTCGGTATCCCATGTAGTCGAAAAATCTGCTTCATGAAGATTTTTGCAATGTCTGGAGCCTTATGAGTAGTCTTCACAGGTATAAAGTGTGTTGCCTTGCTAAGTTTGTCCACTACCACCATGATAGAGTCATTTTGTTTCTGATTTTTGGGTAGTCTAGTAATAAAGTCTATGCTTATCACTTCCCATTTCTAGCTAGGTATAGGCAATGGCTGCAACAGTCCAGCTGGATGTTGATGTTCAACCTTCACTTTTTGACAGTCCAAACACTTAGCTATGTACTCTGCTACTTCATCTTTCATTCTGGGCCAATAGTACTCTTTCCGTAGCATAGTAATGGTTTTCTGATAACCTGGATGGCTAGAGTAATGGCTTTTGTGCATCTCGTTTAAAATCATAATTTTTACTTCTGGTATGTTGAGTACATACAATCTGTTTTTGTATAACAATAGTCCATTTTCCTTCAAACTGTAATCTACCATAGAATTTTCAGAACTATTATTTGCTATCTTTTCTTGTAATTTCCTATATTCTTCATTTGTTTCACTCCTTTCAAGGATTTGAGTTTATAAGTCTGTTGAATAAGTATTGATGGCTGAAATAAAATTCAGTTTTGCTTTGCGACTTAATGCATCAACAACCTTGTTCTCTTTCCCTTTAATGTGTTGAATTTCGAAATCATACTCACTTAGGAAAGTTAACCATCCAGCTTGTCTAGCGTTAAGATTTGTCTGATCTAATAAATATTTCAGACCCATGTTGTCTGTCAATAAGGTAAATTTTCTGCCAATAAGGTGGTGATGCCACATTTTTAAAGCATGAATTACTGCTAACAACTCTAAATCATAAGTAGAGTAGTTCTTCTCGTGTATTTTCAGCTTTCTAGATTCGTATGCCACAGCATGCCCTTCTTGTGTTAGGACTCCACCGAGTCCGTCATTACAAGCATCAGTGCAAACTATAAAATCCTTATTAGGATCCACTATCCTCAGAATAGGTGTTGTAGTCAATAACTTTGTTAACTTCTTAAAACTATCTGAACATCTCTGATCCCATGCAAATTTCTTTCCTTTCTTCTGCAAGGAGGTTATGGGGTTTGCAATCTTTGAAAAACCCTCTATAAATTTTTTGTAATATCTAGTAATACCCATAAATGATCTTACATCCGACACATCCTTAGGAACCGACCAATCATTAATAGCCTTTATCTTGTCGGGGTCAACCGAGATTCCTTCTTTAGAAATTATGTGTCCTAAATACTGAATTTTGTCCTTGTGAAAATCACACTTACTAAACTTAGTGTATAGTTGATGATCTCTCAGAACTTGTAAGATAATCCATAGATGTTCGTCATGCTCTTCTTTGCTTTTAGAATACACTAAAATGTCATCTATAAACACAACAACAAACTTATCTAAGTATTTGTGTAGAATATTGTTCATCAAACACATAAATACAGCCGGGGCATTAGTCAAGCCAAATGGCATGACTACAAACTCATAATGTCCATATCGAGTTCTAAAAGCTGTTTTGAAAATATCTTCATCCTTAACCTGTACTTGATGATATCCTGACCTTAGATCAATCTTTGAAAATATCGTTGCTCCATGCAGCTGATCAAATAGATCGTCTATGCAGGGAAACAGATATCGATTCTTGATTGTCATCTTATGAAGCTGGCGATAATTTATGCACAGTCTAAGGGTTCCATCTTTCTTCTTAACAAATATAACAGGTGCTCCCCAAGGAGTCAAGCTGGGTCTTATATAATTCTTATCAATCAGTTCCTTCAACTCGTTTAATTCCAGTATATTCATCCTATATGGAGCTTTAGAATTCAGTATTGCTCCTGGTATTAACTCAATGGTAAAATCTAAATCTCTTTTAGGAGGTAATCCTGGAATCTCCTCAGGAAAAACATCTTTGAAATCCTTTAGGACAGGTATGTCTTCTAATTTCAGTTTGTCCTCTTTACAAATAAACTCGTCATTTACTACATTTATTGCAAATAACTGACACCCTTTCCTAACTGCCCTCTTTACTTGCATGGCTGAAATCTGTCTAAGGGTTGTCTTCCTTGGAATACTTTTTACTTCTACAGTTACTCATTTATCATTTAAACATGTAAAACTTTTCTCATAACAGTTCAGAATGACATGATGGGCTTCTAACCAGTCCATTCCGATTATAATATCATAAGATCCTAAAGGTAAAATATTAAACTTGATTTGTGTCTTTAACTGATTCATGGATAAAACACAACTTTCAATAAAATCTGATACTTTCCTCTTTGTTTCCGTTGCTGGTCTAACTAACCAAGATTTACTGAACTTTTCTGTTTTCAATTTAAAACTTTCTACAATATCTGGTGATATATAACTTAATCTAGCACCTGGATCAATCAAAATAGTAACCGGGTGATTTTGTAACATACCTTCAATCTCTACCATAGAGATTTGATGATCTGCTTGTCTGTTGTCGAGTGTTGCATTGATTCTGGGCATCTCCCTTGCCAAGTCTCCGACAGTAGGTTCAGTCTGAATAGAGTGAATGTTGTTAGTTGGTCGCTTCCTCTTGGGGCATTCTGATGCATAATGAGGACCTTGACACTCAAAAAATTTGATAGGTGCCTTTTGATCATTAGTCCTGGTAGTATTGGGAGTGTTTCTAGGTGCTGTAAAATTCTGTTGTTGACTGTTTCTGGAATTGTTTCCTTGAAAATTCCGATTCTGAAAATTTTTCTTTTGGAAACCAGAATTTCCATTAAATCTGTAATTTTTCTTTTTCAGCTCAAAATTACTGGGTTTATGACTTTTCCAGTTTGGCATTCCTTCTCTTTTCCGATTAGTGTCATAACAAAAAGTTGCTTTCCTCGTGGCCTCTTCTAAGGTCTTTGGACTGTCATACTCGATTATGTCCTTAATATTGAAAGGTAGACAGCTCAAGTATCTTTGGATCTTCAGTTTTTTTTCCACAAGGTATGGCACATATCTAAGTAAGTTTAGAAATTTATTGTTCATTTCCTTCATGTTCATACTTCTAAGCTTTAAGTCATAGAACTCCTTTGATTTTTCTTCATAGTATTGTTCTAATAAGAACTTCTTTTTGAAATATCGTTTGAAAGTACTCCAGTTGACATCCTTGTCTTTGATGCCCTTCACTCTCTTGATATCAAGCCACCAAATATCTGCCTTGCCGATCAAGTTGTAGATTGCCATCTTTGCCTTCAATGATGCAGAATAATCATATATTTGGAAATACTTTTTCATGCCGGACAGCCAAGCTTCTGTTGTCTCTCATTTTTCAGTTTCACCGTTGAAGGTTGGGGGTTTGATTTTCTTGAACTCCCCATAAATTCGCTCATACTGTTTGTGACTTTCCCTTTTGAGTTTGTAGTCCCCTTCGCTGCTGTCACTTGAATAATTTCTTTTCTTTTTCCGTTTTTCATGGGTAGCTTCTGATGATGTCGAAATGTTGTTTGCATCATCAGCTTTCATCTTTTTACTTATGTCTGGATGAGGTAAATCTTCAACCTTGGAAGTATTCTCAATTTCTCTATTATGTTCATCAGTTGGGCATTGTTCGAACAGTACTTGATTTAATTCTTCTTGTGCCTTCAAAATTTTCTCATTGTCTTGTTTTACAGATCTGATTTCTGCCTTTAATTCTTGAAATGCTCGTAATAATTCTGACGAATTGTCGTTTACTTCGCCATGGAATTCTTCTCCTTCGAAATGCCTTCCCGTGCTATGACTGTTGGGTTGAAATCTGTCTTCTAAATGTTGAGAGTATCCTTCCATACCTGTAACTCAAAATAATTTCTGTATAACACAATAGTTTAAATTTTTGAATTAGTAAAAGTTCTGCTGTAAATAAAATTTTCTGCTACATGTTCTTGGACCTTTTTCAGGCCTAGAGTTCGAACATGAGCTCTGATACCACATGTAACATCCCGAAAATTACCAAAATTTTAAATTTTTTTATAATAGCAATATTTATCAAAGTCATTAATGTGGAACATATAAATTAACTTGATTTCTTAACTAAGATAATTAGTAACGATGACACGTCATACTTCTCCACTAAATATGATTTAATTGTATTTGCTACTTCAGATTTAAGCGGATGTTAATCTCTTGAATGAAAGATCTTTTATGATTAATAATAGCACAGTTTACAGATTTGTTTAAGTTCTTGGATATGATTGCATGCTGTTTACAGTTTGTACTGTTATGAGATTCTTGATGATGTGATGACAATGTTTTTGTATGCTGACAAAGGGGTCCTATGAGGTACCCTGGAGTTTACTTAGCTACGTTTAGCTAAGGCATTTGAATCTTGTTTCCATGTGCAGGCTACAAGTAAGAAATTCTATAAGAATACATAAGTTATGAGTACTTGTCTTTTTCAATTCATCGTCAATGTAAAATTAAAATGCTAAGTACTTCCTTGCATCACAGGTTTCTGGAGGTATGGATACATGGTTCTAATCCTAGTTTATATACTGACTTTCAAGCTCTTCTATAGTATAAAGTCACGTCGTCAAAATACTGATATAGTGTTAACATTCGTCGTTAGACTTTGCAATACATAGCTAACATTTTTAATATGTTGTATGTATGATGATTATGCAATGGACTTAGCATTGAATGTGTATCACTCAAATATCTATACTTATAGGTTCACATTAATATTATGGATTTGGAGAAGCATGCTATAGGGTACATGTATCTAATATTCTTGTACATAGTTAGAATCCTAACTATATCTAGGTTTCCATTAATTAGCAATATATTATATATCTATATGGCTAAGTTTAAACATGGGGTTATATTAAATATGCACTTCATATTACAATGATATGGTTTTCATTATACAATGATATGAATATCAATATGCAAACATATGATGATTAATGTGCAATCCTAGCTATACTTAGCACTATAGGACATTATCCTATGCAAACCACGAATACGATGTAAACAAACCTTTGAAAGGTTATGGCTTAAGCAATAGTTTGAACCATACTATATGTATTAGCTCTTGTCCTAAGTATTATTTACATTTGTTATTGTATTCATAATAGTATCGATATTGAAGTGATGAGTTGATGTGCATTGAATTTCCAACTGCAGGTTGACAGGGTTACGATCATGTATTAAATGTTTTGCCTCAACTTCCTTAGTGGAAAACATGGTTGTCAACCCACGTAATCCCTCCACGTGAACTTTGATCGATAATGTAACTAGGAATTCTAGCTGGCATGGTTGCTATATCGCCTCTCCTCCATGCTGTACACGGTAATGTTCCTTGGCATGCAGGGTTGGCAACTTTGTGGTTGTTGTAATTAATGTGATATCAATGCAATGTTGTTCAGCTTTCAACGTAGCATTGTTGGCTCTTTCCTGTGCGTTGATCTCATCAAATCTTGATCGTTGATTTGTGTAACCCTAACCTCATTGTATGAAGTCGTAGCGAGTTTCCCGCTCTTTATTGTTACGTTTAGAGTTGGGCCGATAGGTTGCCAAAATGTAGGGTTGGAGGAAGTTCCCTTCAAGGGTTTTGACCTTGTGACCTGTGAGAGGTAGTTGTTAATAGTTGCAGGCTTTAGCTTCGTGCCATAGAGCCATGATGCAGTTATACGAAGTGTGGTTTTCTGTCAGCTATTGAGAGTGGTTTTGTAATTTGTCTTTCGGCTCTTTCAATAGATGGTATCGTTTTCTAGTTTTTATGCGTGTGTAAATGCTGCAACCATCCTCTGGTTTCGTCGTTATTGCTTGGAATGAAACTTCTAAAGGGTAAGTAAGTTAATAAGGAAATGTAATACGATGAACTTGTATTTTAATTGTGTTTGCAGGCTTTTAACCAGTCGAACTTGTAAAATGGCAGGTACCCTCTCCGTTGGAAGGTTTCTCAGCAAAGGGTTTGATAAAGGAAAGTTGCTACTGCTTCCTAGTAAGCTCCGGTGGTTCTCGCAAAGCCTCGTAGGTGCCTTTGATATGTGTTTCTATGTGCCGAGGGTTGGAAACCTTCGACTTGTATCAGTGATGGCTGAAAAAGAAGTTTTAAGCTTGTCTTGTTTTGATATCAAACTGTAAGAGGTTGATCCTCAGTCTTGTATTTGATGCTCGACTCAGTTATTGTTTTTGTTGTAGCATTGGAACCGACTTTGAGTTGGTCTTTACATCATTGGTTGTTTCAAGGGAAAAGACCCTATGTATTTTGAAAACCTTAAATGGAAGTAACGAAATCTCTATTATGCTTTAAGCTGTTGGGTATTCCTTAATGGAATCGTGTGTCACTTATTTCTATGCTATTGGTTCTTTTGTACTGTGGTGATACAGTCTTGTTTAAATAGATGTTAACGAATGCCTGTTTGGAAAACTGTTGATTCGAGTTCGAATACGAAACTATCTCAAGTTGAATGCATCTGGTTGTTTCTTATACTTCGTTATTGATTTCGGTATTTAAGTGTTGGAAAGGTTATGAGATAAGTTCGAATGACAAATGTTTTTGCCAGAGATAGTTCACAAAGTCTGTTTGAATTCGTAAATGAATTCTACCTGTAGCTTTTGATTTCTATCTATATTGCAATAAGTTATTGTACCAAAGTATTAACCTGTTATGAAAGAGCTTGGTAGTGTGAATTTTTTCGATGTTGAGATGTGTTCTTACTAGGGTTTGAGTTATCGTTAACAATAGTGTAAAAACGTGCTTCTGCTATGTGGTGAATGCTATCTTGAAGAAGTTCGAAATGCTAGTTAGGGTTTGGAAAAGAAATGTTTAAAGTTTGCCATTAAAGACTTATGAAGGAAAAATATGCATTCTGAAAAGAAAACTAGGGTTTGATATAATAGGGTTTTTATGCCGTCGAGAATAGTTTTGTGTTTAGAATACTGAAATAAATAGATGATGAAAATAATTAAGTTTACATATAATAACTCTATGCAAAGAATAGATTTTTACATATAACATACATGATTTTTTTGTCTGAAAAGAATGTAATTGAAAAGAAATCATATAAGCCTTGTGCAGAATTTAATTCTTGCAACTGCTATTATTTCCTGAATTACACTTGTTTGAAAAACATGAAATGTATAATATTGATGCATTTGATTTCTAGCTGCAATGAATAGAGTTAGGAGAAATATATATAACTATGTAGAAAATAAACTATGTTTTTCTTTCATGTATTTAATAAAAGCATTCTATATTACTGTTAATGTTATGCTGTAATTTTTACTATGTTTAAACATAGGACATAATTTTAACCAGAACACTACTGAAATCACTTATTAAATCAATGGCAATCTGCCTATCTCTCATCTATCATTAATTTGCTTCTATATACTAGAGTACTATGCAAAGAACAACATGGGGAAAAATATAGAGATGGTTATTTAATCAAATAATTCACAAAGCTTTCTCATTCAGAATCAAACATAGATCAGAAAATAAAATAAATTCTTTCACATAACAGAGTTTGCATAAGTAGAAGCATTAAACTATAAACAAAGTAGGAACAGTGAAACCTAGTTAACTGTAGGGAAACAAACAGCCCAAGGAACCTGTTCCACCCAACCAATTCCTGAAGACAGCCAAGTTACTTGCCTTAGGACCCCCGAGCCTGTTCACTGAACCACCAGGATGAAGAAACTTAGAAGCTTAGGACCTCAACTTGCAGTAGCAATAGTTATCCAGTCTTAAAGACTTAGCAATCAAAGGGACCTGCACCAGCACCTCTGGTTCTCCTTCTCATAATAATTTGCAGACTTACAGTTGCACTCTCACATAGCCTCCCTATTCGAATCTCTCAGTGATCACCTGATGCACTTTGAGGAATATTTCTGCAGAAAATATTGTAAGAGCTTCCTGCTCAATTCGAATTTGCCTTATGTAGGCTGCCTAGGCCTTTTAGTGGTTAACTGATCATTTAATGAGCTGCCTACTCACTCCCACCACCTGGGGGATAATGCCACAGTTTTAGGGGTAGTTGTCCCATAACCAACAGCTAGTGGTGAAGTGCAATTGCTGCCATCTATCCCATGCCTTCTAACAGCTTCCATTCCTCCTAGTGGGTCAATGAAGACTCATTTAACAGTTCCTTTGGGTGTATGTCTCCTACTTTAATTTATTAAATAATAATAATCAGTAATTACATTCATGCTTGACCAAACTTGATCATAATTACAAAACTTTGTAATTAAAATTACATAGAGTATTTTGCCAATAAAATAATATTTTCATAATTTAAGTAGGGGACATTATTAACCCTAATCTAGAAGATCGTCAAATCTCGTTAGCTCATTCGGTTAAGGTGTGGGTATCGTCATGAGGGTGTCCCGGGTTTAATTTCCCTTAGGGATGAGCTAGTTGGGAGGAGACACCCAAAATCCAACCAGTTGAGGGTTGGAGTGGCCCAGGCTGGGTGCGATCCCCAAATGATTTTTTCGGCTTATATGCCCCTGGGTCATGGTTTCTTAGACAAAAGGCCACTCCCGCAAGTCAGGGAGATCCTAACAAATAAACAAACAAAAACCTAATCTATAAGATCAAAAGTATCTCTCTTCATGACCTAGTTCAAAGAAGAAAACTAATATAGCCAAGATAAGAATGAAATCTCATGAGCTTCATAGTGAAATAGAGACAATTCCTAAAACTCCGTGGGCATATAGGACTTGCCATCTATATGAAAATACGAGTGTTGAGGACGAAAGTCACTTTCTCTTAGAGTGCCCTACGTATATCGATATTAGATCGCAGTTTCTTGATCTTTGCTACAATACAAACCTTCATAACATTTTAACCTATCAACACTATGGCAACCTAAGAATGCTTCTTTCTAAACTTTTTTAGCATTGAAAAAAAAAATAGCAATCAAATAATTTTCTTAAAGTTTGATAGACCATATTTATTTTAATGGACATTAACTACTATTATCATCATCATCATAAAATTCAATTAATTAATATTCAATATAGAAAAAATTGAAAATTAAATATAATAAAATAAAATTACATTATATTTCCATAAAATAATAATAATAATAATTTAGAAATGGATAAAGAAGCGTAAAATTGCATTATGATATTTTTAACTTAATCATATATCAATCAAAATTTCTTGTAATTTTTTTTTTCATTTCTTAGAAGACTTTATAAAAAGGTAATATACGAAAGATTTTACTTCAATTACAATGATCTATATTTTTTTCATATGCAGTGTAACCGGCGCCCAATGGTGGGTGAAGACACCGAATCGAACATGGTCTCGGGGTCGAACCTGGGTGGGGACGGCCACAGCCGAATAATCTATATATCCATGAAGGGAAAAAATGTTATTCTTCCTCACTTTTATTTTATAAAACAAACCTTTACTTTAATAAATTGTGCATTTCCTATCTTTTGGAAGGATTATTCTTTCCAAAAGTATGGTAGCATATGATTTTATTCTATTTAAAAGATGGATTGAATGATTCTTACGTGTTTATAAAGAAAGGAATTGTTCCTGGCTCCGTATAGCCTGGTATATTACTGGTCGGTGGCGGTGTGGGCGGACTTTTTTTGTTTCTTCGTATGCCTTCGGGGCTTTTTGAGTCCTTGGCTGTGATGCCGGGTTTATGGGCAGTGTTTTTCTTCCTGCCATCTGTTGCTTGGTGCATCTGAACTGGGGTTTCTGGGCAGTGTCTTTTTCTTGCTTCCTTGTTGGACTCTATTTTGGGCTGCTTGTTGGCTCATCTTTGTAAACGTTCTTTTCTTTGCTTGGTGTGGTCTGTTTTGTTTTTCCCTCTTTTAGTAGGTAGATTGCCGATTCGCCAGTGGCATTTGCATATGTTGTTTACATTTCCATACTATTTTAATTTAATAGTATTGTCTTTTTATCCTTAAAAAAATAAAAGGAATTGTTCCATCTACATGTTTTTTGTTTTTTATTAATAATTTTAAAATTTAATAAATTTAGAAAAGAAAAACTAATATATATAAAAAGAAGAACCATAGGTGGCATAGTCCGTGACAATAGCGAGAGAGTATTGTGTCTAAAAAAACATCAAGAATTAAGCTAAAGAAACAAACAACACGAGCAACTTGAATAGAATAGTTTCAGTGCATTTAAGAGTTTAACACTTATTTGTTGAAAACTTTATTCTAACACTATGTTAAGTAACAACCACAGGAAATTGCTATTTTTAGAAGTATAACAACAGTAAAGTCATATAACAGCATTGAACTTAGCTGCAAACTAATTCATAAATTTATAATATTGCAAACAGCAACACAGTTCTAAACTGGCAGACGATCAAGCATAATGACGACAACAAGCATAATATGGAACATATGACAGTTCATATAATGGATTTAAGTTGCGTAAATCAACTCATAGAAGCAAAATAAAGTTGTTAATTGGCTTAAAACCATATAAACATATGTGCATATATCTTAACGAGAGAAAAGTTGAAAAGTTTGCATAGCAAAATTAAATCGATTGGATCAAAAATAGATTGCATAGCGTAGCAGGAATTATTAACTTCGAAATGAGCAAAATTCAAAGAACAACACTTTGCAAAATGGACAACATGCAAATAACGTAAGAAGTTTATTTGGAAGATACAAAGGTTTATGCAAAATTGCAATTGATCACCTGGCATTGTTGATTTCAATGATAGCATTGTTCGCAGTCAGTGTAAAAACAGCCAGCGGGAAAAGTTTTCGCAAGTGGAAAACTGTGGATGAGATGCTTTTGGAATAATTCTCATAGGAAGTTGTTGCAACTACTAGGAAGTAATGATGTAGCTGCAACAATTGCACTGTGCAATCCATTGTGCCATCTTATGTTTCGAGAACATACTCCAGGCAATGTTCATATTTGTATAGTGTCTTATGTTTGCAAGTTGTGCAATCTGGTGAGCTATACAACATTGGTTGGTTGCAGTTGTTGGAAATTCTGCAAAATAGAGGCGAGAAGACATATTTGCCTTTAAGGTTCCTATACCTACAAAGTGCAGATGATTAATTATTTAAGGCAAATGAGAATGGAACTTAGCTGCAAGTGCAAATGAAAATATGCAGGAAAGCAATATGCATTTGCAATTAGAACAATTTGTAGAAAAGTCTATATGACTAAATCTATAGAAAAATTATATTGCGAGGAGCATATATCATTTTGCATTGGCAATGCATTGCTCATGGACTATAGTCTGGTTAATGAGATATATATTGTAGTAGTCAACGGTTCTAATCTCATTTCCATTATAGGATTTGCAAAAAATTTGTGCGATTTTCTTTCGCAAAGAAACCACATCGAAGTGTCCCATGGAAAATTGATTCGAACAATGAGTCATGTCAATTGTTATAAGTAAAGTTAACTAGACAAATTTGCTCTTTTGATGATGCATTCTCAGTTGTATTGAATATTTTTCCTTGATCTATATGATAGTAGTGGCTCAAAATGACCGCATGATGTGGACTGAACATAGAACATAGTATTATATTAGCATTCATTGGCTTTGACATTGAAACATAAATACTTTGTTTTCTTTTGAAATGACCAAACATAAACTAGAACATCTAGCCATTTGATACAGAAAATATCACCCGAGAGCCCAAGTTCGGAATGATTTTTAAAGGTAGAAAAAATACATTCTATGCAAATATGCATCCGCATCTTGCACACCATGTAACTCTTGAAGGAAATCATTGCTCGATTATGTTCTAATTGAATGAAGAGCATCGTGATTTCGATAATTCAAATTTGCTTTGAAGTGATTCACTGTTCCGCGACTTATTCCAATAGATGAATAACAACAATGCATCAAGACTACAAGTGTGTCAAACAAACAATCGCCTGGACGGTGTGGAAGTTTTTCAATCAAAACAGAGTTTGTCTAGCCAATAGATGATCGATCTCTTGCATATATGTTGTTTGAATTGCAAGAGCACATGCTCTATTCATATTGGATATTGTGCCAAAACTTTTATTCTCTTGATGCATAGCGGGCATTTTGCAATAGAAAAAATATCAATTATTGCATAGTTTATGCATTTAATGCAACTTGAGACCATAAAAAAAAATCGTAGAGACAAGTATCGAATTGCAGAATATGCAACTAGCTAGTTAGCCCCTTGGGAATAGCAAAGTTTGCAAATCAAAATTTAGATAGAGTTAGATAACTATCTTGAAACGAAAAGAAACAATGGACATCAAAGAATCAACGCATGCATACAAACAATTAATAAAGAATTAAAAAAAGAGAAATCTATGCCACCTGTTGAGCAGAGTTTGTCACAAGTGCAATGGAAAGCTATGAAACCCTAATTGTCAATTTGCAATTCCTGTGAGGCATCAGAAACAAGCAAGGTAGTCCTGATAATAGACAACTCTATATCAAAAGACAAGAAGCCTACAACAAAGAAGCAGAAATGCTGATAGCTAGAACATTTATGCATATATGTGGTTGATCTGAGCACTTGTCACATTTAGCAAGACCACAGACATAACATATTTGCACATCATTAATTTATGTGCCATATGGTGATTTGTACATGGGCATGCACCATTAATTTTACCCTATAACTCAATTATAGGAGATTGCACAGTGTTTGTAAACTAAGCAAAAGAGAACTCATGCAGTTCCATGCATTAGCTTGAATGTATATGGCAATTTCCTAATTGTAGCATCAATTCATAGCTTTGAAAGCCAATAGACAGATGTGATAATTTACAAGTTATATCCAGCATAACCAAAGAGCAATTTCGCCAATGCGCATCTTAAAGAAATAAAATAGCTACAGTATTCATAAGAAGAATACTAAAACTCTGTCATAGCACAGACACTAAGATTCTGCCACGACAAATTGAGTCCACCTAGCTAAACAACATAGCCGAACTCCTCAGTATAGCAAACTATTGACATGGCTAAAGCCATTCCATAATCACAAGCAATGAAGGACTACCAATTCAATGGATTCAAGTTGCGTAAATCAACTCATAGAAGCAAAATAAAGCTGTCAATTGGCTTAAGGGCCATATAAACATAATTGTTTATATCTTAACGAGATAAAAGTTGAAAAGTTTGCATAGCAAAATTCAATTGATTGGATCAAAAACAAATTGCATAGCGTAGTTGCAATTATCAACTTCGAAATTAGAAAAATTCAAAGAAGGGCACTTTGCAAAATGGACAACATGCAAACAACGTAAAAGGTTTCTTTGGAAGATACAGAGGCTTGTGCAAAATTGCAAAAATAAATAAATTGCAATTGATCATTGGGCATTGTTGATTTCAATGATAGCATTGTTCGCAGTTAGTGTAACAAGAGCTCGAGGGTAAGGTTTTCGCAAGTGGAAAACTATGGATGATATGCTTTTGGAATAATTCTCATAGGAAGTTGTTGCAACTGCTGGGCAGTATTGTTGTAGTTACAACAATTGCATTGTGCCATCTTATGTTTCGAGAACATACTCCAGGCAATGCTCATATTTGTACAGTGTGTTTTGTTTGCAAGATGTGCAATCTGGTGAGCTATACAACATTGGTTGGTTGGCATTGTTGCAAATTTTGCGGAATAGAGGCGAGAAGACGTTTTTTTGCTTTTAAGGTTCTAATGTACCTACAAAGTGCAGATAGTTAATTATTTATGGCAAATGAGAATGGATAGCAGCAAGTGCAAATGAAAATATCCAGGAAAGCAATATGTATTTGCAATTAGAACAATTTGTAGAAAAGTCTATATGACTAAATTTATAGAAAAAATATATTGCAAGGAGCATATATCCTTTTGCATTGGCAATGCATTGCTCATTCACTATAGTCTGATTGACGAGATATTTATTGTAGCAGTCAACAACTCTAATCTCACCATTATAGGAGTTGCAAAAATTTTGTGTGATTGTCTTTTGCAAAGAAACCACATTAAAATGTCCCCATCATCGTGCAAACTAATTTGAACAAGGAGTCATGGCAATCGTTAGAAGTAAAGTCAACTACACAAAGTTGTTCTTTTGACAATGCCTTCTCAGTCGACAACATGTCTACATCAATTGCCAAATAGTTGTATGGAAATGAGAAGATGCTTGATGCTCTTGGGATGCACTGAATATTTTTCCTTATCTATATGATAGTAGTGGCTCAAAATGACCACGTGATGTGGACTGATCATATAATAGATGATTAGATTCATATACATTGGCTTTGACATTGAGACATAAATACTTAGTTTTCTTTTGAAATGACTAAATAGAATTTGGAACATCTAGCTATTTTGAGAACCATTTGATATAGAAAATATCACCCCAAAGCCAAGTTCGAAATGATTGTCAAAGGTAGAAGCTGATAAAGACATTCTATGCAAATACGCATCTACATCTTGCACACCATGCAACTCTTGAAGGAACTCTTTACTCAATAGTGTTTTAGCTTAATGAAGAGCACCAGGATTTTGACAATTCAAATTTGTTTTGAAGTTATTCACTATTCCTTGTCTTATTCCTTGTCTTATTTCAGTAGACGAATAATGAAAATGCATAAGACTACAAGTGCATCAAACAAACAATCACCTGGACATTAGTGGAAGCTTTCCAATCGAAACAGATTTTGTCTAACCAATAGATGATCGATCACTTGCATATCCATTGTTTGAATTGCAAGAGCATATGCTCTATGCAGATTGACTCTTGTGGAAAGAAAAATATTCTCTTGATGCATAGTGGGCATTTTGCAATAACAAAAGGACCAATTATTGCATAGTCTATGCATCGAAAGCAACTTGAGACCATCAAAAGAAGAAGGTTTCAAAGAGACAAGTATCAAAAGGTAGAATATGCAACTAGCAAGTGAGCCTCCCGGGAATAACAAAAACTGGAACATCTAGCCATTTTGAGAACCATTTGATGCAGAAAATATCACCCCAGAGCCCAAGTTTGGAATGATTTTCAAAGGTAGAAGTTGATAAAGACATTCTATGCAAATGCATCCGCATCTTGCACACCATGTAACTCTTGAAGGAAATCATTGCTCAATTTTGTTCTAGTTTAATGAAGAACATTAGTATTTCGACGATTCAAATTTGCTTTGAAGTGAATCACTATTCCTTGTCTTATTTCAATAGACAAATAACGAAAATGCGCCAAGACTACAAGTGCTTCAAACAAACAATCACCTAGATGGTATTAAAATTTTTTCAATCGAAATAGATTTTTTCTAACCAATAGATGATCGATCTCTTGCATATATGTTGTTTGAATTGCAATAGCTCATGCTCTATTGCTCTCGTGGCAAAACTTTTCTTTCTCTTGATGAATAGTGAGCATTTTGCAATAGCAAAATGATCAACTATTACATAGCCTATGCATCGAATGCAACTTGAGACCATAAAAAAAAAAGATTTCAAAGAGACAAGTATCGGATTGCGTAATATGCAACTAGCAAGTGAGTCACATGGGAATAGAAAAGTTTGCAAGTCAAAAGTTAGATAACTATCAACAAAAGCAAAGAAACAATTGACATCAAAGAATCAAAGCTTGCATACAAACAATTAACAAAGAAGAAGAAAGGGAGAAAGTTAAAGAAGAAGAAAGGGAGAAAGTTATGCCACTTGTTGAGCCGATTTTTTCTCAAGTGCAAAGGAAAGCTATGCAACCCTAATTGTCAATTTGCAATTCCTCCAAGGCATCAAGAAAGGTAGTCTTGATAATATACATTTTTTTATCAAAAGAAAATAATCCTACATCAAAGAAGCAAAAATGCTAATAGTTAAGAACATTTCTACATATATGTGGTTGATCTAAGCACTTGTCTCATTTAGCAAGACCACAAACATAACGGATTTGTACATCATTGATTTATGTGTCATATGGTGATTTGTACATGGGCATGCACCATTAATTTTACCCTATAACTCAGTTCTAGGAGATTGCGTAATGTTTCTAAACTAAGCAAAAGAGAACTCATGTAGTTCCATGCATTAGCTTGAATGTATTTGGCAATTTCCTAATTTGAGCATCAATTCATAATGTTGTAAGGCAATAGATAGATGTGACCATTTACAAGTAAAATGTAGCATAGCCAAGAGAAATTTTGCCATTGCATAGGTCAAAGAAATAAAATCGCTACAGTCTTCATAGGAAGAATAATAAAACTATACCATAGCACAAACACTGAGATTCTGCCAAGTAAAATTAGTCCACCTAGCTAAACAACATGGCAAAATTCCTCAGTATAGTAAACTATTAACATGGCTAAAGTCGTTGCATAATCACAAGCAATGAAGGACTACCATTTTATGAATTTACATCTCTATAGGAACATGTTCTATGTAACCCAAACTTGACAATATAGTCAATGAAAGAAGAAGATGGCCATGGAAGAAGACCATAACATGGCAACATGCTACACACTGGATGTTTAAGCCCGTTTACATATATTTTGCATTTCAAACATCCATTTTATCAAATAGAATAACAAATTCATCGATCATTTTTAGGATGTGTTATGGTCACTCATAGTTACCAAGATGAAGAAGAACACAACCTTCCACTGACAAACAAATGGTGAGAGACAAGTGGATAATAGAACTATGGTTCAACTACTAATCATATACTATGACTGGAAGCTAAAAATATGTCATTAGTAACTTGCATGCATTAAATACTATTATAACAAATCCATTCATAGTTTCACCAATAATTAACCCTTTGAAGCATGGCTAGGATTTCAACCATCACCCAAAGACTTGGATATGTAGAATCCTACAACAAGCAAGCATAAATGCTAATAGCTAAGAACATGTGTGCATATCTGTGGCGTTGATCTGAGCACTAAACACCATAGACATACTAGATTAGACTTTAGCAATGTCAATATTTTTTTTTTTGTTTGCCCTTTGTTTTGTGGAGGTGAATTGTGTGATTGCATGAAGCAACATATTTAATAGTTTGTGCATGTGTCGATTGATTCTAATAAACACATGCACAAAAGTATCGTTTAATTGATTTAATGCATGATCGTTTTCCTAAAATTCTCTATTAATAGCTGCAATTCATCTAACCTAACATAACTATCAACAACAATCCAAGGCAGAAATTATAATTCAATAACGTCTAGTTATTTTCACAAGACATAAAAATGGTGAGAACACATAAAAGATAAAAAGCCTAGACTACATGCGAAGAAAGCAAATTTTCTTTTGTCACGGTTTTGCAAGGTATGTTGAAATCTGGCGATCGAGTTTGGCTTCAGAAATGCCCGCACCTATGTGTCGAGATGTCTGCAATCTTGAATAAAAAATGCCCACACAGTCTTGACTTAGTGCATGATAATTAATGAAAAACACTGCAACATTATAGAGAATGCACATAGGCCTCCAAACATGAATGCACGCAAGGCCTCCAAACATACCCGTCAGTGTTCTAGAAATTCCCGCGGGGCATAAAAAAATGCATGGAGGCCTCCAAACATAACCGTCAGTGTTCTAGAAATGCCTGCAGGGCACAAAGCATGCCCACTAAATATTAGAAGTTTCCAATGTAAATGCCCACAGGTCAAAAAAGAATTCACGCAGGCCTCCAAACATACCTGTCAGTGCTCTATCAATGCCCGCTGGACAAAAACAAATGCACGCAGACCTCCAAACATACACGTCAGTCTTCTAGAAATGCCCGCGGGGCATAAAAGAATGCCCACCAAAGGTCAAAAGATGCACATAGCATTATGAAAAATCCCACCATCCAATGTAAATGCCCGCATGACATAAAAGAATGTACACAAGGTGTCCAAACATACTCGTCGGTGTTTTAGAAATGCCCGTAGGGCATAAAAGAATTCCCACCAAAGGTTAGAAGATGCACGTACCACTATAAAAATGCCAACCAGCCAATGCAAATGCCCGCAGGGCATAAAATAATGCATGCGGGCCCACCAAAGGTCAAAACATGCCAATGTAAATGCCCTATGGGCATAAAAGAATGCCCGTAGGAAAATAAAGAATGCACTTAGGCCTCCAAACATACTTGTCATACCCCTCAATGTTCTAGGAATGCCCGCACTCATGCAAACCACTCTACCAAGAAACCAACAAGAAGTTGCTCAATGAAAAGCTAAGACATCTCTCAAACATATCAAACAAGCAATCAACATGTACAAGAAATGTTTTTTTATACTTGGAGGAAGTATAAAGACTTGAGATGGAAAACACTAAGTCGAGCATCACTTCTGGGATACAAAACATACACAACAAAATTTGAAAGCCTCCATCACACATCCACAGTTCGCATACAGAGCATTTGAGAAACCCTCAATTGAAAGAACAAGTATCCTTACCTCTAGTTCACAATTGTCTTCAAAGCAACTTGTCAATGCATCAAACCAGCCCTCATCTCTAACGCAAGCCCACCTCTCTCTACAACGTACCTGCCACAACTCTCACCCACAGCCTGAAAAACACTACAAAACAACATCAACAAGCACAAGCTTCAACCAAAATCCAACCAAATATACATCACCCACTCGAGGAGTCCATAAACATTACACAAAAATCCATGTCATCGAAGCAGTTAAGCACCAAAATTGTCGTCATGGCAACAATAACTCCTGGTTGACAAAATATCCTCCCGACCTCCCACTGGAAACAAACCAACAAGAAAAACAACATAACGCTTGGAGAGCCAAATACCACAGCCACCTGCAAACCCCTGCAACAATCCTTCACCAGAAGAATTGCCTCTCTACCTCCTGCCAAAAACCATCGCCACTACCAAATGAAATGAACCCGCTCAACAAACAAACAAAATCATCGAATAAATGAACTTGAAACTCACTACAAACCAAACTCCATCACATTAACTACATCAATGCATGTTCTATCATTTACAAAATCCATTGAATCAATCATTCAGATTGATTACGCACCATTCAATGTGCAACACCTTGACAATGTATTGCCAAACAACAATAGGTTTCTCAAACAACAATTACAACTGGCGTACATTGCAATCCAAGCTAAATGATGAGTGGACTGATGTATGTGGACAAATGTTGATTGAAACCCTCGATCCAAACTTCGAGGTAAAAATCAAGGTGTTTAACCAAAGTTACACTTTGCAAATTGGGAAATTAGTTCCGTACGACTGAGCTAATAGCACAAAAATAAAAACATAATGTCATAAACATAAAAAGTCCTTGAGGGTTAGCTCAAGCAGTTATGAGCTAGATGTGAAATCTCCCCCCCAAAAAATTTAGGGATGTCATGAGTTTGACTCTCTTAATCAAATATGCTAATGGCCACAATTTTAAAGATGGTAGGTGTGGGAGGGTCATTCTTAACCTCAGAGAAAATATGGAAACTTTGATTACATGGGGATTAAGAGTGACTTCAAACAATCAAGTAGGAGCCTTGGCTTTGTGGCAATGAATCTCGACTATGGAGAGTCTAGAGATAAAAAAGGTATCACATGGTTTCAAAACCTTGTCTAAAGAAACAAATTTACATAGGCTTATCTTTTGAATAAAATTTTTTGTAGAAGAATTCAATTCAATTGAATTTTATCACACTCTACAAGGGTTAAACTCCTTGGTTGATGAGACGACAAATAATGCATGTAACAAGCAATTTGGAAGTTTGCAAAAGTGGGAGGATGAGGAATTTTGCAATCTCCCCTAAGTTTTAAACTCACTTATCAACCTTTAATGACCACTTTGGGAAAGTCACATTTCCATGCATTCACAAGTGATGAAAATGACATCCCATCATGCTGCTCATTCAAGCCATCAAATGGTTTCCTTTATTAACTCTGTAAGGATGGGATCTTATAATCCACATGGTTTCTCATTTGAAATCGTCAATGATCCATAAATTCCCCATTGCATTTAGCTGAGGGGACTCACGATTAGGCTCATTCCCTTTTTGTTTTGTTGAAATGCAATTCTATTTTCTAGAGGGAAATGCTTCTCAAAGTTGAGGTCTAATTATATCTTTGAGGGAACTTCAACTAGTTTTGGGTCTAGTAGGCCTATCCTCTACTATCCCCTGGACATTACTCAAACAATTGGAAACAATTGTTGGTGGAAAGAATTAAGGGGTAGCAAATGTTGGAACATGTCTCTTAGCCATCAAACTCGAGAAATGTGTGCTTGTAATTTTCTCTCAAAGCAGTTAGAAATTTTATGGGTATTACTTATGAACATCCATTTAGGGATAAGACTGATGTCCATTCCTCGTGACCATCCTAATTGTTTTTCATTCTATGAACAATTGTCCATGCATACTTTGATTCAACGCTATGAGCACCATTGTGACAAAATCAAGAAGAATTTAGCCTTGGCTATGGATAGGTAGGAGATTGTTGATTGCGGAGCCTGATTATCTTCCTGATTTAGAGGTCTTGTTTCTCTTGTGTTTGGATCGTAGTTTTTGATGGGGGAGCTTTCCCCCCCACTATTTTCGCCAGGGGGTCCAGGGGGGGTGGTGACAGTCATTTGGAACCCCCCTTGGCAGGGGTTCGAGGGCAGTGCCCCCAAGGATAATTTTTTGGAAAAATGCCTTGTAAAATATTGTGATTTTGTAGTCAATCTAGACCATTCATTATTAGGTTACAGATATAGCAGTAGAGATTAGGTTTGTGTATTATTTTCCTAGAAGGTAACCCTCTTTTAAAGAGGGAAATGTATTACGGTTGTATAGTGTGTGAGAGAGACTGAAAGAGTGAAGAGGAGACTGCAGCGGATGTGTTGCAGGTTGTATCCCTTCATTTTGTTAGACGGATTAGAAGAAAGGACAATTTGTTTCTCCGTGGATGTAGCCCATATCGGATGAACCACACATATTGGTGTCTCTCTTGTATTGTGTTATTCTATGTTTTATTTATGCATTCTTTTTTATTTTATTGCTTTGCGATCATGTTTCTATCAGGAGACCTAGAGTAAAGAATGGGAGCATAATTGTGCAAGGGATTTAAAATCCACCAGAAGACAAATGATAAGAATGAAACCACAATTAGAGAAACAAAAAGTGAAATTGGTTATCATGCAATTAAGTGAAGAAAGCAATAGGGAAAATATGAAACAAGGAAGAAGATATGATCAAAGAACTGCAAGAAAAATTGTGTTATTTGGAAATGGAACAAAAACTAGGGTTTGAGGAACTAAGCAAATATGCTTCCTCGACGGTTTCGATTGTATCGTTTGGACATGATCAGGTAGCAGACATGTAATAGGATGTTTTCCAACAATGTTCTAAGCAAGCTATAAATATAGACCCTTCCATTCTATCTTTAGTGGTAGGAAGAAGGAATAATGCTCATTCGATTATTGTCAAAGAATGTTTTATTTTGTTGATGTTTTTTAGGTCTATAATTTTGCTTGGGCAATATGTAAGAATTTATACAAGTCGAATAGTCAATTGTAGCACTAGAATTTTGAAAATAGGCCATATAAGAAATAATTATCAACACCTTTTAAACTTTTGGAATTTTTTTAGATATATTGAATAGTATTGCCCTTTTTATTTTTCGTATTAAAAACCTAGACAATACAACTGTAATTTCCTCTTTTTATATAATACAAAAAATCAAAAATTTATATCCAAATAACAATAATAACTGATTATATAAAACTCAATGAGTAATAAATCCATAACTTTAAATGTTGTAGTGTAAACAACTTTGTTGTAGCTATCTTGAAAATTTACATCAAAATTCAATGTTTGAGGTTGTCATTGTAATACATATTTATTCATTGTTTGTTGCCTAAAGCAAGAATAAATCAATTCACAGTATAACTCTTTTTTACTTTCGATTAGTAATACTCATATCTGAAGACCTTCGAACTAGTTATAGTGCTGGAATTGGATATGGAACCAATAATTACTTCGAACTAATGGCGTTATGGATTACCCTGAGATTGGAAAAAGATAATGGTATAAAAAAGACTCTCAATTGATCATTAATTGGATGAAGGGAAACTCCCACTGTCAAAGCCTATATTTGCTAACTCTGCTGGAGGAGACACGAAGAATTAGCACATACTTCGATTAAATCTCTTTTACTCATATTTACAGGGAATATAATACATAAGTAGATAAACTGTCTAGGACAGGCTTGTTACTGGATAAAGGAGTGTGGCACATTATGCATAAATACAGGCTCATACACAACCACTACTAGCAGACTGACCTTCTACTTGACATAGTACTACCAACTTGATGCTATTTGGAGACAGATATGCAAATAATTCTAGTATGGAAAGTTTTTGTTTTAGTTTTTGGATTTTTTATTATAAGATGACAACATCAAGTCATATCAAGCTCTGAAATATGACATTTTGTATAAGCCTCTTTTTTATGTAATGTTTGTGGAAGGGCAGTATTGATGACAACCAGAAAATGAATCAGTCCTTACCTGTTGTAACATGGAAGGGTAGACCCTGATGAACGCCAATCCTTGGAAATACTGGAAAGCTGAAAAGCATCTGAAAAATTTAATATCCCAAAATAATATTACGAGGTTTTTTTTCAAAGTAAAAAAAAAACTTTTTGACTTTCAATTAGTTTGCGCATCAAAATTTAGCTAGGCTATGTTTAACTTTGTTGCGTTAAATATATGTTTTGTTAATTATTTGATATTTAAATTATTTTAAATCTTATTGGTTAATACATGTGATATGACTCATTTCTATCATCTCTTGATTGACATTATAAAAACTTCAAAATTTATTAATACATTAGCATACCCTCTAACTCACAGCAGGTGATGCCGACATGTAATATTGGCGCCCAACGAGCGGGATATTGAAGGAGCGGTGGGGAGAGGCTAGAGTGGTAGTGGATTAAAGCAACAACAACAAATTGGAGCAGTCGAAGATAGGTTAAATTTCGATCAATTTAGAGATTGGACAGTCAACATTAAATTGAGACACGACCATTGAAGCTAGCGTGACTGTTCATTCCTCCACCTTACATCCATTTTCCAAAATAAGATGCCTATCAGTGAATAACACAAACTTATGAGGTATATGCAATTAAATCACTTTCCATTCATGGTTCAAGGTTGTTTCAGTGTAAATGTAATTCAATCATTGATATTTGATTGAGTTATAGTTGAAATATTTTCCTGTATGGTTTTTGTTTTTGTTGGTCGCTTAAAATAATAAAAGGAAAATTGATAATTTTGGTATAAAATCCGACAAGAATCAATTTAGATTGATGAAATTACAAATATCAATTATTAATATTGCAAAGTTATGTTGTAGTAGGGGTATTGGAGGGTGTTGAATCACTTTTTGCATTGAAATAATGACTTCAATAATCCAAAATTGCAATTTCATCAAAAAAATTATGACCAAATCCTAGCAATAACAAACAAAAATTAACAAAATTATAAATCATTTAGTCTTCTTCTTTGGTTGAAAACTCTACATCACTTCTTAAAGTTGCTTCATAAATCTAAATTTACCTACCTCTTATTTCCACCGTAATGACCATGTCGATATTAGTTAATGTAATTGGTCATTAGTTAGTTAATGCAATTGATCATTTGTTAATTAAAATATGAGAATATTAATTAATTTCTTGCAACTAAAATTATGGGATGTACATTGTGGAAGTCAAATGACATTATGTTTTATATGCATTCATATTTCATTCACATATTTTTGGGATTGCAACTTAATGCCACAATTCCCAAGCTCAATTTTATAGATAGTTCATTGTGATACATAGGTATGCACACCTTCAATGTAAACACATAGCCCAACTTGGCACAAGTGCATTGGTATAGAGGCACAACTCAATATATTGTTGTGCACATAACCTGCAATCATGATGGATCCTCATGTTTTTTTATTTGTATCTTCCCAATTTTATTGTCTCTTGGTAGTTTAGTTATACATCACCCTGAGCTTGTCAACAGGTTGGTTGCATATTGATAATTATATTGTAAAGTTTCATGATGGCCATGTCTTATTATAAAAATTTATCTTATTAATGAAAAATCAAAGTTTAATTGGTACCTATTTTTATTACACCTATTACACCTATGAACATTTGTTCAATGAATTAATTTCATGTTTAATTTAGCTTTGTAAATTGTCATACTTTAAATATATGAATATGTATATCAAGTTGAAATTTTTGTAACTATTGATGTGGTTGCACTAATTGCAATAGCATGCACTCATTTTAATTTGGTATTAGAGTATCATTTTGCATATAGTTGTTGATGTTTGTACACAATTTAAGGTACATAGTTGTTCTTAGACAAAGAGAGAAATGAAGGACAAATTGTAAAGTCACATGGAACCACTCAAAGTAGAGTTTCCCACTCATAATAGCAAGGTCAATTAAAATATGGAAGAATAATTTACCAACATAGATTGTTTGTTGCACATGTTACAAGCTTTGTCACATTGCAAAGTGGTGTCCACAAAAGCCCTCCAAAAAAAATCAAACCTAAAATTGAATAGTGGAGAAAGAAATTCACCATCAAATTTGGGTTCCTCACTCAAAGTGGAAACCAAGGTAAGCATTTCACCCTATGATGGCCATATGGATGCCCTATGACTCAATGATAGGTTGAGGCATCTAAATTATTATTATGGGTTGCAACAATTCACAAGGTAAGACAAAATTGTATTTGCAACACTTTACATGCACAAATAAGTTTTGTTATGTTGGAAGAATATGTGTGAATACTGCCTGCCCAACATTCATCGCCACCTAAGCCATGACATGGGCAATTTCAAAATTATTGTCAAGGGTAAATATTATTGTGCCAGCTATTGGAAGGAATAACAACATCAATACTAGTACTTGTGATAAAAGCACATCCAAGTGGTTGATACTTATATCCAAGAATTCAACCATTACACAATTTAGCTCAAAGTGATGGACCGTGAAACCAAACTAGTCACCAAGTTCATTGTTGAGTTGATCATGTAAATTCAAAAAGATCTTTAGATGTTTGACACATGAAATCCAAAATATTTATGTTGGAAGGCTAAGATAACATAAGTTGATTATAATTGGAGGAAGCCAAATAACATTATTGACACTAACTATAGTGACGAAAAGAAGAATATGCAAGAGATGGCATGACAAAGAAGCCATTTAAAAAGACTATGAAATAAAGCACTTAATTCAAACCATTGAGTGATGAACAAAACATGTAAAAAAATAAGAATATTTCCTTATACAATTATCATAAACATAGAGGACATGCGAAAAATAAGTTCAATACTACAACCAAAGAAGTCGTATAAGTCTACACAATCAAAGGATGGAGAAAGAGAGATAACATTGCCTAAGTCTGCAAGGACATGAATTTATTTAATTGCAATGTTTTTCTCTATGGCAAAGAGCGCAATAACCTTTTCTTCAGTAAGATCCAAATTGCAAAGGAGATTGTGACCACAATTTTTTATATTAGTAGCCAATGATGTTGTGTACATGTGGACAATATATTATGTATCTGAGTGATTTTGCTTATAATTCCATTACTCTAATGTTTGAGTAATTGTTAACTCTTACTAAGTTAGTTGGGAGTTGTTGCATGTCCATATTAATGACTCACCACTAAGTTAGTCAAGAGTTGTTAGTTGAGGGTTGTATTAAAAGGGGCATCCACCTTTATTTGTAATCATCCAATCTATTATCGTTTTTTCAAAATACAATATTCTCTTTGAATAGAGAATCACATGGAGATGTCTTCCTCTTTACTTTAGGATTTATGAGTATAATCCGCCCCTAGGTGTGCATGTGCTCCCAACTATTGTTATTTGTATCGTTGTTTATTTGTTAGAAAAATATAAAAACTGAAGCAAACAACAATAGCAATAGAACACAAGATTTATGTGGAAACCCTAATGTGCATAGGTAAACCCACGAGGTAATGGCAACTTTGATCTTTTTATTATTGCTCAACAAAAGAATTACAATGCTTTCTTGTAAAAAAATGCCAAGGTTCATTTATGTTTTGTACAACACATATGAGGGATCTACAATGAACCAAAATATACTAGAAGGTTCTATCAATTTTCGCCTTGGGGGATTTGCCCCTGCAACCACAAGTATGGGGGTCCTATCTAGCTCCCCTATAACCCCTAGGGTGTATATGAATCATGCATGGGCCTAGTCATTTACGTCATTTACTCTACATGAAGATATTAGAGATCTGGATATTGGCTTGATCATCTCCTACCATTATTAGTTGTAGTGGTTCCATTTTGGATATTGGAAAACTGCAAGGTATCAAATCTTCAACGAATTTGTTTTTATTATGTATTTTCGAAAAAAAGGTGGGGGGAGAGAAAATATAAAAAATAGGGTCACGGTTCACTCGTAACATTCTCCAAAAATATTATTGTAGAATGTTCATAAACAAATTGCACATTCGATTCTACAAAAAAAATACATAGTGTAAAAATTAGTGGGTTAGACAGCCAATATATCAAGGTTCAAAATCCTTTTTTTGTTGCATATTTTTGTTATAGCCGCAACTATGGATTATTTTTTCAGTAGCTCCCTAAATGAATCTATCATATATTGCTTGCCCATTCACAAGTACATATTACTAACTTCAACACAATAACTTAGATTATTGATTTGGGTTTATAATGAAAATATTGTGGTCATTTTAAATCAAGCCAAAGATCTAAAATTGTTGCATGAAAAATGCATTCAACAAGAGAGGAAGAAAAGAGTCCGGTGAATATGGATCACTATGCAAGAGTATTTTATGAGACATGGTGAGTATTAGAAGGAGATGCATCTTCTACAAGAGTTGTGGGAAGAGGATTCCAACATTGCTCGACAACTATGATGCCTACTCGTATAACTATTATTGGTGTAGAGGTGTAAGAACTAAAATGCAGATAATAGGAACAAGATGTAGTTTCAAAATTGAATCTCAATGTCTCCATGATAAATCTCTTTATGAAGAGTGTTTGCAAGAGATTATAAATATCTCTCTAACTTCTCTTTTATTAATATCTCTCTCCCTAACAAAATTGATGTTATGCATAACAATGAATCTCACTAAGGAGGGGATCTACAAGAGGATATAATCATTGAACTCAACAAAGAAGAAATCAACATCATAAACAACATTGTCTAAAAAGAGCCTCCCCTCGTAGAACTTGTCAAGGCCATAATAGCCACAATACCTTGCTCGTTAGTATAAGAGCATCGTGAATACCAACACAATGATAATTACATAAGCAGGTCCCATTAAACAGTCATAGATTATTGCCAGTGTTGATCTCTACCATGGCTTTGAGGCTACATGCCTTGAGAAGGGAGACAATGTAGTTGTACAAGTCAAGTGGTGATTAGTAAATATGATTGAATTTGAGTACTAAGAACCATTCTACCTAGCTCTCCATGTTTCAAGCTCAAAACACTATAGGAAACAAGGGCACATTGTGTCCTTAGTATAACCAATGACTAAAAGACACGTGGCCACAAAGCATATACATATTGTGTCTATTAGTCATTGGATTCCATACACTATTCATGCCTTAATATGTTAATAAAGGCCATTTTTGTGTAGCAATGCCCAATTTTATTATTTAAGTGATTAATAAGTTATTAGTAAAATTATTAGAGATAGCTTTGGGATAAAGCAAGGAGAGCATGTTGCTTACATATACACAACATATTTTGAACATGAGTTATTTTATTTGTAAGTTAATTAAATTAATGATTGGGTCAATGATGGCTAATCACTAATTTGAAAGTTGTCAATTATTCATGTTAATGACTTATCACTAATATAGTTGAGAGTTGTTAGTTACACTCATTAATGTCTCACCATTAAGCTAGTGGAGTGTTGTAGTAAAAGGGGTCCCCCCCCTCCTCCCCACCCAGGTTCAATTCTTGTAAGTGACATGATGCTCTTGTTCAACCCCTGTGTAATGAATGAATGGATTATATAATTCTGGCCATACCTTGATTCCGCAAAATAGCAGGTGTTGGAATATTTCCCGGTGGATGTAGCCCTTCGGTGAACAACCATTGAAAAAAAAATGAGAGAAGTGAGGTGCACTATACAACTCAATATGGACGAGATGTTTAATGTATGTGTGTGATGCTTATAAATCAGAATGAACAAAAGTTGAGGTACATGTATAAAAAAATGTAAACCAGTAATTACCATAATGAAAAAAACTATATAATAATAAAATAGACTAACATAGATTCATGTTAACCTTAAATCTCTTGAGCATCAAGGTTGCACCTCTATTTCTTTTTTATCGCTCTTGTTGTTTAGCATATATAGGGTTAATATGGATCTATGTTTGGCTATTATCAATCAATGAAATACAAATTTTATCTTTTAATAGAGAAACACTAGATGTAGATATCTTCTTCTATATTTTAGAATTTGTAGATGCAATCCACCTATCGTTGTGTAGGTTCCCCCTAACCCTTTTTCTTCTAAAATGTTGTTTATTTTATTTTATTCTTGCTAATTTATTGTCATTGTAGTTCCATTTTGGGTATTGGAACACTACAAATAAGAATTCATTTTAGAAGCAATAGTGAAGAAGCAAAACTACCTGTAGCGGTGAACTATGAACCCCACTCCTTGTGTTGTCTTGACGAGAACAAAGATTTTTTCATCTAGCACAAATGTAAAGTAAAATTGCCATATCAACAAACTATATAAATGTTTTTTCCTTTATATGTGTGTGGTGTTATTTTTGTGATCTATTGACAACAACTAAACTAATACAAATTCATCAAGGATGACCAAGCTTGCTTATGGGAAATGCATAAAGTTCCAACTCTTGTTTCAATGACCCAATCCCTTTAACTAATCATAGACCTATGACAATTTGCATTTTTAGTTCTACAATCAGAGTAGAGGATATTGGAGTGGCACTCTCCTATCAACACTAGGACCTTGAGGCCTTGTCACGTATAGTTTTGATGTAACTAGACAAGTTAAAAGGGTTGAAGCAATTGAATAAAGTTGATTTAGCGTTATTTTGAGTTGATCTAGGAATCATGTGGAATGCCTTTGATATGCACAACTAAGCACTCCATTTAACTGCAAAAAAGAGTTGTGTATGTTAAAATAGGCATTGTGAAGGTCTTCATTGTAATAACATGTAGAGAATATGGTGCATATTTAGGGGTTGTTGCATAAGGATTCCACTCAACCCAACTAATCATCATCTATTAGAAGAATCATCATCGATAGCCAATATCCATTATTGCATGTTGGCAACCCACTATATTTGCTTCAAAGACTAAAGTACTTGAGTAAGATCAACCATAAATTTTGGCTATCATTATATTTGTATCTTTATAGAGGATATGCGGGAGAAACCTTCAAGAAATGAAAAGGATTGTGTGAACATTCGTTGATGACATTTGATCTTCAACTTTCACGAGGATGATGAATGGAGTTTTGAAATTGTATCTTGTATAATTTGTGATTGTATATTTGGATGACATACTTGTTTACAATAAGACATACAGAGACAACTTACATCATTCGAACTCTTTTTTAGCATTCTACATAGAAAAGTTATTAGTAGCATAGAAGAAATGTACATTAGGGAAAACAAGACTTGTTTATCTTGGATTCCACATGAACTAAGATGGACTGGGCATTAAACAAAACTAGGATTTCAATGATTCATTAAAGTTAGCCAATGTTGAAAGAACATTCATGATTTATGAAGTTTCATGAAAATGATGAATTTATCTTATAAATATTATAATGTAGTTTTTCCATGCCATGCACCCTCTTGATGCATTGAATTGTGACAAAATCTATTTCAACTAGGAAGTCACGTAACATGAATAATTTGAAGAATTCAAGCATCGAGTTGTGACAAATCCTATTCTCACCTCACTTGACATTCACCAAGCCTTCTAGATAGAGGTGGGTATTTTTGGACACCCAATGGCTGTACTTTTAATGCAATGTGAAAGTCTTGTTGCATACCACTCCAAGACATTTTAGGGATTGTTCTAAATTACTTGGTGTATAATTAAAAAAATATACATTTGTTGATTCAAGTAGTGAAGCACTAACAACATTATTTGCTTGGTAAAGAGAAAATGGTTCATAACAACCATAAGCCTTTTCAATTCACCCATAATCAGAGCAAAAACAAATCACATGGAGTGGATCACATATTTTCAACCATTTAATATCACAATTAAATACCAAAAAGAAACTATAAATAAAGATGCAATTTTTTTATTGCAACCATCCACAATTTGAAGAAGGATGTTCACTTAGTTTCAACAATTTGGTTTTAGTGCTTTCAAAGAATCTTACACATAATATCCAAGCTTTGCATGGATTGATGTAGTCCTATAGAATTCTGTTACGACTTTGATGGATGAGGAGTTCTATGACTATTTTGTATAAGTTAAAGGTTATATGTGTTTATCGGGAAGATCACTACTTACAATTATTGTGTAAGGCACACCCTTTCAAATTTGAAATAGAGAAGACCACTTTGAACTCACATAGGTCTTTTGTTTGGTAGAAGGTGGCATAGATGATAGCAAAATTTGCAATGTGTTGCTCCATTTGTGGCATATCAAAGCCAATAAATAACAAGTTGAGCAAGTGCATTCCACTTTTATTATTGCGCAAGTTGTGGGAGTTTATTTCAATGGATTTCCTTGGAGGTTTATCAAACATAAGTGCGAGCAATGAATATATGATTGTAATTGTGGATGTAATTAGTAAAATGGTCATGTTGAAACCTTACATGAAAACGCTTTTGGGCCAACAAGTAGTGTAGTTGTTCTTTGACAAAGTATGCAAGCACTTTTGTTTGCCATTATCAATCATCTTCCATCGTGATAGCAAAGTTCTCACATGCTTTTCTGTGGTGCCATGGGGATTGATGAACACCAAGTTGAAGAGGAGCATTGCCTTCGATACTTAAACATATTGATACAATTAGGAAGTAAATCACATTGTTGTTTAGTTGTTGTAAATTTTTAAACACAAATATTGAAAGACATGAGATACCAACATCCCATATGTGCAACCCAGCTATAATCATGCAATGCATAATGTGACAAACACCTTGTGTATTGAAACATGCCTTGGATAGTTTATGAAGAATCAACTAATTATTCTTAGACCCAATCACAAGGATACAATGATGAAGGACACCACTCAACTTGAGCAAGCCATAATGTTCATTAATGGCGAATAGAAGATTCATGTTCAAGTTTGAGAAGCTTTGTATAGGAGTCAACAAAAGCAAAAGGACACACATGATCAATGTTGCACTAATAATTAATTTTGCATAGGAGGTAAAATGTAGGTATGCTTTTAGAAAACGTGCTTTAAGAGAAAAACATGAAGATCAAGCCGTGGAGATATAATCCTTGCACCATTATCAATCAAATTGGAGAGAACTTATTTAAGTTGGAATTATTGGCCTAGATGGGCATCCATCCGATCTTCAACATGAAACACCCTATGCTTTATGAGCCATTGATATTGAATGATGACAATAAATTATCACATTGATTCCTAAACAACATCTCATTGAAGTTGGGGGATGTTACGTGGTACCAGTACTAGCACACCTTCGGCTGTGTCCCAAAGGAGAGAGGGTCATTTTTTTTTCAAACCAAGAGGGTCATTATCCAACATTTTATGAGTGGAGGTCATGCTCATGCCTTATGTTCATTCTCTTAGGAGTACTATGGCTTAGTGGCATTGATGACTGCCTCATTAAAGGGCTTGAAGCCGCGAGGTTGGTGTCTAAGGCTCCTAGGGGTGGGTCATTGGATCACATGACCCCTGACTTGTTTCATCACTCCGGTGACATTTCTCTCAGCTCTGAGGCCTTTGCCTCTCTTCCATGCCATCCCAGACACCCTCATGGTCCCTCTACATCATAGCGCCCTCTCTCCTTGGGCCTCTTCCAAGGATGACGTCATCATCCTCACCAAGTCGTACTGCCTCTAATGGGGGGGGCGTTGAGGGATTATCAACACTGTTGGTGTTAGATGGGGCATGACGTCCCCCCCTACTTACTCCAACCTTCAGTTTGGAGTATTTTGCTCATTTTAAGTCATTTTAGACATTTTTGGGTAAACTATGGGGAAAATGCCCCAAGTTACCCACATATTTGATTAGTTTATATTATTTTATGTTATAATTTTAAGTTGACATGTTATAATTTTAAATTGACATTTTAAGGCATGTAGGCCTAGTTATTTTTTAAAAAGTGAGTGTGAGATTATATAAATACAATCTCATCACTTCATTTTTACACACAACTTATGGGATAAAATTCATTATGGTACTCTTTTACCCTAGAAGGGCCTTACGGAGTGATGCGCACCTCTTGGAGGGATGAGGCTTTCTTTGTCTTGTTAATGCTTTGTGGATGCTAGAATGGTTGGAATAACTCATGCTCAAGTAAGTCTTTGCATTTTTAAGGTTTGCTTGATAAATGGTAGGTAAATTTTGCATTTTGAATGATTGAATGGTAGCCCCAGGGCTACATTTTCTTTGAACAGGAATTCTGCCTGCCTTTCTATCCTCATTGCATAGTAAAAATGCTCCCAAGAGGATTTTTTTACAAAGTTTGGCCTTGGAGCTTCAACTTTGCCCTAGTTTAGGCTCTTAAAACCAACCCTATAGGTTGTTCCAAGAAGCCCTAACCTAGTTGACAAGGAGAATCACCTTCAAGAGGAAGGCTGACCACCTTCCTCTAAGGCTAGGGTTTGGGGTAACATCCATTAAAACCCTAAGTTTATCCATTTTCTCTACATCAAACCCTAGTTTGTGTTTTTGTAAATATTATTAGTGGGTTAAACTTGCATTTTCATGTGTAATTTTGTATTTTCATGGTGGTATTAGGCTTAGATTTAGGTCTGCAATTTCATGTTTGAAACCCTAAAAAATCAATTTTTTTTTCAATTTTTGGCCTTCCTAAAATTTCAGCCCTCTCTCCTACAAATTCGGCTTGCCCTCTTTAGCCTAAAAACCCTAGGGGAAGCCCTAAAATCTTAAAAAAATAAAAAATTAATAAAAAAACCCTATTTTTTTCAATTTTTGGCCTCCCTAAAATTTCAGCCCTCCCTCCTACAAATTTGGCCTACCATTTCAAGCCCTAAAAACCCTAGGGTGAAATTTTAGGAAGCCCTACAAATTTAAAAATATTAAAAAATTCCTAAAACCCTAATTTGTACACTTGTAAATATTATTTTTAGGTTAATTTTTGCACTTCTTTGTAATTAGGATTTATTTATGATTTTGTATATAATTAAACCCTAAAAAACTAACTTGCTAAACCCTAGTTGTAGACCTAGTTATCCCTAGCGACCTCCCTTATTCCTCATTTTAAGCCTTTCCTAGACCTTGAATTCACCTTTATCAGCCCTCTGCTTCACTTTTACATACCTGCTCCTGCTGCATATCATCACCATTGACAACTGTAAGTTCCTACTTGCACATACAAGCAAAACAAGAAGACAATAATTGTGTTGGCAAGTGCATTCAAAGGTTAACAAATAGTGATTGCAAGAACTCTGAAATCTACCTAATAAGAGGTCTGAAATTTGTCTAAAACAGGTCTGAAAGTCATTTTTACAGTCTACCAATATTGGTTTCTTTGTGTGTCAAACAAATTAAACCTTGGAATCTTCATTGCAAGCATCTCTTGATATTGAACTTGGTGTTTACTGAAGATATACTACTGCTGTTAGTATTTCTAATATGTTGCTATAATGCTAGATTTCTGATATGTTTACAACCTAATGAACGTAAGTTGGATAACAAATTAGTTAATGTTGCAAGTAATATTTCTCACACTCTTTTTGTCCTTTCATTACTTTGCATTTGATATCATTAAAACTCACATACTGCTGCTATACGTGCAAACATTTACATACAACATTTAAAGCTTGCATTATAGTGAGTGATGATAGTGTTTTAAAGAATATCATGTTTATCGTCCTCATCTTCTAAGTTTGATCTTGGCACAACTTCTATAACTGCTATTGATCTCTACATGCTACTATAATTCTAATGTTGTGAAGTTGGTTTGAAGTTGTTCTTATCCTTATTGCTCCTTATAAGTTAGTGTTAACAACGCTGCCTCTAATATATCTTCAAACAAATTTGATACAAATATCACTTGACTGTCATAAAGGTGTTTAAAGATTGAGGTTATTTCTATTGTTAGTAGTTCACTACACTTTAATTGGTTATCTTTTAACATTTGCACTTGCTTGGTAACCTATGAAATTTGCTACTGAAAGTGATACTCATTGTTATGCTAAGTGATTATTGATTACCTTTTACTCATACCTTGCCATTTGTACAAGTGTTTGTATCGTTACCATTGAATGATTAATATAGTATGTCTTCTTCATTCGTGTAAATACATCGGTTAAGGCATTGGTCACTCACTTGTTGTTTAGAAGACATAGCATTTTAAGTGTTTTGCAGACCACATAAGAGCTCTTCCCCTTGGAGGTTCCGACTCTCCTAAGAAGTTAGAGAATTGGCTAAAGTGACAGTGGTCAGTTCTCTTACATTTGTCATCGGAGGCTAGCCTTGCTAGTTCATCCGGTAACAGGGGCAAAGCTAAAAGCATATGTAGTTCTACACTACAAGGAGTGGGCATTGAGAAGGGGAACTGGCTTTAAACTTTATTGGATCGAGCTCAAAGTACAATCACTCCATGGTGGAAAGTGGTATAGCTTGGAGCATATTCAAGTTAAGTTCCTCAAATGGTTGGATTTACTGAGGACTAACAAATCCCAAGTGGAGAGGTTAAATCTTGAAAAGAATTAGAGATTGTCTAAGTCCATACCTCAAGGAGTTGTGTTAATGAGAGGTTCATTCCTAGAAAGTGGCAAAGTATGGGCGCATAGACTTGGTAATTATATGAAATATACAAAGTAATGTTGAATCATTAATGTAATATGTATGTTATAGGGATCAACCTCAAAGCAAAGTAGAGTGGAAAAATGGTGTTGTGTCATGAACATGGTCATATTTCAGCTACACAATTTTGGTGTTGCAACACAATCACATAGTTTAAAAGTTCGAATAGGTTTATTGATCACCAAGCTTTCTATGTTTTCACACCTTCATCACAAACACAACACAACTTAGCACCTTGCACCACCCACCCTCTTTGGGGTGGAAGGATAAATGCACCCCCCCTTCACCCTGACACTAACAACCCACTCGAGGGGTGAAGGTACACATTTGCCAAACACACACCTTCACCCTTAACATCAACACAATCACATAGTTCCAAAGTTTGACCATACTTATATATTGACATGCTTCATATATGTGCAAACCTTTATCACAATCACTACAAAACTTAGCACCCCTACCACCCACCCTCTTAAGGGGAGAAGAGTAAATGCACACCCATCTTTCACACCCCCCCCCACAAAAAAAAAAAAATCACCCACCCACTAAAAGCGTGAAGAGTGCATTTGTCAAATAAGTACCTTCACTCCCCTAACAACCACCCTCTTGAGATGGGTGAAGGTGTGCATTTGACAAATGCACACCTTCATCCCCTCCCGCGTGGTAAAGGTATGCATTTATCACTTAGTTAACAATTAAATTGAAAAAATCAAAAATGTATTTTACAATGTGGATGGATGAGATATCCAACAAATGAATTGTAATAAACTATAAAATAGAAACAAAGTATAATTACATACTCTTATGTAATTTTTTTTTAATAACAATTTGATATTATCATTATAATAAAATCTTGAACTTGCTATAACAAATCTAAACCGAACATTGAATCTCAAACTTAAGAATAGTGTAATTGCATACTCTTATGTATTTTTTTTTAATAACAATTTGATATTATCATTATAATAAAACTTTAAATTGTGGTAATAAAATCTCAATCGAGCACTGAATCTCGAACTTAAGAATATACAGGAATAACAAAATACCATAATGCAAGGATTACAATTTAACTATTTAACTTTGCTTTAATACAGTCTGGAAGGTGACCATTCCCTTACCCTTTCGATTACACAACAAAACCTTGAATTATACCCGGGGTATATCAAGCTGCACTCGATTACTGAATGGAAGGGCATGGCAAACCCGGAGGCCACATGTTCGAATCCCACATCCAAATCCGTACAGGAATTATTCAAAATAAGGAAGGCGGAAAGATGAATGGCGAGCAAGCTTCGTCCTCGGTTACTTCGTCACCTGCCGCTCCACCTGCTGCTCGCAACACTTCCTCCAAATATGACTTTGTCAAGGTTTTTCAAAACATAATATTCTTCGCAAATTGTTTTAAAAAAATTACATGCTGGTTTAGAAGTTTATTCCATACCGAGATATTTTACACATAGGCCCTAGTTACGGTTGCCACTTTTTAACAAGTTTTATAAATTTAGTCTTTGAATTCAAATAATTTGGCGAATTTGTTTTGTAGAAGCTATAAGTCTATAAATATTTAATGGTCTCTCGCATAAGCATATTTGCGGCTTTCCGGGGAAGTAAATAGCAGTAGCAGCTGTGTGCTTGGCTACTCTGTAGATTGTTTTAATTATTATGTTTTATTGCATAAATTTATTGTTAGTTTAGACTTAAATGCGAAACAAACTTGTAAGAGAGGCCTTTGAATGGTGCAGGTTCGAGTTTGGTTAGGAGACAATGCGGATCATTATTATGTCCTCTCGAGGTTTCTTCTGTGCAGGATGTTAACCGTCACCAAAGTCAACTTCGTTCCCTTTTTTGTTTTCTCCGCAAAGTTCTTATTTGTATTTATCAAGCAAAAGTTTTAATCATGATATTTTAACATCCTTTAAAAAACGAGAGCCAAAAGGCAATCGTCGTAAGACTTAAGCTGATATCTCTGGTTTCTAGTGAAGTTCTTGTGGTAAAACTACATAATTTCTATGAGGCTTTAAACTAAAATCTATGTACATTATTTTTTTCTAAGAAAAGCTCAAGCAAGGCCTACAATTGAGATCTCCACAATGATCAATCTGTTCACCGCAGTAAACATGTCTATAACTAAGAACAGGGAACAAGAATTGGACACATTGGTCTTATTTGTTTTTAAGCTTTAATACATGTACATGATGTTAACAAAAACAAAATGTTGTAAATAGTGCCAGACATTTGTCCAATTTGGTACTCAAGTGTACACCTAGACCTCTACTTGGACATCCGTGTAGATGCAAGATTCACCTAGCACTCTGACTTAGCTTATATCTACTGCTAAATATTTACCCTTTACACTCAATTTGTCGTTATGTGATTGAAATTTAATTAACGGAAGTGATTTTTTAAGAATATGTGTTACCATTCCTTCTAAAGCACTAAAGTGAAGTTTAAGGATGACTATAAATTAAACAGAACATGCTTCTCTTCTTGTAAACATAAGTGACTTAGGTCAGTAATCAAATTTTCCACTCTAAATGTCACTTGACTTCTACAAGGACCAAAAACCCTTAGACATTCCAACTTAGGATATTAATAATTGGGAAATTCCTATAAATATCCTACCATCTTTGATTGTCCAATCACTTAGAGCAATAAACCGAACTGACTGGATTAGAGCGGTTGTTCCAACTGGTTTTGGGCTGGTTTGGTGTTTGAACCGGTCTATTTCGTAGTAGATTGGTCTGTGAGCCAAATAACTCCAAAAACAGAAAAGGAAAGAAGAAGGTTCTAGAAGGCTACTAAACCCCAGAAGTAATCTATATAAAGATGTTCTGCCCTATCCTTGCCTCACACTCTTCTCAGTGCATTTGTGAGCATATGAAGAACTTGGTGCTGTAGCATTTATAGGTGCCTGGAGCGAAGTTGGAGCTGAGATGGAACAGATTTCAGTGGGGATTTGGTCAACATCAATGGTCTACTGATGTTTGAGCACATGCACATGAAGAAGAGAAAACTGTTTGGAATAACAACAGCTGAATGATTTGGTTTGCATGTAGGTTAACCTTCCGTTGAGAGACAGCCAATTGTTGAACAACACACATGACGAATATCCCATAATTTTGGAGGAGATAGATTGCTACTCGAATTGGATTGTGGAGAGTCAGTGAACAACATTTCTAGAGGATTACTTTAGTTGGATGGACTTGGAGTGGCTTCCATGTTAGGATATTTAGACATTTAGGAGTTAGTTAAGATCAATTTGGTCTAATGTGTCTTTAGGTAAAGTGTGTTTCTTTGGATGCTTGGATTTATCCTTCTATTGTGCCACTAAGGCTTTATTAGATGTACCTACAATGTTGATCACTCGATTATGCAAGAGTTTATTTTTCTCTCTAATCAATGAATCGCAAAAAGCTTCAAGACTGGGTTCTGTATAAGTAGTCCCTAGAGCTTCTTTGGTGGAGTGAAAAGTAGATACAAAAATAGAACAAGGAGGACCAAGCTTAGTAAGGATAGCATAAACATATTGCTTTTTTGGCGTAGATATCTTTTAATCTTCAACTAAGAGTCTTAGGGTTTGAATTTAGATATCTTGCATTATTCAATGCAAGAAAAATCACATGGATTTGAAGCAACCAACTCATTTTCAAGTTGGTGACCTCGAATCTCATTGTAGTGACCAAATGCGTTTTCCAATTTTTTCCAAGCTGCATATGGTTGGTCAATTCCTTGAAGGTGGAATTGTAAGTCATTAGAGATGGACATCCCTATTAATCCATGTGCTTTGTCATTTTTATTATCCCATTTTACTTTCTTATCTGCATCAGTGGGGCAAATTTATTTTCCCAAGGTAATTTGGTAAAGTCCCCTACTTTGTAGGACATCCTCCATGAGAAGTAGTTGGTATTGGTAAGAAAAATATCACTTGGATTAGACATATCATAATATGTAGGTAATATGGTTTCAAAAGAAGAAATTGATGGTCTAGATGCAAAGATCCTGAAAAAATAGGCAGTTTAAGACAAAATAACACTGAAAACGAACTACCGATGTTAAAGCTATGCGTTTTTGAAAAAAAGGCAGAAAATGAACCAAGGAACCATGTGGCAGGCAGAGGTTGAACCATGTGGTGATGGGTGCTCAATGTAGTAAATAATTCCCCCCTCCCCCGCTAACTTTTGCCTGTAAGGCTTAAGCTCACTTTTACAAATAAGTCAGTTTTTAAAATAAGTGACCCACTTTAAAACAAGTGGGAAGCACTTTTACAATGAAGTTACTTTATAACTTAAAGTTATATAATTTTTTTCAAAAAGTAACAAAGGGAAGGACTTGAACCCAAGACCTCTTATTTAACAAAGTAACTTTCAACCAAGTGAGTTAAACAAAAGGTTTAGTGATATTATGAAGGAGAATGGGAGTGTTGTTGTTCTTGTTGTGAGAGATTATGCCTACCCAAAAAGATTTTCTTTTGGCTTGCAAGACACTTTTATACAACCAAACAAAACAAAAACCAAAATTTCCCAAATTTGGGGTTAAACCTTGGTTAGCTTACCCGATAAATGCAAGTTTTCTCATTGTTTCTAGTTTGCTAAGTTTGCACAAGGCATAGGACAAAGAGCATATGCAGCTAAGAAAACCCTTTCTGCTTTGTTTCTGTTTAGTCGAGTTTGCACAGAGCGCGCTGTTACCCTTGGCACGAATTGGGGTGACTTGTTCTTCATTACTTATGTGATCTTCCATCACACTCAATAGTTCTACAGATGAAATCTATGGTTTGCCCATAGATACTTCAAAGAGACACTTTCAACTAGCTCAAAGATTCTTCCAGTCTACTCAACCTTCCTTGCCACTTGACAGAGACAGATGGGGGCATCCAGTTGGTACCAGTGTTATGATCTTGCTTCTGTTTGACTTATAGTAAAATGCTTTCTTATTTGTGGACATAACATTGGATGTCAAAAATGTTACTCTATAATGACTCATGCATCCTCAATATTGTTTCAGTAGCTTAGGGGCATCATGGTGTGGTTATAATTCTTCTTTCCTCAATCAGATTAAGTGTATGACTTTATGGGACTAAGTGTGCTCCTAGGTATTTAAGCAAGCATGACCCTCATTTCATGTCATTTACAACATTTTTCCTAGCCATTTTTCATATCATGCCATTTCATTAGCCACTTCACGTATTTCCATCATGTCCCCCTTTTGTAATTAACCAATTATGTGTCATGTTCTAAAGTTTCTACATATTATTCCTATGTGTGATGCCTAAATTAAAGTCAAAAGAGTCAAAGTACTCTAAGGGAAATTGGATTAAATGGTGAGTACTTGCAAAAAAGCTATGATCCTATGTCCTAGCTTATCAAAGCTAAATCAAAAGAAAGGGATTGATGCAAGGAAAATAATAATATAAATATAAATAATAATAATAAAAAAAGAAGAAAAAATATAAATAAAAAAGATCATAAAAATGGTGCAAGGAAAGGGTGACTCGTGAAGATATAATTCCCTTCCAAAGGCATACATATGGATGAAAATTATTAACCCCTAGCTCTTTAAAGCTAAGGGAAAGACTTGGAACTTCGACACTCTCTCATGATAGTTGATTTGCGAACCCCTTTTCCCTAACATTACTAATATTTCCCCTTCATTACATTATATTCACTTTGCTACCTTCACCTTGCTTAGAAACTTGGGAAGTTTTCTTAGTCCAAGGGGTGTAACTTGAGATTTGGATCAATTATGGCTGCACCATGATAATTCTAAGGTTATTTGAACAATTAATTAAATGAATTATTAAAAAAGTGCACATAATAACCTTTTTATGTTAATGTTTGCAAGTTATACTTTATGATGACTAACACTTGGTTGATTTTACTAGATACATGTTGTCTTCTCCTAGGTGGTGTGCCCCCTTCTTCATGCACATGTGGGGCTTCATGAGGTATATTTCATCATCATTAGAGAGGGCCAACCCTCTTGGACTATTTGGATGAGCTGTCATGAGCTTTGACCACCTTCTCGATGACATTTGGACCATTATCCTCACATTTGGACCATTGCATAGAGATTGGGGAGTTGGTTAGAGGGGCGCTCCACTGTTTGAGATTCATTCATCACACTTGGACCATTCTAGGAGGGTGCATTCATCAGTTATGGACCTTTCCTTATCACTTATGGACCTTTCCACCATTCTAGGAGGGTGCACTTATCCCCTTTTGACTGTTTGGACCATTGGACCGTTGTAATAATGATGACAAGTTGTTACATTTGACTTGTCAAGGATGTGGATAAGGTTGTTGGACCGTGTTCACCAAATTTTGGTCCATCCATTATTATTTTTGACCACTTCTAGAGGGCATCTCAGTCATTGGAGAATATTTTACCATTCATGTATTATTTTACTCACATTTAGTGGTGCGCCCCCTATTTTTGACTGTCAAGTTGGTTAGGAAGTTGAGTTAGGGTTTTGGATTCCAGGTTTGTTTGTTATTTTTGACCTTATCTCTTGGGAATTTAGCAACTCTCTCATCTATATAAGAGAGACTCACCACATTGTATCTTTTGCTAATCACTTGTGAATAAATTGCTTTGTTTGGAGATTTTGCTTAAGATTTTTCTTTGTGAGTTATGAGTTGATGTGACTTTCTTTGAAGAAAAGAGATAAGAAGAAGAAGAGAAAGGCTCGAGGGCAGCGGGCTTCTCCTTTGCTCCAAGAGGTTAAGGTAACTTGTTGTTTCTTGCTTATTTTGTTATAGATCAAATGCATATGAATGTATGACTTCAATTCCATGAATTTATGCACATAAGTGGTATCTATAGCATAAATCTAGCTTTTTATTACATGTATCTTGGATTTCACACCACAAATTCAGCCGTTGGAAGCATAGAAGAGACTTTTGGCCATCATCAACTATTGTTTGGTTGAGCTTTTGAACCAAGCCTACTTGGTGGTCTCCAAAATTTATATTTCACCTCCTTAGGTCTCCATTGGCCCAAATAACTCACTCTAAGAAAACTAAGGCATCTGTCATAAGCAGTTAAGCCATTTAAATTTTGTCTCCGTCCCTTTTTCAATTTTATTCAAATCTGGAAATCAATTTTGCTAAGCACATCATAAAAAACACCCTTTTAATAGTTATTGCAAACTTTGAATTTCTTAAACCTTTTCATGCAATACTCACCTTACTTAGTTTCTCTTTTTATGTTTAATGAACAAAATTTTCTCATTTATTAAGGTTAAAGTAATTGGGGTTGTAACACCTAGTTTTCAGATTTCCATTTCAAGTTTATTTATAATATTGTTTATCATTCATTAGATTTAAGCTTGCTGCTGTAATTTTCCAGCATTTTACATTTTGAATATCTCTTGTATATGGTTAATTAACAGCAAAGAAAGATGTATGTGATTGATTTTGGAATTAATCTCTTGTTCTATTGGCAAATCCAGCTTTAGAACAAGAGAGTTGCTTGGTTTAATGAACTATTTTTATGTTGCAAATTTTTTCAGAATTTTAATTAGATGTGTTGAGCTTTAAATTTTGTTTTTACAGATTCATCTTTTAGAAAGTTTTAAGCTCTTTTAATTGCTGGGCAAACAAATCTGCACCAACAACTCTTTTAAGTTAATTTTTGGCACATAATCACTTGTAATTCGACAAATTCACAAAATTAACTTAATCCACATTTTTTGGCTTTTAATCTCATGCATAAGAATGGTTAATGAATCTAAAGTTGAGCAAACTTTCACTTTTTTTCTTGGCATTTTGGATAGTTAAGAGATTTGTAAGCCATCATTTTAAAGTTTTCTTTACATGGTGTTGCCACCTAATACACACCTGGGGGGAACGCGGCAGGAAACCTTCAAGCCACTCGGTGTGTCCTTGGGGGCAAGTGAGAGTCAAGTGCTGTCACTTGATTATTCGAATCCTCCGTCTAGGCTACTCTTAGCGAATCCAAGGGGGGTGGTCCCTATAAAAATGAATCTATGGCTTTTACACTACAAAAGATAAAAGCAAAATCTAGGAGTTAATAATGGATACGAAAATATTGAAACAAGGAAACAATTTGCAATTTAGTTTAAGTACAACAACACATGATATTCACGATTTTTTATGAATTTAATTTAAACGATGATAACGTGTGATGACTAGTGCCAAGATTGTGGGTATAATGCTGCTGTGTTGTGTCGTGAAAGTATTGCAAAGTCTCGTTGTCAATTTTAATTTATTAATGAGTATTAATGAGTGTTAATGAGTGGGTTGATTTTTTGTTTGGCCCAACTCAGAATCACTCCTTCGAGCTGGGCGATGTGACAACTATACCAAGTGTCCAACCAGACGAGGATGAACCTGCTGACTCTATAGTTAGCCTCACTTGACCTTCCGAGTTCTAAAGTTTGAATCGTTGAAGGACTGTCCTATTAAGACTAGTCACTTAAAAGTCCCCTTTCTGATTGACCCAACTGTTCAGACAAAGTTGCAGCGGCCAAGAGCATACTCGGATCTTTCAAGTCATGGTAACTTTTATTAAGTGTTTGAAATGTGAGTTGTTTAACTAATCTATAGCTTAAGATTATCTTTTCCACACACCAAAAGGTGCAGTACTTCGGGAAAGCAAAGGCTTAAATTTTACTGCAAAATTGTAAAAATTGACAAAAAGCATGAAATGGTAAATCTGATCTAGATAGCCCTCCATGGATGGATTGTGTGCTCTTGATGTTGTTTAATTACTAAATGTATAATAGAACTAAGCTAAAGCAAAAAATTATTAAAAATGCAAAAACACAGATCTCCCCTGGGGGGATGGGGGCAGGCGTCAGAATAGTCTGCTTTGCTCTTTCTATTTTTTAGATTACAATAACCTAAATGAATAAATATTGCTGGTCCTTTATGAAATAGGCACTAGACACCTTACAAATGCTAGAAAGAAGAAGGAAAGGCAAAACCATCTGTACGGATGGTCACGAAAAGTTCCAAATCTCAGATTTTGACCAATAAATTCTTCAAACCTGCTAAAAAATCAGAAAAACCAGCAAGCTTATTTAGATCAAATGTGGCCAAAAACACTTTAAGAGTGTTCTTGGCAATACTACAAAATTGGTACAAAAATTTCTAAGTAAACTAGTGAAATAAAGGCACAAATTATCTAAGTAAGGCAAGCTAAAAGCTTGCCTTCCTAGGATCTTTGCTTGCCTCTTTAAGAGATGGCAAGCAAATCAATAGCACTAGATTTGCTTGATAATAAATTTAACTTCAATTTTTCTTCTATTTTGCTTCCTTAGATCTACAATTTAAAATTTGCAAAAAAGGAAGAAAAGCAATCTAGATCTAGAATATTAGATAAGCCTTTTATAACTTTTAGATTGCAAACATTTATATCAACTTTAAAAATAAACTCTTCGATCAAGATCTAAATAAAAAGCAAAACCAGTAACCAAGAAAGATGAGAAGAATTGAATCGAGAAGTTATGAACCCATGGGAGTTGAGAGCTGAAGATGGGCTATGGTGTCTCCTTCCTGATGTACTGGTGGGATCGACCACCTTGTTTAGATCTACTGAATGAAGTATCGAGCTAACATGCTCACCACATCCTCCAGCTAAGCAACCTGCAAAATCACTACAACACCAGCAAAGGGGATTAAAAGCATTTGTGTGAATGACTAAAAGAAAACATGAGAAATAATAGTTTCAAGCAAGAAATGATACTACCTCTAGAATTCTAGTATCATTAATAAAAGCAAGTAATTTATAAAGCATCACTTACTATTATTTATGAATATAATTTCCCTTCAAGGACAAATGAATCCCAACAATTACTAGCATGCTACAATGATACAAATTACCTCATGTTAGCAAAGCATGGAACATCCAACACCGCAAACAACACCAGAGTAGCATCCAAAGCCTTTTATTAGCTCAATGAAAAATATTACAATACAAGCAAGCAATGGTTCGACCTTCTGATCTTGAACAATGAAGAAATGCCTTCATTATATAGAAGAAAGCATGCAAACTAGGGTGCATCCATCAAGGAGGGCGCATGAGATGATGAGGGAGTTAACTTGATGCTCAACTCTTTGATCAAGGATTTGATTGGAAGCCAAATGATGGAGTTTGTGCCACCTTTGGAGATGGTAGGCGCCCTCAACCTCGTTGTGATCACATCCAATCAAACAATGCCAAGTGTGAAAGTCTCCCATGCAAGAGGAGGGCGCATTCTCCAAGCCAGAGTTAACTAGATCTTCATAGAATTGATTGAAATCACCCATTTCGGAGCTCAGATAACTTAGCTTTGACTATTCAATCACTTTAGTTCAAACTCAGATCAACTCCATACACTTTCCACTGATTTAGGAAAGTGTCTTTTCCTTTATTATGTCTTAATTTGACATTTATTTTGTCTTTTTTTGGGTTTTTCGAGTAAATATTCCTTTTTAAGATAAATACTTACTCAAAACTTAGGAAAAGTGTGTTTATGGGTTAAATGGGTGCTCTGGCTTAGAAAACGAGCATCCCATTGTCAAATTTTGCCCACAAACCACTTAATTATTACATTTTGACTTTTTCTAATTAAACCATTTAAAAAATGGCCTAATTTACCGGAAAAATTATTTTTTTTTAAAGCATTAAAAAAACACCTAGGGACCTAGCACATGTCCATATAACTTTATTATAGTGTCCAGCATATTTATATACATTGACACATGAACTTTAATAACTCCCCAAGGCCTAACTACCAACTTGAGAATTCCAGCTTTGGAGGTATAGGAGAAAAACTCGAAAATTATACTCGGCTAAAACGCAAAGCATAATTAACAAGGGAAAAAACTCCTTGAAATACCCAGATTGGTTGCCAAGTCTTAGGGAGCCAAGTTCTTTACAAGACCACCATGCTAGTACACTTTATTACAAACCCCGTGGGGCATGAACATGCAATAAAAATTAAAAAAGGGGCCCTGAAAAGGCCTGATTTGAACTTTTGAACACAGAAATGCACAAGTATTTGTGCAAACTTTGGTGGCTCTCTGGAAGTCCAACTGTGTGCAACTCAGTTGGTAACACATGGTTTCAAGTTGATTTCAATAAAATTCTTGTAAAATTAACTTGTCTCACATGATTTGTGATTACAACTTATGGATACATTGGTTAATAATCTCTAAGTTCAAATCACTCACTTGCTTTTAAGTCTTGGCCTCATTTTGTGGATATAACATTTAGTGACTTAAGTATTTGAATTAGATTTTTTTTTTTGCTTGAGGACTCACTCTCTTTAAAGAATCTGATTTAAATTCAATACTTGTTTGATGTGATGCTTATAATGGTCATGAAGTCTAATCTATAATTGGCTACATGTTTTATTTCTTTGCTCAACAAGTATTTCATTGTGAGAATATGCATTTACTTTGAGTTTTATGTTTAACTTAGGATTAAGGAATTTACTTTCACAAGTCTTCTTCCCTTATTCTACACAACAATCTAGCTTAAGTAAAATAAATTCACAATTTTAAGAACAACTTAAGTATTCACCTAATCATCAAATCCCAAGACAAATACTTAGTTGCCTTTAGGGAATCCCCCCTAGCACTTGAATTTTTGAAGTGCTAAAGTGAAGGGGAATTTCAAGTAGTGATAGTGGTGAAATTCCCATAGTGCCCTTGGTTGCATCCTTGCGAGGACCTTCCACTTTAGCGGTGTTAGTTTTTGAGGCAACAAGCATGACAAAGAGCATACGCCTTATGAAAATCTCACAAACCGGAAATGAAACAGAAAACTAGGCTAAAATATGAAACAATATGAGAAAGATTTGAAAAAAACCTGTAAATGTAAACAATTCACTTCCAGATTTGGTAAAATGGTCGTATCTTGGGCAAACGAAAACCTTTTCGAGTGAAATGAAAAGCGTTTGCAACCGAAAGTAGTGCTTTAGACGCAATGGAAAACCTCTCCCAACCCATAAATGAATATAAATTGCAGAATCTAGAAATCCTTTGATGCATGCAGCTACATCGGTTCAATATCTCGATCAACAATGGGAGTGGGTCTTCATAAGCATTATGATACCATGTTCGACTAAAATAGGGTATTTCCACATAGGTCAAACATTGTAAGCAACTGTTCACACAAACAGATCACAGATCAACACACCATTGTTTTTAAGAGCTAATTGAGGCACTATATTAATGCAAAATGAAAAATTATTTACATATGAGCTTGTCACAATCGATCATCAAACAAATGACCCTCCATGTTCTTTAAATAGGGATCATGGACCAATTGGGTGCTAAGCCACAAATCAATAGCCGTTAAGATCAAGGCGAAGATGAACCGTTGAATCACTCTATGTCTAGAACATAACGCGACTGTCGGATTACATAAGTACAAATGCATAATAAACAAAAACACTTTACCTAAAAACACATTAGACCGAGTTGAACTTAATTAACTGGTGTTGGAGCTTCAGAGGCATCAAGTTGAGAGGCCAAGGATACCCATGCAGAGGAAAATCTAGAGGATCTAGAGGATGCTATAGAGTGATTTGATTGTAGTATGATGATTTTTGGACCCTAGATGACATTTAGAGCCTCAATGTTTATGTATTTTCTCTCATAACTTTCAATTACTTGTGTCTTAGAACTTATATCTCAATGAATTTTGTTATTTGCACCCTCACATGCAACATAAATGAGAAAACTTTGCATATTTGGTGTCTAATGGTTTGGATTTACATTGGTGCATATGAAGATATTTATTTTTATTGGAAGTTGAATATTTTATGTATTTTTATTCCATGGTTTTAATATTGGTTTTTTGGCTAGTGCCAGTTTGGTTCCACTTCAGTTCGTAATTTTGGAAATTGGTTTTGGTCCTGATAACTTCGATACAAAGTGTTCCCTCCCATCACCCAAAATCATCATTTTGACTTGGTTTTCTCTTCCAAAAATTCAATAAACTAGTGATCCTCTTGGTCGTATGCTTTCAAGCTTTGAAATCAAAGAACCAATATATTGACCTACCTCCCACCTAAGATGCCACAAAATGATGCAGTGCTTGGGGGGTCTGTGATCAAAGTCAGAAAGTGGAAACTAACACAGCATACAACAAAACTACAAATGAATAAATTTAAACAGGCATTTCATACACGATCTATTATCACATTAAAATTTACAACACATGCTTTTAACAAGAAACCTTTGCAACTTTATTGAGTCAATGGCCAATGCTTCCAGGCCTCATTCATTCACAAAGTCTATGCATAGGTCTTTAGATCCCATAGAAACCGACACTGCAAAAAACACAAATCAATACAGAGCCAAAGGCCTTTTTTTCATTCACAAACTTTAATTTCACATTTGCCATATGAATGGAACGAATGACCTTTCTCAATCACTTATTTCCTCTATGAAACAATCCTTGTAGGAAGATAAAAACTCTTTCAAATGATTCATTGGCATTCAGTCCATGCATGTTTGGAATCCATATCATGCAAGGAGACATTCTTGCTCTAGCAAGTACCTATAGTTGATAGTTGGTTTATCACTGTAATAGGAGTATTTCTTTTATGCTTGTGCTCATTGGATCTGGCCTTCCAACTACCCAATTGTTCAAATTCAACATTTCATATTCCAAGGGTTTCTAAATATTCACCAAGGATATTGAATTTGCATTAATTTCTCAAAATTTCAAGTATGTATTTAAAAACAGGTTACAAATCTGCATGAGAAGGCTAAGAAAAATGCAAGCCAAAACTTGTACATGCGTCCTTTTAAGAAAGTGAGACGAGATGTTTGTATATTTTCGTGTTTCCAACAAAATCCATATCTCAGAATTTTCAAATTCAATCCATTTGCCTGCTTTGAATCTGCCAAGTCTGAAACTTTTGCATTTTTCACTAAAATTGACCAAAATTGCCTCGCTTCACTAAAATGCATGCCCAGGGTTCATTTCTTGGCCAAATTGAGTGATTCAAATTGGAGATTGTGTATTTTCTCATTACTCACCTTTTTACATTTCTAGATTTTCAATTTGAGCCTTAAAGTTGTTGCCTATGTCACAATGTTCGCTGAACTTCAACCTTGAGGTTCGAACCCGATCTTTTGTTTTGAAGTTGATTGAAGTTCGTTGAACCTCATGACCATTGACTGAGTTTGCATTTCTTTACCTTATCCCTTATAAACCTTGTGTCATAGCTTAGGCTCGCAATCTATTCTTGCAGTTTCCATGTCTACTATAACATTTTTTATGTTTATTGATGTTGATTTTTTACTATTTTATGCTATATTTCATTTTAAAGTTTATATATATATATATTGAAAAATCTATTTAGACGAACCTAATGGCGAGCATCGTCCAAACTTCATCGTAAAATTCAACTTCCAAGCGAACCTATTCATTGTCGAACCCAACCGTGTGACTTAGGTTGCTGCTATGCAAAAATACTCATTGTTGAACCCAAACCGTGTGACTTAGGTTGCTGCTATGCAAAAATACTCAAATTTTGTCTGTTACCACATATATTGTAAGGGGTCCCATACTTATGATCTTGCATCGCAAGAATTGATTGACGAGTTGTTACATCTGTTGGATGCCTTGGGTTCTTGATGGTAAAATATTGTGATGATGCTGAAGTGTTGATTGGTTTATGGATCCTCAGTATGTGTTCTAGTAGTTATGGGATGTTGTCTCTCATGATGTTTTTGGATTATATCGCATGCATGGAGTTTGTTTTGCTTAGCATTTGACCAATGCCTTGTACATTCATGGAATGGGAACCCATCACTTAGGGTTTCCCAAAGATTAAGAAGTGCTAGTAATTGTTCTTTTTGTGAAGCATTGCCTATGGATGATTATACATCCAACTTCTTCACCCTTGTGAGCATCACCCGATGCAATGAGTGCTAAGTGGACTATTTAAAACCATGAGAAATTGGTCAGTTGCAACTATACTCATGGGATATGGGTCATACATTAATGACTTACACTACGCAGATAATCCCAAAACTGATATATCAAAGGCGACATTTTTTTATGGGCAGGGCGATTTTTTTTTGGAAACATGGCAAATAACCAAAAAGAGGGAAAAAAATAACGATATATTCGAAAAAAAGGGGGAAAAATCATGATAAAATTGGCAAATAATCAGTTACCCAAAAAAACAGTTTAAAAATCGGGCGATATATCGCCGTTGGGTTAGCCTCGCGATATATTGCGATGTTGGCAATATATCGCCGATATTTGTAACAGATATCTTGATTATCTGGTGCTGTAGTTTGATTAGCAAGTGCGAAAAGCTTTTGCAACATAAAGCTTATCTTTGATCCATAACTGTGCTGGGGTTGCCTCCTTGGAGGTAGATTGTGTGTTAACCATAGTTGCACGGGTACTTCTCCCGGGATTTTGGTAACCCGTACCCGACGTTTCCCTGCTCCTGGGAGCTTGGGAGCTGGTACTAAACGTCCCCTTTTTGTTGGGAGCTTCTCTGGGAGCTTGGGAGCTTTTTGGGAACTTGCTTTAGCCGCTCCCTTTTTATTGGGAGCTTGTAGAAGCTCCCTGTCTGTTTAGGAGCTTAACGGACAGGGAGCTTCTACAATCTCCCGACAATGTGGAGACCAAAATCATAAGAAAAGTGTTGAAAATCAATTGAAAGATTGTTGTTTATTGTGCCAAGAAATCACCAATAATAAAAATCTCAATTGAATCTATCAATAATGTCAATTTTAAAATTTTCAAGGTTATATAAATTAAGAGGGCTCACACCTCTTAAATGTTTAGATCCATTCACACTCAAAAAATACTGAAGGCTTTGAAAGTTTGTTAGTTGAACTAGAAACAATCAAGTTCATTCACATCAGAATTAAGCAGTAGTTACCATAAAAAAATGCAGAGGCACCAAGATACTAAGCACTCTTAGTAGCAATAATAGAGATGGAATTGGAACAAGGAATTAGAAAAAGATTGAATCTTATTATTTATGAAGCTATTTGTGCTATGCAATTTTCCTTTACAAACTCGTACAATGGGATAAAGTTGCAGGCCAAATTTACAAAACATACCATGGCACTAGAGTCATGCGTGGTTAGGGTTTACTTCAGGTCACACACCAAGCTTTGTATAATGTTTTGTTTAACTCTTTATTTTTTTTAAATATATTTAAAAAAATTAATATATATTATTGCCACTCCCAACTCGACGTTTCCTGTAAATTTGGGCGAAGCTTCTAGCCGTACCGGATACACGTACCCAACGTACCTGCGTTCTAGAAACTTGTGCAACATAGGTTTTAACACACAGGAACCTTTTTTAGAAAATATAGTTAGGAGATCTCACGATATAATAACTTATACCACTCATAACATAACCTGATGACATCAACCTAACATACAAAGTTGATTACAAACACCTTTACATGAAGACAGAAATTCATAATGACAAATAACTACAAAATAAGCTGGAGGTATCATGATGCAATCTCGTCTATGAATCCAAACTAAAATACTAGTATTAACAATTTGACCATGTAAAGAATAAATGGGGAATAGAATGGTGCAATAGGTAAGTTTTTATGGCAGTCAAAGGCAAGATAAGTAATGAGGTGGGTCTACGGAATGGGTAGAAGCTTTAAGCTTGCTGAACTTGCTGGGCGTTAAACTTTGAACTTGCTGATCCAACACATGACTAGAGGAAGAGATAGGGAGAAAAATTAAAGTTGAGGAATGAATTAAGTGATAGAATTAAAAAACAGAACTTGTGTTCAATCTCTATCTTCTGCACTGCAAATTTTTAAACAGCCACCGTTTTCAGGTGCTTCCCAAGGTTTTGTTATTTTTTGGGTTAAATACATAGAATTCAATTATTTTTCCTGGTTTTTTCCTTTCTTTTTGAGGTCGTAATTGCATAATATAGCGCTCAAATTACGGTCTTTAGATAAGATATTAATCAATTGCAACTTTTATGAAGCTACATGACAAAATTTGTATAAAGAATTGATTTATGTAACCTGTAAATTACTAAATTCCTACAAAAGATTGCTCAAGATTATGAAGGCAAATCATAGCTTTCACGTCTATATTTCAAGTCTTAAAATATTTAATAGAGATATCCTTTATTTCAGATCCCCAATCATGTTGCCATTAAAATTGCTTTGGAGTTGAAGAAGCTACTAGTAGACAACAGTCTTCTGGATGTGTATGCTATTCTTCCATGATCTTTTTTTTCTCTTTCTAGTTTTTGGAGTTTCACTGTCTACAGAAAAGGACTTTTGAACAAACGCTTTGGATTTTCATAACCATGCAACAAATTATTACTGATCAAATCGTGGCTTTGGAAATTGTGCAGATCCCAGTCAGATCTGGAAGCTAACTTATTTAAAGTATGCAGTTTTGATAATTTTCTATTGTTCTTATTTATGTTCACTAAAATAAGCTTTCATATGCAAATGTATTCAATATGGCTTTGTAGGTTTCTACTTTTCAGAAATATATTACAAAAATTGTACTGTTGAGAGAAATCATAAACACATGAAATTCTTATTCTATCGAAGCTTCTTTGGCTGCCATTCAAACTTCTCTTATGATCTGCCTTGATGCTGCTTTTTTTTCCACAGCTCATGGAACGGCGTGGATATGGGGAGGAGTACATTAATAGATACAAGATGATGACCAGGTTGTTTTTTTGCCATTTTGGTTATAATTTTTTGTTTTGTTTTAAATAAAATTCTTCCTTCAAGTATTAATAAACAAGTCATGTACACGTTTTTTATACCAAAAATGTCAGCTGCTAAGCAGCTACCACTAGGTTGTTTAAAATTAGGACCCCACTAACAAGAATGCCCAAGATCTTAAGCAAAATTGTCACCCAGGCCTACAAAAGAGCTAATAAAAGTCCAGCTGGCTAGTAATAAAAATAAACACAATGTCTAGCCTTTTGACACATAGAAGATGAGACAGATGCCAAGATTGATAAATCAAGCTACTAATGGAACAAGCCCTGCAGTAGGTTGGGGGTCTCATGATCCTTTGCAATGGGCCCCACCCATCATTAATTGCCTTTGCGTCAAGATTGGCAGGACCCCAACATCATTGGCTTGTTTAGGTTCTAGGGGTTTCTCTATCCCCAAGATTGCAAGGGTGAATTGGAAACTTATAATTTTGGTGTGTGGGTGGAGGGGGCCAACTACGGTGGCCTTCCCTCCTTTCTTGAAGTCCTTGGTAAACACTGTGGTGAGGCCTATTACCACCTAAGTTGTACTTAGTTGGATTTCTCAGTGAGCCGCCGAAGAATGAACAAGTTAGTTGTTCATTTCTCAAGAGTTTAGAGTTTAGAAGTCCTTGCAGGCCAATTTTGGCCCTTTTTTAATATTTGCATGTTCATACCCTGTGGGGAAATTGTAATAAGTTGATGTAGCATGATGGCTTTATGTAACAGACTTGGCTTTCCTAGGACTTAGACATCAATGCGTTACTCCAGAGTGTTTTTTCCTTGGTAATTATTTGTTGCTTTTCAACAACTTATAATTTCCAAGTTTTTCACTCACACCTCCAAAGCTGGAGTATTAAAGTCTAAGTGTATATGTATATTACCTTTCTAGTCAACATTTTTGAGTCTTATGAACATGCACTACGTCCCCCCTAGGTTTATTTTATTTTCCGTCAATAAAATTTTCTTTCTTCCTAAAACGAAGAATTTTTTAATGTAAAAAATCAAAAAGTCATAAAAGTATGGTTAGGAGGTGGAATTAGCCATGGGGGTGCTCGTTTTCTAACCCGGAGCACCCACTTAATACCTAAACCCACTTTTGAGAGAAAAATCATGATTATTTATCATCAAAATTAATTTTCTCTTGAAAATGGCCCAAAAGACCAAATAAATAGCCAAAAAAGACAAAAATCAGCATTCCTAAATCAAAGGAAGTTTGCTCCAGACATGTCCGGAGTGATGACAAGTTAACTGGCAATCATATTTGAGTTAACTAATGTCATATCAGAGGTGATTGGGATCAGATCTCCAGGAGGGCGAGTTAACTCATGCTAGAGGGTGTGCATCTCTCTCAAGGAGGGCGCATTAGTTGATGTGGCATCATTTTGTTGGATGGGAGATCATCACAAGAGAGGGAGGTGCACTCTCTTGAGAGGTGGCGTCTTCCTCTTTATTTGAACTAGCAATTGATCCTTAGTTTATCTAAGATGAACTCCTCTCAACTCAAAGCTCACTCATCCTTGGGAAATGCACCCCTTGGGCTCCTTTGGCTATTTAAGCATGGTTTGGGCTCTTCTTTTCTCATGGTCGGAGGGTGGAACCCCTGTTGAAGCTCTGAGCTTATTTGTAATATTTTGTTAATGAATAGAAAGACTTTGGAGGTCCATGGCGTGTCGCATTTGTGTGTGGATTATCTTTGTCCATGGTATATGAGGTAACTGTATTGTTACCTTGCTTTGCTTCTTGTGGTGATTTATTTGGCCTTGTGGAAAGTTGCTATGAACTCGTAGGGCAAATGATTCTAGTTTGATTTCATTTACTAATTTTCTATGCTTAGAGATTTAGAAGGTGCATGTGTTTACAATTGTATCTCTCGCTTTTCTGATTTCTTGTATAGGGATCACCTGATTTAATCCCCTTTTTGCAAGTATTGTTAGTGTTATCACATCCATGTTAGCTGGAGCTACCATGCTGCAGATTGTGTGGTCAGGGGACCATACTACTTTTTTTTCCAAATCAGAGATTAGATGCCTTCAGAGGGGGCATTCATTGCATTCAGATCGCCCCGAGCAGAGATATCAGAAGGGATAGATTATTTTGTATTGGTCCAGAGCTACTACAGAGCAGTGATTGCAAGGTCCCCCTTCCTTACCAAGCTTTGCATGATCCCATTGAGAGAGTTACTTAGCCATATTGTGATGAGAGCAGGACAGAGTATTGCTGGTTTGCCACTTATTGCCCGGATTCAGCAGAGATCCAGTTCCAGATTCAGCTTCAGCAGCAGGTATATGGTATGGTAGGTATAGCACTTTATGGTTTATTGCCCATGTTGTTTTTGAGACTTGTTTATTTATGATAGTACACGGACTTGACGTATGATGTTTGATGTGGTGATCTCGGTTTTCATTATGATGTGTATGGCCCTTGGTGATGTCAGTCCACCTCATTCAGTAGACTCATGTATATGCACACTGGTTCCGATCCCCACTATTGGTATAGACTTGGTCATTTCGTCCTCCTAGGCAGCTAACCTTGGATCCACCTGTCACTTCCTTCCACCCATCCGACTCATCCATTTTTGGTTTGTCCCGACTTGGACCTTGATTTCTGGCCTTGAGGGTCCCCTTCCCCATTGACCTCTGAGTATGCCATGACTCCCTGTTTATTGTGCCTCGGCTCTTTAGTGTGTGAGATGCATTCTCAAACCTGGGATTTGCTCCTGTAGACTCACCGGGTGTTCCCCATTGGTCATCGACGCATGTACACTTGCCCCCATTACTTTGCAGTATGCGCACCTTGTTATATCTTTTGAGATATGTATGTAGAGCCCAAAAGGGGCCATGAAATGTAAATGAAGCCAAAAAGGCTATCTGAATGTAAAATCAAGCCAAAAAGGCTAAGTATGAAAGTTAAATGTAAAGTCTTAGAATGTGTTTTTTGAACACACACGGACACAGGTCAGCCATATATATTAGAGCATCGTAGTGGTTATTTCCTCACCTAGTCCTGCGGAGCAAGGAGGTGAGATGGAGTAAGGGATAGCTATGCGAATTGTCCCCTAGAGTCTCAAGTTACGGTTTGCCGGACACCGAGTCATGGCGGCTCTAGAAAAGATCCTCACGGAGTCTTCTGAAGGCACTGATGTGAGTTGCAAGGTGTGTTTTAAATGATCAGTGGTGGTTTCCCTGCACTATACCCATTTGTGAGGCACCACCCTTCCCTTTGTGTTATCATGGTATGCTTATGTTAGTGGGTCTCGCCTTCCCTATTTATCCGCAGGGTCACATGGTCTTGGTCCTTGTATTTCCCCCATCCTTCACCTTGTTTATCCACATCACCCAAAGTTAGCTAAGTGGTCAAGTCTATAAGTTGTGCATAGCAGTTTTGAGTCTTTGTTGGAGGTGGTGGGCCCACCTCACTCGGGGCCTGTTTTTTTTGAGATATTTTTATTATGATCACCATGTCGTCATTATATTGTTTTAGTAATGTACTAACATAAATAAGGAAGCCTTGATGCTTCATGTTGCATACAGGTTTTCAACTATTGCCATTTTGACCAGATTTGACTTGGTCAAACCAGGTTGACTAGGCCAAAAATGTGCCTGAAAAAAAGTTGCGATCAAGATTTCGATTTTGGTCATTTATCATGTCTTGGGGTCCCATATGTGCCTCCAAGTGTCAGATTCAGAAAAGGTTGAAGCGTTGATGAGATTTTTAATTATTATTGGTCACCAGGGACTTGTTTTAATTAAAAATCTTTGATTTTGGACAAACAATGCCCAATTGATGGATCGGGGTCGTTCTAGTGACCATATCAATTATATTTGGGGTCTACGATCGCATTGTATCAGACTGTTCGTCAATCCAGTCAATATAAGTGGGTCAAAAGCGAAAAATACATCTTCAGAAATAAAACCAACAATTAATTAAATATAGAAAATCAAATTTGGCTAAGGTAACTATTGAAATGGTAAGTGCAATGGTTGGTAAAGGTGAGGGGGTCCCCTAATGTCATTTTTGCTATGTTTGGACTCTTAATTTGTAGTGTGGGGCCCTCATTTATGCCCAGCTCAACACATGGGGCGAATTTGCCCATAGAGGGGCATTTTTCACTTAGTAAAATTTCTTTTTTTGTAAATATGATGGTGTGGGACCTTGGTTGTATTGTCTAGGGGGCTAAAACAGCCCATAGACACCCCTAGACCACTATTTGCATATTGTATGGGCCCCACGAATGGCCCCATCTCTCACTTGGGCACATGAGGGTAAATTCGCCCCCCCTCACTAGATTTGATCTCCACCATTCGTTTGGCTTCCTTGGGTTTTAATCCCAGCCATTTGTTTTGGGGGGAATGGAGCTGAGTTTTGAGCCATCTCTATAAGAGAAGAAGCTCATTCATTTGTGAGGTCTCTTGGGCATTTTTTTTGTAAACACTTGGACTGAATAGAGGAGATTCTTTGAGAGTTCTTGAGACATTGTGTGTTTGGATGTGCATTGTCATGACTAATATCTATTTGCTGATGTATTGCTGAGCTATCTAGTGTATTTTTCCACCATATATTGCTGATTCGATTTGCAGGTTGAGAGACCAGTTGGAGGAGGGCGCAATTCTTGGAGTGGGAGCTCCACATTTGCTCTTTTCCTTCAGGGATTTAACAAGGGAGTTGAATTTATTCATTATATTTCAATTTCTTAATCATTTCTCTTTCATTTTGCTGTACAAACTATCTATTTGCTTCAGATTTCTGATTTTCCTCTTTTGTGGCAGGTAGCAAGGGCGCACTTGGTCATCTGGCTGGCTCAAACGCTTAGGGAAAAGACTGGTTGCTCATCACTTGAATTCGGCAAGTAGTCTTCATGCAATAATCATCCATTCATCATTGTTCTGGGTACTTCTCTCATGCTTATTTCTCGATTTAGATTTCTGTTGTGTTTGCTGAGTTGAAATTGCATAAAAAACCAAGGGAAAATTAAAATATTAAAATTTCACCATTAGAACACTGTTTTTATTTCAAACCCGCTTTGGAGTTTTCCTTAAACGATCATATCTAAAATCCTATTCCATTTCGACTCCATTTACCCTTCGAACTAGCACTGGTCCATTTGGAAATTTCGCCCTCCTAGGGTGTTTTTCTCTTTCTGTTAAGCTGGGTCATTTTGGGGTTGTGGGTATCTTTGTTTTCATTTTGTATTGGCTGAATATCATCTATTATCAATTAAAAATCATTAGAAGCGCCCTAAAAATCAGTATTTAAATTCTGCCATGTATGCCCTGCTGGATTGAGTTAAAATCCCCCATAGGCAGAAAACTAATTGGCAACTTCTAGTACATTTTATATCTCCGATTTCATTTCCAGCCACCAAACAACTCAAATCAACCACTTTTATCTTCAAAATCAGATAAAAAATTGCTTTAGTTAGCACCCCAATCTATCACCAAATTTTTGCTTGTTGGTTGGATAAGACCCTTAGATGTTTTAGACACCTCCTCTCTTTGCTTTCATTGTTTATTTTGGGTTTGGGAGTGTCTGTGTTGAACCTCAACCATTGCTGGTTGAGTAGGGTCTCCCCCTGGATTAGGCTACATGCCCTATCCGAAGCCACAAACGCCTCGTCCGCTGTGATGATCGTTCTTTGAACGGTGGACTTGGTGTTTGCAGGTTTCACCTACCTGGCTGCTTTCCCTCTACCATCCTGGACATGATATCCTTGGTAGCAGCTGGAGCTAGTGTGATAACAGTTAGCTGTGCAGGTTTCCTTGCTTGAAGGATCGATTGATCTTGTTTGACTCCTTCGTTGTTCAAGCAATTTTAGAAGGATATAGTCCCTTCGCTGGATTCCATACATCCGAACATTCGGCTTGAGCTCTATTTTCTTCGCTCCCTCCTTCACTTCATTTCAAGCAATCTTCTTTTGGTTACTTTGGCATGCTTAGACTAGTTAGTTTCTTGATCAAAAGCTAGTTTGTTTAAGTATGATTATTATTAACTAGATCTAAGTTTAAAGCATTATTCTTAGAATAGATCTAGTTTCTCTTTAAGTACTTGTGCTTATTTTTTATCTTTTAGTACTTAGAGCATAAATATTTTTATGCATTTAAATGTCTTATTTATCAATTTGAGTGCTTTCAGCTGGTTGGTTTTACACTTTTAACGAACAAGTAAGAGGAAGTGCTGCTAGAAAATTGAAGATTCAGGTCATCTAGGACCTCCCGGAGCAATACTCCTTGATCATGTCTCATTTCAAAACCTTGGAAGCCTTTGGATCCAGATCTATAAGGACCAAAGGCATCCACGTTTTAAAAGTTGTAAAGTAATAATAAAAACAAGTGACCTACCTAGCACCCACACTCCATCCTCTTTGGGATCTGCGTCATTTTTGTGGAGTGTCTCTTTTTGCTTTATGCTTTTAGTTTTTGTTAGTGTATTTGCTTTGATTAGAATAAATAATCACATCTTTGCACACATATCACTTAACTTAGTTTCTTTTCAGTTTGCAATAAAGAGTATCGAACCCGCTACGCTTTCCCGAAGTATGGTGCTACTGAAAAGGCTTGCCTGAGTAGGTGGTAATCAGAAAAGAGATTTGCAGTTTGGATTAATTAAATAACCTTTTATGCCCAGGTGGGGTAGAGCAATTGGTAATTAGTAGATGAGATGAGAAGTTGTAAATGGAAGGTCACAAGTTCAAATCCCCGTGGGTACTAGCTTACAAAAAAAATTAAATAACCTTTTATCTTTTTCATAAGTGGTTAATTCTTGTAAAGTGAATCTTGACTCGAAGTCCTCGTATGCTATTGTGTACACTGCAGGCCTTTTGCTAGATTGGTGGGACAATTAGAAAGGGATTAGAGTGACTAGTATTAATAGGACAATCCACCTAAAATTTATCTTTAAGAACTTGGGAGCTCGCTTAGAACTTGCTATAGAGTCAGGAGGCTGCCCAAAGCAGACTTTATGTCTTGCCTCGTTGGACACTTAACATAGTTGCTATTGCACTTAGTTCAAGGAGATAAATTCTCAGTGGGCCAAACTAGAATAAACCCACTTTAATCGACTCATCATAATAATTAAAACTGACCAAGAAGCATTTGCACCACATTTTCCCTTTCAACAACAACTATTTAACTCCATTAACATTGGTCTACTATACAATCCTAAGTTACTGGAAACGTCCTAGTGACCAGTCAGAAATGCTGTTCCTCGTTTGAGATACCGAAACAGATACGGCTTGGAAACGACTGTGATACGTTTCAGATGACAGTGATATGGATCTGGCTGAATTGATACGTTTCAGGCTGAACGTGATACGGATTAGGCGGGCAAGTGATATGGATCTGTCGGACTGGGATACGGTTCATTAAAATCGTGATACTTTTCAGTGGGGAAATTCGTTGTTTCTAGGTAAATTTTTTAATTTTAATATGATTACATGTGATTTTTTTTAGGTTGAGTCGGTTATGAATGGAAACCCTAAAGGGGCCCACTACAACGACTACGATACCTATTAAAAAGGAGTGACCCTATATGATAACATCACATTGCAAACAAAGTTCTTCATTGTTCAACCGTCCGTGAAGTCTTTTCTCAAGCTTCGAGTTCGTTTGCACACTTTAGCAGTCGTTGGAGGCTAGAGCATTGGCATTTCCACTAAGAAGTGACAACTTTCTTGATTTTCAGTCAATTTCGAGCATTGGCAGTTTGCCCGATTTTCAAGTCAATTTCGGTTTAGGGTAGCATATTGTGGTTCGTGGGGGGAATTTTGATATTTCACTAGACTAAGTATTCTTTTTTAGTTTTTTAAATTTTTTGTTAAATGATGTGATAAATCTAAAGTGTTTCAACGTTCAACTTTCTATATGATTGGATTAGGGACCTAGACAGTGTGAGGTCATCAACTGTGAAGATGAACATTACATAAAAATGTTTGTTTAGTGTTTCCCAGTCCTTAGTTTGTCTTCTGGCCTTTATTTGGATATACCGATTCTTTGGCACAACATAGAGTGTATAATATTTAATACACATATAATATTACAATGATAATATTATATTATGACGACTATGATTACTATGATGACAAGGATAATATTAAAATATTTATGATAATGGTGATGATTTAGTTAAATCTAAATGGTGAATCATGAATGGTAATCTAAAAAATGAATTTTTTTGTCCCATGGTTTTCAAATATATATATATATATATATATATATATGCGGTTTCCTTGTCGTATCGTATCACCTTTTTGAAAATTTGTTGTATCTGTTTCACCTCCCGTATCTATTTCCGTTTTTGTATCCGCTTCAATGCAACTTAGGTACAATCGCTTGCTTAATCGAATTATGTGTCGTGGTCGATATCAGATGCTGTTGATTTAATTCATTGTTGTTGCTCTCTTGTTTCAATATTTTCAAACTCCTAGAATTAATTTCATTTTCGTAACTTAGCTTAAAACCATAGTTTATTTTCTTAGGGACCACCCCCCTTGGCTTCGCTAGGAGTTGGCCTAGGCGAAGGAGTTGAGTGTTGAGTGATAACATCTCAACTCGTGACTTGCCCCCAAGGACGCACCCAATGGCTTGAAGATTTTTACCACATTACCTGAGGTGCGTATCAGGCGACAACAAGGCCTTGCCTTAATACATTGAGAATTTTTGGAAAAAATGAATGTGTTGGAAAACTAAGAGTCAACTCTCTACTCGTGGTGTAGGTCATGTTATCACACAACTTGTAGTTGTCCCAAAAAGTGATCCTATCCAGGATGGTAGAGGTGTTGGACAACTAAAGAGGTGACCTAAGAGAGCCATGATTCCCAAGGATTGTTGGTTGTCACGTTAATCAAGGTGCTCTTCACTTTAGATCAAGACAAAGCAAGACCAAGGGGGAGACCTTAGCTAACCAATGAAGGCCAGCGAACCTACTCAAGACCTTCTAGGGAAATGTGAAAGTGAAAGGAGAGAGGTCAAGAGTGAATGGATCTAGATCTAGGGAATGTAAGTGGACAAATGAAGTTAGGGCTTGGTTGAGGAGGCTTATAGAATGGAAAAATGCTCAACCATACATTAAATATGCCACTTATGAGTTTAATTGAATAGATCTAGATAGATCTAATGCCAATAAAAAAGACCCAAGTGGGGCCCACCCTTAAATTGGAAAATGAGTGAAATGGGGCCCACAAGGTGAACTTAAAAGAGGAATGGCGTTAGAAGGGTGGATAAACTATAGATCTGATGATTTGAAGAAAAAGTAGCAACACCCAGATGATAGATCTGGAAAACGCCCACTCACCCACAAGTGCGGCCTCCCTTGGAGAGGCCCAGTGCCTTAGATCTAGGGGTAAATGGAGTCGGAATCCCACCAAATTTGGTCTGCAAGGTTTATTAATTATTTATGAGGTAGGTTTTAATTATTAAGCCAGATAATCGCCAAATCTTATCAGATCTAAAAACAAGGTTTTTAATCAATGAGGGTTTGAAGTGACCAATGGGTAAATGCATGAAAATAGATACGTACCTGTTATCACACCATAGTAGTAGGGCTACTATTCTTGCTTAGTAGATATCTGCACATTCCAGAGCTTAGATTTTTCCAGAGCTTGGCTATGATGACTCTATATTTTGAAATCACTCATGATCAGAGCAGTGTATTATTCAGACTTATGTGAGACCTTGTGTCAAGGCTGAGCCTTGAGATTTCGGATTTGATGACTGATGTGACCCTTTATTCCATACAGTTTCAGTTCAGTGCCTAGAGATGTATTGCAGCAGTGTTTTAGATGATATATGATGATTATTCTTGTGATGATGTTGTATGACCTATGGATGTTTTATCATTGACTGTGGATTATTATTTAGTTGCTTTAGTCATGTTCATAGCATTAGCTTGGTATATAATTCATGATGTGGCAAAATGTGTAAAACTTACAATGGACTATCTTGATGATGAACTATAAAATGGACATTTACTTGCACATTTAGGTTGTTTGACAAAACTCAGTGGTTTATCACCTTACATAGATATGGTCTTCCTTGACATTTCCTGTCTGCTAGCTTAGGCTCCACCTTCACTTGACTCCATCCATTCATGACTTTCCTTATTTGGCTTTAACCCTTGACTTGTCTTATTTGACTTTCTGATATTGAGGACTTCCCCTTTTTCTACCTCTGTGTTTGGACCGCATCCCTGTATGTTTAGTGTCTCGGCTCTGAGTTGGTGACAAAACTTGCCTTTAGTGAGTTGGATTGTAGACCTAAATCATTCTGGTTGGTTGTCTCGATGTTTGGCACTAGCTCGAACTCCCCCTAGTCACTTGAGATGTTGTTGGCTAAAACTAAAAGCTCATGTACTACTTATGGAAACTTATATAGATTCGCCCATGGAAACTAAAAAGGGAAAGAGCGATGAACTGCTAAAAATACTCCTCGAAGAGTATAAGAAAGGTCCAAAAAGCAATGGTTCTTAAATGCTATATCTAAACAATTGCTGACCTTATATGTATATATAAGCATGCCCTGGATGCAAGCTGCAATTAGTTGTGCTTATCAGCACACCTGAGATCCGAAGGGTTGTGTAGGCCAAAAAGGCCATGAAATGAAATCAATGGATCCTAATGAAACTGGATCATCTTTTATAAAAGTAGACATGATGCCTAAGTTGAATAAGCACTCTTTAAACAACTTACCCATTTGTGAGGCACAACCATTCCCTGTGTTTATTTTGTCCAACACAAAGTTTGTAGCTTCCCCTTTCTCCCAGTCTAAAGTATCTTTTAGTTGAGTTTAGACAAGTCACCCCCTTTGCCCAACCTTGTTCCTAGCCTTCATCCTTAGCTAGCAGTTAGACCATGTCCAATGGGTGAGTTTGTCATTTAAGCTATTGTGCAAGTAATTATAAATAACAACGGAATATGCTAATATGATTAATGCACTGAATGATGCTATACTTTAAGTTAAGCTATGAGTATGATTAGAGGAACATGTCTTAGTCTACTGATATGATTTATCCTTGGTTGTATGTTGACCTAGTCAAACTCAGTTTGACTATGGTCATTTCTTGGGATCAGTGATGATGCGAGCCATGTGTGCTTGTTGATGATGATTGATGGTCCCACATACTCTTGATGATGATGCTACATGATGGACATATGATTCAGATGATGATTGATGCAGTTCAACAGGTTTTATTATTACTCCAGATCATCAGATTATGCATTGTTCATATATGGTGGACCCTACAACTAGCCCATCAGGGCAACCCATGGTGTATGAGTACACATTCTTAGTAGATTTGGGTCTTCTGGATCCAATGAGACACTTATCTTTTAGTTCCGGGTACTTTTGACAATGATAGATGCAGTTTTACACTTGTTGACCAGATTTGGGGCTGATTTCCCAGCTTGAGCAATAGGGGCCATGAGAGGCCAGTTCACCTAGGGTGCTATATGAGGAGGGGGTGGTCCAGCCACTTACTATTACCATTTACCCCCCCTTCTGGAGAGCCTGGTAGGCTCAGTTTGACAACGCAAGTGCCCTAGGAGGCAGTTTCAGCACTTTCACAGTTACCGAGGCAGTCCAGAAATGGGATAAAGGGGTCACTGAGGAATTCGATTTGGGAAATTGAGGCAAGGTTTTGGCACTTGGTTTTCACAGAGGTCTTCCAGGGTGAACCCCCTATCTTCCAGTCAGTTTTCATCACTTGGGTGGGTCCACAGAGGCCACAGGAGGCTTTTTACTGCATGTCTGTCACAGATTTTGAGGACATATTTGATCATTTGTATTTATTTTGGACATATTATATTATTTTATTGTGCCATGGGGATGAGCTAGTAAGGATTGATGCCTCCTAGCCCCACCATGTGCTTTATATGTCATGTCCTAGTCATATGAGGTGGGCCCATGTGCTTTTGCCCCTTCTAATGGATGACGTCACCCTCCATGAGTATCTTTTAGCTATGACGTCATCATTGTTTTAGTGATCCATGTGTTATATTGTTATGTTTCATCTTGTTAGGATATTTAGACACTTAGGAGTTAGTTAAGATCAACTTGTGTAATATATCCGTTAGGGATAGTGTGTTTCTTTAGTATGCATTAGTATGCATTTGTAAATACTTAATCTGACGGTCACGATATGTTCCCGACATAGAGTGATCCGACGGCTCAACTTCTCTTAGATCAAACCTAACCTTGATCGGTGGCTTAACACCCGATTGGTCCATGATCTCTATTTAAAGAGCATGGAGGGTCATTGTTTAGTTGATCGATTATGAGAAGCTCATTTGTAACTTTCTTTCTTTGCATAATAAATTGTCCCGTAGAAGCTATTTGGCTGGTGTCATGGAGTGTTTCTCTCAAGAGGGTTTAAACCACGTCAAAACATCGATGTGTTGATCTGTGATCTGTTTGTGTGAAGTGGTTGCTCTTGGTGTTCGGTCCTTTGGTAGTACCCTGTGTACCCGAACATGGTATCAGAGCCTTTATGAAAAGCCGCTTCCGGTTATGATTTAGATCTTGAATTGTTGTTGCTGAAACTCGAAAGGGTTTCTGGTTCTGGTATTTCTGTGCATTTCTGGGCTGTGGGAGGTGTTCCATTGCGTCCGGAGCGTCGTTTCCATTGGGAAATAGTTTTTGTTTAATCGAAAACGGTTTTCGGTTGCTTCAGAAACGCGTATTTCATCATATTTGAAGGTATAATGTTACAGTGACGCATTTTTTTGTATTTTCTGTTTTTAAAAGAAAAAATCTCATATTTTATCATTTTTTTACTGTTAGATTTTTTTTGGGTTCGGATTGTTGCTTTCCCGTCTGCGTATGCTCTTTGCCGTGCACCTTGAGCGATCTTGGCAAATCGGAAATAGTAAGGGAAAGGGTTTTTCTCGGTTGCGTATGCTCTTTGCCGTGCACCTTGCGTGATCTCGGCAAATCAGAAACAGAGAGAAAACGTAGACTTTCCGGGAAAGCTAACGAGATCTAAGTCCACAAGTGTGGAAAAGTTTTTTTTGTTTCGATTTGTGGTGTGTTTTGCAGGAAAAAGGGCAAGCACGCAAATCGAGCAAGAAGAGTAAAAAAGAAAAGAAAAAAAAAGCCCTCTTCCTCATTCCCATATTTTACATACCTTTTAATCTAGTTCATTTGGTTCAAAGTTGCTTTATTTCTTAATAGGTCTTGAGTTCAAGTCTTAGGAAGTTACTGTTAAAAGAAAAAGTGCATGCAATTTCTATTTTCAAGTTACTTTATTGTAACAGTGTATCTCACTTAAATAATAAAAAATAAAAATACAAGTAAGTCACTTAAGTTTTTTTTATTGTTGCACTATTTAAAAGTAATATCATTGTAAAAGTGAAATCACTTATTTTACAAAAGTGGTTCACTTAAAGCAACTTTCTTGTAAAGTGATTGTCAAAAGGTTCATCTTGGGAAGAGGGGGGTTCTTTTTTTTGCTGGACATTCTCTAGCTGCCACGTCATTATTGGGGACATCTTCAACAGTTTCTTTGTTCAAGCATAACTTCATCATACATAGTCAGTTTTCAGTGCCCTTTTTTTTAAACCCCCTATTTTTTCGAGCTCTTCACATCCAGACTATTGGTTTCTGCTTTTACAGCCATTAATTTACAAATATGGCTGCCCCTTGTGATATTCTACTTAACAGTTCCAACTATTTCTCATGGAAATCTCATATGGAAGATGTTCTACGAAGTAGGGAACTTTTCAGAATTACCTCAGGGAAAGAAACCGAACCCACTGATGATGATAAGAAAATAAAATGGGCAAATAGATGTGACGAAGCTCGTGGATTGATTGGGATGTCAATCTCTACTGATTTGCGATTCCACATATCTGGAATTGATGAACCTGATGCTGCTTGGGACAAGTTGGAATTTGTGTTTGGTAAACACAATGAAATTTGAGGTCACCAACTCGAAAATGAGTTGATTTCTTTAAATCCAAGTGACTTTTCATGCATTCAAGATTATTTATCTAAGTACAAATCTCTTAAACTCTTATGTGCAGAATGTAAGATTAAGAGGGAAGACAAACAATGCATTTATCATATTCTTTCCAAACTTGGACCTGCATATTCTGTTTTTGTATCTACATTTTATTCCATGAAAGAATCCTTGAATGCAGCTAGCTATCAAGAGCTTAGTCTTGAATCTTTTTGTGATTCCTTGATTAGAGAGCAAGATAAATTCATTCATCTTGGAATAATCAACAATGTAGATACATCTGGGAAAGCCTTATTGTCCCAACAGAAAGAAAAGTCCAAGCCTCCCAAGAAACAAAATTTTCGCAATAATAAGTCAAACAAGGGTCCAAAACCCTCTCAGTCAGCTTCTTCTTTAAAAAATGACAAAAGATCCAAGCCAAAAGGCAACAAGACTGAGCGTCATTGCAACTATTGCGGGAAAGATAATCATGATGAATCTAAGTGTTTCAAGAAGATAGCAGCCTTGGAAGCAGCAATGAAGAAGCACCACATCAGCCTAGATTCGCTTTCAGAATCTGTCTCTCATGGGCATGCACTTTGTGCTTCTGGTTATTTTTATAATGCATCTTCTTCTTCTACTTCAAATGAATGGCTCATTGATTCTGGAGCATCTTATCATATGGCTAAGGATCAAGCCATCTTTTCTACTATGCATGAATGTAACACCAAACAAATATTTGTTGGTGATGATAGATCTCTAAGTGTTGTAGGAGCTGGAACAGTTCCAGTAGATAATGGTCATTTTAGTGATGTACTATGTGTTCCAAGAATTTCTTGCAATTTGTTATCAGTCTATCAGATCATTCATTCTGGTGAAGGTAAAACTGTGACCTTTACACCTCACCAAGTTGTAATCAAGGATTTTAAAGATCCTCAACAGGTTCTAGCTACCGGGATCGTTGATGATATTATCAGGTTGTACAAGTTTAACAACTTTGGGTTATCACCTTTCCCTTCAGTTTTTGTTGCTCATAGTGATAACTTCAGCAAACTTTGGCGTGAGCGATTTGGTCACTTAAATTACCGCTCATTGCAACAACTATGTAAAGACAATATCGTGACAGGTCTTCCGATGTTATCTTGCAGGGATGGTGTTTGTTTCGGTTGTGTATTCGGAAAACATCATCGAGACAGTTTTGACAAACGTGCCTCTTGGCACACCTCGGTTCCCTTGGAGCTTGTGCATAGTGACTTGTGTGGTCCTCTTCCATCTGCTTCCTTTTCTGGTTTCAAATATTTCTTAACTTTCATTTGTGATTACACTAGACACACTTGGGTTTATTTCCTAAAACTTAAGAGCGAAGTATTTAACATGTTCTTGGCCTACAAGGCCCTTGTTGAAAAACAATTTGGTCATCAAATTATTAAGTTAAGATTTGACAATGGAGGAGAATATGTTAACAAAAAGTTCACTACTTTCTGCACTGAACAAGGCATCCAACAACAGCACACTGTTCCATATACATCACAACAAAATGGTGTAGCTGAGCGGAAGAACCGCACCTTAAAAGAAATGGCTAATTGTATGATCCAATCTAAGAGACGAAGTCTTCAATTTTGGGTTGAAGCCATAAATTGTGCAAATTACATAGTTAATCGCACCCCCACTAAAGCATTACAAGGTATAACACCGGAAAAAGCATGGAGTAAAACTAAACTTGATGTAAGTCACTTCTGTGTGTTTGGTAGTGAAGCATGGGCTTACATTCCGGATGAAAAACGGCAAGCATTGCAGCCTAAAAGTGAAAAGTGCATATTTGTTGGATATTCTAAAGATGTAAAAGGTTATAGATTTCTTCAACCACATTCTCATGATATAATCATTAGAAGAGATGTTAAATTTGATGAAAATATCTTAGCCCGCGAGCCTAGCTCGACGATTGTGCCATCTTTGGCCTGCGAGCCTGATTCGGCGTTTGTGCCTTCTTCTTCTTCTTCCAACTTCCTTGACAGGTTTCCAACTCCAGTTTCTGATGATGACAGTGAGGATGAAAATCCACCTCCGCCTGCTCATGTTTCTCTAGTTGCACCAGCACAAGTGCTTCCTCGATGGGTCCATTCAACATGTGAAGCAGCTGGTGATCTTGCCGGTGATCCTAGAGATCAATGTCGAACACGTTCTCAATTTCAGCGAGCCTCTTCTCTTTTGGCTCAAGTTTCCGAGAATCATGATCCAGAAACTTTTGCAGAAGCTTCAAGGAATCCAGATTGGGATGCAGCCATGGATGAAGAATATCGTTCCTTAATGGCGAACGATACTTGGGATCTTGTACCTCTTCCAAAAGGAAGAAAACTTGTCAGATGTAAATGGGTCTACAGAACTAAGTATGCATCAGATGGAAGTGTTGAAAGATTTATGGCAAGGTTAGTTCCCAAAGGTTTTTCCCAAGTTGAAGGGATTGACTACAATGAAACCTTTGCTCCCGTCGCAAAAATGAACTCCATCCACCTTGTTCTTTCCCTTGCAGCCTTACACAACTGGGAAGTCCATCAAATGGATGTCAAGTCTGCCTTCTTACATGGTGATTTACAGGAGGAAATTTACATGGAACAACCTCCTGGCTATGTTCAGAATAACTCTAGTCTTGTCTGCCGCCTTAAGAAATCCTTATATGGCCTTAAGCAAGCTCCTAGAGCTTGGTATGCCAAAATGGATAACTTTCTTCTTGACACTGGTTTTTCTAGATGCCATTCTGACCCCATTGTCTATACCCAGAAAGTAGGAAACCATCTTATCATACTTGTTCTATATGTTGATGACCTTATTCTTACTGGTAGTGACCCTAAGCTTATAACCCATGTGAAATCCAGTCTTAAACAAAATTTTGAAATGTCAAACTTAGGACATTTGCATTATTTTCTTGGTGTCCAAGTCCTGTGAACCCAAGAAGGAATCTTTATTTCTCAGTCTAAGTATGCTTGTGACCTTCTTCGTCGCTTTCACATGGAAGATTGTACACCAGCCCCTTCTCCCCTCCAGTTTGGAGTCAAAATTTTTGCCATTTGTACTTCACCTGAAGTCGATGCCACCTTATATCGTCAGCTTGTTGGTAGTCTACTCATTCCTGTCCTGACCTTTCCTTTGCCGTTGGTCGTGTTGCCCGTTATATGCAGACACCTCATGAAAGTCACTGGAAAGCAGCTAAAAGAATACTTCGATATATTCAAGGTACAGTTCAGTTTGGGATTCATTACAGTACAGGGGGGAAACCTTTGTTGGTTGGTTTCACTGATTCAGATTGGGCCGGCAATCTTGATGATCGAAAGCCTACTGCAGGTTATGTTTTTAGTCTGGGATCTGGACCTATTACTTGGGCTTGTAAGAAACAACAAGCTCTTGCTCTTTCTTCGGCAGAGGCAGAATATCGAGCAACAGTTAATGCCAATTAGGAAGCTTTATGGCTTCGACGGATCCTTTCAGAGTTTGGATTCGAGCAGCAGCAGCCTACTCCACTTTGGTGCGACAATCAAAGTGCCATCAAGCTTGCCAAAGATCCAGTTTTACATCAACGCAACAAACACATTGAGCTACATATGCACTTCATCAGAAATCTTGTTCATGATCATGTTCTTGAAGTGCTCTTTTTCCCTACAGATGATCAAGTTGCAGACATCTTCACCAAGTCTCTTACAGAAGCGAAGTTTTCTAAACTTCGATCTATGTTAGGAGTTCAGGAATTTGTCATTAAGGGGGGATAGGCTCTAATGCCTCCTTCCTTCTCCTAATAGTGTCACTTTTGTAAATCCTTCAATCCTATCCCAAGTTGTTCTTAAGGGGGGATGTTAGCATATTTAGACACTTAGGAGTTAGTTAAGATCAACTTGTGTAATATATCCGTTAGGGATAGTGTGTTTCTTTAGTATGCATTAGTATGCATTTGTAAATACTTAATCCGACGGTCACGATATGTTCCCGACATAGAGTGATCCGACGGCTCAACTTCTCTTAGATCAAACCTAACCTTGATCCGTGGCTTAACACCTGATTGGTCCATGATCTCTATTTAAAGAGCATGGAGGGTCATTGTTTAGTTGATCGATTATGAGAAGCTCATTTGTAACTTTCTTTCTTTGCATAATAAATTGTCCTGTAGAAGCTATTTGGCCGAGGCCGTGGAGTGTTTCCCTCAAGAGGGTTTAAACCACGTCAAAACATCGATGTGTTGATCTGTGATCTGTTTGTGTGAAGTGGTTGCTCTTGGTGTTCGGTCCTTTGGTAGTACCCTGTGTACCCAAACACATCTTAGCCATTGATTATGTATTGAGATCTTTTAATCTCAACCACTCATTTTGTTGTAAAGTGGTTTTGAGATCTAGGGTTTTGGTCTTTATTATCATATATAAGGAGGAGACCCCCTATTGTAAAGCTCACCTTTGGGCTTTAGAAAACTTGGAATGAAAAGAATATTTTGGAGATCTACTTCTTGGCTTTGATTGGGTTGCTCTTGCATATGTTCTTGGATATATTACTTCTAGACATTGTTTGCTTTTCAGGTGAAATCGACTTCAAGAGAGGGAGGCCGAATTACTTCAAGCTAGCTCAATGATTTGCTTTGTGGGAAGATTGTAGGGGTTGCTCACATCCCCCATGAGCAAGACGTCTTCATAGAGAGGGAGTTTTTCAATTGTGCTTTGTCCATTGATTACTTTCTTGATATGACATGCTTAGATCTTATGGATTTGTAGATCAAATCTAACTTGATGTAGTTTGATTTGCAGATTTTCATGAGACATATTTCCTCCTAGGGCTTGGATGCTTTTGGTTGAAGACACTTGGATGATGTTTGGAATTGTAACTAGGGCAAGAATTCTCCATATGCTAAGAGGCCGCAAGCTTTTGAGGTAAGATCTACAAGGTACGTATTGATTTCGCTTGCTATCCACCCCATTGGTCAAAAACTACATTAAAATCAAACCCTCATTTTTGTTTTTCTTAGATCTACTTGGATCTAGCCTAGCTTTTGGAAAGATATTAAAAACCCACCTCTATAGCATCCACGACAATTCGGATCTATAGTTTGGTGGTGGTTGGGTTCCATTTGACACACTTTTCAAGGCAAAATAGCCCTCTTGAGGCAAATCGCATCCCTTGGGAGAAGCTAATTGGGTTAGATCCAACACATGGGTAGGTGAGATCCCACTTGATTCATACTCTCCTCACTTGATAACCTACCCATAGTGTCTCACTTCATTGATTTTCACCTTGTGGGCCCCATTCCTCATTTTGAGGGTTGTGCCCCACTTGGGTCAATTTGGTGATGCACTTTACATCTCAGATCTATGGAGATCTAGCCATTGGATCACTTTGATTTTCTAGATCCACATTGATACTTGCCTAAACTACTTGGATCTAAAGTTTCGTGGCCATTGGACTTGATTTGACACACTTTACCATGCTTTAGCCCTCCTTGGGCAAAGTCGCACTTCTTGGGTGATTGAGTTGTCCCACTTTTAGAAACTGGGTGTTTGAGATCCCACTTGTTTTGGAAAGAGCATACCTTGAAACCTATATCTATTATCTCACTTTGTGAAGTTCTGCCTTGGGGGTATCATTCCTCATTTTGGGGATTGTTGTCCACTTGGGTCACATAGTGAAGTATTAGATTTAGAAGGATCCAACCATCACATCTTGGGTAGCCCACTTGATTTGTATCCTAGGTGTCCCGATCTATAATTTGACATCCTTTTGACTCCATTTGCCCATTTACTCAAGGCACTAGTCCACCTAGGGCAATTCGCACTCCTTCGGAATAGTGTCATTTACTAGATCCCATATGTGGGTATCTCTAATTTCACTTTAGATCTATAGATCTACTCTTTGCGTACCCCTTAGTACCATTTGCACCCCTAACTTCACCTTGTGGGTCCCATTTGAGCCATTTCCATATCCCAAGGAAGTGGGTCCCACCTGTGTATTTCATGGTACTAGATCTTGTTATCTTATCTCATCATGTGGCCTAAATCACTCATTGGTTGAAACACGAATCACTCCTTAAGCCTCCTTCAACCATACTTAAACTTCTAGGTCCACCTAACCTTGCATTGGTTTCCGTAACTTATCTTTTACATATCCCTAGGAACCTTTGTTTGGGTCCAATTATCTTTGATTGGTTATAGGGTCTCCCCCTAGGTCTTGATTCATCACGATCTAAAGTGAAGAGTGCCTTGGTTGACGTGACTCCCAGCTTGCATTGGGAACCGTGGCATCTCTTGGGTCACCTCTTTAGTTGTCCATCTCCTCTACCATCTTGGATGGGATACCACTAGGGACAACTACAAGTTGTGTGATAACAATACCTTGTAGATCTTACCTCAAAAGCTTGCATCTACCTTGCAAATTGAAAATCCTTCCCATGTGCGGCAATCAAGAGTGAGAATCCAGCTTCCCCAAGTAGAATCGCTATCCCTCCAAAGAGACTAGTGCGCCCTTCCCTGCCAAAAACGATCTATATGAGAATTGATCAAGCATGAAAATGATTATACGGAAGAAAAGATGAAACGAGTAGCATCAAATATGTCACGAAGATACAATAATGATACTCCGTGAGACAAAGGTTAATCCGAGAGAGAGAGATATGGGGTTTCCCCACAATAGCGCCCTCTTCAATTCGCCCTCCTCTTCTACCCCACGGCCTCCCTGCAGAGAAAACGTTTGAATAAGCTAGATCCACAATGATAACACAAAGAAAAGATTGTATATTCAACTTGCAAGAGAATCCATCAAAGCCAAAGAAGTAGATCTGCAAAAATAGTATTTTATTCCAAATGTTCAAGAGCCCAAAGGTTCCTTTACTATAGGGGGGTCTCTTCCTTAAATAGGAATGAGAGAGACCAAAACCCTAACCACTTTACAAACGAGTGGTGGAGATCAAAAGATAGATACAATATAATCAATGTCAATGATGTGCTGGAACAATAATACATGGATCAACTCACTAAGAGGGGGTGCGCACTCACTAGAGAGGCTCTGGGGGGGGGGTCGCACCACATAAAAGATGACTAGGACAAGTGTAGGAGCACATGGTGGGGCTAGGAGGTATTAATGCCCTTCACTAGCATCACCCCATGGCACAATAACATAAGATATGACTCAATAACATGTCAAAGTGACCAAATGACCAAATCCTGGCCCCCCTCAATGAGAGAATAATACATCAAAAAACAACCCGGAGAGTGTCTGGACCCCACTAAATGCTGTAAGCTGATCCAGAAGGAGTGGGATACATCACAAATGATCTCTGAACAAACCTCATGCCAAAATCTTACCTTGCCTCAATTGCCCAAATCGATTTCCTTAATGATCTCTTTATCCCATTTTTATTCCATTGAAAAATCATCAAAATGCCTATCGCCCTCTGCCTGGTGTCCCAGACACAAATCTGACTGTACCAACATGTCTGGAGATGGGGTAATATGGTAACAACAAGTGGCTGGATCCCCCCATCTCCTCTGTAGTTCCCTAGGTGAATGTGTTAGATCAATGCAACTGCTGGACAAGCCATTTCTACATGGCAAAACTAGAGAAAAGTGGAAATCTGACTATATCATCATTGGGAGTGCCTGTAACTAATCACTGAGTGTCTCAATGGACTCAGAAGATCCAAATCTACTAGAGATGAGTACTAGAGATGAGAGATATGGGGTTTCCCCACCAAAATGACCAAAATAGCAAGATAATTAAAACCAATACACATCATATACCTGTTGGGCCATATACTTGTACCTGCCATTTGGAACATCTATAACCATTGAATACACTGCTGCTGAAACTCTGGGCACCGCATTGCTATGTATGGGATAAAAGGTCACCTCGGTCATCAAATCTGAGGTCAAGAGGCTTAATCTTGGCATAAGGTTCACTGCATGTCTGATATGGGGCTGCTCTGATATGTGAGTGATCATAAAAGGTACTGCTCATCATAGGTTGATCTCATAAAAAACTGTGTAAAGGCCAAGCTCAAAAATATACATTGAACTGCTCTGCAATCATGGTAGCCCAACTACTATGGATGTGATAACAGGTTACACCTCCCTAGTTACACCAAGAGTTGGCATAGATGTGCCATGTCCATATTGACTTCTTGTACCCGTAAAGTAACTACATGTATAGACTAGCACAAATTAGTGAGCTATCATACCGAAAGAAACTCCCAAAAAGTTTTTTTTTTTTTTTTTAAATTGGATCATTATATTTTTTCCATGAGGAAAAGCACTTCAATTCAGAGTCTTAGACTAATTGTGATGTTGATCGGAACTCAGTACTCAAAGGAAGTTTACCTCCTAGAAGGGCTACTTTTCAACTAAATTTTGGCTCGACGTAAAATTTAACAACTCTAGACAATAAGAGTTTGACCTAGGTTTGGCGAATACTTGAAGAAGACTTGGTCAGTTTAAAAACTCGAGAATAACTAATTTTCTTTCATTTTGTGTTATATAAAGGAACCCATCAAGTTTTTTAGGACTTTTGCAAGTCAAACATATTGACCCTTGAAAATCTCGGCAACAGTCATGGGTTAGAGTTTGACGGTTGACCCTCGAGTCCTCACGAGTCAAACTCATTGTCAATGAGTCAGACTCATTAGCAGTGAGTTTGATTTGCTAGTAGGTCATTCTTCTTGTTTTAAGTGCCGAGTTTAGTTTGACCAGTGACATTGAGAATTTCTGGAACAAGATGAATGCGTTGGAGAATTAGAAGTCAACTCCCTACTTGTGGTGTAGATCACACCTCCCCAATTACACCAAGAGTTGGCATACACATGCCATGTCCATATCGACTTCTTGTACACATAAAGTAATCTACATGTATAAACTAGTGCAAATTAGTGAGCTATCATACCGGAAGAAACTCCCAACAAGCTTTGCTTTTTTAAAAATAGCATCATTTTATTTTTTCCATACGAGGAAAAACACTTCAAGTCAGACTAATTGTGATGTTGATTAAAACTCAATACTCAAAAGAAAGTGTACCTCCTAGAGGGGTGACTTTGCAACTAAACTTTAGCTCAGCATAAAACTTAACAACTCTAGACAATAAGAGTTTGATGTAGACTTGGCGAATACTGAAGAAAAACTTCGTCAATTCAAAAAGTTGAGAATGGCGTTTTTTTTTCAGTTTTTGTTATATAAAGGGGCCCATCAAGTTTTTCAACACTTTTGCGAGTCAAACATGTTGACCCTTGAAAATCTTGGCAAACAATACTAGGTTAGAGTTTGACGGTTGACCCTTGAGTCCTCATGAGTCAAGCTCATTGTTGATGAGTCAGACTCATTAGCAGAGAGTTTGATTTGCTAGTAGGTCATTTTTCTTGTTTTATGTGCTGAGTTATGTTTGACCTGTGACAGAGAATACTTGTGATGCTGACGCCCCCATGGTGGAGAGTGATCACACAATAGTTTATGGTGAAGGGTTCTTGTCGTATCCATAGGGATCCCTCTCCTTGATCACTCTGAGTTAGTGACTTGGTGTTTGATTGGTGCAGAGCAGTGTTAAACCTTTTGTATTGTTAATTTTTCAGCATATGGTATAGAGATTTGCACTTAGATACAAAGCTCTAACAACTAGGAAATTGAAAACTGTTAACACCTCTGAGAACAACAAAGTCTGAACACTAAATCTGCATACATGGATAATCGGAAAATAAAAGAACAAGTACAAGTTTAAACTCTCAATCACATGGGCTTCTATCAACTCAGAAAGAAGAAATACAATGCAATAGCTCAAAACTGAATATCTCACACACTTCTGTCTTATTTGTATGATGTGCCCTGCCTTTTTTTTCCTAAAAAGGTTGGGGAATTACAAAAATAGGCCATACCAGTGACGCACCTAGGCTTAGAATAATATAAGATAATTTTATTAAGTCAAATAAATGACCACAAAAATAGGTCAATGGGACTGTGTGGTACCATGATGTCACTACAAAGTGGGAGTGCTAAGGCAGCTCCCATGAAAACCAATAACCAAACAAAGAATATCAAATTCTTAATTTGCCTTGAATATTGTGAATAGCCTGCATGAATAAGTACTCTAGAATAGAGCTCTTCTCTCTTAGAGAACTATGCCCTAGACTAAATTTGGAAACCTATCTTACACATGCGCTTTTCCTAATTTAAGACAGCATCTAATAAAGATAAAACAATGCCTAAGCTTAGAACTAAAAAAACACTTTCTGAAATAAGAAAAGGCAGCACTTGAAAACAACAACCTGCTAAAAAAATTTTAGCATCTAAGAATAGTGTCTGCATGCATCTCTAGTTCAATTACATATCTGCTGTGCCTTCACTGAGCCTGTCCTTTCCACTACTGCGCCTTCATTCTAGCACTCACTGTTGTGCAAAGCAATGAAGGTAAGTACATGCTGAGAGAACCATGGTTGGAGGACGATCTGCTGTGCATTGTTGTGTTGAAGGAGAACAGTGACTGAGTAACTAGGTAAAACTGACACATTGTATTTATGGGGAAGGTGTTCTCCACCAAACCAAGACTCTCCCTCTTCATCTTGATTTTCCATAATCTTCAGGGCATACTTCCCTTGTTTAGGGAAGACTTTATCAGCAACTGCATGCTCATAATCAATCATTGATTCTGAAGTGGGTTTTGGAACTGTCTCCTAAACGTTACTGTATCATGGCATCTTGCCATAGCCACTCTTTGGAGGGTTTTGTTATACAGATAAAAGTCATTAATGCAACATGAGTTGGAAACTTCTTAGGAGGATTACTCATCTGAAATGTATGTGCTCCCACTTGTTCTTGTTCCTACTGTAATGTTTAGTTAAGCCATCTTGATTCTTGACTTCTTGATTGAACTGGATAGTACTGAAGCATCTGTTCCTTCATTGGAACCTTGTTGATCTATTTTTCTAAATTGATTCTCTTAACCTTTGGGATAGCAAGCTTTTCCTTCTTTTCAGCCTCTCTATGAGCTCTTGAGACTTAGAGGACCATCTATCCTCATCAAATTTAACAACTTGATCTGTCACTGTCTTCCATTGTGTTGGGATATAGATCCAGTAAACCTTGGAGGTCTCATTGCAACTGACAAATATACGATTGATGCTTGAGGGTTCAAATTAATCCTCTTCTTGCTGGCTACGTGAATACAAACAGGACAATCAAATGCACTAAAGTGCAATGCTCACCAGTAAAGGTTTCCTCTAGAGTCTTGTCCTTCAATCTGCTGTGAGGAAATTTGTTTAGGATGTAGACAATTGTTTTGCATGCTTTTTCCCAAAGACACGTGGGAAAATCCATGGCATGGATCATTGCCTTGGCTTTCTTTATGATAGACCATTCCTTGCTCCTTGCAACCCCATTTTGCAGTGTAAGCTCCCTTCTGATCCTTGCTTACCTACAAAAGGCATCAAACTCCTTATAGGTGTCCTCTCCTCCATTGTTGGACCTTAACACCTTTATCTTTTGACATATTGAATTCTCAAACAAAGCTTTGAATTCCGTGAACTTATGAACACTTCATACTTAGTCTTCATAAAAGTAATCCAAGTCTTTGTAGAGGAATCATCAGTAAAAGAGACATAGTAAAAGCTACCTATCAAAGAATCTGAAAGTGAAAAGTTAAAACATTGCTTCACATATATTTGAATGGATCAAATCAAGAATCTCTGTGGATTTGTGTTCACTGCTTGAAAATGTAGTCTTGGCATTCTTGTCGAGTGCAAAACCTTTGCACAATGTTTCCTTCTCAATCTTGAAGTCTAACAACTCTTGCACCACGTCCTTCAAGAGAGACAATGCTCCATATGGTGCAACTGTGCAAATGGCCAAACCACTTGTGCCACAACAGGTTGTCACTGTGATGCACCAAAGCATCATGCTTCATTGGATTTGCTAGCAACATGTAAAGGCCAACTTCACAAACTCCTCTACCCAAAACTCGACCAAGTTCATGGTTGCATCCTCTAAAGATGACTAGCTGATTATCAAACTCAGCCACACCCTTTTGATTTGCCATGCAAGAAATTGGAACAAAATCCTTAGTCAAGCTATGAACATACAATACATCATCTAGCTCAACCACATCGCTTGATGGTATTGTTAGTCCTAAAGTTTGCACTAGACTGCATTAGAACAAAGTTTAGGCACCTTAGTTACTGCATAGGTTTAGTTGGTGGATCAGGTGGATTGGATAGACAAGGTTAAGAAGAAACTAGGCAGAAAACTGGAATTAACACAAGATCAGTGATCAAGGCCATTGGGCATAGAGTCTCTTGTCATATTTCATGGATCAAAGGTAAGTGAATTAATTACCAGACAAGTTTAGATAATAGCATAGATAGGTAGAAGAATAAAGAAAAAAATTATGGAAGACACAGGCATCACTAGCAGATCAGACCTGCATAATCCATATGATAGAATCTTCATCAAGAAAAATGCTTTAAGTTAATTAATACTAGATTTCTGAATAAACTGCACAAAATAGAGCAAGTACACTAAGGCTTTAATGTACAGGAATTCTGTAACACATAAGTTCTATTCAAACAAGAAGAGAATGGATGTAAAGCACAGAGAGAGAGTAACAATCTGGTAACATAACCCACATAAATCTTTGATAATCAGATACTACGAAAACAACTGCCCATCAAGCTTACAATGAAAGACACAGCTCCCTGCCAGAATTTTATTCTAACCTGCCTCTTCCCAAAGGAAGATCCCCCAAAATAAAGCTTTCCACAGTTTTTATAATCTTCAAATGTTGTTTCAATTGCCTGGAGATAATATCTATGAAGAGAAGGGACAGAGGGTAAATGAGAAGCCCTGGTACCATCCAAAAACAAAGAAGAAATCTAGATAGGAGAAGGAATTTTTCGTTCCTAGTAAGCCCATTGTAGCCTAACTGAGACTTAGACCAGGAGGCATGTCATTTTGATATTTTGGAGAAGTATATTGGTTCATATAAAAACTCATTGAGGTATGCATGTAAATACTTTGAAGGTTAATGAATACACTGGTTAAGTGTGTTTTTAGTCATTGAAGGTGTTACCAACTAGGTCGCACTCAGTTGGACTTTCTAGTGAGCCGCCAAAGATGAACATAGTACTTATTCAAATTCCAAGTTCAGAAGTTCATTCAGGCCTTCCTAGGCCCTTTTATTTTTTATTTTTTTTGACACATGTTCATTCCTTGCGGTGTAGTTGTAAAAATGTACTAGCATGGTTTTTTTTTAAAGGACTTGGTTTCCTAGGACTTAAACATCAAGCCGAGTATTCCAAGGTGTTTTTTCCTTGTTAATTATATGTTGTTGAATAAAGTATAAACGACTTATAATTTTCGAGTTTTTCACCTGCTCCAAATCTGAAATGGTCATATTGATGGTTAGGCTTTAGGAGGTTAGACATAAATATTGAGTCATATGGACATGTGCTAGGTTCCCATAGGATTTTTTTTAAGTTTTGAAAATATATATATATATATATATATATTTATTTTTATTTTTATTTTTTATTTCTGTAAAATTAGACTATTTTTTTAATAGTTTAATTGGAAAAATTAAAAATGTAATAAAAGTGTGGTCTAAAGTCCGATTTTGCCATGGGGGTGCTCATTTTCTAACTCAGAGCACCCACTTTACTCTTAGACCCACTTTCCTAAGTTTTCGAGTAATTATTTATCTCCAAAATTGAATATTACTCGAAAATAGTAAAAAAGACCAAAGCAATGGAGAAAATAAAGAAACTTGCAATTTCCAAAAACTCAGAAACATGCCGAAAGTGAGTTTTATGAGTTGGCAAAGTAAAGTGGAAACACTCCTAAGGTTTCTAAAACACTCCAGAGTGTTTTTCTCGACAAATAAAGGCAAGATGAGTTTTCTCTCCAAGTGGGGTGCATTTCTAGTTTCCTCATAGGGGGGCGCAATTCTCAAGAAAAAGTGGCAAGTTGTAAGATAAAGCAAGTAAGTGGAGTTAGGAATTGGAAGTAAGCTGATTTGCAGCCTTTTCCAACCCATTACAAATCGTTCCAAGTTGTGTACAACCTGAGCAAGGTGTCATCTCTTGGGCAAGTGCACCCCCCTTATGCTTGGCTCTATCTATTTAAGCAAGCACTCTCTCCATTTATAGGAGTGAATGAGAACCGAAAGGCTGCTTCTATTGTAGTACTGTTGATTATTTTGATTAAAGGCTTTGGAGGTCAAGATCTGTGTAGCATTTTCATGTGTGGATGAATATTGTTTTGTGCTCATGAAGTGACTGGCATTGTATTTTTCTTGCATTCTTGGTGGTTGTGCTAGGCCTTTGAAGGGGAGCTATCTCTCGATAGGGTAAGATTTAACAGCTTATTTGCTTGCAAATCTTACTGTATATTTGTTTTAGATCTCTTAGAATTACATTATTATTTTGTTTAATGATCTTGCTTTTCTAAGTTCCCGTGGCAGGTAACACCGAGTTTTTCTAATCACTTTTCCGTGCAAGATCTTGTCCAAGTTGCAAGTTATCTTAGTTGAGGAAGAGGTTGAGCTTGTTTCCATCTTCCTCCTCTCCAAGATTTTCAGAAAGATATAGTCCCTCTATGCTCCACTGTAAAAAACTCCATCGCCCAAGTTCTAGCATCAAGCTGCTTTTCTCCTTCTTTCATCCTGCAAAACTAAAATTTACTTTTCTGGTTACTAGTTACTTTAGCATTGTTGATCAAGTTAGTGCATAAAAATACATGATAAACTAATTTGATTTGCATTTGCTTTCTAAGTTTAGATCTGATTTTTAAAGGTTCATTTTTATAGATCTAGCTCATAACAAGTACTTGTTTAAAACTTTAATTTTTATCTCTTAAAAGTACTTGAACATTATGTCAAATTTTTTATGTTTTTAAATGATTATCTAGCATCTTTGGCTTATGTTTGCTTGCTGTTTTGCAACAATTAACGAGAAAGGTAGAGAGGCACTTTGGCGAAATTTTGAAGATTTAAGCCATCCGGGAGCCTTTCCTCTTGCTACTTGTTCTGTGGGCGTTTTTAAAGCCTCAAATTTTGTAAATTTGTATTACCTAGTCGACAAAGGAACACAAATATTCGTATTTGTAATTATTGTAACAAAAAGAAGTGAGTGGGCAGCCAAGCCCCCACACCCCATCCCCCAGGGGGGGTCCGTGTCGATTTTTCTTTTTTGTGTTTTTTTTTTAGATTAGTAAATTTCATTTCAGTTATTATTCTATTTCATAAAGTTTCTGGTTCCTTTTAAAATTTACGAATCCGTTTGTGTTCCCGAAGTATCTGAAAAGGGAAAAGAGAGTAATGGTACAATGATTCTTTAAACAACTACACGATTGATAAAATTCTTAAAATAAACTTAGGCTTTAGTCCCCGTATGCTCTTGTGATCACTGCAGGCCTTTGGCTAGAATGGTGGAACAATAAAAAAGGGATTAAAGTGACTAGCATAGGGCAATCCACCTAAGACGAATTTTTAAGAACTTAGGAGGTCGCAAAGAGTGAGTACTACAGATTCAGAGGGCTACTTTAAGCAGGTTATGCCTCGCCCTGTTGGACCCTTGGTAAAGCTGCTTTAGCACTCAGTTCGAGAAGATTAGTGTTAGTGGGCCAAACCAAGAAGTAACCTAGTTCCTAATCCACTCATTTAATAATCTTAAAATTTACCAACCAAGACACTGCAATACTTTCACCGAGACCACAAAAGCAACCTTCACAAGCACTCCATTTTCATCGGCACTGATCTTTAATGATTTATTTCTTTTTTATGTTTAAGTTAATTTTTACCAATGTCATGAATGGTGTTGTATCTTAAAAGCTGTGGGTTTTAATTTCATATTGCAGTGATTTATGGTTTATTTTTAAGTTATTTCATCTTAACTCCTAGAATAGTTGTTTTTTCCTTTCATAGATTAACAACCTTAGATTATTTTAATAGGGACCACCCCCCTTGGCTTCACTAGGAGAAAGCCTAGATGGAGGAGTCAAGATCAAGTGACAACACTTGACTCTTACTTGCCCCCAAGGTCTCACCCAGTGGCTTGAAGATTTTTGCCATGTGAGCTGAGGTGTGAATTAGGCTGCAATAGAAGGTAGACTGTGTGTGCTTCCACATTTGTTTGCGGTGTGCTTTGAATTTGAACTGCAGCCTTGTAGTTGTCTGGGGTCTGCACCATTGTTGAATATATTGTCATAAGGCATAATGGAAAAATACCCTAGGGTCATGCATTGGTTTGGACATGATGGGTCACAGTGGGCAATGCTATCATATGGTAGCTAGCTAGTGAAATTTTTAAGTATTGTTCCAATATGAATTGGATTGGCATTTACCTATGTCATTTCATTGCCTATGGCTGGCACATATTAGACATTTGGGAAATCAGGCTTAGTAGGGAAGAGTTGTGTGATTTGTGCCAAATGCTATTGCTTATATTTTGGGTAAGGAGCTCAAACATGCTAAACTATATTATTATAGTTATGCTATTTTGTAAAGAGGGGAATTGTAAAGGAGGTCTTGGGCCCTTGGCCTAGGCTTTATCTTGTAGTGGTAGGCTATGATCATATGGTGTGCGCCACTAGAGTAGGGTTTCCATGGGAGGTTTGCCAGAATATATAACAACTCTAAAGATAGGACTGCCAATTGAGTAGTCAATATTGAGCTTGATCATTGCATGCTTTTAATGCTTTAGTTGGCATGCGTCCATGCTAACTCCATAACACTCTCTTGATTTCTTTTATTAAACATGTGTGGAGTGTGTCTCTAACAAGAAGAATGTCTCAGTTGTTTGATCTGAAATTATATATATAAAGCAAATTTCTTTGATACTTTATTTTCGACTTCCTTATTAGGTAACTTGAGAAAATATTTGAATACATGGTATCATGATGATTAAATTGCTTCCACATCATGTAAACATGAATTTTATTTTGCATATTTTATCCTAACAACTTTTTTTGCTATATATTTTCAGGAATTCGCCATCTAATAACAAATACTTGACTACCATTTCAAGTAGACATTTTCCATAATTTTGTTTTTTGTATTCCTTTATAATATGATAGTATCCTAACTGATTTATATGACCCGTTGTGTTGTGTTGTATTTGCATTCACATTTTGGTGGTGCTTGTATGGCCCAAGTTTTTCTTTTTTGGGTGGTAGAAACAATGGCCATCTTATTTCTCACTTTTAATTCTCTTTGTTTCGAAACTCCTTGTGTTCAACTTTATTGTGTCTCTATCTTCCCTGAATAGAACAAAATGGGCACAGCTACAAGGGCAAGGATGCAAAGTTGATTTTACTTGTTTCTATGTCAACATGACTTCTAAAATGCTATATTTGACTTGCAAATCAGGTTTCATCATCAAAGGGTGCCATTTGTAATACTTGTTTGTGGGACTGCGTGTGTTGGTAAGTCGACAATTGCTACACAACTTGCTCAACGCTTGAACTTGCCAAATGTCTTACAGGTTAGCTTTGCCCAATTCAGTTTCCACCTAAATTTTATTGATATACTGGAATTGTCTTTTGACATCTACATTGTTTCTCTTGGCTAATTTATGAGAAGAAAAGTATATATTGGCAAATTAAAGTTCCTTTTTATTCTTTCATTAATTGGATAAAGAAAAATATTACATTTTCATTGATTTACTCTTGCTGCAGACTGACATGGTCTATGAGCTCCTTCGTACTTCAACAGAGTAAGTCAGATATTTTCCCTTTTCTTGAAAACATAGGATATTGCTATTTGTTACCAAAGTTCTTAAAACTTCCACTTAGTGGTATATTTGTTATTTTATTTTGGTAAGGCCGTTGCTTTTTTATAAAGAGCCTGTATATCTTGCATATATTTTTATTTTTGGCTAATAGAATTAAGGACTACTAAAGGAATAATAGTAATACATGACAGCATTCAATCTTGGCCATTGGAAAAACTAACTCATTCGCTTATAATGTTTTGGCAGCAAATCTTTGGGGTAACTTAGTGCAAACATTCTTTTTATGTAGGTAAATGACCCTTTCTTAACACAGTGGGCTCTACCTTTGGTTTATATGACACAACCAAGGTGTGTCTATTCCTCCAAATTCGCCCAAGACTTGCACTTTGTCTCATCCACCCCGTCTTGGAGCAGTAGCTAATTCAGTTGACTACTATTATTTATACTTAATAATTATATGTAGGGTCGTGGTAGTTGGCATAGTTGTTTCTCTTGGGTACTATTTATAGTTGTATCTTTCACATTTATTATATAATTATTGTTTCTTTTGGACTACATGGACTTGTGCCTTTACTTATGAATGTCTATGAAACTTTTTGACTACCACAAGGTACGTCACTAGTGGTTAGAGCAAGTCTGATTCTGGTCCTTGGCCATTCACTCGGGTGGTAGCCATTCAACTCTTTGGCCAATGGCCAACTTGTCAAGAAATTTTGGTCAGAATATTTCTATCACCTGGAGAAGGACGTCATCTTTGGTGAAATACAAAATAACCACAACCACCATTTGTCATGTAATTGTTAGTATCATGTCTGACAGGAACCGTTGCAAAAAATCTTATAGTTTTTTATCTTCCATATTTTACTACCATCCGAAGTAGTTATAATGCCAGTAGAGCATGCTAGGTGTGACCCCTCAAAATTCATGTGCATTTTGAGACACTCTGAACAGCGGCATTGTATCAGTTATCAAGGATGCTGATTTACAGTTGAAAAAAATCATTGGTTTGGACTGAAATGAAGATCAGGGCAGTGCTGGGGAGATAAATCTGACTAGTTATGAATTTATCTTCTTATTACAGGCTCAACAGATGAAATGGAGGTTGATGTATTGCACTCAAGTGCTCATTATGCTGGGGGTTATAGTGAGGATCATTCTGTCATAAAGATTTTCTGAAGAGTTTCATAACAGCAAGGAAGCCTATTTTCATAACAGAACTAAAGGAAGGCTTTGATACTTCTAGTGTTTGGAGGCATAGTGCACTCCCCAGCAAGCACTTAATCAACAGTTAAACTCCGCCTTGAGTGCTTCCAACAACATTCATATCACAAAAGTGTCTCTCATTGCTAGTGCATTTACAAAAAGGGACTATCTAGATCAAAAAGGTTGCTCTTGATGTCCTTCAGATAGGGGCAATATCTGATATTGCCCTAGCTGTGATTCTATTTACAGGATTTGGATCCTTTGTTAATTATTCACAAAATATATTGTCTTAGATAAGATAGGATAAGATAAGATAATTTTATTAATGTCCAACTAGTGACCACAAGTAGGTCAATGGGACTGTTGAGTACAAAAATGAAAAATGTTATTACAAAGTGGGAGTACCAAACGGCCTCCTATAAAAAGCAGAAGACAGCAAAGTAAAGTAGATCGGAGCACGAAATCTATGCTAGGTCATGGAAAACATGAGAAACCCTTGACCACCGGCACGGGAGACATACAGGGGTAGAGATGTACAAGAGTAAAGGATCCAGGAGCAAGAAGATCCTTTTGTTGCTGGTTCTCAACCAATCAATGCCCTTGCATTTGTATTTGATGTCCTTCACTATGGATTATCAGATTTTGCATATGCAGCCTCTTACCCCTCAGATTGCATCACGGTAATCCAGTTGCATAGTTGTCCCACCATTAGAGTTGATCCTGTTGCATGTCCTGTTTGACCAGACATCTGAGCCTGATGATCCATGACCAATTGTCCTTTCATGATTTCAGAAGGGTGTTTGGTGCATGATGAGCCAAATGTGATGGTGATGTATTAGTTGTATCTTTCACTAGACCATGCTTATTCAACTATATAAAGTGTTTTTTTTTAACTTAGGTGGTTTTCTAGACCCTTGTGGTTTGTCATGGCAGATCTTTCTAGGCTTGGTTTCAAAGCTAATACTACCCTTATGGCTCATTCTAACCATCTTATGGAGTATTTAGAGCATACTTCCCCCTTCAGTCATAAGCATGGATTTGTGTATATGAGTCCCATTTTGGCTTAAGTGATGAGTTCCTTTGCACTTTGGGTATCATTTGGCATGTGATTGACTCATAAAATCATGAGACACACCCTCATGTGGAATGCCTCCTTTTTCTACATATTTTTATGCATTTGGATGATTGAGGGGTTCCACCACGGAGTGCTTGGCCTCTTCTTAGTGTTTTATCCTTGCATTATGGTTTATTGGAGGATGATACATCATCCTAGCTATAGCGTTCCCTCCTTGACCACACATGTTGAGGCACACATGCACATGTGGCTAGAGCTAATGGAGCCATCACATGGATCTATGAGTTGGTTGAGGTTTTGACTCTTCACTCCATGGGATATGACCGTTGGTACATTCTTTAAAAGGTGGTTACACATTGGAGGCCACACTTGCATTACTTTTATGGCTATTTTTGATGGGACATTTCACTCCTTGAGCCACATGTGCCTCAAGTGGAGGAGTTTATTGAGTTTGTTGAGGCTGTTTTGCTATGTTGAGGATCCATTCACCCTTAGAGGAGGTTCGTTGCATTCCTTTCTATGCTAGGGAGCTAGACATTGGAGCTTGGAATTGGTCTTTCTCCCATTTTGATGGAGGCATGCCATTTTCATAGACCATTTTCTGTTGAGATTTGTATAGGTGGCATAACACCTTTTATTTTTGTTGAAATATATAGTTTTGGAAGCTATTTTTTGATGTAATTAAATTATGTACATAAAAAGTATTTCATGGCAAGTGTCTGTTATCACCAATCTTGTAGTTTCCCCAAATGATAGATCCAATACAGGATGGTAGAGGGGATAGGAAACCAAAGTGGCGAACTTCGAGAGCCTCGATTTCCAAAGGATTGGTTGTCACGCCAATCGAGGCACTCTTCACTTGATGTTATCTAAGCCCAAGAAAACAATGGGGGAGACCCAGACCAACTCCCAACAGGAGAGATCTAACCAGGACACCAAATCAAATCAAACCAGATGAAGTACGTAAGGTGTTAGGTATGAAAAACCCTAGATCTATGGATGTAGTCACGAGGTGAGTTATGGGTTGGATCAAGAGGCTTAAGAGATATAGTTTTGATCCAACAAGATAGTACAAGTGATCTATGAGGTTAATTAACAGATCCAGGATCAAGGTACCAGCAAATGATATAAACATCCACTGCCTTGGGAACCATGTCCAATGCAGGGAGGTTAAGAACAAGATTGGGGCTATCTAGTACCTTTGGATAGACTTGAATGATAGGTATGACAATATAAAAAAGCACAAGTCTCAAACAGGGCATCAAAACAGAGGCAAATCATACAGCTCAGCTAATGCGCAAGGGTAAGGAGATCTAGTGCCTAGGGAAATGGGCCACATGGAGTCCTCCAAAGATGACGTCTTGGAGAACCCACCTAGGGTTTGCCCTAAGGTGAAAAACCTAGAAATGTTTTGCCAAATTGCCAAGTGGTTTGAGCCAGAGAATTTTCCAATTATTTTAAGTGAGGGTTTTAACAGTAAAATAAAATGGCCAATGGACTGGAACCCAAAAATAAATGACAAACCTGTAGATCTTACCCGAAAAATCTTGTGGATACCTTGATGATGATGATCTATGCCTTCCCGATCAATTTGAGGAGATTTGAGTGAGTGTCCAATGAAAATCAATTTTCCCAAGGAAGCAAATGTGCCTTTTCTTCCTGCACAACAAACGTCATCAATATCAGATTTGATGCATCAGGAAAATAAGACTAATGTAACAGAGGACATACCAAGATGAAATCAAAGATCACAATGAAGCTATTGAAAATCCCCTGGTAAAAACGAATCCAAACGAAGCGAGTTGAGGAAGCCTTGCAAAAACGCCCAAGTAAAGTCACCCTCCTGTAGACAAGACAATGTTTCCACGAAAATATATAGATTCACCACAAACTCTCAAATGCTAGGATGCAATAGACTTTCCAATCACCATCTAAGAATATCACTACAAAGAAGATCCAAAAGTATCTGCAATTAATTTTTTATTATCAAGATTCCAAGTGCCAAAGGTCTCTTTACAATGAGAAGCTCTCTCGTTTAAATTGGAAGAAGAGATACCAAAACCCTAACCACCTTTTGAATGGATGGCTAAGATTAAAAGATACAATAATCTAATCAATGGTTGAGATGAGCTCAACATAAAGTACATGGATCAACTCAAAAATATAATATACCCACATAGTCAAATCACCCTAGGGAGGACGTCCTCATGAAGTGACTCTAAAAACATAACATGAAGCTCATGGTGGGTCTAGGGGGTGATATAATTCCCTCCTAGTGTGTCTCCATGGCATAATAACATAACATAACTCATCAAAGTATCAAAACAACCTCCATAGAGAAAGTCGTGAGCCTCCAAGGAGACAAATAAACCATATAAAATGCCATTGGGAAGTGTGTAGGCCCTACTGGATGCTGCAACTGCTGTGGAAGATGTGGGATACATCACACTCATCATAGAAAATCATCTCATGCCATTTCCTTGCCTCAGTAGCCCAAATCGATTTCCTTTGTAGCCAATTTTACCATTTTTGATGCCTTTGTAAATCACCTGAAAATCATAAAAATGTTTGTAACTCACTGCCTGGTCACCAGCGGCCAAATCTAACTGCACCAACATGTTCGGGAATATAGCAATGTAGTAAAAACAAGTGGCTACACTCCATATCCCTGTAGTGCCATAGGTGAACCAATCAAATCCTGACACTGCTATGACATGCCATTTTTAATGGCAAATCTGCACTGAAGTGATAAACTGAGAGAAATCTCAACTGAAACTGTTCCGAACTGAAAACTGACTGTCCCAATGGACTCAGAGAGCCCAAATGTACTAAAGGTGCATACTCATACACCATATGGATAACTGCATAATCATATAATATCATCACCATGCTTGCACAAAATAAAAATAAATAATAATCTGCAAATGATCAAAATCCTCAAAAATGCTGCAGATCACTATTTGAACTTGTAACCGCTGCATGAAACCATCTGGTGACCAAATAAGGATCACATATTATCAATAGCTATCATCCAGGGTCTAACCCCCCTCATGTCCTGTGGTTGACTTTGGTCAAACTAGGTTTGACCAAGTCAAACTGACTCATAATATGATTCAAACCATAATAAAGGTGCTGCAAGTGCATTTGGTTAAAGCATGCTTCATTAGTCATTCCAATAGCAATATAAACATAAAGTAATCATTTCACTGGCGATTTAAAACAATATATTCAAGATTTTAAATAATAATAATAACTCAGACTTAGAACCTCAAGACTATACTAACTTCATGGTTGTGATCAATTTGCTAGTGATGGGTGAGGGTGGATAGATGCAAGACTAGGCTAAGGGATGATTGTAGTGACTCAACACTGTGACACTTTGGAAATGGAAAGGGGATACACATTAAAGCATATGCTGGACAAGCAGTAACACAGGAGATGGCAGTGTCTCACAAATGGATAAGCTATTTCAGAAGTGCTTATTAAACCTTGACAGATGTCTACAACTCACATCCAAGCTGATACAACTCCGTGAGGATCTTTTCTAGAGCCACCATGATTGGGTGTCAGGCTAACCATAACTCAAGACTCTAGGGGACACTTAGAATTAGTTGTCCCAAGCTCCATCTCATATCACTACTCGCAGGCTAATGAGGAATAATCATTACAGTATTGTTATCACACCATAGTAGCTAGGCTACTATTCTTGCTGAGCAGATATCTGCACTTTTTCATAGCATTGCTTTTACAGAGATCAACTATGATGAGCATGCTTATTTGAGATCACTAACAGATTAGAGTAGTATATATCAAACTTTGAGTAGACTTTGTGCCAAGGTTGAGCCTTGATAGCTTAGATTTGATGACCGATGTGACCTTTTGTTCCATACAGTTTCAGTTCAGTGCCCAGTTGTATTGTTGCAGCAGTGTTTCAGTGGTTCTTTATGATGACTATTTGTGATATACAGTGATGTGACCATTAGACTTGTGATGCTATCATTGGATTATTATCTTGTTGTTTTAGTCATCTTCACAGCGTTGACTTGGTATGTAACTCATGATGTGGCAGTACTATTTAAATAATAAAATGAAATATATTGGATGGTTTTATAAAATATAAATTTGGATGTATTACTTGCACTCTAAGGTTTTCTGACAATACTCATTGGTTTCATTACCCTCCTGTGAGCATAGACATGGTTTTTCTTGACATCTTTGTCTGCTAGCCTAGGCACCACATTCACTTGACTCCATCCATCCATGATTGGCTTCCACTTTGACTTGCCTTCTTGACTTTTTGATATGGAGGACTTCCCCATTTCTACCACTCTGTTGGATCGCATCCACGTTTGTTTTGTGTCTCGGCTCTGAGTTGGTGACAAAACTTGCCTTTGGTGAGGTGGATTTTATGCCTAGATCATTCTAGTCGGTTGTCCCGATGTTTGGATTTGTGCGGAATTCCCTCTAGTCACATGAGGTGTTGTTGGCTAAAACTGAAAGCACATGTACTAATTATATTGGAAATCTCTTATAAAGCTTGTGAACTTAAAATTCTAGAATGTGTTTCTCAACACACGATGAATAAAGGCTAAAGCAATGAAATGCTAAAATACCCCATGAAGGGTATAGAAAGGTCCAAAAAGCAATGGTTAAACAAATGCCATATCTAAATATTGTTGACCTTATAAATGTAAATATGCCTCGGATGCAAGTTGCGATTAGTTGTGCTTTTTAGCGCATGTAAAATCCCAAAGGGGTCATATAGGCCAAAAAGGCCATGAAAAGTAAATGAATGATCCTAATGAACTTGGATCAACTTGATGTAGACATGATGCCTAAGTTGAATAAGAACTCTCTAAACAACTTATCCATTTGTGAGGCACCGCCCTTCCCTTTGTTATTTTGTCCAGCACAGAGTGTAGCTTCCCCTTTCCCTGTCCAAAGTGTCACTTAGCTGAGTTGGTCAAGTCATCCCCTTTGCCTAGCTTTGTCCTTAGCCGTCATCCTTTGTTAGCAGTTAGGCCATGTCCTTTGGGTGAGTATGTCTTTAAAGCTTTTGTGCAAGTAAACTATAAATAACATTGAAATATATATGTATTAACTGCCACTGAATGATGTTTGTACTTTAAGTTAAGCTGTGAATGTGATTAAAGGAACATGTCTTAGTCTTTTGTTATAATCTAGTCTTTGGTTGTATTTTGATCTAGTCAAACATAGTTTGACCATGGTCATTCTTGGGATCCGTGATGGGATGGACCACTTATGTTTATGGATGATGATCTATGCTCCCACATACACTTATTGATGATTCCATATGTTGGACATATGCTTCAGATGATGATTGATGCAATTGGTCAATTTTATTATTATTTCCAGATCATCATATTTTACATTGTCTGGGTATGGTGGACCATACTGATGAGCCCACATGTTATCATGTGGTGTATGAGTACTCATCTCTAGTGGATTTGGGTTTTCTGGATCCATTGAGACACTTATCTTTCAGTTCCGAGCACTTTTGAGGATGATAGTTGCAGTTATCCACCTGTTGACCAGTTTGGGCATGCTGATCCAGCCTGTCCAGCAGAGGCATTGGAGGCAAGTCGTTTCCTAGGGCGCTACAGGGGAAGGGGGTGGTCCAGCCACTTGTTATTACCATTATACCCCCCTTCCGGACATGATGGCACCTTCAGTTTGACAACGCAGGCACCCTAGTGGCAGTTTCTGGCACTTTTAGGGTTTTTCAGGAGGATAAAAAAATGGAATAAAAAGGTCACCGAGGAATTCGATTTGGGCAATTGAGGCAAGGTTTTGGCACTTGGTTTGCTCTGAGGTCATCCATGGTGAACCCCCCTTCTTCCAGATCAGTTTGCACCAGTCAGTGGGGTCCAGAGTGACCATAGAAGGTCTTTTACTGCATGTCTCTCTCAAATTTTGGGGACAGGATTTGATCATGTGTTACTTGGACATGTCATAGACTTATATTTTATATTATTGTGCCATGCGGACATGCTAGTGAAGGAGATTAATGCCTCCTAGCCCCACCATGTGCTTTTAGTGTCTTGTCTTGGTCTTGATGATGTGGCACATGTACTTTTAGCCACCCCCATGTATGACGTCACCCTCATTGAGTCACTTTTAGCTATGACATCATCACTTAGTTAAGTGATCCATGTGATATATTGTATTGGCTCATCTTAGCCATTGATTAGATTATTATATCTTTTGATCTCAACCACTAGTTTTAAAAAGTGGGTTTGTGGTTTAGGGTTTTGGTCTTTATTATCCTATAAAAGGAGGAGACCCCCCATTGTAAAAGCACCTTTGGAGCTCTTGAAGATTAGAATAGAATACTACTTTGTGGATCTACTTCTCTTGTCTTGATGGATTCTTTTGCCAGTTGAATATACGGTATTTTCTCTATGTATCATTTGTGGATCGTGGGCTACTAGTCGTTTTTCTGTAGGGAGGTTGAATTGGTGAGGAGGAGGACGATTTGAAGGAGGCTATTGTTGGGGGACCCACATATCTTCTCTTGGGTTGATCTTTGTGACAGGGAGTATCATTATTGTATCTTTGTGACATAGTTGAAGCTTTCTCTTACATCTCTTCATCATTTTCATAATTCTTTTTCTTGGCTTGTTTCTAACTTGATCTTGTCTTGTAGGAGGAGGACGATTTGGCTATCTTTGGATGATGACGTTTTGGCTTGGAGCACTAGATCCCACTCTTGAATATACACATAGGTGGAATGCTATCAATTTGCAAAGTGGCCACAAGCACTTGAGGTATGTTCTACAAGGTATGTACCTAGATCCATTCATTCTTCTTCATTGGTCATAAAACCCTTAAAATCAAAACCCTCATTTTACTTTTTTTTTAGATCTACTTGGATCTAGCTTGGCTTTAGGTATAACATTAAGTCCTACCTCTATAGTATCCACGACAATTCGGATCTATAGTTTGGTGGCGATTGGTCTCCATTTGACACACTTCCCAAGGCACCTAGCCTTCCTTAAGGCAATTCGCATTCTTTGAGGGAGCTAGTTTAGCTAGTTCTTGAATGTGGGTAGGTGAGATTATTTTTGCATTGAATAGATCACCCTTCAAAACCTACCCCTAGTGCTTCACTTTTGTGATTTCTACCTTGTGGGCCCCATTCCTCATTTTGAGGGTTGTGCCCCATTTGGGTCACTTAGTGATGCATTAGATCTAGTGAGATCTAGCCATGGCATGCTCTTGATCTTGAAAACCCACCTTGCTTTGCACCTTGACTATCCCGATCTACAATTTGGTGGACATCCGACTCCATTTGCCCCTTCATCCAAGGCACTAGTCCTCCTTGAGGCAATTCGCATTCCTTGGGTAGGTGGGCTTTTGCTAGATCCCACACGTGGGTATTGCTAATTCTTGGCCCATCCATAGATCCATGCCATAGCATACCCCTAGTACCATCTTTTTCCAATTTTGACCTTGTGGACCCAACTTGGATCATTTTTCCACTTTTTAAGGAGTGGGTCCCACTTGGCTAATTTTATGGTAGTAATTCATCTCTTAGATCTATTGATTAAACCTCGTAGGTGGCCCTTGTCTTTCATTGGTTGAACCATTTGTCACTTCATAAGCCTCTTCAACCATATCTTAACCCTTGGGTCCACTTAACTTTATCTAGATCTAACTCACCATTGACTTCCTCCTTTCATTTTACACATTTCCCTAGGAGTCTTTGGGTTAGCTAGTCTTCATTGATTGGCTAGGGTCTCCCCCCTGATCTTGATTTGTCTTGATCTAAAGTGAAGAGTGCCTCGGTTATCGTGACACCTAGCTTGCATTGGGAACCGTGGCATCTCTTGGGTCACCTCTTTAGTTGTCCAACACCTCTGCCATCCCGGTTGGATACCTTTAGGGACAACTACAAGTTGTGTGATAACAAGTATAGGTCAGCAGATATTTAGATATAGCATATATTTAATGACTGCTTTTTGGGCCTTTCATTTGTTTCCATAGCCTTGATCCGTGTGTGTTAAAAAACACATTCTTGGATTTACATTTATTAGGCTTTTTGATCCGTGTGTGTTGAGAAACACATTCTTGGATTTTTCATTTATTTCACATGGCCTTTCATTCACGTGTGTTAAGAAACACATTCTAGAATGGGCATTTCATTTAAGATATACAATAAGTTTCCAGATACATGTAATGATGGTAGTCTATCTGTTCCAGGCTTAGCCAACACAGCCTAGGCAACTCAGAGCCGCGACATAAAACAACAGGGAAGCTCATCCAACAAAGAGGCTAGAGTGGGGGAAGGTTCTCCATGTCACTAGTCAAGTAGTAAGTCAGGGTAATCAACAACAACTAGAAGGCAACATAAGGGTGGAGATAGTGAAAATGATGCCAACACTAGCAAGCCAAACAATGGTGGGAATGATCACCTCCATTATCCTAGGAGGGTGTAACCAATGAGTATAGACGAGAACCTCTATGATCTAAGTAGGACACTGGATAGATACATAAATAAGGACCAAGTCCAATATATATATGATCGCCAGATCATGACACTAAATGCTACAACATGCTACTAGAATGACCGGGAAAGCAATATAAACCAATACAAAAGATAATACTTGCTGGATCATATACCTGTATAAACCATCTGAACCATCATTTGTCTACGGAGAACCTGCTGCTGCAACTCTAGGCAAGGCATGCTGCTCTGTATGGCAAAATGGCTACATCGGTCATCAAATCTAAGTTTCCTGAGACTCAGTCATGGTAAAGGAATGTATTGCTGCTCATCATCATAAGATTGATAAAAAATAGATGCTCATCTGAAGCATCTCAGTGTAAAGGACTGGCTGAAAAATATACTGGAATTTGGAAAAAATATATGGTAGCCCCAGCTACTAAACAGTGTCAAAAGGCTCAAGCCAAGTGTCAAAAGTCTCAAGCCAAGTGTTAAGTTTTAACTTTATGACCTAGTGTCATTAGCACATGCCAAGTGTCAAAAGGTTCATACCAAGTGTCAAAAGGCTAATGCCAAGTGTCAAGGGCTGCTTAGAGGCCAACTTAGGGCAGTCCCTAGGGGGGTTGCTTAGGGCCTTCCTAGGGGGCTGCTTAGGGCAGTCAAGCCCAAGTATAAAAAGAGGTTAACCCCCATCACTTGGACACACACTTTTTGGAGAAGAACTCTGCTGTTATAAGGTTGCCAATTATCAAGAGTGTTACTGCTGTTACAGTCTGCTACACGGAGGGAAATCAAGTGCTGCTATAGTGTCTTCTGCTACAAGGAGGGAGATCTAGTGCTGCTATTGGGTCTACCATAAGTCTGCTATAGTGTTTGTAATTGTGTTATCAATTCTGTTAGTAAAATTGCTGAAATAAAGGTATTGTTTCAGCACTCCAAGTTAAAGTTGTTAGTCCAAAGTCTTGTATTGCTATTGTGCTTTGTTGAGGAATCTAAAGAGAAGTTTTGGCTGGGTTTTCTACTCCAAGAGGGTTTCCCAGGGTAATCTTGTGTTCTCTCTGTGATTGTCTTACTTCCAGTGATCCTTACTTATGTAGGTGTATGCTTATGAATGATCTATGCTATAAATTTTTAAAAAATTCATATATACACCTAGTTTTTCAACATGGTATCAGAGCTTCCCTAAAGGAAGCCATTTCTGTAGAGAGTTATTAGATTTGTGAAGGAGGAAGTCAGAATCAAAGACAAGATGTTGTCAAGCACTAACCTTGATGAGAAACTCGAGGGACCTAGTAACTACAGAGCATGGAAGTACATAATATCCTTTGTGCTGGAAGAAAATGACTTATCAGATTTTGTTAAAGAAGAGGTTGCAAAACCTGAGGATGAAGAAGCTAAAGTCATGTACAAGAAGAATCTAGTAAGGGAAAAAAGAATATTGCAGATTCTATAAAAGATCATCTTATTCCTCATATATCATCCTTGAAGGCTCCCAAGGAGATGTTTGATGCTTTATCTTGCTTATATGAAGGAAGGAACATAAAAAGGAAGATGACTTTGAGGACTCAACTAAAAAATGCAAAGATGCAAAAGTCTGAATCTATTCATGCATTCTTTACAATAATTTCTCAGATTAATGAACAAATTGTGGCTATTGGTGACTTAGTTGAACAAGCTGAGATAGTAATGACTACTCTCAATGGACTTTCGAAGTCATGGGACCCTTTCATAAGAGGTATCTGTTCAAGAAGAAAGTTAATAAAGTTCAGTAGGCTGTGGGAAGAGTGTGCTCAAGAAGAAGCAAGATTGGGAGCAAGAGAAGAAAAACTAAGTGACGATGAGGACCAAGCTCTAGCAGCCCAGTTCAGAAAAGGAAAGAAGAAGGAAAATCATTCTCCAAGAAGAAGTTTCAAAAATTGGATGAAGGTAAGAGAGACTATTCTAAACTCAAATGTTACTGTTGTGAAAAGCCGAGACATCTTGCTAGAGATTGTCCTCTCATAAAAGAAGTCAAAGAAAGGAAGAAAAACAAGAGACTTCATGCTCATATTGCTGAAGATGATGAACCTGCCTTCAAGAGGGAAAAAGAAGAAGATTCAGATGAAGAGTATGTGTTGGTAGCAGCTCTTACAAATTCAGTAAATTATGGTGATGAAACCTGGTTGGTAGATAGTGGTGCCTCCAGGCACATGATTGGTTTTAAAGACTCTTTCAAGTCTAACCACGAAAGATTCTCCTCATCAGGTAAGATTGGGTGATAACTCTTCCTATCCTATTAAGGGCATTGGGAATGCTTTTTATAGCTTAGATTCGGGAGAACAATTGAAAATGGAAAATGTCTTATATGTACCTGGTTTGCAAAAAACCTCCTATCTATTTCAGGATTGGAAGAGAAAGGATTCATAGTAGCTTTTGTCGATGGCCAAGTTCTTATGTGGCCGAGAGGTAAGAATATTGATGATGATGTTATGATTAGTATTCATGAAGATGGATTGTACAAGTTAAAAGGAAAGGCAGATCAAACCTTAGTCCATAGTACTACTATAAATCCATGTGAACTTTGGCATAGAAGGTTTGCTCATATTCACTATAAAGCCTTACCAATTGTTAAAAAGACGGTGAAAGGCCTTCCAGAGATTCAAGTGTTCCATGATGGAGTGTGCAAAGGTTGTGTGCAAGGAAAGAACGTGAAAAATCCTTTTCCAAGCAATAACAATAAAGCAAAAGGAGTTCTGGATCTAATTCATTCAGATGTATGTTGATCTATGTCAGCTACTTTACTCAGCGGGTATGTTTACTATGTTTCGTTCATTGATGACTTTTCTCGCAAAACTTGGATTTATTTCTTAAAGAATAAAGATGAAGTGTTTAGTAAGTTTAAAGAATTTAAAGCTCTTGTTGAAAATATTTATGAGAAAAATATAAAGATTTTAAGATCCGATAATGGAGGAGAATTCACATCGGGTGAATTCAAGGCATTTTGTAAAGAAGCTGGGATTAAGATGGAGCTTTATACTCCTTACAGTCCTCAACAAAATGGTGTTGCGGAAAGAAAGAACCGATCAATTATGGAAGCAATTAAAGCCATGATTCATGATTAGGAGTTATCAATGTACCTCTGGGCAGAAGCAGCAAGGACTGCTGTATATGTACAAAATAGAAGTCCTCATAAAGTACTTCAAAATAAAACTCCAGAAGAAGTGTTTTCAGGTGAAAGTTCCAAATGTCAGTCATCTAAGGATATTTAGTTGTCCTGTGTATAAACATATTCCCAAGGACAAAAGGAAAAGTTGGATCCTTCAGGTAAGAAGGGTATTTTTGTTGGGCACAGTGAGATATCAAAGGCATATAGAGTATACGTCCCTGGATACAAAAAGATTGAGATCAACCGAGATGTTATTTTTGATGAAGATGCAGCTTTCTACAAATAAAAAAGAAATCATTTCAATGAGATACATGATGAGGAAGCAGCAGCTCCAAGAGTATCAGAAAAAAGAAGAGCATGTACTTGAGAATCATGATATGATGGAGCCTCAGAAACCTGTTGGTTCACCCTCAGAAGTAATTACATATCAGAGAAACCCTGGTTGGGCGCGTGAACCCATTCAAGATGCAGAAAAGTATGGTGCCCCAAATAAGACTTTCAGAGAAAGCAAAAGACCTCGATTTTATCCCAACTATGTTGCACTTGTGTCTAACATCATTGATTCAGAACCTTCCAACTATGAAGAAGCTGCCGAGAAGAAGGTGTGACAGGATGCCATGATTGAAGAATATCAATCAATCATGAAAAATGATGTTTGGGACGTAGTTCCGAGACTGAAAGAAAAATCTGTAGTAACATCTAAATGGTTATACAAAATCAAGCATGCTGCAGATCGCAGTATTGAGAAATACAAAGCAAGGTTTGTGGCTCGTGGGCTCTCCCAGAAAAAGGGAGTAGATTACGAAGAAACCTTTGCTCCCGTAGCAAGATACACTTCCATTAGAGCTACTTTGGCTATAGTTGCAAAGATGGGATGGAAACTACATCAGATGGATGTAAAAACTGCTTTTCTAAATGGTGTGATAGAAGAGGAAGTGTACGTGGAACAACCACAAGGATTTGAGACACATGACAGATAGACACGTGTGCAAATTAAAGAAATCCTTGTATGGCTTGAAGCGAGCACCTAGGACATGGTATGGAAGAATTGATTGTTTTCTGATGAGCTTGGGATTTATTAAAAGTAAAGCAGACTCTAATATTTACTATAAGATTGAGGATGATGACCAAGTAATTTTACTATTATATGTGGTCCGTGGATGACCTGTTTCTAATAGGAAATGAAAATCTCATCACTGATTGCAAGAATAAGCTTGCTTCAGAATTCGAAATGAAAGATTTGGGTCAGATGCACTATTTTCTAGGTCTGGAAGTGTGGCAAAGTCCAGGTGCGATTTGTCTCTATCAAGGAAAATATGCTATGGAAATTCTAAAAAGATTTGGAATGATGGATTGTAAATCCATGACAACACCTATGACGACAAATCCGAAGTTATGATGTGATACTTCATCAGTGATAGTGGATGCCACCTTGTATAGACAAATAATTGGATCGTTGATGCATTTGACAAATACAAGGCTAGACATATGTTTTGTTGTGAATTCTTTAAATCAATATATGGTTGAACCCAGACATGTTCATTTCATCGCAGCGAAACATGTGATGAGATACTTGAAAGGTACCATTAAATATGGTATCAAGTATGATGCAGATTGTGAGTTTAAACTACAAGGATACTCTGATTCAGATTGGGATGGTAGTGTCACAGATCGTAAAGGTACATCAGGCTGCTGTTTTAGTCTAGGATTAGGAATGGTTTCATGGTTTGGCAGGAAGCAAACTAGTGTTGCACTCAGTACGGCTGAGGTAGAATATATGGTAGCAATTTAGCATGTACTGAAGCTATATGGGTACAAAAATTGCTTTCAGGATTATTTGATCTCTAGTTAGATACTACTAGCATCTACTTTGACAATCATAGTTGCATAAAGTTGTCAGTGAACCCGATATTTCATGACAAATCAAAGCATATTGGAACAAGTATCATTTTATCCGCGATATGGTAGAAAAAGGAGCAGTGAAGCTTCTTTATGTGGCTACAATTGAACAAGTCGCAAATGTGTTAACCAAACCTCTATCAAAGGTGAAGTTTGAGTACTTTAGAGACAAGCTTGGACTGGTCCCTCGTAAGAGGGAGTAAGGAACTGCATATAGGAATCTGGTGACAGTAGGAGGGCAAATCATTTATAGGTAGGATGTGGGCTATTTTATTATTATCCAGTATGAAAAAGGATTGGCTCTAAGACTACTCATCGAGTATGAAAAAGGACTGGAAATGAGTAAGATAGTTCTTGGTGGACTGACAGTTCTTGGTGGACTGACAGTTCTTGGTGAACTGTATAGCTTCCTCTAGCTTATGACTAGTAGGACAGTTCTTGGTGAACTGCATGTTGGTGCCTAATACACACCTGGTAGGAAAGTGAAAGGAAATCTTCAAGGTGCTCGATGTGTCCTTGGGGGCAAGTGAGAGTCAAGTGCTGTCACCTGATTACTCGACTCCTCCGTCTAGGCTACTCCTAGTGAAGCCAAGGGGGGTGGTCCCTATAAAAATGAATCTATGGATTTTAAGCTATGAATGATAAAAGCACATCTAGGAGTTAATGATGAAAGTGGAAAATACTGAAACAAAGACACAATTGCAAATAAGTTTAAATACCACAACACATGAGATTAAAATCATTCACGACATTTTGTAAAATTAACTTAACCATGATAACACATAATGACCAGTGTTGAGATTGTAAGTGTGATGCAGTTGTGTTGTGTCGTGAAAGTATTGCAAAGTCTCGTTGTTCATTTTAGATTTATTAATGAGTATTAAGGAGTGGGTGAATTATTGATTTGGCTCAACTCTGGATCGTTCCTTTGAATTGGGCGTTGTGACAGATGTGGCAAGTGTCCAACCAGGCGAAAATGAGCCTTCTTACGATAGCGTGCCGACTCTGTAGTTAGCCTCACTCGACCTCCCGAGTTCTTGGGATTGAAACTTTGTAGGATTTCCCTATTAATATTAGTCACTCTATGTCCTTTTCTGATTGACCCAACTGTTCAGACTAAGTTGCAGCGGTAAAAAGCATACTTCGGATTTCGAGTCTTGATTGATTTTATTTAATGTTACAAGGTGAGTTATTAAACTAATCTAAAGCCCAAGAGTCTCTTTTCCACACACCAAAAAATGCTGCAGTACTTTGGGAAAGCAAGGGCACAAATTTTAAGGTTTATTAGAACAATTGTGAAAATGACAAAGCATGAAATAAGTAAATCAGATCTAATAAGTCCTTTAGGGACGTTTGTGTGCTTTGTGATGTGGTTTAATTACTATTAACATAAAGGAACTAATCTAAAATAAAAAATAAAAAAAATAAAAAAAGTGTGAATCTTCCCTAGGGGGATAGGGGCAGGTACTGGAATAGCCTGCTCTACTCTTTTTATTTTATTTGTTTTGCCTCAAATGAAATAAAGAAGTACTGCTGGTCCTTTATCAATAGGCAGCAATACAGTTTACAAAATATTAGAGAAAGTAAAGGACAGTAGATCCAACTCCTCGGATGGCCACGAAAGCCTCCAAATCTCAGATTTTGGTCACTTTAATGTTCAAACCTGCTAAAATATAAAAAAAACCAGCAAACGAAATTAGTTTTAAAAGAGCCAAAAAAAACTTTAAAAGTGTCTTTGGCCTTACTACAAAGTTTGCAAAAATTTTCTAGCTTAAAAAGTGCAAAAAAGAGAGTAAAATGACTAAGGAAAGTGAGCTAAAAAGCTACTTTCCTTAGGACCTTTGCTTGTTATTGGAAAAGTCAAGCCAACAAGTCGCTAAGTTGGCAAATATTAAACAAGCTTTGAAGAGTAAGACTAAACAACACAAATCTTTCAATATGCAAAATTTATAACTTGTATTGAAAAGCGTAAACTACTTAGATGTGGAACTTCAAAAATGAACTTGAAAGCTTGATCTAGATTCTTAATATGATTTAAAGCAAACAAACTATTTATGATAAATACTTTTAAAAAATGTAGATCTATGAATGCTTCAAATTAGAAAAGTAACTGGAGCCGAAATAGCTTTAAAAATGAGGAGAAGGGGAAAAGGAAGCTCTTTCAAGCGAGACCATAAGACTTAGAAATGAATTCCTGGATTGCCGTGGGACTAGATCTGAAAAGAAAGAAGTTAGATAAAGAAAATAGAGACAAACAAGTTCTTTTCTCCTTCAACCAAAAGGGTACCTGCAACTTACATCAACTCATACACAAAGCATTAGATCTGGAAGCCAAATATGTAAGACATCAATGCTAAAATACTCATAAACAAATGGAATATTTTAAAACTAGATCTCTTAGCATATGAAACAACAAGATTAGAAAAGTAAACAAACTTGACTAATCTAGCTTACCAAACAAGTAATTGTCCTTACATAAACCAAGATCGAAGCAGGAAGTAGATGAGCAACTCACTACAAGTCACCTTCGTTCAACACAATGATCATGCACCCACACATCAAAGCAACAGAAGGATTCGACCTCCAAAGTCTCTTTATTCTCAAATAATCTCAATGAAGTACAACAATGGCAGAGCTTTGCCTCTCAACACCAACTAGTGAAAGAGAAGGCAAACGCTTGCTTAAATAGTGAATTACATGCATGAGGGGCATATTCTCCAAGAGAGGCGCGAATGGTGAAGAGGGAGTGAGTTGTGAGTTGAACGATTTGATATGGAGTTGATTGGGGCTCCATCCCATAGGGATTGTGCCAACTCAAGAGAGGTAGGCACATCCCTTTCTTGTTTGTATCAATCCAAGAGATGGCTGCCGTGTGGAGCAAGATGCCCACGTGAAGAGGGCCCTCCACAAACCTTAGAACTTTAGATATATTCGCTCACCCTTATGTTTTGACTTCTAATCCATATGGTTTATGATTTTAATTAAGTCTCCCACCACTAAAAGACAAAATACCAACTTATTTGGAACATGTTAATTGCCTTTTTTTAATATCTATATATATTTTCTATGGTGTCATTTTGTTGCACCATTAGCATTTATTTTCCATTCTGTTGGCCTGATAAGGAAAAATGCTCCAAGTGATAATTTAATCACTTGAAACATAGGAAGACTGGGTCCCACGATAAAGAGGACGCTCTGAGCGTGAAATGAGCTTCTAAGCTCCAAATTCCGCTTTCTGATCACACCTTTATCACAATTTGAAATTTTAGAATTAAACCATTAAAAAATGGCCTAATTTTGTAGAAAAAAATATTTTTCTTGGAATTGACTCAAACTCCTTGGGGACCTCGTACGTGTCCATACGACTCATTATTGATGGCTAGCATGAACAAATACATAGACACCTAGGCTGTAATAACCTCCCAAGGTTTGACACCAAGGTGAATACTCCAGTTTTGGAGGTGTGAGTGAAAAACTCAGGAATTATACGTCGCTGAAGCGCAACGTATAATTCCTAAGGAAAAAACACTCTAGAGTATCCCCCCTAACAGATAAACCTAAGGCAAGTCAATCCTGTTACAAAAAGACCATAGACCAACTTATTAGAAACCCCGTGGGGTATGGACATGCTTTAAAAATTAAAAAATGGGGCCCTGAAAAGACCTGATTAGAACTTCTGAACACTGAAATGCACAAGTATTTGTGCACACATTGACGGCTCTCTGGAAGTCTAGGATGGTAGAGGCGTTGGACAAATAAAGAGGTGGCCCAAGAGATGCCATGGTTCCCAATGTAATTGGTTGTCACGTTAATCGAGGCACTCTTCACTTTAGATCTAGCCTTAGCAAGACGAAGGGGGAGACACTAGCTAACCAATGAAGGCTAGCGAACCTACTCAAGACCTCCTAAGGAAATGTGAAAGATGAAAATAGGAAGAGATCAAGAGTGAATAGATCTAGATCTAGGATTGATAAGTGGAGCCAAGGATTTAGGGCTTGGTTGAAGAGGCTTATAGAATGGACAAATGTTCAACCAAGGAAAGATTAGGCCACTTAGGGGTTTAGATTAGTAGATCTAGATAGATCTAATGCCAAGTAGAAGGACCCAAGTGGGGCCCACCCTTAAAATATGGAAAATGGTCAAAATGGGGCCCACAAGGTGAAGATGAAGGTGAAATGGAACTAGAGGGATTGCTAGTCAATGGATCTATGGCTTTGATGAGGAACAAGCAATCCCCACGTGATGGATCTAGCAAAAGCCCACCTACCCAACAAGTGCGACCTCCCTTTGAGAGGCCCAGTGCCTTAGATTAGGGGGTAAATGGAGTCTCGGATGCCCACCAAACTTTAGATCCAAGGTTGATTAATTATTATTGAGGTGGGTTTTAATTATTAAGCCCAAGCAATCGCTAGATCTCACCGGATCTAAAAAATAAAAAAAATGAGGGTTTTGAGATATGAGGCTTTGAAGTGACCAATGGGTGAAACACATGAAAATGGATACGTACCTTGTAGATCTTACCTCAAATGCTTGTGGCTACCTTATACATCGATGATCCTTGCATTTAGTTACAATTCCAAGCTAGATCCAAGTGATTCCAAGCAAATCGTCCAAGTCCAAGGAGGAAAAATGTCATACTTCACCTATAAAACAAACTACAAAATGTGAGATTTGATTCACAAATAAGCAAGCTCTAAGCATGGCATATCAAAAGAAGTAAATCAATGGACAAAGCACAATTGAAAAACTCCCTTCAAGATGAAAACGTCTTGCATGAGGGGGATGTGAGAAACCCCAACAATCTTCCCTCCAAGCAATTCGCACCCCTGCAACAGTTCAATTCGGCCTCCCTCTATAGCTTTTGAAATCACCTATGAACAACCTAGATGTCTAAAGCAAAAGATGTATAATCATTTTTAAGAGCATCCGTCAAAGCATGAGAAGCAGAGCCACAAAGATAGTATTCTATTCTAGTATTTCCATAGCCCAAAAGGTGCCTTTACAATAGGGGGCCTCTTCCTTAAATAGGAGGAGAGACCAAAACCCTAACCACTTTATGAATGAGTGGTTGAGATCAAAAGATAAATACAATACAATCAACGGCTAAGATGAGCTGGTACAATATAACATGGATCCACTCACATGAGGGGGTGCACACTCAGTAAAAGAAGCCCTAGGGGTGTGTGCACCACATAAAGATGACTAAAACAAGTGTATGCCACATAAGATGACTAGGACAAGTGACTAGGAGGACATGGTGGGGCTAGGAGGTCTTATTATTCTTCACTAGCATCACCTCATGGCACAATGATATAAACTATGGCTCAATGACATGTCCAAGTGACCAAATGATCAAATCGTGGCCCCCTCAATTGAGAGAAGAATGCATCAAATGACAACCCGAAGAGTGTGTGGACCCCACTGAATGCTGCAAGTTGATTTGGAAGGAGTGGGATACATCAAAGATGACCTTGGAACATACCTCATGCCAAAACCTTTCCTCAATAGCCCAAATCGATTTCCTCAATGACATTTTTATTCCATTTTTATTCCACCTGAAAAACCATCAAAATGCCTATAACCCACTTCCGGATGCTTGGGCACAAAATTTGACTGTACCATCATGTATGGAGAGGGGGTAATATGGTAATAACAAGTGGCTGGACCACCCCTCTCCTCTATAGCGCCATAGGCAAACATGCAAGCTCAAAGCAACTGCTGGACATGCCATTTCTGCATTGCAAAACTGGCCAAAAGTGGAAATCTGCCTCTAACATCACTGGGAGTGCCTGAAACTGATAATTGAGTCTCTCAATGGACTCAGAAGGCCCAAATCTACTAGAGATGAGTACCCATACACCCTGTGGCAACCTATAAGATCATCTGTAGCCTCAACCATACCTGGACAATAATAAAATAAATGATCTGAAAATAACAATAACCATAAAAAGGTGCATCAATCATCATCTGAAACCTGTGTCCACTGTATGGGGTCATCAAAGGTGTATCAAAAGACCATATATCATCATCATACATCATCACTGGTCCAACTCATCACAGATCCCTAGGTTGATCTGGTCAACTGGGTTTGACCAAGTCAAGACTGATCAAAATATGACCTAGGCTAGAAAAGCCTGCTGCTGCAAGTGCAAATGGTTAAGATATGCTCTTTTAATCATTCTCATAGCAAGACTTAAAGTATTAAGCATCATTTCACTGACAGTTAATAGATAATAGCATAAAGTATATGTTCAAATAATCATGTACTTACAATAGAACCTCGAGGATATACTCATTTTGCAGACATGATCAATTTGCTAGCAAAGGGTGAAGGTGAAGACTGCAAGGCTAGGACAAGGGGATGACTTAACGGACTCAACACTGTGATACTTTGGATAAGGGAAAGGGAATACACTCTTAAGCATATGTCGGATAATAAACACACAGGGAATGGCAGTGTCTCACAAATGGAATAAGTAGTTTAGAGGAGTGCTTATTCAACCTTGGCAAATGTCTACAAATCACATCATTACATTTTATTTCCTTGGCCAACAGTCTTTGGATTTAGCATATATTTAACCACTGCTTTCTTTAGGCCTATATGACCCTTTTGGGGATTTTGTTGGTGCTTAGAAGCACAACTACTAAAGCTGTCATCCATGGTGCTTTTAGTTTCCAATTCATTTCATTTCATAACCCTTTTGGGGATTTTGCATGTGCTTTAGAAGCACAACTACTAAAGCTTTCATCGAGGGTGCTTTTATTTTCCAATTCATTTCATTTCATAACCCTTTTGGGGATTGTGCATGTGCTTAGAAGCACAACTACTAAAGCTTTCATCCAGGGTGCTTTTAGTTTCCAATTCATTTCATTTCATAACCCTTTTGGGGATTTTGCATGTGTTTAGAAACACAACTACTCAAGCTTTCATCCAGGGTGTTTATTCATTTAAGTTTCCATAAATGATGGTAGTATAATTTGCTTTAGGTTTTAGCCAACACAACTCAGGAAACTAGGGGGACTCTCTACAATCAAGACCAAACATCGGGGCAACCGACTAGAGTGATCAAGGTATCAAATCCAACTCACCAAAGGGTAAGTTCAGCTGCCAACTTGGAGCTGAGACACAAACTAACAGGGATGCTATCCAACACAGAGACAAAAGTGGGGAAGTCCTCCATATCACAGGCTGAGGTGTAAGTCAGGGTAAAAACCAAAAGTGGGAAAGATAACGGATGGATGGGGAAAGTGAAAGTGATGCCTAAGCTAGCAAGCCATAAAAGGTGAGAATGATCATGTCCACACTCCTAAGAGGGTAACACCAACGACTATAAAACCAGAGCTTCTAAGTGTAAGTAATACAACCATTTAGCTAATCAATAACAACCATATTCATTTTATATAAATATATACTGCCACATCATAGCTGATCTCATTAAAACCGTGTAAAGGAAAAGCTGAAAAATATATACTGAACTGCTCTGCAATCATGTTAGCCCGACTACTATGGATGTGATAACATCTGGCTCCAGCTGGGATAAGTGCTCTAAGGGAGAGAGTGCTTCAGAACCTCAGAATCTCTGGTCCCCAACACTAACTGCATGAATCTTCGATCCAACACCTAACTGTTTTGCTTCATTTTTAATTGCACCTATTCCTACACACATGGAAGCAAACTACCACGAGCAACATGTATGGAATAAAATAAAATAGAATACTAAATGAAATTCTAATATAAAAGAAAAAATAAATGCGAAACAAAAAGAGATACTAATCAAATGAGCTAAGATGCTTCATTGTTTTATTTTTATTCAAATGCAGGGAAAAGCTTGGGAAAAAGCAAGATAACTAGACTCAAATAACTCAGAGAAACTCAGGAAAAACTCATCACCCGGAAGAAACTCAACAGACACTCATCACTCAACACTCAAAACCTACTGCTCAAGTGAGCTTATTCGGTCCTACCTACGCCACTTTAACCAATTAGCACAAATGGTAGGTAAAATCATAAATCCAGTGCAACCACTCATCAAACAGATCAATAATTTTTCTTTGATGTTCTTTAATATAACAGGTCAAGATTGAATTAAAGGTTAATGGATTTGACAGCACAATCTTCCTGACTTGTTCAAAAACTAAAAAAGGGGTTGAATGGTGCAAAATTAAATCCTGTCGAGGAACAAATTGACTGATGCAAACATCCTCCATCAAAATACCAATAGGATCGTAGAAGTTATGCAAATGATTATTTTAAATGGATGGAGGGAAAATATAAGGCACATGACTCAATTCCTTTTCACACAAACTACCCTCATTCACTTCTCTCACATATTCAATTGGGTTCTCCCTGGGATTGATGATGGAACAAAAACCAAGTGGAGACAAATTAAAGCTTAGAAGATGAAAAATCAAAATCAAACCCACTTGTTGCTAAAAAATAGAGAAAAGATGAAACTGATCTTTAAACACCTTCTCTAGCCACCAAGAATGATTGATAAATTGACAACAAGTATTATTGTTCCAAAGTGACTGAAAAGGGAAATGAAGTGTTTTTTCTCCAATTATGGGACAATGCTCATACTCCCTATTGAAAATTTCAAAAGATTGACCAGACCACAAACCCAATGAAGATTGAAAAAGCTGGGACGGGAGGGTGGATTGAAAATATGTGCTTTCTCCCAGATTGATAAAAATATTTGACCTTGGAATTTGACAAAAGGAAAAGCCTTTGAAAGTAACACTCTTTGTTCTAGGAATGATTTCAAGTTTTTGATCAAGTTCAATACTTACTATCTGAGGACAAGACTCACCATATCTATCTAATTCCAAGAATTGGATTAAGTTATCTTGATTAAAGACGGAAACAAATGAGCATGGAAAAGGAATGCTTAAGGATTCACCATAAGAAGTTGAACAATGATTAGAGTATCTAGTGTGATTTACTAACTCATCCTCATCTTGAGATTGTTCTTCCATTGATTTATCACTAAATTCATATGAGGATAAATGATCATTTTCATGGAATTGATCAGGGAGAAAATTAACAAGTTTATTTAGACCTTCCTGATTATTTGCACAATGTTCAAGTGAAATTACTTCAAAAGGGCCTTGATTCATACCCCCACTTTCGTCTTCTTCAGTAGGATGATATGAAATTGAACGATCGCTAATGATAGAATGATCAAGGAGTTTTTCTTCAAGAGGATCCTCAACAGACTCACTAATGAAACGCTCAACCTCAGAAATTTCCTTAGGATCAAGACTAGGGCTTCTTAAGAATTGACTTGAAGTTTCATCATTCATGCAATGATTAGGGATTTGCTCTTTAAAAAGAATTTCGATAGACTTACAAGTAGACGAATTATCCTCAAAAGAAATTGGGCAGGAGGGGTCATCTCCGGATGTTGACAATCCAATCGATATTTGATTATTAATTGTTTCAACAATAGGATCAGAAAGGGGAAGGCTTGGATCTTGGATTTGATCTTCGTATTCGTTTCCCCATTCTTCTAAGAATTTATTTTCAAACATGTCATATCCGGAAATGCTATTGGTCATCAAATTCAAGAACCAGAGCTCAACTCTTCCTTGTGTTAGTTTTTCTACTTTTAATCAATATTATCTAGGATTTTAACTGAAAGAATAACATGCACAACATAACACAATAGACAAAAAGATTTTCCTCGGGGAAACCATAAAGGAGAAAACCCTGCAACTTCCTCAGAGATAGAATCGTCGCCAATACAATATCATAAAAGTAAAACCCCCCCAAAAAGATGGTCTTCTGCAGCTCCTCTCTCTTTCTCCTATGCGAACTTGACTTCTATCTCTCATTTATGTGAACTTGTGTGTCTAAATGAGAGAGCCTTGATCTCTATTTATACTTTACTTTCACTTGACCTTTTTCACTTGCTAGGTCGGCCCCGACTAAACCAGACTGGGCCAACTTCTCTAGGGGACTCAATAACCCTAATACAACTAACTCTAGGGGGATCTATTGCCCCAACTTATAAAGGAGGATTTACATCAATGACTTTACATGACCAAATGTAATAATGACATCCCCGACCAGAGGAATAAACATGTCCGTCGGAGGTACAAATAAAATACAATAATAATAACAATATAAAATACAAGTGAATATCTTCCGAAGCTACAATTACGTTAACACTCCCTCTTAACTAGGAAGGTATTCTCTTACCACAGTCATCAACACATCAAGACACAAGTCTTCATCGCTGGATCATCTTCAATGCTGGAACATCATCATCAACACTGGATCATCATCATTGTTGCTACTGCAATCCTCATCATGTCGATCATTGATTGGTGACATCTCTCGAATCTACTCGTCATAGGAAGTTCTACAGAGCTAGCCCTTTTTCTTGCTGGATGTAGGCCTAGCCCTCATGTAGTTCTTCATCAACATTGCGAGCAAGCCATTTAAGTACATACAGCCCAGGACCAGTCATTACATTGCCACTGCAAACACCTGCGTCTCCTACTATCGCCTCATTGTCTTCAGATCATCTCATCATCACACGGAGCACAACCTAGATGCACATCACATGTCCCACAACGGTCAGCCCATGTCTACCAGTATGGGAGGCACAAACCTACCACCATACGAGATCCTGCCTAGGCGCACACACATTGTCTTATGACTGGTGGACGTCTCCAGTATGGGAGGTACAAACCTACCACCATACGAGACCTCGTCTACCACCATGGGAGGCACAAACCTATCGACATGCAAGACCCAGCCCTTACATCTACCAACATGAGAGGCACAAACCTACCACCATGCGAGAATGGCTCAGCGCTTACATCTACCAACATGGGAGGCACAAACCTACCACCATGCGAGAATGGCTCGACCCTTGCGTCTACCAAGATAGGAGGCACAAACCTTACCACTATACGAGAATGGCCCATGTGCATCTGCGTCTTCCGGACTCATCACTTCCTCTTGGAAGGAACCTCGATCTGGAGAACACCAAGCTTCTCTCTGAAGTACTTGAACTTCACTCTCGCTAACGTCTTGGTCAACACATCGGCTATCTGCTCGTCCGTTGCAATATACTGGAGCTTCATTGCTCCTCTCTGCACCATATCCCTGATATAGTGGTACTTGATCTCAATATGCTTCGACCTGTCATGGAACACCGGGTTCTCGGACAACTTCACACAACTCTGGTTGTCACAGAATATACAAGTCGCCTCTAACTGGAGATCAAACAAATCAGACAGTAGCTTCCTAAGCCATACTGCCTCACAACTAGCCGAACAAGCTGCAACATACTCTGTTTTGGCTGTACTCAGTGCCACGCACGACTGCTTCCTACTAAACCAAGAGATCATATCGGATCCCATACTGAAGCAACATCCCGAAGTGCTCTTCCTATCTGCGGAACTGCCTACCCAATCCGAATCAACATAACCCTACAGGTTAATCTTCTGATTCGCGTCATACTTGAGCCCATACTCAATTGTACCCTTTAGGTACCTCAATATATGCTTTGCAACAATCAGGTGAACATGTCTCGGATCCGTCAGGAACTGGCTCAATGTGTTCACAGCAAAGCATATGTCAGGTCTCGTATTCGTTAGGTACATCAATGAACCAATCATCTGACGATACATCGTGGCATCCACTGAATCTGATGAAGCATCACATAGTAGCTTCAAGTTCGATGCCATGGGTGTGGCCATAGCCTTGCAGTCCATCATTCCAAACCTCTTCAGAATCTCCACTGCATACTTCCCTTGTCCAAGGAAGATTCCATCTGCACTCTGCCACACCTTCATGCCTAAGAAATAGTGCATCATACCCAGGTCCTTCATCTCGAACTCTGCGACAAGTTTCCTCTTCGTATCTACAATGAGCCCATCCTCCCCTGTTACAAACAGGTCATCTACATAGAGTAGAAGTATCACTGGATTTCCCACTTCAACCTTATAACAAAGGTTGGAATCTGCTTTACTCTTTGTAAATCCCAAGCTCATAAGGAAACTATCCATCCTGCCATACCACGCCCTGGGTGCCTGTTTCAATCTGTACAAGGCCTTCTTCAATTTGCACACATGAGTATGCCTGTCATGTGTCTCAAATCCGAGTGGCTGCTCCACGTACACTTCGTCTTCTACTACACCATTCAAGAACACTGTCTTGACATCCATCTGGTGTACCTTCCATTTCATCATTGCAGCCAATGCAAGTATTGATCTGATGGAAGTGTATCTGGCTACAGGTGCAAATGTCTCCTCATAATCTATGCCTTCCTTCTGGGAGAAGCCACGTGCAACAAATGTCGCCTTGTGTTTATCTATGCTGCCATCTGCAGCATGCTTGATCTTGTAGATCCACTTAGAAGTCACAACAGACTTCCCTTCTGGTCTCGGAACTACCTCCCAGACATCATTCTTCATGATCGACTTTTACTCCTCGATCATGGCATCCTTCCATTCTTTCTTCTCTGCCGCTTCCTCATAGTTGGCAGGTTCTTTGTTAATGATGTCGCATAGCAGGGCTACATAGCTGGAGTATGGCCTAGGTCTCTTGCTTTCTCTGTGCATCCCCTCTAGAGCGCCATACTTCCTTTGCATCTTGTATTGCTTCTCCTACCAATGCTGGTTTCCTCTTGTGGGATTTCTTCTCACGAGGTGGATCTACAGGTTCTTGTGGTTCTTCCATCTAGTGGTCTTCGTGATCTTCTGGAATCGCTTCTTCCATTGCTGTATCTCTGATCCTGGGAACTTCAGGTTCTTTAGTGTCTTCAATAGGTAACTTTCTGATTTGTTGTAAGCTGAGTCTTTTCCCTTATCCAAAGAATCACAGCGTTGAGTCAGTATAGTCATCCCCTTAGCCTAGCCATGCATTTTTCACCCTCACCCAATCCTAGCAAAATGATCACGGCCATGAAGTGAGTATTTTCTTGAGTTCTATTTGTAGTAGTTGATTATTTTTATATATATTGGATGTTATCATTGCTTAAACTGTTAGTGATATGCTACTTTATACTTTGAGTTTTGCTATTAGAATGATTAAAAGGAGCATGCTTTAACTATTTGTACTTGCAGCAGTAGGCAGTTTAAGCCTGTGTCACATTTTGGTTTGTTTTGACCTGGTCAAACTGAGTTTGACCAAGTCAACTGGAGGACCTGAGTTGAGTTGGACCAATGATGTGTGAGATTGATGATTTATGGTCCTTATATACCCATTTGATGGTTCCATGCAGCATACACAGTTCTCAGATGATGGTTTGATGATTTTTATGGTTATTATTATTATTACAAACCATTTATTTTTATTTGTCCGAGCATGGTCATGGTTACAGATGATTATACAGATAGCCACAGTGTGTATGGGTACTCATATCTAATACATTTGGACCTTTTGAGTCCATTGGGATACTCAATTTTCAGTTTCAGGCACTTCCAGATGAGATTTGATTCAGATTATCATTTTATTGCAGATTTGCCATTTAAAATGGCCTGGCAGTGCATTTTGACTTTTTATTTGGTTCACCTAGGGCGCTGCAGAGGGAGCATGGGGTCCAACCACATGTTATTACCATGCTCCCAGACATGTTGGTGCAGTCAGTTTTGGTCTCGGGGTACCAAACAGTGAGCTAGAGGAATTTTATTCTCTCACACGTGATTTCTGTGAGGATAAAAAATGGTAAAAATGGTTACAGAGGAACTCGATTTGTGCTACTGAGGTAAGAAATAGCACGAGGTTGTTTTAGATGATTTGTGTGATGCTTCCCACACCTTCCAGAGCAGGTTCACACACTCTCCGGGTTTGATATTATGGTTTTATTATGTCATTGAGGGGGCACGATTTGGCCATGTGGTCACAATATTGTATCTTGATGATGTTATTATATGTTATTGTGCCATGGGGACATGCTAGAGAAGGATGAGTTCACCTCCTAGCCCCACCATGTGCTTATGTTATGACTTTAGTCACTTTTATGTGGTGCGTCCCCCCTAGGGCGACTTAGCTAGTCCGCCCCCTTCTATTTTTGAGTTGATCCATGTACTTTAATTTTAGGCTCTTCGTAGCCATTGATTATCACTTATGTATCTTTTGATCTCAACCACTCGTTAAAAAGGTGGTTAGGGTTTTCGTATCTCCCATTCCTATTTAAAGGAGAGACCCCCCTAATTGTAAAGGGACTTTTAGCTCTTGGCTACTGGAATAGAAATATATTTTGCAAAACTCTTGTGATCTGGTTCTGGGTGTTGGATATGTAAATCGAAACTGTTTTTTCATTGCATTGAAGATATTGGTGAATATTTTGAATATCTTTTGATCCACGTTTTTATCTGCAGGTGAAGAAGGCGACTTGGAGGAGGGACGCATTGGCTGAGGAGACTCACCTTGTTTCTCTCTCTTCATTTGGTTTGGTTTAGGGAGTGATATTGTCTTTGTGCTTCTCATTCGCTGTGATCATTTTCGTCATTTGCATTTACCTTCATTGTTGCTTGCTAATTGAGTTTATCTCCTTGATTTTGCCGAAAGAGAGGGGCGCATCAGTGGAGCTGGACAAATTCGTAGAGGCAAGATAAAGCACCAAATTTTCACTTGATCTTTGCGGGAGTAGTCCTTGACATACTATAATCAATTTCCATGATCCAGGTAGGCTTGCAAGGTACATAATCTATTCTTTTATCTTACCCATTTGTCATTGACATTCAAACCCTAACTCCAAATTATTCGGAAAATTCTCTGGGTTTTATTTCTTGGTTTATTGGCAAACCATTTCTGGGTTTTTATCTTACGACCAAACCCCAGGTGGGTTCTCAAGGGTGTCATGCTATGAGGACTCCATCTGTCCCTTTTCCCTAGGCACTGGTCTTTATCCCTTGTGCCCTCCTTGGTTAGCCTGTTTTCTGGGTTGTTTAACCCTTGCTTTTTGAGCTTGTGTACCTTGATACTGTCAAATCTGTCTTTCAAGCTGTGCTAGAAAGCCTAAACTATTCCGATATACTCCTTGGGATCATTTTCCCTGATTTAAGGATCACGTTTCCCAAGGCAGTCATATTTGATCATTTATCCTAACACTTGAATCCTGGAATCAACTAGCTCCAAGGTTTTATGGACCGTATCAGATCAATGGGAAGATTAATCATGTGGCATATGGATTGGAATTACCGAACACAAGTCGCATCCACAACGTTTTTCATGTATCATGTATGAAAAAGGTGCTAGGACAACACCAGAAAGCGCAAACAATGCTTCCCTTGTTGGATGAAGAAGGACGAATTATCTTGGAGCCAGAAGCTATTATTGCTACCAGAGAAAAAAGATTGTGATCTCGAGTGCTTAAAGAATATCTTATTAAATGGAAAAATCTTCTTGAAGAAGACGCATCTTGGGAATCATAACACTTTCGACAACTACATCCTTCGTTATCATTGCTTTGAGGACAAAGCAACTTTTAAGGGAAAGGCAATGTTACGAATATTAAATAAATCATTAAAAATATTAATTATAATTAATATAAAAATCTAAGAGGACATGACTCCTCAAAATCGATGCCCAAGCAATATAAAAGCAGGCCAACATTTGTAAATTTATCATCTTATCCATTATTCAATTTACCAATTCATATTTAATATTTACTTCTGGTTTCGTATCAAGTGTGCTACAGAAGGAAACTGTTGATGACAGTTAATGTTTTTATAACTCCAAACACTCCATAATGTTGACACAATCTAATTAATGAGCATATCTGTAAGTTTTTAAAGTTGAATATCTGCATATTTAGTATGTTTATATATATTGCCCAAGGATGTTGTATTTTGACTTTATTCTTTTAAGTGCATTTGATAATGATCTTAGAAGTTAGAAATGTTTCGAGGAAAAACAATGCACTTCTCACAGATTGACACTGAATTCTTTTTATTTGTAATGTTTTACATATGTTTTCGAACAATTAGTGAGTATATCTGTAAGTTTTATAGTTTAATATATGCATATTTATTATGTTTAAACTTTATATATATTGCCAAAGGATGTTGTATTTTAAAGTTATTCTTTTCTGCGCATTTCATAATGGTATAGATGTTAGAACATTTTTGAGGAAAAGCATTGCACTTCTCACAAATTGACGCTGATTTCTTTTTATTTGTTATGTTTTACATATGTTTTCAAACAATTTTTTGCAGTGCGCCTTTGGCTTCAACACCTGTTTGGGCTAGAGATTTCAGTTCTTCAGAAGAGCTTGTCACAGAATTTTGTAGAGAGTGCCGAATTGTTCGAAAAGGTAAGCAATGGTATTAAATTTGTTAGATTTTGATGACTTCATATAATTCTTAGTGCCAATAGTTTTTGCATCTTTAAGATCGTTGTCTTTAAGAAGTAGACTTTTTCAATGTGTTTGAAATCTTGTTCTTCTAATGCTTCTAATTGCTCGGCTTATTGACATAGCTTCACCTTTGATACTTTGATCTTGTTTATCAGGTTTGGCTGGTGATTTGAAAAAGGCAATGAAGGATGGAAAACCTATTATAATTGAGGTGAGAAAGGGTGACTTGTACAATGTTGTAGAAATTTTGAGAATTGGGTAGCTAATGCTTTTGAAATCTCATCTCATTTACTTGAGATTCATGGATCTATTCCTTGTGGATTTTCAGCCATAGGGCTGACCTGAAGACTGAAATATTCTATTACAACAGCTAATACTTCAATTCATTTCAATGGAAAGCACTCGGCAACTCAAGAGAATAAATACCATATTAGTGTACTTCAATTCCAACAAGGTACAGCCCTTAGGGCACACTTTTCAAGCTTATAACAGATCTGAAATAACTTATTACAACAAATTATAATAGCAGCAAATCTGCTCCTTTATCTTCTGGATATGTGTTAAATCACTTAACCAATTCATTATATGTTGTGTAAAATCAGCATGAATGACAAGGGCTGAAATCTTCTCAGTCATAAAGATAACATAAGCTGAAATTCAAATCTCCAAGTACACAATATTTGGATAGCTGGAAACTTCATATACTTTTAAAGATGAAGTACAAGTACATAGCACAACTTTATCATAAAGCAGTTACAAGTCAAGCTCTCCAAACCCTAGCTAGGGAAACCATAAGAAAATTCTAGCCACCAGCTCCTAGCTAGGAATCACTCCCAACCAAAGACAGTTACTCCATGAGAGATCCTCTACATGGTAGCATCAACATCAGCAAGACCTGCTTGCCACATACAACAAGCTTGTATCACACAAGCTCTCCACAATAGCATTGTTGTCTTTCTTAGGGTTTACAAACCCTAGCTATGTTGCATCACACAAGTACATGGCAAGACAACTCTAGCGGTAGCCTCCAAATCTACATGTCCATCCTATGGTTTTAGCTCTCAAACCCCGGGTCTTCAACTCTTGCATCGACACAAACATCAAGACCTCCATGGAACAATAACAGAGTATTCTTCCAAGCAAAGCATCACACGAAGCTCAAGACCATCAAGCTAGTCTCTTCATGCTCTTGCCCTAGCCTCACATCTCAAAAGAAGAAAGCTAGAAAATCATAGAAGGCATTAGCTCTACTCTTAATGTCTTCTACTAGGGTAGGAACCCTAGTGCTACAATTAAAGCTACAAGAGTCATCATCATCTCCAATGTCATGTTCTTCTCTACGGTATACATGCATCGATCAAATCCTAGCATCTCATAAGAGCAATCTCTCCAAGAACATCCAAGATGTCTCTTTAGTCTTCTCCTAGGGTTTCCTGATGAACCCTATCATCTTGCTATCTACAAGACTTCTAGGGTTTCCTCATTAATCCTAGCGTCTTGTTCCCTAGAAGACATCTCTAAGACAATAACGAAGATATAATGATGAAAAAGAAAACAAGAGCTCTCTTCTCCCTTGTATATAGTAAGTGAGGGAGGATAACATAAAACAAGGATATAAGTCCATACAATAACCAACAAGGGAACCCTATATGGAACACTCTACAATACAAGGATGTACATGTGTCAAACTAGGGTTTATCCAACCCCAAGCATAATCCTTCTTGGACTCAATGCCCCTTCCTCCAAGATCGTGCATTTTGCAGCACATTGTTAATCCATGACTCCCTCTTCCGCGGTGGTTCGATGTCCAAGTGTCCTCGTGCAAGGCACTCCTCCTGTAATTTTGTGTTAGATGTCCTCTCATGTTCCCAATGCTACTCATGTTTGACAATGTGGTCAGTAAGCTCCAATGCTCCTCCTCATTATATGTGTTTGGATCTGTCACCAACCTCCATGAAGTATGCTCTACAAACCAAGCATCCTCAAGTCAAGTGTCCAACTTGCAAGGTTTATATCACATCGTCCAAAGCTCCTAGCGTTAAGTTCCCTCCTCCAAGTGCCTGTTGCTCCTCCTCCTAGTTAGTTACCTCCCATAATCGAGCAATCGACTCTTCCATTGTGTGCACCCACTGGGTTAGTCATAATGCCGATCAGGGTAACAACCTCCTAAGGGTAGGCACTACACTAGCACTCTAACCAAGATCAAGCATCCTACCCAAACTGAGCCATTGATATGTCCATGAAGCATCACTAAGGGGGTAGGAAACCTAGTGCTCTCCTAGCAAGGTGAAAACACTTTTGGAGTAACCGTGCAAGCTAACAATTATTTCATGCTACACCATTAATTAGAAGATGCAATTAGATTTTAACTTTTATATGCTCTTGAGAATATTTGAGATGGTAATTATTAGATAATGGTCATATTATGTAATGTTTTTCTTCTAAGGGATGCTTCCCCACATTTATGGATGCCATCCCTAGTAAACTTATTGGTGTATATTAGAGCACCCCACCAAGGGGATTCAAACTAGGCACTTGTTAACATGGAACTAGCCAAATGCCTAACAACATTGACAAAATCCAGTTGAGATAACCCCTTGGGCTATATTATCTAATGTTCTATACCTTAGGACTTCAAGTTGTGCATATGAACTTCATATTGTTTATAGTTTAAAAAAAACTTAAAAATACAAGTAAATATTTTCAAAGTTGAAAATAAAAGAGGAAGGGTATATATAGTGAAGTCTTGTATACCTTAGGACTTCAAGTTGTGCATATGAACTTTATATTGTTTATAGTTTAAAAAAAACTTAAAAATACAAGTAAATATTTTCAAAGTTGAAAATAAAAGAGGAAAGGTATATATAGTGAAGTCTTGTATCCTCTTAGCGCTATTAAAGAATAAACAAAGTTAGAATAAGCAAGGACATCCGAATTTGTGGTATACTTAATAAAAAAGTAACCTTTGGCATGCAGTTTCATACATTCCTCTCCTCACTAATTGAACTAACCTCATTAGAAAAAATGTATGTGCACCATAGTTACCAAATGATAAACAATGGAGTGATTTTTAGGCAATCTCAAATGTCTTTGAAGGGATAAAGTACTATGGATCAGCAGTTGCCAAAGAATACTACTTGCCAATGAAGTTTTCCTTGAAACAACACTGAGTGTTGATCTTGAACATATTCCAACAACTTCTAGCAAATCAATCTGGCCCATAAGATGTGCTTCACAATCTTTGGCCCATTGCAAATTAGAGTGAATATTTGTCAACCCGCTTTTATACAGGGGGGGCTTTAGATGGTAGACCTTGGTAGACGACAAGCCAAGCAAAAACCGAAAGTTTATCACTAAGGCAGACTGACCAAACACTAAGCTGCCACAAATACATTAATTCTTCGAATCGGAAGAGATCAATCCGAAACTCAATATATGGGACAAGGGAAGCTTCCCGTGCAAGAGAGTATAGCTTTTTATTGTCATGCTGCTAAATCTACTTCCCGAATTTCTATCCCCAATTTACCACAAAAGTCCCCACATATCGGTATATAAAATGTACAACTCTACAGAAGGAATCAACCCTGTTATATCTTTGATTGTCGACTTGTTAGATGACATCAAGTCCTTCTAATGAGCTAGCAGTTTGTTGTCCATCCAATCCTTGGTCTTTAAGTCCCAAGATTGTTGAGTAAAGTTGTCATCGATGTCAATAGGGTCAAGAGACCTGTGTCATGAGCTTATAAGATTGTTGAGTGATGTTGTCATTGATGTCATTGTGGCAGTGATGATGATAATGTGGCAATGGTAATGATAATGTGGCAATGATGATGATGATATGGTAGTAATAAAGGGAGATTGTTTGAATCCTTGAAGAGCTTTGAAGGAGCCTTGACATAAGTGTATATAACTCCAAAGTGGTCCCCTTATGACGTAGCTATTAAGCATGGCCCTCATGAGATGAGATAACATGTGGTTGCTTCCACATACCCACTTTGAGTGGTACACAAATGGAGGAAGTCCCTAAAAGCCATTGAAGATGCCCCCTAAAGTGGTGATGATGTGAAGTGTAAAGAAGCCCCTAAAGTGATGATGAGAAGTGAGAAGAAGTTATTGATTTTTGGGCAGCATCGAGAGCCATTCTCCAGGAGATTGGCATCAGCCTGGGGCTAAGGACCTAGTCAAGGACTAGGATGTTGATGTTACTTGATCCCCTCCAGGAAGAGACCACATCAACATGAGAAAACCTTTCTTATGAATATTCAAGAAGACAATTTGACCATTGAAAAGGAAAGAGGACCCAGTGTAAAGTACTTAATAAGGACTCAATCTAGAAGCACTTTAAAGGACCTTAAGACACATCTCGTGTGTTGTTAGACCCCTATTCTCCTAGAGCACATATTCTAAGGGCTCTAGGGCACGTGTGGACTATGAAGACCAAGAGAAGGGCTAAGACATTGAGCAAAGATGTCTTGCCTAAGAAGAGTGGGTTGATAGCCCAAATAAAATGTCATTAGCCCTAAAAAGGTGTTAAAAGGCCCATCATGAAATTTTAAAGACCCTAACTAAGCATTTTAAATTATTTTGACTCCTTGACTTATGGAAGTTACCCCTTGGATTACTCAATGATGAAATATAAATATGGAGCACTCTCAAGTGATCAAATGTAACATTCTTCTCATCATTTTTTATCTCTGTCAAGTTTGTGAGGGGTCTCCAAGCTACTCTAGTCTTTCTCTTTTCAGCATTAATTATTCTTTAGGGTTTGGATCAGCCCTAAAGGGCTCAACAGTAGGGTCAGGGCTGTTTGAGGGGCAGCAGGAGAGCCCTAAGGGCTGTTTGAGGGGTAGCCGTAGGCCCTAGAGGCAACAGGAGATCCCTAAGGGTTGTTTGAGGGGCAGTAGAAGGGCCTTAAGGGTTGTTTGAGGGGCAACCGTAGGCCCTAGAGGCAGCAACATAGCCATAGGGGTTGTTTGAAGGTCAGTTGTAGTCCTTAAAGGGCTGCCACAGGGCTACAACAAGCCCTAAAGGGTTGCCGCAGGTGGAGCAGTGCCCAGAGAGGCCACGATACAGTAGCGTGAGGGTGAACTGGTCCTAAAGGCCACAGATCAAGGGTCAAACCTGATTGGGAGGCAGTGATTTCCTTTGTAGAGGTCGTGTTCATCATTTGTAGGCTGTTTCTTCCTTGTAAAGGGCCGAGTTCTACTCGTGAGGGCCGTGGCATCTATTTTGGAAGGGGTATGGACCTGTTTGGGGGTTGTTTGGAGAAGCCACTATATTCCTGCTGGGCGCATTTGAGGATGGTTGTCATCAAACCTCAACTGTATTCACCATTTCTGGGCAGCAAGAAGGCCGCTACAAGCATACAATCCCTGGAAACCTTCGCTGTTACGTACAGTCACATCAAGTGGACGATTTGAGAAGGGATTATGCTATTATAACATTGCTGTGTGCATTTGTTGAAGCCTGCCATCTCATCTCAGCCATATAAACCATTCCTAGGGCACGAAAAGAAGGTTGTTATAGTCATCAAGGATATGCTATTGTTCTGCTGTCACTTCAAGAAAGATACTGCTGTTGCATACTAGGTTAGAAGATGGCCTTATGAGATGGAAAGAGAGCAGCGATCAGTTCTACAGCTTGAGTAGGGCTTGGCATTAGCCCCTTGATGAGATGGTTGATTCTATCATGTCGAGGCTAGCTTGATACAAGATGATGATGACAATGCTTCTATGTGTTGATGCTACAGCTTCATGTTCTACATGAAAAGATAAGTACTTGGTTTTTTTGTTTATGTATATCTGTTATCACACAACTTGTAGTTGCCCCTAGTGGTATCCCATCCAGGACGGTAGAGGAGACAGGCAACTAAAGAGGTGACCCAAGAGATGCCACGGTTCCCAATGCAAGGTGGGAGTCACGTCAACCGAGGCACTCTTCGCTTTAGGTCAAGGTGTAACAAGACCTAGGGGGAGACCCTATACCCAATCACAGTTGATTGGACCCAAACAAAGGTTTCTAAGGATGAGTAAATGATGAGTTACGGAAACCAATGCAAGGCTAAGTGGACCTAGGAGTTGAGGTATGGTTGAAGGTGGTGTAAGAGATTGTTAGTGTTTCAACCTACGTATGGTTCAGGCCACATGATTGGGTATGATGACAAGGTGTAGTACCCTATGTTTACACAAGTGGGTCTTATTTTCTTGGGATGTGTGAAATGGCTTTAAGTGGGCCCACAAGGTGAATCTAAGGGATGAAATTGATACTAGAGGTTAGGTAATGATTAGATCTATGGATCTAAGTTGTTTTTAGGAGTACCCACGTACCGGATCTAGGGTTTGACACAATTCCCAAGGAGTGCGACTTGTTTTGAGAAAGACTAGTGCCTTGTTGGATGGGCTAATGGGGTCAAAAGGTATGTCAAAGTGTAGATCGGGACACTTAGAAGCCAAGTCAAGTGGGCTAAATGAGATCTAATGGTTGGATCTTGCTAGATCTAGGTTTTCAAGAAATGACCCTAAGTGGACCACGATCCCTTGAAACAAGGAATGCTACCCCCAAGGCAAATAGTCACAAAAAGATATTCTAGACCTAGGTTTCAAGGTATGGCCTTTCCAAATCTCCAAAAATCTCAACCACCCACCTCCTCGAAGTGGGCAAACTCACCTTCCCAAGGGAGTGCGACTTGCTCAAGGAGGGCTAAAATGAGGGTTAGGTGGACCAAATCAAGTCCAATGGCCACCAAACTATAGATCCAAGTGGCTCATGCCCCGATCTATGTGGATCCCAAAAATCAAGTCAATCCAAGGGTTAGATCTTAGTAGATCTGAGTTTTAAGGTGCCAAGAAATTCAAAAGGGGGTTTTAACCCCTTAAAACATGGAATGATGTCCACCAAGTAGAATTCACCAAAGTAAGAATCTGGGGGTAGGTTATCAAGTGTGTAGATTACCAATCCAGTGGGATCTCACCTACCCATGTGCTAGATCTAACCAAACAAGCCTCTCTCTTGGAAGTGCGATTTGGGTTCAAGAGGGCTTTTTGCCTTGAAAAGTGTGTCAATTCAAAGCCAATCACCACCAAACTATAGATCCAACTAGGGGTGGATGCTATAGAGGTGGGTTTTTAATATCTCTTTAAAAGCAAGGCTAGATCTAAGTAGATCTAAGAAAAACCAAAAACAAGGGTTTTAATCAATTAGGGTTTTTATGATCTAGAAATTATGGATGACTCAAGGAAGAAGAAGATCATACCTCTTGGAGCATACCTGGATGAAGAGATGAATGCTAGTTGAGACGAGGATTACTTTGCCAAAGATCAAATGGAGAATTCTTGAAGCCCTCTTGCCAAATCGATTTTCCCAAGCCACATGTGATTCCCTCTAACCTGTCAAACCAAGGAGCAAAGCATCAATCAGTTTAACATGTTGAAGGTAGATACAAGAAAGAGAGATAAACAAAGAATAGTTGACACAAAGGCAAAACCACTCCCTGTCAAACCAAAACGTCTTCTTCCAAGCTTGAAGGGCAAGCCTCCCACCAATTCGCACTTGTCCAAAAACGTCCTCTTAACCTGTAAATAAGATATGGAAAATATGCAAGATAGCTACAATAGATCCTCCAGTGCAATGGACAAAAGCATTTACAATCGAAACAACCAACATCCACTCCAATCCAAGCATGTACTCCAAAGATAAAAATTTTATTCCAAGAGCCAAGAGCCAAAAATCTCTAGATGAATTTTACAATGAGAGGCTCCCTCCTTAAATAGGATGGGGAGAGAGTACAATCCTAACCACTTTTTACATGAGTGGCTAAGATTAAAAGATCAAAAGATCTAATCAACGGCTAACAATAAATCATAACCATACATCACATGGATCAACCAATATAATGATAGCGCCCCCACTAAATGGTACAAAAAGGGGGTGACGTCATCCACTAGAGAAGTATAAGTACCAAAATCCACCTCATAGTGACTAGGACATGACAATATAAGCACATGGTGGGGCTAGGAGGCATCAATCCTTACTAGCTCATCCCCAAGGCACAATAAAATAATAAAATATGTCCAAGATAGTATAAATGATCAAATCTGTCCTCAAAATCTGTGACAGACTAGCAGTAAAAGACCTCCTGTGATCAATGTGGGCATACCCACATGGTGAAAACTGGCTAGAAGATAGTGAGATCACCCTGGAAGACCTCTGTGAAAACCAAATGCCAAAACCTTGCCTCAATTGCCCAAATCGATTTCCTCAGTGACCACTTTATCCCATTTTTTAACCGCCTCGATAACTGTGAAAGTGCCAAAACTGCCTCCTAGGGCATCTGCGCTCTCCATCTGAGCCCACCAGGCTCTCCAGAAGGGGGGGTAAATGGTAAAAACAAGTGGCTGGACCACCCCCTTCATCATCAGCGCCCTAGGTGAACTGGCCTCTCGGGGCCCCTGCGGCTCAGGCTGGGAAATCAGCCCCAAATCTGGTCAACAAGTGTAAAACTGCATCAATCACTGTCAGAAGTGCCTGGAACTGAAAGATAAGTGTCTCATTGGATCCAGAAGACCCAAATCCACTAGAAATGTGTACTCATACACCATGGGTTGCCCTAATGGGCCAGCTGTAGGGTCCACCATATATGGACAATGTACAAACTGCTGATCTGAAATAATAAATAAACCTGCTGAACTGCATCAATCATCATCTGCATCATATGTCCATCATATGATATTATCATCCAGTATGTGGGACCATCAATCATCATCAATATGCATCTACACATGGCCCACATCATCATAGGTCCCAATAATATACAACCAAGGATAAATCACATCAGTAGACTAAGACATGCTTCTCTAATCATTTTCATAGCCTAGCTCAAAGTATAAGATCCATTCAATGGCATTAATCAAGTTAGCATATTCTTTTGTTATATAGAATTACTTGCACAATAGTTCAAATGACAAACTCACCCATTGGACATGGTCAAACTGCTAGTGAAGGATGAAGGCTAGGAACAAGGTTGAGCAAAGGGTTTGACCTGTCTAACTCAACTCAAAAATACTTTGGACTGGGAGAAAGGGGAAAGCTACAAACTCTGTGCTGGACAAAATAACACGGGGGATGGCTGTGCCTCACAAATGGATAAGTTGTTCTGAGAGTGCTTATTCAACTTAGGCATCATGTCTACATCAAGTTGATCCAGGTTCATTAGGATCATTCAATTTTATTTCAGGGCCTTTTTGGCCTACATAACCCTTCGGATCTCAGGTGTGCTGATAAGCACAACTAGTTGCAGCTTTCATCTAGGGCATGTTTTTTCAATACATATAAGGTCAGCAATTGTTTAGATATAGCTTTTAAGACCATTGCTTTTTGGACCTTTCTTATACTCTTCGAGGAGTATTTTTAGCTTTTCATCGCTCTTGCCCTTTTTTTTTGTTTCCATGGGCAAATTTATAAGTTTCCATAGGTAGAACATGAGCTTTCAGTTTTAGCCAACAACATCTCAAGTGACTAGGGGGAGTTCGAGCCAATGCCAAACATCGGGACAACCGACCAGAATGATTTAGGCCTACAATCCAACTCACCAAAGGCAAGTTTTGTCACCAACTCAGAGCCGAGACATTGAATATACAGGGATGCGGTCCAAACACAGAGGTAGAAAAATGGGGAAGTCCTCAATATCAGAAAGTCAAATGAGACAGGTCAAGGTTTAAAGTCAAATAGGAAGGTCATGTATGGATGGAGTCAAGTGAATATGGAGCCTACACTAGCAGACAACTGGTGTCGGGAAAGACCATATCTATGTAAGGTGAAAAACCAGTGGGTTTTGTTAAATGACCTAAATGTGCAAGCAATTGTCCATTTTATGATTTATAGTTCATTTTAAACATTTGCCACATCAGGAATAATATAGCAAGCACATGCTGTGATCATGACTAAATCAACAAGATAATAATCCACAGTCAGTGATAACATATCCATAGATCATACAACATCATCATAATAATCATCATGTACCATCTGAAACACTGCTGCAATAGATCTCTAAGCACTGAACTGAAACTGTATGGGATAAAGGGTCACATCGGTCATCAAATCTGAACTCTCAAGGCTCAGCCTTGACACAAGGTCTAACATAAATCTGAATAATATACTGCTCTGATCATGAGTGATCCAAAATATATAGCCATGCTCTGGAATAATGGAAGCTCTGGAATGTGCAGATATCTGCTGACAAGAATAGTAGCCCTGCTACTATGGTGTGATAACATCTGGCTCCAATTGGGACAAGTGCTCTAAGGGAGAGAGCGCTTGAGAACCTCAGAATCTCTAGTCTCGAACTGCTCTGTATCAATCTTCAATCCAGCACTGCACCATCCTTGCTTTCAGCCTTTATTTTGCACCTGTTCCTGCTTTCACAAACACTAGAATACCTCATGGAGCATGTATGGGAAAAATATAAAATAAAACTGAAACTGAAATCTAATCTAAAGCATAAACTAAAATGCGTAAAAGAAAAATATAAATTAACATGGCATATATCATTTATTATTTTTTTATTACTGTGCAGGAGGAAAAGAGAATTTCTTTTAAACAGGCAATCTTAACTTGCACAGGCAGCCAGACATATAAATGACAACTAAAAATTTCTTACTTGCATGCAGGAGGAGAGACAAGCTTAGGAAGGAGCGAGGCTCAACTCAATCAACAACAAGAACAAGCAGACACTCCAAGCAGAAAAGAAAAAGGGCAATACTCATCACACAGAAAAAGAAAAAGCACACAAATCCTACTGCTCAAGTGATCTTATTCAAGACCTACCTACCCTACTCTACCCAAATAGCACAAATGTTAGGTAAAATCATAAATCCAGTGTAACCATTCGTCAAACAGGTTAATGATTCTTATTTGATTTTTGATAATAGAACAAGTCAAGATCGGGCTAAAGATTAACAAATTTGAGAGCACAATCTTCCTGACTTGTTCAAACATTGAAGAATGGTTTAAAAGATGCAATATGAAATTATGCCAAGGAGGAGACTGTCTGATGCAAACATCCTCCATCAAAGAACTGATAGGATCATAAAATTTATGCAAGTTAAACTCAGGGATGGATGGAGGGAAGACATAAGACATGTGATTCGATTCATTTTCACACAAATTAACTTCTTTATTTACTTCTCTCACATATTCAATTTGATTCTCCTTGGGACTGATGATCAAATAGAAACCAAGTGGGGACAAATTAAAGCTTAAAAGATGAAAAATCAAAGTTAAACCCACTTGATGCTCAAAAATGGAGAAAATATGGAATTGATCTTTAAACACCTTTTCTAGCCACCCAGAATGATTAATAACTTGACAACAAGCATTATGGTTCAAAAGTGACTGAAAAGGGAAATGAAGTGCTTTTTCTCCAAACATGTAATCATGCTTATACTTTCTGTTGAAGATTTCAAAAGCAAAAGATTGACTAGGCCACCAACCCCAAAAAGATTGAAAAGGATGGATAGGGAGGGTGGAAGCAATTTCTCCCAGATGGATAGAAAAATTTGGCCTTGGAATTTGACAAAAAGAAAGGCCTTTTAAAGCAATATTGTTTATTCTGGGAATGATAAACTTTTGATCAAGTCTGATATTTACAAACCGAGGACAAGATTTTAATTCTAATAAATGGATGAAGCTGTTTTGACTAAGGATGGAGAATTGGCATCAGCCTGAGGCTGAGAACCTGGTCAGGGACCAACACGTTGATAACATGAGATCTCTCAGAAAACCTTTCTTATGATGAAGATTCTAGAAGACAAGTTGACCATTAAAAAGAGGACCAATACTTAATGGTTGAGTCACAAGGACTCAAGCCAGAAGGTTCTAACAGACCCTAAGGGTTCTAAGGCACATTTGACCAAGAGAAGAGTCTAAGACGACTTGGTTAAGGGGTCATGGTCATAGAAACCCAATGAAGGACCAAGAGCCCACTAGTAAAGGACCAAAAGTCCAAGATAAAAGTCAAATCCTTTTATGAAGGATTAAAAGCACAAATAAAATAATATATATTTATTTTTTGAAAAAAATAAATAAATAAATAAAAATATATATATTATGTATATATTGAAGAGTCGGCCTCAATTAAATTATTGAATGGAAATATTTATATAAAAAGGTGCAGGTCGGCCCCATATTAGTGGAATCATTTTTGCCACTCGTTCCACTATAAATAAGAAAGAAAACTCAACATTTAAAGTGACAACTCGTGGTGTTTTGAGGACAGCTCGTGAGACAGTTCGTGGGTATCATTTTGACTGATCCAAAAGATAGTTCGTGGGTGATTTTTACTGCTGGGTTCTCTCTTCACATGGCTGGTCTCTTACATTAGCTGCAGATCTATTTCAGTACAGTAAGACAGGCCGAAATTTATGTCAGTGTGGAAGGGACAGTTTGAGATTTGTCTTGGGCTCTTTCTCTTGCAGCCAAGCCCTAGTATGGGCTTACTATCTTCAGAACAGCTCTGTTAGGGTCACATAGATCTGCAGCCCATCAAGTTCAGGCCCCTACAGCCAACAGTAACTCTTTCTCTGTCAAACTCCGACTCAAGGGCAGTCAACAGAAGTTTGATATTTTTCTCCTTGGTCGGTGGAACACTTTTCAATTATTGAAGAGGCTTATTCTTAGCCCGCTGCTGTAATACTCAGTCATCTCATTTTGGAGATGACTGGTTGGCAGAGGTCTTCAATTCAGTCAACAGTTGCCTTAGTTCAGTTATTGGCAGAAGTTGGGATTTGGATCAGTTTGACTGGCTGCAGTAGTCATCTTGTTCATGGTTAACTTCATCATCTAGCAGAGCTACTGCAAAGGCTATGAAATTTGATTCAGGCTATATTCATCTTGAAAAGGGCTGTCATAGAACTTCATCTTTGTTTCTCGTGGGCTGATGTTATCTTTGAAAGTGCTCTCTTCATGCTACAGTTCAGATCTTAGATTAGATCTGCCATGTCTTGTATATGTGTGGATAAAGGTTGGCACCATGTGTTGGAGAGATAGAGGCACTAGCTCCTACAGCGAGACAAGAAATTTATGATAGTCCTTAATGTGATCCAACATGGCAATGCAGCTAAATGTCCTAAATGAAAAGATAAGTACTTGGTCTCTTTGTTTCTGTATACCCTTATGTGTGAAAGGGTTTTTGTTGTTCATGGTCATTTTATGTATACTTGTTCTTCTATCTATCATAAGAAAGGTTGCTGGGTTTTTCCCTCGGAAGGAAAGAGGGTTTTCCCAGGGTAAATTATGGTGTCCACTGTGCATGATTGTTGTGATGTGATGTATTCATGCTCTATTTTGTTTACTATTACATCTGATTAAGTTATACTGCTCATACATATAGTTGATACTTTCATTATGCTAAAGAAAATTCTAAAATTACTCTCATAATTACCAATTTATGAAAGTAGCTAAAATTTCAACAGTACAGTGATTTATCAAATTTTATGTGACTTCCAGTCTTCCACTTGATATCTACTATGAGTTTATGATTTTTCAAATTTTCAATGTGAATGTTCATTTTTATTGTTCAATGAATCATTGAATTTAGAATTATGAAGCATGATTCATAATTTATGAAGAAATCTGAAATATGCATGTATAATGTGACTGTGACATATTTTATTTTTATAATATATATATACAGTACCCCCGACGTACCCAAGTACCCTGTTTCAAAAAGTGGCGTCCCCTTCCCCGTCCCCATACCCAAGTTTCCTGGCAACTTAGGCTTAAAGCAGTAGAAGTAATGGATTCATAATTTATGAAGAAATCTGAAATATGCATGTATAATGTGACTGTGACATATTTTATTTTTATAATATATATATACAGTACCCCCGACGTACCCAAGTACCCTGTTTCAAAAAGTGGCGTCCCCTTCCCCGTCCCCATACCCAAGTTTCCTGGCAACTTAGGCTTAAAGCAGTAGAAGTAATGGTTTCTGAATAGATTAAAACAGTAGATTATGGAAGTAAGGGTTTCTGAATAGTTTAAAGCAGTAGATTATAGTTTTAAAGTATTAGAATATTTCAAAACTATCAAGAATGCTTGGTATTTTTTCTAGGGCTATCCTCCAATACAGTTATGTAATTAATAGATAATGATGGTTTTCAAATTATCTGACTATTGTGATAAGTATGTCAATATTGAGAAGTTATAAAATACTATAAAAACAATCTGGCTGCAAGGTTCTCAATGCAGTTGCTGATATTTACAATTGGCTTTGTATGATTAAATGATACTTTGTTTGCATTACAAGTGCTTCTATGCCTATTGAGTCTTTACAAATCAATCATTCTATTGTTTCCTGATCATGTTTGTATTTCTTCTAGTCAATCTCTTTTCTAGTTGCTCACATGCTGATATCTTGTCTTAGCAGGGGGTGCATTTAGATCCTAGTATTTATCTAATGGATGAAGAGAATCAAGAAACAAATGGTTCAAATGTTAGCACAGAAAATTCCTTTTCTTTGGAGAACACTTCACTTGATGATGACACAGAAGCAAAGGAAGAAAACACTTCAAAAGATGCCCTAGTTGGTGATGTTTCTAATGCTCTGGAACTTAAAGATGCAACCATAGTGGACACAAGAAGTCGCGACTCAAAGATACCTACATTCAAGAAGACGATGAGCGACACACCTGTAGATGTCAAGGAATGTCAGGAGTCTATAAAAAATCTAGGGATTGGCAGTGAATCTGCAGGTCATTATCTTGCTTTATACTTGGTCCATTGTTCAATGCGCTTTTGCTGTTCTACTTGTTCAACCACAAGTGCAAGTTTTGTTTCTCTGATTCTGAAGATCAATTTTTACTTTTTAATTATGTCTCTTAAAAGTTAAAACACTAGATTGTTCTAATTGATACCCATATTTTGTAAAATGTTCTATTGCCACAAATTTGTTTTTATTGACCTATAATGTTCTACAGTTATAGCTTTATGCAGCATTTTCTTTTAAATGCCATAAACTCTTGCAGGGAAAACATCTACTGGTGGACAAGATGCAAAGGCAAAAAGTGAGAAATCAGCTACGAAGCCCATCATTGTTCCCATTGTCCTGAAGATGGCTGATTTTGATCATAAGGTTGTGTATGTTGCTTGCTTTTGTTTTTCTGGTAAATATTGCTAAGTTTGACATGGAAAACTTTTCTTGAGATTATTCTGTTATCTTTTTTTTCACTTAATGAAAATAATATTTTTTTGTATTAGTAATTTGGGAAACTTCAATGTAGACTTTCTGAAGTCTCATGAAAATTGTGATAAATCGAATAACCTGGGAATATGATGATGTTTTTCCATCTATTTTGATTCTTTTAAAGTTTTATGTCCCATAGACAGGTCATAGCCATGCTGAGATTTGTTACAAAACTTAAATTTTGTACTGTTATTGTTCTTAGCTGCTGGCATTATACTGGTCAATTGGAAGGTTGTAGCCATTCTTAACATGTATCAGATTTTGAGTATTACAGGTTATTTTGGACTCAAGATTATTTCGCCATCTGAGGTGCCTATCTCTCACAGGCTGCAAAGTCTCATATTTGTTCATCATCATGATATATTACAACGTGCTCCAGATCCTTTGGAGATCACTTTCAATGTTGTTGATGGCCTCTTTCACAAAAGATTGCTTTCCTTTGACTGCCCTTACGTTGATTTGCATCTTCCTTGTGGTCTTTTCCATTGAATGATTTTTGGTGTTTTGTGATGCATTTCTTGATGCTACAGCTGGTCTTTTATTTCACTGTACAGTTCAAGTCTTTGTGCTGAAACTGCATTGCCCTACTCCATTGTTGGATTTTCAACCTGCAAACACAATTGCAAAACCAGGGGTCTGCAAACCAAAAAGCAGTAGTCTTATGGATAGAATGAGGAGGTGAACAGGTTGCATCTGTTATTAAAAGTGAAAATGAAGGGCTCCATGTTCCCTTTGTGCCATAAGTTTTTGCCAACCTGTCCGTCTTCACATTCAATTGCCTTCTCACACATGTGAAATATATCATATTGAATTTACTTCTCAATCTTAGTATCTGACTTGTCTTTTCTCAATTAATTTGCTTTAATGTTTGAAAATCCTTTCACAATGCATAAAATTAAGGTAGAATCATCAGTGTGCTAATTGCTTTAAATTCCTTTTGTAGCTGCCAATTGCAAGTATTTTGAACAGGTTGCATGCTTTTGTGAAACTGTTGGTGTTGTTTGTAAGTTCTGATTCAAAGGAAAATCTTGTGTTTCCCTCCAGGGTGCAGTCTAGTCTGCCTACCATGGCTTTCCCTGGATTCCCTCTGGCCGTTTCATCAAAGTAAAGGATTTTGTCATTGAGTTTTTCAAAAGAGATTGCTCTGTATTTTCCTTTTTTCTTTAATTAATTCAGTCCAAGAGGAACCACTTCTAAAAGCATTAATATCTTGAGCTCATAAATACTGAAGTTTTGGTCGACTTTGTTCTATACTGAGGGCTTTAATCCTTTTATTTCTTATATTGAAATCATTGCTGTCACTGCTGTATGGATCTGCTGAAGGGCACCATACTGAAGACGCTGCAGCTGAATACACTACTACAGGAACACCTCGGAACAATGTGTAAAGCTAACATATACCTCATGAAATTACCATCAAAATATCAATCATGTATTTTCTATGATTATGTTTTGATCTAATGGATTGATATGATGCTACAGTCAGGCCTATAAGTACGCAAGTTGTGACTCAACAAAGTGCTAGTGAGCTATTGCCAAGGTCTTGTAAAATGAATATCTGTTTTTTATTAACATCATAATCACCGAGATAATTTGTAACCTGTTAATATTGTCAATGTAAATTAACTCTTGAATCCAGGGTAAGCCAAGCCTTGATCCTTGCATTCTTGATCAAGAAAGAGCACTGCTTTTGTACTAAAGAATGTGGTGAATCTTTTTTTATTATTTAGACAAAAGCATGCATAGGGATATCAAGAAAGTTTCAGAAACATGTTTAAGTGGTCAAAACAAATTGTCGCTTTGCATGCAGGAAAGTTTCTTAGATTTCTCTGTAGTATAATGTATCGAAAAGTATCGAGAAGATTTAACTCATTATGGTAAACCATGTGAGCTTAGCATTATATATGTTTTACTTTGGTGGCATGAATTAATCATGAAATATCCATTTAACACTGTCGTTGCTTTTTTCAGGCTCTTCTAGAGGAATGGGTGTCTAGTAGATCAGTTGATGGTAAATGTCTAACCAAGGTATGGATGAAGTTTGTTTTACAAAAATATCTTTCGATGTTCTTTAAATATTTGTGGTAGAATTTAAGTTGTTTTCTTGAACTTGAAGATGCTTGGAAGTTACAGGTGTTTATGTACCATTCTTGATGACAAAACCGTGTTTACTTGGAATAATTCCCAAGAGATATGTAGCCGAGGAGTGCATTGAGAATAGAGGGAGCAAGGACAAAGAGCAATGCATACAGTTAATTTTTTTTGTTGGTGACAGATACTTCTTATATATACATAAATTATTTACATTCGGGTATATACAGTGAACCTCATATCATCTTCCTGAGAGCAACTAAAACATCTATAAAGTCTTAATAATAGTTCAAATCTAACAATTTGGCATCTTTAATCAGCAAAATCCTTTGGCTAGGAGTTGCATACGTACTTCATCACGCCATAATTGACAAAAAGCATTTGAAGAACTAACCTTATTGTCAAAAACATATTTGCAACGTAGCTTCCAAATGGTATATAAAGCAAAGACTCTCAAATAGTGCCAAATACCAGATAGAGAACCTCGAATCATCAATTTGGAATAGCCCAACAAAACAGCCCACCAATGCAAATGTCCCTGTAGAATGTCTTCTGGGTGAGATTGAATGTAGGCCCAACAAGATCGAGCAAAGGAACATTCACATAAAATATGCTTCACTAACTCTGACCTCAAGTAAAAAAGGAAAAGGCCATCAGGAAGACCACTTTTGCCCTGTTGCCGCCTTAACCTGCATGTAGGTGAGAAAAATCTCAACTCACTGGTGCGGCCTTGGGGGCAAGTCTCGAGTCGGGTGCAACTGTCACCACGACACTCAACTCCTTTGTTTAGGCCAACTCCTAAACAAAGTCAAGGGAGGTAGACCCTAAAAATCTAAAGTTGGATGTTGTTAAAGCAACTTCGGAGTTAATTACGAAAACTAGTTAACTTTCAGAGACTCGACACTTTTAAAAAAGGAAAAAGATCTAAGCTAAACAAGGAAATCAACACAACTACTCAGATTTATGACTACAGGAAGCAAATTTGAAATAGAAGGATGCAATTACAAACTCAAGATTATAAAAATAGATCAATGCCTTCAGAGCCAAACTATGATATGCATTAGCTGATAAGATAAAAGCTTAGGTCAAAATAACTTTCATGCAACAATTAAATGAATATGGGAAAGAGCTAGCATGTGAATGTTAAAGCAGTAAAGTAAATGCCAAGTGAAATCCCTGCTTTGAAGGTTCCTTTTAAGAGGACCAATTGAAGTGTTATCTAGCTACAATTGATGTTCATATAGTGATGGACAAAAAGGAGACACAAATTCTATGGTAATTTTAATGCATCAAAGTAAATGTCACTTAATCGAGGTTATAAATTAGAAGTCCATGTTGATGGACTTAAAAATTTGCAAAAATGAATGTAAACTAACTTGATGCCTAAATTTACAGGTGAACAGATGCAAAATTTACATGAGCAAGAAGGGGTCAGCGAGAAACTAGTGATAAAAACCACTAATTTACCAAGCTGCTAGTCCCTTTAGAGCGGCTTTCAATGTGCTTACTGTAGGTCCTTGTGGCTAGTAGTCAGTCATTTACTATATGAGTTAAAATGCTGCCCTTTATGACTGCGTGTTTGCTGTCCAAAAACAGCAAATTAGATTGGCAGACAATGAGCTAAAATTAGTGGTGAATGCACTCCTTTACCTGCAAAACAAAAACAACTCAAAGGCATATATCTAGGTGTGTTAGAATGCAAATCTAAGCGGACGTTGTTGCCACCTAAAACACACTTGACCACGGGTAAGTCTCCCAACCGCTACGTGTGTTCCTGAGGGCAACTATGAGTTAAGAATCCAATCTCACCTCGGTCCTAAACTCCTTTGTTTAGACCACAACTCCTAAAGGCCAAGGGGTTAAGTCCCTACTTACTAAGTTCTTTTTAAAGTTTGTTTCTTAGGAGTTGTCAATTATAAAAGATTCGAAAGAGAGTCAAACGTGCAATAATGCAAATTTTTCAATGACAAGTAAAACCTTTTACAATGAGCTAATGATGGTTGCAAGAGAGAAATAAACAATTAACCAATAAAACCAGTGCCGTCTCTACTCAGGCTATGGAGTCACAACAGTCAATTAATCAAATACTTTTTCCAAAGGATTAACTCATTCATTTAACCAAATATAACAAGAAATAATGATTTCCAGTAAATGAACAAATCAATGTAAAGTGCTTGCAATCAGATACTCAAAATGTCATACAAAGCATTAAATTGTAAAACATGAACAACTTAGTGAATCAAAGGTACGCATAACAAGATTAAGCTGTAAATGAAATGCTTTGGAAATGAAGTACTGAGAACAATAACAACAAAGTTGTGCAAGTGGTCCTGTAAATTTAAATATATTTTAGGTCTCTCTTCAACTTAGGGGATTAAGTTTCGCTGCAATGAAATTGAACTAATCTATGTGTCTACCGCAAGAGATTATCTCCTTCGATTAGAGAGAGAATGCGGATGCTCAACCCGAGAACACAAGGTTCCCAACTAGTTCCATGGGGTCAATCCCGAAACTTGTTGGGTGCTCAACTAGAGGACACAAAGTGCCACGAGGCTCCCCACAGCCTCTACCCCACTAGGTCCATAGGTCAAGCCTCTTTCTCTCTGTTCTAGTGAAGATATATTTCTGGGTGCCTATTAGATTGTCCAACACAAATATTTTCTCTTTCTTGTCACCCATGATCGGTCGAACCGGCGAGGGGAGAGAATACGGGGCAAAAATTGGGGCTTAAGTTAAAATTATCCTCTCAGGAAAAAATTACAAAGCAATGCAAGCCAAGCACGATTTCACAAGGATGGGTAGAGCCTCTTCACTTGTGAGGTGCGGGCAAAACAAAATAACTTAAAATTATGGAAGTAAATGCAAGCCAAGCACGATTTCACGCGGATGGGCAGAGCCTCTTCACTTATGAGGTGCGGGCAAAACAAAATAACTTGAAAATTATTGAAATAAGTGCAAGCCAAGCGCGATTTCACAAGGATGGTAGAGCCTCTTCACTTGTAAGGTGCGAGCAAAACAAAATTACTTAAAGCTAATAACTAGGAAATAAATGCAAGCCTTAACGATTTTGCATGGTGTTATCCACTAAGTTGCACTTAGAAGTATTCCTAGTGAGCAATCAAAGACTTGAACAATTAAATTGTTCATCACATATGTTCAGAAGTTCACCGGGCCATTTTCAGGCCCTTTTGTAAATTTACATGTCCAAACCCCCTAGGGGAAACTGTAATAAGTTGGTCTAAGCATGGTATCTTTGTAACAGGATTGGATTACCTTAGGTTTATTTATCAAGGGGATACTCTAGAGTGTTTTTTCCTTAGGACTTATGTGTTACGCTTCAGTGACGTATAACAATGTTGAAAAAGTCGGCAAGGGTCCTGTTATCACATATATAGTAGCCGGGCTACCATACATTATTTTTCTTATTCCAGTACACTTTTCAGCTAGTTTCCTTACATTGAGATGCTGAGATGAGCATCTATTATGGATCATGATTATTTTATGGACAACAATTTTGTTCTCCATGCCATGACTGAGTTTCAGGACACTCAAAGAGATGACCGATGTAGCCATTTAGCCATTTATACAGAGCAGTCAGTATTGCTCAGAGTTACAGCAGCAGTTTCAGAGGGTAGATGTTGGTTCGGATTATATGCATTCAGGTATATGACTCAGCAGGTATATTATGGTGTTATGGTTATATTGCTTTTATATTCATTCTTGTAGCATGTCTTAGCATTTAGTATCATGATCTGGCGATCATATAGATATGTGGAACTGGTGTATCTCTCTATATATTATATTGTCCCCACTCGGACTTAGAAGTTCACTACCCATACTCATTGGTTTTATCCTCCCTAGGGAGAATAGAGGTGATTATTCCCACCATACTTTGGCTTGCTAGTGTTGGTCTCATTATTCACTATCTTCACCCATCCATTACCTACCAGTTTGTTTATTACCTTGACTTACTACATGACTAGTGGCATGGAGGACCTTCCCTTGCTTTAGCCTCTGTGTTGGATGAGCTTCCCTGTTTTTTCGTGTCTCGGCTCTGAGTTGGTGATAGAACTTACCTTTGGTGAGTTGGATTGTAGTCCTAAATCATTTTGGTCGGTTGTCTCGATGTTTGGCACTGGTACGAAGTCCCCCTAGTCGCTTAAGATGTGTTGGCTAAAACTGAAAGCTCATGTACTACTTATGGAAACTTATGTAAATTCGCCCATGAAATTGTAAACTTTAGAATGTGTTCCTCAACACACGTGAGTAAAGGGCAAGAGCAATGAAAAAGCTATAAATACTCCTTGAAGAGTATAAGAAAGGTCCAAAAAAGCAATGGTTCTTAAACTCTATATCTAAATGATTGCTGACCTTATGTATATGTATGAACATGCCCTGGATGCAAGCTGCAATTAGTTGTGCTTCTTAGCACACCTGAGATCCGAAGGGTTATGTAGGCCAAAAAGGTCATAAAGTGAAATCAATAGATCCTAATGAACTTGGATCATCTTTTAGAAAAGTAGACATGGTGCCTAAGTTGAATAAGCACTCTTTGAACAACTTACCCATTTGTGAGACTCTACCATCCCCCGTGTTCCTACTTGTCCAGCATATGTTAGAGTGTGTATTCCCTTTCCATTTCCAAAGTGTCACAATGTCAAGTTAGTAGTCAACTCTTAGCCTAGCCTTTTAGATTTTAGCCCTCACCCTTACTAGCAAATTGATCACAAGTACAACTGTGAAGTGAGTATGGTCTTGAAAGTTTGGTCTGAGTCATAATAATAATTAAAAAACTCTATATATTTGGTTTTAGATCGCCAATAAATGATTACTTCTTGTTATAATTGTTACTTGAATGAATTGTAGAGCATGCATTAACCTTTGGCACCTGCAATAGTTTTGATGATAGCCTGAGTTATGTTATTGGTCATTTTGACTTGGTCAAACATAGTTTGACCAAAGTCAAGCACATGACATGAGGTAGCAGACCTCAGATGATGGAGAGTTATGTTATATGGTCTGGTACAGGTCACCAGGTGGTTCTATGCAGTGGTTTCAGGCTCATGATGATGATTTGTGCTTTTTAGCACTTTTACAGATTATTATTATTTGGTCTATTTGGTATGTTGGTTATTTATTATGATCATGCAGAGATCTATATGGTGTATGAGTACACATCTTAGATGTATTTGGGTTCTCTGAGTCCAATAAGACAGTCTATTTTTAGTTCCGGGCAGTTACAGTGATTTTTAGCCTCAGTTGGCTATTCTATTGCAGTTTTGGCCTAACATATGGCCTGTTAGAGCAGGGGTGAGATTTGATTGGTTCACCTAGGGCGCTGTGCATGGAGGGGGTGGTCCAGCCACTTGTTATTACCATATTACCCCCCTCCCAGAGAGCCTAGTGGGCTCACCTTGACAACGCAGGCACTCCAGGAGGCAGTTTGGGCAGTTTCACACTTCCCAAGGCAGATTAAAAATGGCAAAAATGGCTACTGAGGGATTGGATTTGAGCTACTGAGGCAAGGGATTGGCATGGGATGACTTTTGATGAAGAGTGGATGTCTTCCACACCTTCTCCAACAGTTTCAGCTTTCAGTGGGGCCTACACTCATCACTCCGACATTTTTTATGGATTTCTGGTGCCTCCTAAGGCTCATGATTTTTCTAGAGAGGCACGATTTGGTGCTTAGATTTATATTTTGATGCTATTGTGCCATGGGGATTGACCAAGGGTGTTAGAAATTGCCCCTTGGACCCACCATGAGCTAGATCTTACCCCCTCTCCTAGGGCGATTTGGTCCATTGATGTATTATTTTATTATTAATCCATGTACTTTTATGTTGAGCTCATCTCAACCATTGACTAGATCACTTTGATCTTTTAATCTTAGCCATCCATTCAAAAGGTGGTTAGGGTTTTGGTGTCTCTCCATCCTATTTAAAGGAGAGAGCTCCTCACTGTAAAGGGGACTTTTGGCTCTGGATTATTGGAATAGAAAATTATTATTGCATCTACTTGTTGTGTTGTGGTGAATGCTTTTGGAGTTCGACTGTTTGTTCTTCCTTTGCACTGGGTTATTGGAGATTATCTTGCTATCTTTTGTTCCATGTATTTTTCATTTACAGGTGGAGGCCGATTTGCTTCAAGGAAGTTGCATTGGTAGGGGAGACTCTCCCTGCCTCTTCTTTGGGGTCTCTTCGTCGGTAACAAGGAGTATTACTGTCTTAGTACCTTCTACTTCATGTTGCTATTGTCATTTGCTTGTATTTCCTCCATGCTTGATCATTTTGATTGAATCGATTTTCTTGGTTTGATAGGTAGAGGAGGGCGCACATGTGGACTAGGGCATCATATTGGGGCAAGAAAAATCAACAATCTCTCATTTGATCTCTGCGGGAACATTCCTCAACAACATGGAAACCTCATCCATCACTCAGGTATGATCTCAAGGTAAGTTTCTCATTCCATTGATCTATCCATTTGTCTAAGTCATTAAAACCCTCATTTTTCCTTTTTTTTAGATCTACTTGGATCTAGCAAGTGTTTGGGTAAAATATTGAAAACCCACCTCTATAGCATCCATGACAATTCGGATCTATAGTTTGGTGTGGATTGGCTTCCATTTGACCCTTTTCCCAAGGCACATTAGCCTCTCCAAGGGAAGTCACATTCCTTGAGAGAGGGATTTTGCTAGGTTCCAAGACTTGGGTAGGTGAGATCCTGCTTGATTTGCACTCCTCTCACTTGATAACCTACCCCTAGTACCTCACTTCTTTGATTTTTTCCTTGTGGGCCCCATTCCTCATTTTGAGGGTTGTGCCCCACTTGGGTCATTGGGTGATGTACTTTCAATCTCAGATCTATTGAGATCTAGCCATTGGATGCCCTTGATCTTCAAAACCCACCTTGCTTTGTACCTTGGCAACCCTAATCTACATTTTGGGGGACATCCGACTCCACGTGGCCCAAATTCCAAGACATTGATCTCTCCAAGCCCTCACGACTTTCCTAGGTTGTCATATTTCTCTGTGGGTTGATCTTTGTCTGGTTGGTTGCACACTTAAACATTGTCATATCCCTTCATCAAGCATAGCTAGATAGCCCTATCTGTCAGATCTACATTTTGGGACACTTTCCCTGTTTTTAAGGATCACGTTTCCCAAGGCAGTTGATTTTGACCTTTTTGAACTAGCTTTGAATCTTGGAATCATACTTAATCATAGAGTCACTATGTGTTATCTTTCCTTATCATATCACACCTTTCCTAAGCCTCCACAGTGGTCCTAACTCCTCAATTCTAGGGTTCCATACCTGTCACCCTACGTACTTCATTTATTTGGTTTGATCTCTCCTACCGGGAATAGATTTGGGTCTCCCCCTTGCTATCTTGGCTTTGATAGCTAAAGCGAAGAGTGCCTTGGTTGCCATGACAACCATCCTTTTGGGAACTAGAGCTCTCTTGGTTCACCACTTTAGTTGCCCGTCCCCTCTACCATCCACCTTGGATCCATCTGTAGGGGCAACTACAAGATTGGTGATAATAGGTCCCGAAAACAATTTCTTGGCAACAACGGCGAAAAAATCGGGAACAATATGCAAAAGTCGGCAAACATTATACAAAATACATTCATTTTTTTTCAGAATTTTAAACATATAAAGCAACAATAACATCAGATAAACACATTGGAACATAAATATGGAGAAAGCAATGATATATATCATCATCATGTAGTCATGTCAAATATAAAAATATAAAATGATACATCAAATTCGATACTGAATCCTGAAACACCATAGTTGTCCAATCAAGGACTCAAAAGTAGATAGCCAATACAAAATGACATCACATATATAAATGTATCTCAGGAAAACTAGTACATATCTATCTAATATCAACGCCCTCTTCCCCTTTTATGGGAATAGGTCATGGGCCATTTGTCAGGCCTGCCCCTAGCACTAGTAGTAGCAGCAGAAGACCCTGGCCCTGCATCTATCATCGGACGATGAGTGATGGATGTGTTATCACACCATAGTAGCAGGGCTACTATTCTTGTACAGCAGATATCTGCACATTCCAGAGCTTCCATTATTCCAGAGCATGGCTATATATTTTGGATCACTCATGATCAGAGCAGTGCATTATTCAGATTTATGTATGACCTTGTGTCAAGGCTGAGCCTTGAGAGTTCAGATTTGATGACTGATGTGATCACTTATCCCATTACAGTTTCAGTTCAGTGCCTAGAGATGTATTACAGCAGTGTTTCAGATGATACTTGATGATTATTATTATGGTGATGTTGTATGATCTATGGATATGTTCTCACCGACTGTGGATTATTATCTTGTTGATTTAGTCATGATCAGAGCATGTGCTTGGTATATTATTCCTGATGTGGCAAATTATTTAAAATGAACTGTAAATCATAAAATGGACAATTGCTTGCACATGTAGGTCATTTAACAAACTTACTGGTTTTTCACCTTACATATATATGGTCTTTCCCGACACCAGTTGTCTGCTAGTGTAAGCTCCATATTCACTTGTCTCCATCCATACATGACCTTCCTATTTGACTTTAAGCCCTGACTTGTCTCATTTGACTTTCTGATACCGAGGACTTCCCCATTTTTCTACCTCTGTGTTTGGACCGCATCCCTGTTTATCCAGTGTCTCGGCTCTGAGTTGGTGACAGAACTTACCTTTGGTGAGTTGGATTGTAGGCCTAAATCATTCTGGTCGGTTGTCCCGATGTTTGGCATTGGCTCGAACTCCCCCTAGTCACTTGAGATGTTGTTGGCTAAAACTGAAAGCTCATGTTCTACCTATGGAAACTAAAAAAATTCGCCCATGGAAACAAAAAAAGGGCAAGAGCAATGAAAAGCTAAAAATACTCCTCGAAGAGTATAAGAAAGGTCCAAAAAGCAATGGTTCTTAAAAGTTATATCTAAACAATTGCTGACCTTATAAATATGTGAAAAACATGCCCTGGATGCAAGCTGCAACTAGTTGTGCTTCTCAGCACATCTGAAATTCGAAGGGTTATGTAGGCCAAAAAGGCCATGGAATAAAATTGAATGATCCTAATGAACTTGGATCAACTTGATGTAGACATGATGCCTAAGTTGAATAAGCACTCTCTGAACAACTTATCCATTTGTGAGACACAGCCATCCCTCGTGTTCTTTTTGTCCAGCACAGAGTTTGTAGCTTCCCCCTTCTCCCAGTCCAAAGTATTTTTGAGTTAAGTTAGACAAGTCAAACCCTTGGCCCAACCTTGCTCCTAGCCTTCATCCTTCACTAGCAGTTTGACCATGTCCAATGGGTGAGTTTGTCATTTGAACTATTGTGCAAGTAATTTTATATAACAACGGAATATGTTAACTTGATTAATGCCACTGAATGGAATTTATACTTTGAGCTTAGCTATGGGAATGATTAGAGAAGCATTGTCTTAGTCTACTGATGTGATTTATCCTTGATTATATATTCTTGGGATCCGTGATGATGTGGACCATGTATGGATGATTATTGATGATGATTTATGGGCCCACATGTTTGATGATGATATCATATGATGGACATATGATGCAGATGATGTTTGATCCAGTTCAGCAGGTTTATTATTACTTCAGATCAGCAGATTATACATTGTCCATATATGGTGGACCCTACAGCAGGCCCATTAGGGCAACCCAGGGTGTATGAGTACTCATTCCTAGTGGATTTGGGTCTTCTGGATCCATTGAGACACTTATCTTTCAGTTCCGGGCACTTCTGACAGTGATTGATGCAGTTTTACACTTGTTGACCAGATTGGGGGCTGATTTCCCAGCCTGAGCAGCAGGGGCCCCGAGAGGCCAGTTCACCTAGGGCGCTGATGATGGAGGGGGTGGTCCAGCCACTTGTTATTACCATTTACCCCCCCTTCTGGAGAGCCTGGTGGGCTCAGATGGACAGCGCTAGCACCCTAGGAGGCATTTTTGGCACTTTCACAGTTCCCGAGGCTGTTAAAAAATGGGATAAAGTGGTCACTGAGGAAATCGATTTGGGCAATTGAGGCAAGGTTTTGGCATTTGGTCTTCACAGAGGTCTTCCAGGGTGGCATCACTATCTTCCAGTCAGTTTTCACCATGTGGGTATGCCCGGATTGATCACAGGAGGACATTTACTGCTTGACTGTCATGGATTCTGAGGACAGTTTTGGTCATTTCTATTATATTGGACATATTTTATTATTTTATTGTGCCTTGGGGATGAGCTAGTAAGGATTGATGCCTCCTAGCCCCACCATGTGCTTATTTTATCATGTCCTAGTCATCATGAGGTGGATCATTGTACTTTTTACCCCTCTAGTGGGATGACGTCACCCTCCATTGTACCATTTAGTGAGGGCGCTTTTGTTATATTGGGTGATCCAAGTGATATTATGTTATGGTTCATCCTAGCCATTGATTGTATGATGAGATCTTATAATCTCAACCACTCATTTGATGTAGTATTGTAGAGTGGTATAGGGTTTTGGTCTTTATTATCCTATATAAGGAGGAGACCCCCCATTGTAAAGCTCACCTTTGGAGCTCTGGAATATTGGAATAGAAGATTTTTTGTGGAGCACATCTCTCTTGCATTGTGGATTCTCTTGCAAATTGAATATACGGTATCTCTTCTATGTATCATTGTGGATTTTGGTGCTTTTGCTAATCTTTTGACAGGAAAGTCGAATTGGAGAGAGGAGGGCGACTTCATGAGGGTTATTGTTGGAGGGATCCACATATTCTCTCTTGGGTTGATCTTGTGACAGGGAGTATCATTATTGTATCTTCGTGACATAGTTGATGCTTTCTATTACATCTTTCTACCATTTTCATAATCATCTTGCTTGACTTGTTTCTTTGATCTTGTCTTGTAGGAGGAGGACGATTTGGCTATCTTGGAGAAGGACGTTTTGGTTGGAGCACTTGGATCTTACTCTTGAATATACACATAGGAGAATGCTATCAACTTGCAAGGTGGCCACAAGCAATTGAGGTAAGATCTACAAGGTATGTGCCTCTTTCATCCATTCTATCTTCATTGGTCATAAAACCCTAATTAAATTAAAACCCTTGTTTTTGGTATTTCTTAGATCTACTTAGATCTAGCCTTGCAATTGAAAAGATATTAAAAACCCACCTCTATAGGATCCACCCCTAGTTGGATCTATAGTTTGGTGGTGATTGGCTAAGAATTGACACACTTTTCAATGTAAAAAGCCCTCTTGAACCTAAATCGATTTTCCTAAGAGAAGCTTATTGGGTTAGATCTAGCACATGGGTAGGTGAGATCCCACTTGATTTGAAATCTAGACACTCGATAACCTATACCCATATCTTTACTTTGGTGAAAACTACCTTGTGGACATCTCTCCATGTTTTAAGGGGTTAAAACCCCCTTTTGATCTTCTTGGTATCTTAAAACTTAGATCTACTAAGATCTAGCCATTGGATTCACTTGAAATTTTGAAGGTACATAGATCGGGGTACTAGCCACTTGGATCTACAGTTTGGTGGCCATTGGACTTGATTTGGTCCACCAAACCCATCTTTTGCCCTTCCTTGAGCAAGTCGCACCCCCTTGAAGATTTGAGTTGGTCCACTTCTAGGAAGTGGGTGTTGAAGATTTTCGTGGATTTGGAATGCCCATGCCTTGAAACCTAGGTCTATACTGTCCTTTCGTCAAGATCCGCCTTGGGGATTGCATTCCTTGTTTTAAGGGATTGTGGTCCACTTTTGGTCATCACTTAAAAACCTAGATCTAATAAGATCCAACCATTGGATCTCATTCAACCCACTTGACTTGGCTTCTAGGTGTCCCGATCTACAATTTGACATACTTTTTGATCCCATTAGCCCATCCAATAAGGCACTAGTCCATCACTAAGCAAGTCGCACTCCTTAGGATTTGTGTCAAACCCTAGATCTAGTACATGGGTATCCCTATAATCAACTTAGACTCATAGATCTAGCCTATATCTAACCTATAGTACCAACCTCACACCTAACTTCACCTTGTGGGCCTACCTAGAATCATTTCACATTTCCCAAGAACACAAGACCCACTTGTGTAAACACATGGTACTATACCTAGTTATCATACCCCATCATGTGGCCTAAACCATACATAGGTTGAAACATTAACAAACTCTTACACCACCCTCAACCATACCTTAACCCTTAGGTCCACTTAGCCTTGCATTGGTTTCCATAACTCATTACTTACCTACCCTTAGAAACCTTTGTTTGGATCCAATCAACTGTGATTGGGGTATAGGGTCTCCCCCTTGGTCTAGTTACACCTTGACCTAAAGCGAAGAGTGCCTCGGTTGACGTGACTCCCACATTGCATTGGGAACCGTGGCATCTCTTGGGTCACCTCTTTAGTTGCCTGTCTGCTCTACCGTCCCGGATGGGATACCTCTAGTGGCAACTACAAGTTGTGTGATAACAGGATGGAGGACTAGCTGTATCAATTGGTGTAGTAGGTGGTGGCGATGCTAGCACATCACCCTTCATGGTGTCTCCGACCTCCTCCTCCTCCTCCTCCTCCTCCGCTTGCCCTTCCTCTGTCTCTAGCCATGTAGGTGACTCCTCTATGATAGGAGTCTCAATCTCCATCCTCCACTCAGACAATATATCAATATTGTCTAAGGCGATAGCATCATCTGGTACTTTCTGTATCTGTCTCATCCATAAGCGGAGATTGTAATGGACGTAGACCAAGTCATAGAGACGTGTGAACTCCAATCTGTAAGAGGGTAATAATTTTTTTTTATGAGTCTAGAGGTTCAAGTTTCAAAAATTAATAAAATATAATATGTGAGGATGATATATTCATAAATTACATTAAATGAAATTGATTTGTTGAAAATTGAAATTCTAACCTTTTGCGTCTCTTTGCGAGTATTTTTTCAAACACACTCCAATTCCGCTCACATCCTGAAGCGGTACATGTTTGGCTAAGAATCTTGATGGAAAATTTCTGTAAATTTGGTGTCCTTACACCATAGGTTCGCCACCAAGTAACTACAACAAATAAAAAAGAAAGAGAACTAAATTACATTTCATTGCATTGGAAAACTGAAATAGGAAATAAATAAATCATAATTCAAAATTTCAAATTTCAACTTTCAAATAAAGGTTAAACACTTTAATAACTTACCTGGCATGAAATTGGTCCTGTCACGAATAGCATCAACAAAGCTAAATACTCCATTACCATCCTGATACACCTCTATCTCGCGATTGATTGCATTGCGAGTCTCATAATCATGTACCATCCTTTGAATACAAGTGAGGAGCCCCTCCAACACCTCGCCATCAAAATCAAATTTGCATTTGTAGGAAAATGCAGGGTTGAGGAAGAGTGCTGTTGCATGAATGGGTCTATGAAGCATCCCGGTCCATCGACTATCAATCAACTCCCATAACAACATGTGCCTATTGGGCCCCGGGGTACCCTTTCCCACATAATAATTCTGGATGGCCTCTTTGGCCCTATCCATGGCCTCATACAAATAGCCCATTGCGGGCTTATCACCATCAACAAGTCTCAGAACCTTTACCAAAGGTTCACTCAACGAGCACACTTCCTCCACACCTTCCCAGAAGGAGTCAGTGTACACCAACTTGGCAATGGTTCTCCCATCCTCTCTCTTGATGTATGTTGATGTATTTGTAACTTCAGAAGATATTCACTTGTATATTGTATGTATTACATTTGTACTTTATTGTATCCCCAACGGAGATGTATTATTCCTTTGATTGGAAGTGTCGTCATTTGTATTTGCAAGTGTCGCAAGTTATATTGTAAGTGTTGTAACTTATATTTGATGGGTTATTAGACCACCTTGGTGGGGTCGACCCAGTATGAGTTAAGTGGAAGGGTTATTAGACTCCCTTAGGAAGTCGGCCCAGTTAGGGTAAAAGGCAGGTTAAGTTAAAGTATAAATAGAGAGTGTGACTCTTTCATTCTATTCATTCACTCACTCATCCAACTCGTATAGTTGAGAGAGAGGAGTGTGCACAAGTGGAGGAGGGGTAGCTGCTAAAGACATCTATCTTTTGGGGTTATATCTTGGTGACCTTTGTATTGGTGCTTATTCTATCTCTGAGGAAGTTGCAGGGTTTTTCACCTTCTTGGTTTTCCCCGGTGAAATGCTTTGTGTCTCTTGTCTCTTGTGTTTGATATGCTGTACATGTTGTTCTCTCAGTTAAGATCCTAGATCATATTGAATTAAATGATGAAAATCTAACATGGTATCAAAGCTAGCCTGAAGGAAGGCATTGTATGGCATTTATGACACTTGTTGCACCTGTGATAAATTGGAAGCTAGGGCTTGGTATAGTAAAAAATAGTCATCATGGAACTTTCGTTATAAATCAGTTTGGGTGAAGGTTCAGGATCTGAATTTTTTACAGCCCGAATATCAGACACGGATGTACCCTGTGTAAAAATTTCAGCCTCAGATTCGTTGTACTTTGTGAGATATGATTCATACAAGTTAGGTTTTCTGCGTCTTCCAAAATGCAGCTCTAAACAGGTGACCTAGGCACAAAGGTCATATCTCGGGCTAGGAAGCTCCAAATGGAATTTCGTAAAAAGTGGCAGTTAGGGCACGAACTCTAGTTTCACAGGTTGGATTTTCAGAGGCCGAAGTTAAAACAGTGACACGTGGCACTTCGTACAAGTTCGCTATGTTGTTTCATCCCATAAACAGGTCATGTTTCAACACTTAGCATATCTCTCTCATGGAGAATCCATTGAACCTCAAATTTGTGGGGTTGAAAAGATGACAGGTCAGTCTAACATAGGCCGAAGTTTCAGACCTTGAGGATCCGAAATTTCAAAGATACACCAGAAACAATATGGCATATATTTCTGTCAAAACAGAATTGGATTCTGAGCATTTTCATTTTTGGCTTGTCACTGTTGCGGGAAATTAGGGCTTTTGTCTAAGTCGGGGAAAGAGCCAATAATGGATGGGTCAGATGAATGGCTGGAATTGACAAGTGAAACCAAAGCTAGCTTCCTATAAGTCAAACGGACAAATCTATACCAAGGAGGGGACATGGATTAGAAGATTAACTTGGAGGGTTATGTTGATTCGTATTGGGCAGGCAGTGCCATTGATAGGAGGAGCACTTCAGGGTGCTGCTTCAGTATGAGATCAGGTGTGATCTCTTGGTTTAGCAGGAAGTAGTCCTGTGTGGCACTGAGTACAGCCAAACTAGAATATGTCGCAGCTTGTTCAGTTAGTTGTGAGGTAGTATGGTTGAGGAAGCTACTGCCTGATTTGTTTGATCTCCAGTTGGATGCTACTTGTATATATTGCGACAACCAGAGTTGTGTGAAGTTGTCTGAGAACCCAGTGTTCCATGACAAGTCGAAGCACATCGAGATCAAGTATCACTATATCAGGGATATGTTGCAGAGAGGAGCGGTGAATCTCCAGTATGTTCCGACAAACGAACAGATAGCCGATATGTTGACCAAGCTGCTGGCCAGAGTGAAGTTCTAGTACTTCAGAGAAAAGCTTGGTGTATTCCAGATCAAGGTTCCTTCCAGGGGGAAGTGATGAGTCCGGAAGACACAGATGCACAGGAGCCACTCTCAGATGGTGGTAGGTGTGTCCTCCCATGGTGTAGATGTAAGGGCTGGAGCCTTTTCTGAATGGTGGTAGATTGGTTCTCCCATGTTGGGTGATGTAAGTGCTGTGTGATGTGCATCTGGGCTATGCTCCGTTGACATTAAGATGATTTGGACATGATGAGACGACAGTAGGGTACACAAGTTTTGCAAGAGGCATATAATCAGTCCTGGGATGCTCCTTCAGGTTTTGCAGTGGCATATAATCAATCCTGGGAGATCTTGCAGGTTTTGCAGTGGCATATAATCAGTCCTGGGATGCTCCTTCAGGTTTTGCAGAGGCATATAATCAGTCCTGGGAGACCTTACAGGTTTTGCAGAGGCACATACTCAGTCTTGAGATGCTCCTTCAGGTTTTGCAGAGGCATATAATAAGTCCTGGGAGATCTTGTAGGTTTTGCAGAGGCATATAATCAGTCCTAGGATGCTCCTTCAGGTTTTGTAGAGGCATATAATCAGTCCTGGGAGATCCTGCAGGTTTTGCAGAGGCATATAATCAGTCCTGGGATGCTCCTTCAGGTTTTGCAGAGGCATATAATCAGTCCTGAGAGATCTTGCAGGTTTTGCAAAAGGCATATAATAAGTCCTGAGATGTACCTACTTGATGGCTTGCTCGCAGAGATGATAAAGACCTACATGGAGGCTAGGCCTACATCCAACATGAAAAGGGCTGGCTCTGGAGAACTTCCTATGACGAGTAGATTGGAGATTGATGGTCGAGATAGCAGCAACAGTGACGATGATGATCCGGCTTTGATGATGATCCAGTGACGAAGACTTGTGCTGATGACTATGTCAAGAGAATACCTTCCTAGTTAAGAGGGAGTGTTGTTGTAATTGTAACTTTGGAAGATATTCACTTGTATATTTCATATTGTATTTGTATTTTATTATTGTACCTCTGACGGAGATGTTTATTCCTCCGGTCGGGAGAGTTATTATTATACTTGAGTCATGTAAAGTAAGTGAGGTTAACCCTCCATTGTATGTCAGGGCTTTAGACCCCAAAGTTGAGTCATCAGTGGGTTATTAGACTCTCCTAGAGAAGTCAGCCCAGTCAGTTACACCTAGGGGCCGACCTATTTGGGGTTAAGGTCAAGTGAAAGTAAAAGTATAAATAGAGAGGGTGCTCCTCTCTATTTGATCATTCACTCACTCATCAAGTTCGCATAAGTGAGTAGGAGGACAAGTTCGCACAAGTGAAGAAGAGAGAAGCTGCTGGAGACCATTTCTACTTTTGGGGATTATTGTATTGTTGCTCATTCTATCTCTGAGGAAGTTGTCGGGTTTTCTCCTTTATGGTTTCCCCAATGAAATTCTTTGTCTCTTGTCTCGTGTTTGAATTGTTGTGCATGTTATTCTCTCAGATAAGATCCTAGATAATCTTGAATTAAATTGTGAAAATCTAACATGGTATCAGAGCTAACCTAAGAAGAAGACACTTTGCAGTTGCAGAAGCTAGGGCTTCTTAATTTTTGGGTTTCTCTCCACAGATCATTAGCAAAAGGAGGCTAGGCTAACTCGCCTAAGGAAGGCGCATCTTTCTGTCGAAATAGAAATTGATTCTGAGCATTTTCAATTTTTGGCCTATCACTGCTACGGGAAATTAGGGCTTTTCACAGAAGTGAAATTTTGGAGTGAAACGGGCATAAGAAGAAGCTCCTCAGCAAAATCGAAATTTAGAGTCCAAGATCGAAGTTTTTGGTTGGGTGAGACTCCGAGAAAGTCAAACCCTAATTTGATTTTGGACCAGAAAAACCAGAAAACCAAAAAAACTAGAAATTGCAGATCAGAATTTCGCAAGCCACTTTTGAGGGGTCCATTTTTGGAATTTTCAAAATCCAAGTGTACCAGCTTGCTCGCCTCCGTCAAGCGCATCTTTCTATCCAGACAGAAGTTTCAAATTTCAAGTTTGAATTTTTAGGGTTTCCTTGTCAAATCCTAGCCAGCTCCAGATCCAGTTTCAACAAATCAAGTGGTAAGACCTAAAGCTTTTCTATTTCCATTTGAGTTTCTCATTAAAGATGTCTCACCACACCTAGCTTAAGGATAAGCTTGAAGGGGCTGATAACTTCCGAGCATGGAAGTATAGGATTGGGCTTGTCCTAAAAGAGAATGAATTGGACACCTATGTGAATGAAAAGGTTCCAGTTCCAGAGGGAGATGAGGCTAAAGCCTTACACAAGAAGAACCTGGTTAAGGCTAAGAGAATCATTGCAGATTCTATCAAGGACCATCTCAAGCCATGTGTATCATCTCTGAAGACACCTAAAGAGATGTTTGATGCTTTGACCACCTTATTTGAAGGGAGGAATATAAATAGTAAGATGACATTGAGGAACCAATTGAAGAATGTCAAAATACAAAATGCAGAGACCATGCAGTCCTACTTTACAAGGGTCTCTCAGATAAAAGAACAACTTGAAGTTGTGGGAGAAGATATAGAGAATGGAGAAATAGTGATGACCACCTTGAATGGTCTTCCTAGGTCATGGGATTCCTTTATTCAAGGAATCTGTGCAAGAAGAAAGTTGATCACCTTCAGTAGGTTGTGGGAGGAGTGCTCACAAGAAGAAGCTCGAATTGTAGCTCGAGAAGAAAAGATGGGTAATGAAGACTAGGCTCTCACAGCACACACCAAGAAGAACAAAAATAAGAGGGAGCATCATTATCACAAGAATGGTAAACTCCACCACCAGAATCGAAGGGAGAACCTTGGAGGATCCAGGAGAGATCTTTCTGACATTCGATGTTATACTTGTGATGAGAAGGGACACTATTCCAGAGATTGTCCCAGAAACAAAAGCAGCTCCCACAAGAAGAAGAACAAGAAGAAAAGACATCATGCTCACACTACAGAGGATGGCGAACCTCCAAGGAAGAGAACCAGAGAAGACAGTGAAGATTCTTCAAGTGATGAAGAATATGTTCTGATTTTAGCTCTCACAGGAACTGTCACACATGGAAGCAATGATTGGCTTATAGATAGTGGGGCTTCCAAGCATATGACAGGATTCAAGGAATCCTTTGTGAACCTATCTAAACATGAGTCACCCCACAAGGTGAAACTTGGGGATGACTACCAGTATCCCATAAAAGGAAGTGGTGAAGCCTCCTATAAGCTAGACTTTGGAAAGTCTATGAAGATGAAAGATGTCCTATATGTTCCAGGACTCAAAAAGAACCTTCTCTCTATATCCGCATTGGATGCAAAAGGTATGAGAGTTGCATTTGTAGATGGCCAAGTCCTTATGTGGCCAAAGGGAAAGACCATAGAGGATGCTGTGGTGATTGGAGAGCAAGAGGGAGGTTTATTCAAACTGAAGGTCTAACCTGAACAAGCCCTAGTCCATGACTCAGCAGAGCCAAGTGAACTATGGCATAGAAGGCTTGCACATGTGCACTATAGAGCACTATCACTTGCAAGCAAAGTAGTTGAAGGTCTTCCAGAAATCCAGGTGCTATGAATATTAAATATTGTATTAATTAATCATTAAATTATTAATTAGTTTAATTGAAGGGACGTAACCCTTCTTAAGAAATGCTCAAACCTTATAAAAGGCGAGCTCTTGTAAAGCATTAAGCATCTTATCAATTCAATAATATATATCTTATTCAATATGGATCTCGCGTCCTAGTTTTCTGTTGCATTTGGTATCAGAGCAGTCGACGCCTGTAGCCGTACAGTTATCGTATAGACGCCGCCATCTCGATCCGTCCTAACCATCCACCTTGTTGCTCCACCACACAGACCACCAGTCCGCCCCCGCGCTCCTTTTCCACCCCCTGCTTGCTCGTCCTTCCCTGCTCGCATCCCTCTCATTTTCCCTTACGCCCTCGTCTTCTCCATTCCAGTTCTCCCTCGTGCCCCCACGCTGCGTCCTTCCCCTCCCACGCAGCAGCCCTCCCGCGCTGCCTCTCCTCGACTGCCAGCACCCGGCTTCCCTCTTCCCCGGCTTGCCACTTCTGCGCTCGCCATCCTCTCTCCGCTGCTGCGTCCCACCTTCACCTCCGTCCAGCCTGCCTGTCACGCCAGCCCACCCAGCGTTGATCCACCCCGCGCATCCCATCTCGCGTCCACGCCCCTTCCCCTTCCGCGCCCTCGCAACACTCCCTCTGCACCTTCTTTCCCGCGCCCACCCCCCGCGTAGCTCAGCCCGCCCGTCTACCACTTCTGCAGCGCCGTCGGCTCTCACCCTAGCCGCCACCCCCCACTACCATTCTGTGTCCAGCTTCCCACCTCCTGCGTCCAGCTCCCCACACCACCATACGCCTCCTTTCCACTCTCCATCTCCACTCTCCAGCGACCTCTACAATACCTCCTTTCCATTTCGGCCTCCCTCCAATTATCCACGTCCGCCCTACAAAAACAAAACCAAATTAATAAAATAAATATTATTATAATAATATAATATTATTAAATAATATTTTTATTTTATTAAAATTTTCCACTTTATAATAAATATTTAAATATAATATTTATTATTTTTATTATAGTAATTATTATTGCTATAATAATTATTATTATCACCATTTTTCCAAAGACCTTTTAAATTGTTCTCAATATCCCATAAGCCAAAATTGCGTCCAATTATTCACCACCACACCTAAGAAGCATGACGACAGAGTTAAAAGCCCAAATGGAGAAAATAGAGAAGGATTTCCGAACCTTCAAGGAAATGATCACCAAGAGCCAGGAAGCACTTAAGAAAGAAATTAAGGATGAAGTCATTCAGGTAATGGAGCAGAAAATAGACGACAAGTTCGACATTATAAGCAAGGAACAAAAAATGTTAGATCAAAAAGTGACTGAGAGCCAGAAAGGTATCGAGGAGATATTACAAAAAATGAAGGATGAGGAAAAAAATCATAAACAACATGACTCGGATATGTCAGTTACCCCATCTTCCAATTCTGAGTCACCAGAACACAACATGATGATTCTGAGTCACCAGAACACAACAGGATGAAAGGTACTCAATACCAACCATTCGTAATGTACCCGCCGAGAGCAAAAATAGAGATGACGAAATATAATGGAGGAGAAGACCAATGCGTCGCTTGGTTGAATAAAGCAGAAGAGTATTTCGACATATATAACATTACAATGGACGAAGAAAAGGTCAAGTATGCTTCAATGCACCTTGAAGGATATGCCTACAACTGGTATATGTGGTGGAAGGGAGACAACTTCGCTTACACTTGGAACTTATTCAAGAATGATTTCTTAAAAAGGTTTCAAGGAATCACAGAAGATGAATTCTTCTCAAAACTTACCAGATTACAACAAAAGGGAAGCGTCGAAGAATTCACGCATCAATGGGAATCCCTCGCTACCAGAGTATTTGGGCTATCCGACAAACAACGGTTGGAAACCTACTTAGGAGGACTAAAACCATACATACAAAAAGAGTTAAAAATGCATGACATAACAAATGTCGAGGCTGCAAGACGAAAAGCAAAAGCAGCCGAGGCCAAATTTGATAGTTTTCAATCAAATAAAGGGAAGTCATACTCACAAAGAAACATCCAGTCGACTCCAGAGGATGATACAAACAAATACATCCCTCCGCCTAGAAGGGACGATAGGAAGAGCCTCGAGAATCAACGTATGAGGGAAGGAAAATGTCGACGATGTGGAGACAAATGGAACCCTAAACATAGGTGTCGCCTCGAGGACAACTCAAAGAAATTATATACTTGCGAAGCAAAAGAGAATAGTGAATCAGAAGAAGAAGAAGAAGAAGAAGAGCCAGAAGATGAAGAGGAGGAAACCGCAAATATGGCAGCCGGGAACGACGAGAACCCCAAAATCTCCCTAGCAGCCATGACAGGCATTAGTCAACCACAGACTCTCAAGTTAAAAGGGCATATAAAAAATGAGAATGTTATAGTGCTAGTAGACATTGGAAGCACTCACAACTTTCTTGATATAAGAGTGGCACGAAAACTCAAGTTGTTCGTACATCCAGTTCCAGACATGAAGGTGATGGTTGCAGATGGCAAAAAGATCGAAAAAGTTGGAAAGTGCCACAAGGTGAGACTTCAAATACAAGACTTCGAACTGGAATCAGAACTCTACACCTTACCGTTGGGAGGAGTAGACATCGTTTTGGGAGTCCAATGGTTACAAACATTGGGAACATATTCTGCCAATCATCAAAAGCATTTCATCAAGTTTAAGTGGCAAGGGAAAAATTTTAAGCTATATGGTTTTCATCCACCAAACACACAAGTAGTTTCATCTCAGCAAATGGAAAAACTCATTCGAAAAGGGGCATCAACATACGTAATACAATGTCATCAACTGGAAGGAAAAGAGGAGGAACCAAATGAGTTCAATAAGGAAATCCAAAAATTACTCCAGAAACATGAACACATATTTCAAGACTTACCCATGCAGCTACCACCAGAAAGGAGTATAGAACACATAATCGAGATTAAACCGGGGTCAAATCCTGTCAAGGTTAAACCATATAGGTATCCCCACCACCACAAAACAGAAATAGAAAGGTTGGTTCAAGATCTACTGAATTGTGGTGTCATCACCAAGAGTAGAAGCCCTTATGCAGCGCCAGTCGTACTAGTACGAAAGAAGGATGGATCGTTTAGATTATGTATAGATTATAGAGGATTAAACAAAATAACAATTAAGAACAAGTTTCCAATCCCCTTCATCGATGACATGCTGGATGAACTTCATGATGCAAAATATTTTTTGAAACTCAATTTAAGGTCAGGGTACTATCAAATCAGGGTCAGATTAGAGGATATCGCAAAGACTGCTTTCCAAACTCATGAAGGACATTATGAATTCAAAGTAATGCCTTTTGGGTTAACTAATGCCCCTGCCACATTCCAGGCAACTATGAATGAACTATTTCAGCCATACCTAAGGAAATTTGTGTTAGTATTCTTCGATGACATCCTTATATATAGCAAGACATGGAAGGAACATTTGACGCATCTAGAAGAGGTTCTATCTCTTCTGAAGGAAAACCAGTTCTATGCAAAAAAGTCAAAATGCACCTTTGGGAAGCAATAAGTGGAGTATCTCGGTCATATAATTTCAAAGGAAAGAGTTAAGGTGGACCCAAAGAAAATCCAGGCGATGAAGGAGTGGCCCGAACCAAAGAATGTTTCAAAATTGCGAGGATTTTTGGGATTAACAGGTTACTATCGAAGGTTCATCAGGAACTATGCACATGTCACTGCCCCACTAACAAATCTCCTAAAAAGAAATTCTTTTCAATGGGATGATGAAGCAAGAAGATGCTTTGAAACGTTGAAACAAATTATGTCTTCAACTCCCGTTTTGGCAACACCTAATTTTGCAAAACCATTCGTAATCGAATGTGATGCTTCAGGGTTTGGGATAGGAGCTGTGCTAATGCAAGAAGGTCATCCAATCGCTTTTGAAAGTAGGAAGTTGAACAAAAGAGAATACCTACAGTCTACATACAACAAGGAAATGCTTGCCATCATGCATGCATTAACTAAATGGCGACAATACCTTTTGGGAAGTAAATTCCTAATCCGAACAGATCATAATAGTCTACAACATTTGTTACAGCAGAAGACATTAACAACCGAGCAACAAAAGTGGATAGAGAAAATCTCTACCTTCGATATGGAGATCCTACATAAAAGAGGGAAGGACAATGTAGTAGCTGATGCTTTATCAAGGAAAGATGAAGAGATACAAGTCTACGCCGTATCCATGGTGATCCCAGAATTTTTTGACGAAATTCGTAAGGAATATGCCAAGAATTCAGAGGTTTGCTCCATAATTAACAACATAAATCAGTATCCGAAGTTTGAATGGAAGAATGAACTCTTATGGTACAAAGGACGTATTTACTTAAGTTCCAATTCCAGTTTTAAGACCAAGGTGCTTAAAGAGTCACATGATTGCCCAGCCGCTGGTCATGTAGGAATTTTTAAAACCTACTATAATGCAAGGCAATCATTCTTTTGGAAGGGTATGTATGCTGACATTCACAAGTATGTTGCAGATTGTGACATTTGTCAGCGGAATAAAACTGAGAATATCTCAAGTCCGGGGTTACTCCATCCGTTACATATACCAAATAAGAAATGGGAGGAAATTTCAATGGATTTCATTGAAGGTCTACCCATATCAGATGGGAAAGACAAAATATTAGTTGTGGTAGACAGGCTAACCAAATATGCACATTTTGTTGGAGTGAAGAAAACTGATTCGGCAAAAGAAACAGCCGAAGCTTTTTGTAAAAATGTCTACAAATTACATGGTTTTCCGAAGATTATAGTAAGTGATAGGGATGCCAAGTTTAAAGGGAACTTTTGGAGAGAGTTTTGCAAGCAAATTGGAACGTCTCTTAACATGAGCTCAGCTTATCATCCCCAAACAGATGGACAGACAGAAGTTGTCAATAAATGCTTAGAAACCTACCTCCGTTGTTTTGTAACTGATAAGCAAAATAAATGGTTCCAATGGCTACATCTTGCGGAATGGTGGTATAATTCTACTTATCATACATCTACAAGAATGACACCATTTCAAGCCCTATATGGATATGAGCCCCCAAAATGGAAGGATTTCATCACCAACCAAGCAAGGGTCGCATTTTAATGACCATTTGGAAGAAAACCAAAAGGTTGTCCAAGTACTTAAAGAGAATTTGAATACTGCCAGGAATAGAATGAGACAACAAGAAGATCGACATCGAACAGAACGAGAATTTGAAATTGGAGATTGGGTATATGTAAGACTACAACCCTATAAACAATTATCACTTAAACAAGGTGGAAACAATAAATTGGCTCCACGTTTTTATGGCCCATATCAAATCAATAAGAAGATTAGTCAGGTGGCATATGCATTGGAATTGCCAACTACAAGTCGCATCCACAATGTCTTTCATGTTTCATGTTTGAAAAAGATGATAGGTCAACACCAGAAGGCACAAACAATACTTCCCTTGTTAGATGAAGAAGGAAGAATCATATTCGAGCCAGAATCTATCATTGCTACTAGAGAGAAGAGATTAAGAACGCGAGTAATTAAAGAATACCTCATAAAATGGAAAAATCTTCCCAAAGAAGATGCAACATGGGAATCAGAACAATTTCGACAGTTACATCTTTCATTACCATTGCTTTGAGGACAAAGCTCTTTAAAAGGGAGTGGCAATGCTATGAATATTAAATATTTTATTAAATTAATCATTAAATTATTAATTAGTGTAATTGAAGGGACGTAACCCTTCTTAAGAAATGCTCAAACCTTATAAAAGGCGAGCTCTTGTAAAGCATTAAGCATCTTATCAATTCAATAATATATATCTTATTCAATATGGATCTCGCGTCCTAGTTTTCTGTTGCACCAGGCAAAGCATGAAGGCATTTGCAAAGGATGTGCAATAGGAAAGAACATAAAGAAGTCATTTCCAAGCAGCGAGAGCAAGGCAAAAGGAATCTTGGAAATCATCCATTCAGTTCATTGAATGGGTATGTATATTATGTTTCTTTAATTGATGATTTTTCTAGGAAGACATGGATATATTTCTTGAAGAACAAGGACGAAGTATTCAGTAAGTTCAAGGAATTCAAAGCATTGATCGAGAACCACATAGAGAAGAAAATCAAGACTTTTAGGTCAGACAATGGCGGAGAGTTCACATAAGAAGACTTCAAGAAATTATGCAGAGATTCAGGGATTAAGAGGGAGTTGACCACTCCATATAATCCGCAGCAGAATGGAGTTGCAGAAAGGAAGAATAGAACAATCATGGAAGCAACAAGAGCAATGCTTCACGACCACGATCTTCCAATGCATCTATGGGTAGAAGCTGCGAGAACAGCCGTGTATGTACAAAATCGTACTCCACATAGAGTACTTGACAACAAGACACCAGAAGAAGCTTTCTCCGGTGAAAAACCAGAGGTCAGCCATCTCAGGATATTTGGTTGTCTAGTATACATACATATCATGAAGGAGAAAAGGACGAAGTTAGATCCTTTAGGAAAGAAGGGCATATTCGTGGCATATAGTGAAAGCTCGAAGGATTACAGAATTTATTTTCCAGGGTTCAAGAAGATCGACATCAGTAGGGATGTAACATTCGACAAAGACTTAGCATATCACAAATCCAGAAAGCTACCTATTGAAGACATTGAAGAACCATAAGCACCCATGATCCGAAATACAACAATGAATGAAACAAATCCATAAGATCATGAAGAACGCGAGATGGAAGACCCACAGGAACATGTAGATCCACCACGTGAGAAGAATTCTCACAAGAGGAAACCAGCATGGGTACGAGAAGCAATTCAAGATGCAGAGAGATATGGTGCTCCAGAAGGAATGCATAGAGAAAGCAAGAAACCGAGACCATTCTCCAGTTATGTAGCCTTGTTGTGCGACATCATTGACAAGGAAGCTGCCAACTATGAAGAAGAGACAGAGAGGAAGGAATGGAAGGACGGCATGATCGAGGAGTACCAGTCGATCATGAAGAATGATGTCTGGGATGTGGTCCCGCTACAAAATCAAGCATGCTGCAGATGGTAGCATAGAGAAACACAAGGCGAGATTTGTGGCACATGGCTTCTTGAAGGAAGGGATAGACTATGAGACATTTGCGCCTGTAGCCAGATACACTTCGATCAGATCAGTACTTGATCTAGCTGCAGTGATGAAGTGGAAGGTACACCAAATGGATGTCAAGACGACATTCTTGAATGGTGTAGTAGAGGAGGAAGTGTATGTGGAGCAACCACTCGGATTTGAGACACATGACAAGGAGACTCGTGTGCAAATTGAAGAAGGCCTTGTATGGATTGAAACAGGCACCCAGGACATGGTACGACAGGATTGATCGCTTCATGACTAGTTGGGCTTTACCAAGAGTAAAGCGGATTCCAACCTTTACTACAAGGTTGAGGAAGGGAACCCATTGATACTTCTACTTTATGTAGATGACCTGTCTGTGACAGGTGAGGATGGGTTGATTGTTGACACGAAGAGGAAGCTTGCTGCTGAGTTCGAAATGAAGGACTTGGGTATGATGCATTACTTTCTAGGCATGGAGGTGTGGCAAAGCACGGATGGAATCTTCCTTGGACAAGGGAAGTATGCAGTAGAGATCCTGAAGAGGTTCGGGATGATGGATTGCAAGGCCGTGGCCACACCTATGGCATCGAACCTGAAGCTATTGGGTGATGCTTCATCAGAGTCGATTGATGCCATGATGTATCGTCAAATGATTGGATCTTTGATGTACATGACAAATACGAGACCAAATATCTACTTTGCTGTGAACACATTGAGCCAGTTCCTGGCGGATCCAAGACATGTTCACTTGATTGCTGCAAAGCATATTCTGAGGTACCTGAAGGGAATGGTGGATTATGGCCTCAAGTATGATGCGAATCAGAAGATTAACCTAGAGGGTTATGTTGATTCGGATTGGGCAGGCAGTGCCATTGATAGGAAGGGCACTTTGGGGTACTGCTTTAGTATGGGATCAGGTGTGATCTCTTGGTTTAGCAGGAAGCAGTCCTACGTGGCATTGAGTACAGGCGAAGCAGAGTATGTCGCAGCTTGTTCGGCTAGTTGTGAGGCAGTATGGATGAGGAAGCTACTGTCTGATTTGTTTGATCTCCAATTGCATGCTACTTGTATATATTGCGACAACTAGAGTTGTGTGAAGTTGTCTGAGAACCCGGTGTTCCATGACATGTCGAAGCACATCGAGATCAAGTATCACTATATCAGGGATATGGTGCAGAGAGGAGCAGTGAAGCTCCAGTATGTTGTGACAGACGAGCAGATAGCCGATGTGTTGACCAAGCTGCTGGCTAGAGTGAAGTTCGAGTACTTGAGAGAAAATCTTGGTGTATTCCAGATCGAGGTTCCTTCCAGGGGGAAATGATGATTCCGGAAGATGCAGATGCACAGGAGCCACTCTCACATGGTGGTAGGTGTGTCCTCCTATGGTGTAGATGTAAGGGCTGGAGCCTTTTCCGAATGGTGGTAGATTGGTTCTCCCATATCGGGTGATGTAAGTGCTGTGTGACGTGCATCTGGGCTGTGCTCCATTTACATTTATGTGATTTGGACGTGATGAGACGACAATAGGGTACACAGGTTTTTCAAGAGGCATATAATCAGTCCTGGGATGCTCCTTCAGGTTTTGCAATGGCATATAATCAGTCCTGGGAGATCTTGCAAGTTTTGCAATGGCATATAATCAGTCCTAGGATGCTCCTTCAGGTTTTGTAGAGGCATATAATCAGTCCTGGGAGATCCTGCAGGTTTTGCAGAGGCATATAATTAGTCCTAGGATCCTCCTTCAGGTTTTGCAGAGGCATATAATCAGTCCTGGGAGATCCTGCAGGTTTTGCAGAGGCATATAATCAGTCCTGGGATGCTCCTTCAGGTTTTGCAGAGGCATATAATCAGTCCTGGGAGATCTTGTAGGTTTTGCAAAAGGCATATAATAAGTCCTAAGATGTACCTACTTGATGGCTTGCTCGCAGAGATGATGAAGATCTACATGGAGGCTAGGCCTACGTCCAACATGAAAAAGGGCTGGCTCTGGAGAACTTCCTATGACGAGTAGATTGGAGATTGATGGTCGAGATAGCAGCAACAATGACGATGATGATCTAGCTTTGATGATGATCCAGTGACGGAGACTTGTGCTGATGACTATGTCAAGAGAATACCTTCCTAGTTAAGAGGGAGTGTTATTGTAATTGTAACTTCGGAAGATATTCACTTGTATATTTCATATTGTATTTGTATTTTATTATTGTACCTCCGACGAAGATGTTTATTCCTCCGGTCGGGAGAGTTATTATTGTACTTCAGTCATGTAAGGTCAGTGAGGTTAACCCTCCATTGTATGTCGGGGCTTTAGACCCCAGAGTTGAGTCATCAGTGGGTTATTAGATTCTCCTAGAGAAGTCGGCCTAGTCAGTTACACCTAGGGGTCGACCTGTTTGGGGTTAAGGTCAAGTGAAAGTAAAAGTATAAATAGAGAGGTTGCTCCTCTCTATTTGATCATTCACTCACTGATCAAGTTCGCATAAGTGAGTAGGAGGATAAGTTCGCACAAGTGAAGAAGAGAGAAGTTGCTGGAGACCATTTCTACTTTTGGGGATTATTGTATTGTTACTCATTCTATCTCTGAGGAAGTTGCGGGGTTTTCTCCTTTATGGTTTCCCCGATGAAATTCTTTGTGTCTCTTGTCTCTTGTGTTTGAATTGCTGTGCATGGTATTCTCTAAGATAAGATCCTAGATAATCTTGAATTAAATTGTCAAAATCTATCAGGAGGTATTAATGTCCTTCACTAGCATCACCCCATGGCACAATAATAAAAGATATGACTCAATAACATCATAAAGTGACCAAGTGACCAAATCGTGGCCCCCTCAATAGTAGAATAATACATCAAAATAGTGCCCCGTAGTGTGTCTGGACCCCACTGAATGATGAAGGCTGTGCTGGAAGGTGTGGGATGCATCATGAATGACCTCTTAACAAACCTCATGCCAATTCCTTGCCTCATGTGCCCAAATCGATTTCCTCAATGACCATTTTATTCCATTTTTTATCCTCGGAAAATCACTTGTAAATCAATAAAATGCCTGTATTTCTCTTCCTGGTGCCTCGGGTACAAATCTGATTGTACCAAAGTGTTTGGGGGTATGGCTATATCGTAATAACAAGTGGTTGGACCCCATACTCCCTCTATAGCGCCTTAGGAGAACCAAATAAAAACTCATCTGTGCTGCCAGGCCATTTTATTATGGCAAATCTGCAGTAAAGTGACAATCTAAGTGAAATCTCGTCCATGAGTTCCTTTAACTTAAATTTGAGTGTACTAGTGGACTTAGAAAGGTCCAAATGCACTAGAGATGAATACTCATACACCCTGTGGCTACCTAGTTAATCAATCTGTAGTTTCAACCATGCTTGGACCAATAAAAGTAAATGGTCTGTAAATAATAATAACTATAAAAATCAATCAAACCATAAAGTGAAGCCTGTATCTGCTGCATGGAACCATCAAATGGGAATCAAAGGACCATAAATCATCAACCACGAACATCACTGTTCCAACTCATCTCTAATCCTATAGTTGACCTGGTCAAACTAGGTTTGACCAGGTCCAGACTGATCATAATATGACCCCGTCTAAAAATGCATGATGTTGCAAGTGCAAATGGTTAAGGTATGTTCTTTTAATCATTCTAATATCAAGACTTAAAGTAGGAAGCATCATTTCACTGGCCGTTAATCAATAATTACATCAAATATAAGTTTTAAGTAATCATTTACTCAAAATAGAACCTCAAGAATGTACTCATTTCATAGATGTGAACATTTTGCTAGCAGAGGGTGAGGGTGAAAAATGCAAGGCTAGGATAAAGGTATGACTTGACTGACTCAACACTGTGATACTTCAAATAAGGGAAAGGGAATACACACTTAAGCATATGTTGGATAATAAACACACAGGGAATGGCAGTGTCTCACAAATGGAATAAGTTGTTTAGAGAGGTGCTTATTCAACCTTGGCAAATGTCTATAGCTCTTATCTAAGTTGAGTCCAGCTCCATGAGGATCTTTGCTAGAACCGCTGTAACTAGGTGCACAACTAACCGTAGCTTGAGGTTCTAGGGGACATTTAGAATTAACTGTCCCTTACTCCATCTCACATCCCAACCCGTAGGCTCTGTGAGGTATTAATCATTACATTTAATTCATGGCCAACAGTCTTTGGATTTAGCATACATTTAACCAATACTTTTTAGGCCTTTAGGACCCTTTGGATTTTGCATGTGCTTAGAAGGACAACTAATCACAGCTTGCATCCAGGGTGTTTTAACATTTCAATTTACATAGCCCTCTTTCAGTGTGTTGAGAAGCACAATTTTTTAATTTGTTTCCACGGGCTTGCACAAAAGATAAGATAATAGTTTCCAAATGCATGTAATGATGGTAATACAATTTGCTTTAGGTTTAGCCAACAAACCTCAAGCAACAAGGGGGATTATCCACAATCAGGACCAAACATCGGGGCAACCGACTAGAGTGATCAAGGTATCAAATCCATCTCACCTAAGCTCAAGAACCAACACCAGCGGGTTCTCCTGGCCCAGAAGGATCAAGGCTTCGGTAAGTTCTGTTGCCATCTCAGAGTCGAGAAACAAACTAACAGGGATGCTATCCAACACAGAGGCAAAAGTGGGGAAGTCCTCCATATCACAGGCTGAGGTGTAAGTCAGGATGAAAACCAAATATGCGAGAGAACAGATGGATGGGGAAAGTGAAGGTGATGCCTAAGCTAACAAGCCATAAATGGTGGGAATGATCACGTCCATACTACTAAGAGGGTAAAATCAATGAGTATAAACAAGAGCTTCTAATACTGAGTAATTAGACCATTTAGATAATCATTAAGCAACCAAGTCCATATATCATATATCTATATATGCCGCCAGGTCATGACCACTAGATACCAAGTCAAGCTACTATGATGAGCAAAAGAGCAAAACAATCATAACCAATGCATACTATATACCCGTTGGGCCATATACCTATATTTGCCATCTGTATCATCAATAACCATTGGAAACACTGCTGTTGAAATTCTGGGCACTGCATTGCTCTGTATGGAATGAAAATGGTCATCTCGGTCATCAAATCTGAGGTCATGAGGCCCAGTCTTGGCATAAGGTTCACTATGTCTAATCTGGGACTGGTCTGATATGTGAGTGATCATCAAAAGGTACTGCTCATCATAGGCTGATCTCATTAAAAAGATGTAAAGGCCTGGCTCAAAAATATACAAGGAACTGCTCTGCAATCATGGTAGCTCGGCTACTATGGATGTGATAACAGGACAACAGTGCACCATTTATGATTGTAGTGTAGCTAGTCCAAGGACTTTGGATAGAAGGGTAAGAGAGGGAGGCCTTTTCAAGTTACTTGCTATTTTAATGGCACTTGTGCATTCCAATGCAAGGCTAGAAATGCCTTTCAACTTTGAGAAGATATGTGCATGATGGGATGCCATGGAGACAGGTTCATAACCTATTATTGATGTTGTGATTGCATCTTTTGTTGTTGGATACAATGATACTTCTACAACTTATAGGATTGATATTCCCCCACAATGGGAGACTGTGGTGAGCAAAGATGTGATATTTGATGAGGATGTGAGGTCTTCTATTTCACAAGATTCTACTTTATTGATTAAGGACAGAGTGGATGTTGTTGTTCTAGACATTGGTGAAGAAACTTTAGATGAGCTAGATTCAAGGAGAGATGAGGTGATATTAGGGTGGAACATGCCCTCACCTTCTACCCTAGCACACAGGAGGACGAGATGGCTTAACCAAACATTATACTATGCATAGGAGCATATAGGACCGCCTAGATCTTCATTGAGGGTTAGTATTCCTCCTAGCCTCTAGGAGATATGCTAGTCATGTTGGATTGGTTCTTCCATTGATATGCCTTTTGATTGTCTTGAGGAGGAGAGATGTAATACCTTGATTTAGGTTGATGTTGAGGATGATTCTAGGCTTGCAACTAATGGGAGTATTGTAGAGTGCAAGGATAGGGTTGATGGATTCTCTTAGACATAAAGAGTTGCCCTTGGATTCTCTCACATGGAAGGATTTGACCATGATGTCACTCTTACTTCAGAATTCTTTAGGGATGAAGAAGTTGACCTAGTTCAGGTTGGTTCAATTTTAGAGGATTTGAGTTACTCATGTTCATAGGGTTTCGATGGCCTTACATGGATTGTAACCTATACCACAATTTTGAGAGGAATTATGGTATTCAACAACAAGAGTGGTGTTATCACACCATAGTAGCAGGGCTACTATTCTTGTACAGCAGATATCTGCACATTCCAGAGCTTACATTATTCCAGAGCATGGCTATATATTATGGATCACTCATGATCAGTGCAGTGTATTATTCAGATTTGTATATGACCTTGTGTCAAGGCTGAGCCTTGAGAGTTCAGATTTGATGACTGATGTGACCACTTATCCCATTACAGTTTCAGTTCAGTGCCTAGAGATGTACTTCAGCAGTGTTTCAGATGATGCATGATGATTGCTATTATGATGATGTTGTATGATCTATGGATATGTTCTCATTGACAGTGGATTATTAGCTTGTTGATTTAGTCATGATTATAGCATGTGCTTGGTATATTATTCCTGATGTGGCAAACTATTTAAAATGAACTTTAAATCATAAAATGGACAATTGCTTGCACTTTTAGGTCATCTAACAAAACTTACTGGTATTTCACCTTACATAGACATGGTCTTTCCCGACACCAGTTGTCTGCTAGTGTAGGCTTCATATCCACTTGTCTCCATCCATACATGACCTTCCTGTTTGACTTTAAACCCTGACTTGTCTCATTTGACTTTCTGATACTGAGGACTTCCCTATTTTTCTACCTCTGTGTTTGGACCGCATCCCTGTTTATTCGTTGTCTCGGCTCTGAGTTGGTGACAGAACTTGCCTTTGGTGAGTTGGATTGTAGGCCTAAATCATTCTGGTCGGTTGTCCCGATGTTTGGCATTGGCTCGAACTCCCCCTAGTCACTTGAGATGTTGTTGGCTAAAACTGAAAGCTCATGTTCTACCTGTGGAAACTAAATGAATTCGCCCATGGAAACAAAAAAGGGCAAGAGCAATGAAAAGCTAAAAATACTCCTCGAAGAGTATAAGAAAGGTCCAAAAAGCAATAGTTCTTAAAAGCTATATCTAAACAATTGCTGACCTTGTGAATATATAAAAAAAAAAACATGCCCTGGATGCAAGCTGCAACTAGTTGTGCTTCTCAGCACATCTGAAATCCGAAGGGTTATGTAGGCCAAAAAGGCCATGGAAATAAATTGAATGATCCTAATGAACTTGGATCAACTTGATGTAGACATGATGCCTAAGTTGAATAAGCACTCTCTAAACAACTTATCCATTTGTGAGGCACAGCCATCCCCCGTGTTCTTTTGTCCAACACAGAGTTTGTAGCTTCCCCCTCTCCCAGTCCAAAGTATTTTTGAGTTGAGTTAGACAAGTCAAACCCTTGGCCCAACCTTGCTCCTAGCCTTCATCCTTCACTAGCAGTTTGACCATGTCCAATGGGTGAGTTTGTCATTTGAACTATGATGCAAGTAATTTATCATAACAACGGAATATGTTAATATAATTAATGCCACTGAATGGAATTTGTACTTTGAGCTTAGCTATGGGAATGATTAAAGAAGCATTGTCTTAGTCTACTGATGTGATTTACCCTTGATTATATATATTCTTGGGATCCGTGATGATGTGGACCATGTATGATGATTATTGATGATGATTTATGGTCCCACATGTTTGATGATGATATCATATGATGGACATATGATGCAGATGATGTTTGATCCAGTTCAGCATGGTTTATTATTATTTCAGATCAGCGGATTATACATTGTCCATATATGGTGGACCCTACAGCTGGCCCATTAGGGCAACCCAGGGTGTATGAGTACTCATTCCTAGTGGATTTGGCTCTTCTAGATCCATTGAGACACTTATCTTTCAGTTCCGGGCACTTCTGACAGTGATTGATGCAGTTTGACACTTGTTGACCAGATTTGGGGCTGATTTCCCGGCCTGAGCAGCAGGGGCCCCGAGAGGCCAGTTCACCTAGGGCGCTGATGATGGAGGGGGTGGTCCAGCCACTTGTTATTACCATTTACCCCCCCTTCCGGAGAGCCTGGTGGGCTCAGATGGACAACGCTAGCACCCTAGGAGGCAGTTTTGGCACTTTCACAGTTCCCGAGGCAGTTAAAAAATGGGATAAAGTGGTCACTGAGGAAATCGATTTGGGCAATTGAGGCAAGGTTTTGGCATTTGGTTTTCACAGTGGTCTTCCAGGGTGATCTCACTATCTTCCAGTCAGTTTTCACCATGTGGGTATCTCCAGATTGATCACAGGAGGACATTTACTGCTTGACTGTCATGGATTCTGAGGACAGTTTTGGTCATTATTATTATATTGGACATATTTTACTATTTTATTGTGCCTTGGGGTGAGCTAGCAAGGATTTATACCTCCTAGCCCCACCATGTGCTTATTTTACCATGTCCTAGTCATCATGAGGTGGATTATTGTACTTTTTACACCTCTAGTGGGATGACGTCACCCTCCATTGTACCATTTAGTGAGGGCGCTATTGTTATGTTGAGTGATCCATGTGTTATTATGTTATGGATTCATCCTAGCCATTGATTGTATGATGAGATCTTATAATCTCAACCACTCATTTGATGTAGTATTATGAAGTGGTATAGGGTTTTGGTCTTTATTATCCTATATAAGGAGGAGACCCCCCATTGTAAAGCTCACCTTTGGAGCTCTGGAATATTGGAATAGAAGATTTTTTGTGGAGCACATCTCTCTTGGCTTGTGGATTCTCTTGCATATTGAATATAAAGTATCTCTTCTATGTATCATTGTGGATCTTGGTGTTTTTGCTAACCTTTTGACAGGAAAGTCGAATTGGAGAGAGGAGGGCGACTTTTTGAGGGTTATTGTTGGAGGGATCCACATATTCTCTCTTGGGTTGATCTTGTGACAGGGAGTATCATTATTGTATCTTCGTGACATAGTTGATGCTTTCTATTACATCTTTCTACCATTTTCATAATCATCTTGCTTGACTTGTTTCTTTGATCTTGTCTTGTAGGAGGAGGACGATTTGGCTATCTTGGAGAAGGGCGATTTGGTTGGAGCACTTGGATCTCACTCTTGAATATAAACATAGGAGAATGCTATCAACTTGCAAGGTGGCCATAAGCAAATTGAGGTATGATCTACAAGGTATGTGCCTCTTTCATCCATTCTATCTCCATTGGTCATAAAACCCTAATTAAATCAAAACCCCAAATTTGGTATTTTTTTAATCTACTTAGATCCACCCTTGCATTTGAAAAGATATTAAGAACCCACCTCTATAGGATCCACCCCTAGTTGGATCTATAGTTTGGTGGTGATTGGCTAAAAATTGACACACCTTTCAATGCAAAAAGCCTTCTTGAACCTAAATCGATTTTCCTAAGAGAAGCTTGTTGGGTAGGATCTAGCACATGGGTAGGTGAGATCCCACTTGATTTGACATCTAGACACTTGATAACCTATACCCATATCCTTACTTTGGTGAAAACTACCTTGTGGACATCTCTCCATGGTTTGAGGGGTTGAAACCCCCTTTTCATTTTCTTGGTAACTTAAAACTTAGATCTACTAAGATCTACCCATTGGATTCACTTGAAATTTTGAAGGAACATAGATCGGGGGTACTAACATCCCGGATCTACATTTTGGTGGCCATTGGATTTGGTTTGGTCCACCAAACCCATCTTTTGCCCTTCCTTGAGAAAGTCGCACCCCCTTAAAGTTTTGAGTTGGACCACTTCTAGGAAGTGGGTGTTGGAGATATTCGTGGATTTGGAATGCCCATGCCTTGAAACCTAGGTCTAGACTATCCTTTTGTCCCGATCCACCTTGAGGATTGCATTCCTTGTTTTAAGGAATTGTAGTCCACTTTTGGTCTTCACTTAAAAACCTAGATCTAGTAAGATCCAACCATTGGATCTTGTCCAAACTACTTGACTTGGCTTCTAGGTGTCCCGATCTACACTTTGACATCCTTCTTGACCCCATTAGCCCATCCAACAAGGCACTAGTCCTTCTCCAAGCAAGGCGCACTTCTTGGGATTAGTGTCAAACCCTAGATCTAGCACATGGGTAATCCTAGAACCAACTCTAACTTGTAGATCTAACCTAGATCTAGCTTATAGTACCATCCTCACACTTAACTTCACCTTGTGGGCCCACCTTAAACCATTTCACACTTCCCAAGGCAACAAGACCCACTTGTGTAAACACATGGTACTATACTTAGCAATCATACCCCATCAAGTGGCCTAAACCATACATAGGTTGAAACACTAACTATCCATTACACCACCTTCAACCATACCTTAAACATTAGGTCCACTTAACCTTGCATTGGTTTCCGTAACTCACCCTTTGAAACCTTTTGCTTGGGATCAATCAACTGTGATTGGGGTATAGGGTCTCCCCCTTGGTCTAGTTATACTTTGATCTAAAGCGAAGAGTGCCTCGGTTGACGTGACTCCCGCATTGCATTGGGAACCGTGGCATCTCTTAGGTCACCTCTTTAGTTGCCTAGCTCCTCTACCGTCCCGGATGGGATACCTCTAGGGGCAACTACAAGTTGTGTGATAACAAGTGGAATATCACAATAGGTTGTACTCAAGGGAGCTTCTTGTCCTTTTATTATGCTTAATTAATGAATAGATTTTGCTCACACATGTTTTATTCTAGGTGCAGAATTTGATTGTGGAATTAATACTATAATTTCTTGTTTGTGAATAATACTACACTATAAACGAGGAACTCCAAACTAGGAAACTTGAGTGGGGTCATATGCTTGTTAAGCTTTAAACAATTTGTAAGTATTTTCCATCACGTTGAACATAGTAACCAAGTTGATAATAATACTTTCACAAATTAAACGTCAATGTCCATTGAAAATCCATTACCAAGTTGCCTAGAATCGATTCTATTTTGCCTTCAAAGTGAACTCCATCGAGCATTGTCCATTGTTCTAGAGGTTAGCATTCTAGTAGCTCCTTTTGAATGATACTTGATGCATTTGATAGCAATTCAAATCTTTTATAGCAGTGCACCAATTCTTGACTAGATTGACGTTAGTGTGAACATCCAAGGTTTTTGCGCATCTTTCTATAGGAAATTCATGGAACAACTCATGAATTTCATCATCTATCTTCCCAGATCCCCCACGATCTCTTCAAAGTGATCTCTGGAAAGCACTATCCACTGTTTTAGAGGCTAGCATTTTGGTAGCTCCTTTCGAATCATACATTTAATACATTTGATAGCAGTTTAAACTTTAGATCTTCTACGACAGTGCATTAATTCTTGACTAGATTTGGTCAATTTGTATACATAGAGAATTTTCTTCATGGCTAACCTGAGGCGGGTTTCCCTACATTGCAACCTATCTTCGTGGTGTTCCACTTTTGTAGAGAATTTTCTTATCTATAGGCTTTCTTATGTCAACCTTGTCATTTAATGGAGGATTTAGCTGGATAGGGGTTAAATCTTCTAACATTGGTCTCGTTTTGTTTTAGAACGACTTGAGAAATCGTTGCAATGGTTATTATCTGATTTCTTATAGTTGTTGTTCCTTGGAGGCTCTATCCATTATTTATGGGTGGCTCTGTAATTGTCGAGTTTTGAATCGACGTCCAAGACACCTTTGTGACACTGGCGAATTGTAGAAGTTGTGATTTGATTTCATGTAGCTTTTGTTTTCCTTGGTGGCTATGGCATCCATACTTTCAATTAAACCCGCTAATCGTATAAATTCAACGAATTTGTTAACATCCAAGGTTTTTGTGCATCTTTCTATAGGAAATTGATGGAACAACTCATGAATTTCATCATCTATCTTCCTAGATCCCCCACGATCTCTTCAAAGTGATCTCTGGAAAGCACTATCCACTGTTTTAGAGGCTAGCATTTTGGTAGCTCCTTTCGAATCATACATTTAATGCATTTGATAGCAGTTTAAACTTTAGATCTTCTACGACAGTGCATTAATTCTTGACTAGATTTGGTCAATTTGTATACATAGAGAATTTTCTTCATGGCTAACCTGAGGCGGGTTTCCCTACATTGCAACCTATCTTCGTGGCGTTCCACTTTTGTAGAGAATTTTCTTATCTATAGGTTTTCTTATGTCAACCTTGTCATTTAATGGAGGATTTAGCTGGATAGGGATTAAATATTCTAACATTGGTCTCGTTTTGTTTTAGAATGACTTGTGAAATCGTTGCAATGGTTATTATCTGATTTCATATAGTTGTTGTTCGTTGGAGGCTCTGTCCATTATTTATGGGTGGCTCTGTAATTGTCGAGTTTTGAATCGACGTCCAAGACGGCTTTGTGACATTTGGCGAATTGTAGAAGTTGTGATTTGATTTCCTGTAGCTTTTGTTTTCCTTGGTGGCTATGGCATCCATAGTTTCAATTAAACCCGCTAACCGTATAAATTCAACGAATTTGTTCACACAAATTTGATGTTATTTCCCGATGGGATTGTTATCACATATATAGTAGTCGGGCTACCATACATTATTTTTCTGATTCCAGTACACTATTCAGCCAGTTCCCTTACATTGAGATGCTGAGATGAGCATCTATATTGGATCATTATCAGATTTTGGACAGCAGTATGTATTCCCCATGCCATGACTGAGTCTCAGGACACTCAGAGAGATGACCGATGTAGCCATTATACCAGTTGTACAGAGCAGTTAGTAGTGCCCAGAGTTACAGCAGCAGTTTCAGAGGACAGATGATGGTACAGGTGATGAGCATTCAAGTATATGAATCAACAGGTATATCATTGTGTTATGGTTATATTGCTTTTATATTTATTCTTATAGCATGTCTTAGCACCTGGTGTCATGATCTGGCGATCATATAGATATGTGGACCTGGTTGATCATATTATATATATTATATTGTCCCTACTCAGACTAAGAAGTTCACTATTCATACTCATTGGTTTTACCCTCCTTAGGGAGAATAGAGGTGATCATTCCACCATACCTTGGCTTGCTAGTGTTGGCTCCATTATTCATTGTCTTCATCCATCCATGGCCTACCTTTTAGTTTATCACCCTGACTTGCTACTTGACTAGTGTCATGGAGGATCTTTTCCCCACTGTAGCCTCTGTATTGGATGAGCTTCCCTGTTTATTGTGTCTCGGCTCTGAGTTGGTGACAAAACTTACCTATGGTGAGTTGGAGTTCCTTGTGAATTCCCCCTAGTCACTAAAGTTGTGTTGGCTAAACCTGAAACTTTTAGTGCTGCCATGAATACAAAATCTGGAAAAAATGAAATGCTATATCTTGTATGAAAAGCCCGTTCATGCAATGTGTTTCTAAACACACATGAATGAAAGACATGCCAAATGAAAATGGCCATGAAAATAAAATGTTATATCTTTTGGAAATGTAAATACCTAGGTAAACAAGCTGTTTGTGACACACCTAGAAGTGCTCAGGTAAACAAGTGCCTTAAAAGCACACCTGCAACAGAAAGCCTAAAATAAATGTAAATCTATGCAATGTGTTTATAAACACACATAGATCAAGGCTATGGAAACTTCAGGCCCAAAAAGCAATGGAACTTAAATGCTATATCTAAATTATTGCTTGCCTCATTTGTATTATGGATTGTGCGCATCTGTTAAAGGTGAATAAACCCTCTTTGAACAACTCATCCATTTGTGAGACACCGCCATTCCCTGTGTTGTTGCTCATTCAGTATATACTACGGTGTGTATTCCCTTTCCCTTTGCCAAAGTGTCACAAAGTTAAGTCAGTCAAGTCATCCCTTAGCCTAGCCAGTTATTTTAGCCTTCACCCTTCACTAGCAAATTGATCACAGCTATGAAGTGAGTACGATCTTGAAAGTCTAGTCTGAGCAATAATAATAATAATTAATGACACTTTATATTTGGATTTAGATTGCCATTAATGATTACTTTGTGTCATAATTGTTATTTGAATAAGTTGTAGAGCATGCATTAACCTTTGACACTTTGCAACAGCTTCCGATGATGGTCTGAGTTATATTTGGTCATGTTGACTTGGTCAGACCTAGTTTGACCAAGGTCAACCATAGGACATGAGATGGTTGGACCTTGTGACGATATGGATAGATGATATATGGTCTATGTACATGTAGATGATGATTCTATGCAGCAGATACAAGGTTATGATGATGATTCATGGTTTACAGCATTATTTGATCATTTACAGATTATTATTATTTCACCTGTTCCGGTATATTGGATATATTTTATGATCATGCAGAGACTCATATGGTGTATGAGTACACATCTTGGATGGATTTGGACCTTTTGAGTCCAATGAGACAGTTTGTTTTTAGTTCCGGGCACTTACAGTGATGATTGAGCCTCAGTAGGCTATCCCAGTGTAGTTTTGGTTTGTTGGAGACACTGTCGGAGCAGATGTGATTTTTATCTGGTTGACCTAGGGCGCTGTGCTTGGAGGGGGTGGTCCAGCCACTTGTTTTTACCATATTACCCCCCTCCCGGACACATTGGTGCCCTCACCTTGACAGCGCAGGCACTCCAGGAGGCAGTTTGGGGTAGTTTCACGCTTCCCGAGGCATTTCAGGATTGGTAAAAATGGCTATTGAGGAATTCGATTTGGGCTACTGAGGCAATGTCTTGGCATGGGATGATCAGTGATGATGGATTGATGTCTTCCGCACATCCTCCAGCAGTTTCAGCTTCATCGGGGCCCACATCCATCACTTATGGCACTTTCTGATGATTTCTGAGGTCTTTTGAGGCCTACGATTTGACCATAGAGGCACGATTTGGTATATTGATGACTATTTTATTATTATTGTGCTATGGGGATTGACCAAGGGTGGCTAAAATTACCCCTTGGACCCACCATAAGCTTCTTATTATATTTTGTCATCATGATTTGGTGGGATTCCCCTCTTCTAGGGCGATTTTGTCCACTTATGTTATATTTTATGAGTGATCCATGTATTTTATTGTTGAGCTCATCTCAACCATTGATTAGACATTTGTATCTTTTAATCTTAGCCACTCATTCAAAAATTGGTTAGGATTTTGATGCCTCTCCTTCCTATTTAAAGGAGAGAGCATCTCATTGTAAGGGGACTTGTGGCTCTGGATTATTGGAATAGAAAATTATTATTGCATCTATCTCCAGTGTTGTGGTGAATGTTTTTGGTGTTCGTTCGTTGGTTCTTCCTTTGCACTAAGTTATTGGAGATCTTGTTTGCCATATCTTTTGTACCACGTTTTTTGCATCTACAGGTGGAGGCCGATTTGCTTTAAGGAGGAAGTATTGGTAGGGGAAGACTCTCCCTACTTCTTCTTTGGATCTCTTCATTGGTAACAAGGAGTATTACTGTCCCAGGACCTTCTATTCTAGGTTATCATTGCATTTTACTTTTATTTCCTCCATACTTTACCTCTCTGATTGAAATCGTTTTTCCTTGGATTGACAGATAGAGGAGGGCGCACTTGTGGGCTAGGGCATCAATTTGGCAAGCAAAATCAAGAATTTCTCATTTGATCTCTGCGGGAATCTTCCTCAACATCAAAGCATCTCTCTTCATCACTCAGGTATGATCTCAAGGTAAGTTCTATCTCCATGATCTATCCACTTGTCTAAAACATTTTAAACCCTATTAATCAAAACCCCCATTTTTACATTTTCTCAGATCTACTAAGATCTAGTGGGTTGTTGGGTATAATATTGAAAACCCACCTCTATAGTATCCACGGCATCCCGGATCTATAGTTTGGTGAGGATTGGCCTCCATTTGACCCTCTTCCCAAGGCACTTAGCCTCTCCAAGCAAGGGCGCACTTCTTGGTTTGGGTGAGTTAACCTAGATCTAGTATGTGGGTAGTTGAGATTCCACTTGATTCGTAATCTACACATCCAATAACCTATCCCCAGATTGTCACTTTTCTGATTTCTACCCTGTGGGCCCTATTCCACATTTTAAGGGATTTATTCCCCATTTTGGACCACTTGGTATCTTTAAACTCAGATCTAGTAAGATCTAGCCATTGGATTGCCGTGAAATTGTAGATCCATACCCTCACTTGCTTAAACTACTTGGATCTAAAGTTTGGATGCCATTGGACTTGTCTTGACTCATTAATCCCACTTTTTAGCCTCCCTGGGTAAAGTCGCACCACCTTGGAGAATGGAGTTTGTCCACTTCTAGGATGTGTGGGTACATGAGATTTTAGTGGATTTGGAACGGGCATAATTCAAAACCTAGGTCTAGTGTGTCACTTTGTCAAATCTTGCATTGGGGATAGCATTCCTTGTTTTAAGGGATTGTGGTCCACTTAGGTCAAACATTGAATCTCTAGATTTAGACCTATTCATCCATCAAGACTTTAATTGCCCACTTGTCTCATGCAATAGGAGTCATCAACCACAAGTTAACTTCACTTTGACTCCATTATCCCAATTCCCAAGGCACTGATCTCTCTCCAAGTCAATTCGACTTTCCTAGATTGTGGGATTAACTTGTGGTTTGATCCTTGTTTGGTGGACTAAACCCTTTGATGTCATCATATATCATGATCATGCTTGTCACTTGTACTAGTTAGCCCCAATTCAACCCCTAAACTACCCTGCATTGGACATGGTTCCCAAGGCAGTGGATTTTCTCACATTGAACTAGTACTTCAATCCTGGATCTCATTTCAAATAATATAAGTCACTCTCACATCAATAATGAACCAAAGCTATACTCATTGAACCCCTTACTTATATTGTGACTTCATCCTTAGGTCTAGGATAAACCATACACCTTACTTCACTTAGTATTAACTTGATGGGGTGTCTTGGTTTTGATCTCTCCTGTCGGGAATAGATCGGGTCTCCCCCTTTGTTGTTTGGGCTAGATAACATAAAGCGAAGGTTGCCTCGACTGGCGTGACAACCATCTATTGGAGGTCGAGGTGATCGTGGTTGCACCTTTTGAGTTGCCCTTCCCTATTGCCATCCATTAATGGATACATCCACAGGGGTGACTACAGTTTAGGTGATAACAGGTCCCATACCAATGGACAGTCAATATCATCCAGATGACAACGATGGGGCCCCTCCTCTAGGTACCTGGTATCACACTGCTTGTAGTTGCCCCAAATGATAGATCCTATACAGGATGGTAGAGGGGATAGGCAACCAAAGAGATGAACCACGAGATCCTTGATTCCCAAGAGGATTGGTTGTCACACCAATCGAGGCACCCTTCACTTTATACTATCAAAGACACATATAGTAAAAGGGGAGACCTTGATCTACTCCGGACAGGAGAGATCTAACTAGATCAGGCTATGTCAATAGGATACGTAAGGTGATAGGTAAAGAATCCAAGATTTAAGGAAAATAGGGTCACTGTGGAGGGTTAAGAAAGATAGGATAGTATTTAGCCACAGTGACTCAATGATTAAAAATGATTCCAAGATTCAAGTGGTAGTACAAATGATCAAAATCAATTGCCTTGGGAAATGTGACCCTTAAAACAAGGAAAATGTCCCAAAGAGTAGATCTGATGGTTATGGCTTTCTAGCATAGCTTGGGTGAAAGATCTGACAGTATCAAGGTATGCAAGCTCACAAATAGGGATCAAACGACAGGAAAATGAGTCAAAGAAGGGAATGCGCAAGGGTTAAGAGACTAGTTCCTTGGGAATTGGGTCGTAGGGAGTCCTCCAACCATGACGTCTAGGAGAACCCACCTAGGGATATGCTAAAGCTAAAATACCCAAAAATGGTTTGCCAATAAACCAAGTCGTTTGAGCTAGGGAATTTTTTGATTAATTTAAGTGAGGGTTTTAATATTTAATGAAGAATGGCCAATGGATTGGAACCCAAAATAACTGAAATAAGAGTAGATCTTACCCGGATAATCTTGCGGATGCCTTGATGATGATGATCTATGCCTTCTCGATCAATTTGAAGTGATTTGGATGAGTGTCCAAGTGAAATTGTTTTCCCTAAAGGAGCCAATGCGCCCTCCTGTCCTGCACAACAAACTACCTAAGTCAGATTTGAACCATCAAGAGAAAATGACTATAGCAACAAGAGACATATCAAGATGAAATCAAAGCTGACAATGAAACTATTGAAAGCCCCCTAATATACGCAAATCCAAGTGAGACGAGTTGAGGAGCCCCCTGCAAAAACGCCCAAGTGAAGTCGCCCTCCTGTAGACAAAACACTATTTCCACAAAATATTTTGGATTCACCACAAAACCTCAAATGCTAAGTGACAATAGACTTTACCATCAACACCTAAGAGCATCACATCAAAGAAGATCCAAGAATCTCTGCAAAAATCTCTTCTATTATCAAATTCCAAGAGCCAAACGTCCTTTTACAATGAGAAGATCTCTCCTTTAAATAGCAATAGGAGAGACCAAAACCCTAACCACCTTTTTAATGAGTGGCTAAGATGGAAAGATACATAAGTGACAATCAACGGTTGAGATGAGCTCAATCATAAAGTACAAGGATAAACTCAAAAACATAAGAGGGCGTCATAGACAAATCGCCCTAGGGGGGACGTCCCGCATAAAGTGACTAGGAAACACAACATCAAGCCTATGGTGGGTCTAGGGGGTGATGTAATCCCACCTAGTGTGTGCCCATGGCACAATAACATAAAATATATCATCAAAGTACAATAATGTGACTTCAAGACCAAATCGTGGCTCCTCAGAGACACAATAAGATCATGAAAATAAGACTGGAGAGTGAGTGTGGGCCCCACTGAATGCTACAACTGTTCTGGAAGGTGTGGGAGACATCACACACATCATATCAACCAACCTTATTCCATTTCCTTGCCTCAGTAGCCCAAATCGAATTCCTCTGTAGCCATTTTACCATTTTTTATGCCTCTGTAAATCACCTGTAGAAGATAGAAATGCTTGTAACTCACTGCCTGGTCACTCGGGGCCAAAACTGACTGCACTAATATGTCCGGGAGTATGGCAATATAGTAAAAACCAATGGCTGGACCCCATACTCTCTTTGTAGCGCCCTAGGTAAAAGGAATAAAAAGTCAAACTGCTCGGCCAGGCCATTTTTAATGGAAAATCTGCACCAGAATAATAAATTGAAGAATACCTCAACTGAAACTGCCCGAAACTGTAAACTGAGTATCCCAATGGACTCAGAAGATCCAAGTGCACTAAGAATGTGTACTTATACACCATGTGGATAAATGTATAATCATATAATATCATAACCATGCCCTAACAGATTAAAAATAATAATCTATAAATGATCAAAATCATCTATATATCACAAATCACCATCTGAAACCTGTAACTGCTGCATGGAATCACCTGGTGGGCAATGATAGACCATATATCATCAATTTCTAACATCACTGGTCTAATACATCACATGTCCTGTGTTTGACTTGGTCAAACTTTGTTTGACCAGGTCAAACTGACCAATAATATGACCCAGGATAAAACATCAAAGTGCTGTAAGTGTAATTGGATATGACATGCTTCAGAAGTTATTCAAATAGCGAGACTATAAACATACAATAGCATTCACCGACGGTTAAAACAAGATATTCAATGTAAACTTTAATAATAATAATTATTGCTCAGAATAGAACCTCAAGAATATACTCACTTCATGGCTGTGATCAATTTGCTAGTAGTGGGTGAAGATGGATGGGTGAAAGGCAAGGCTAAGGGATGTCTATACAATCTTAAGACCATGATATTTTTGATAGGGGCACTCAAGTGTATGCTGGATAAAAATAACCCAGGGGATGGCAGTGTCTTACAAATGGGATAAGTTGCTTGGGAAGTGCTTATTCAACCTTGGGAGAAGTCTACTACTCACATCCAAGTTGATTCAGCTCCGTGAGGATCTTTTCTAGAGCCGCCATGACTAGGTTTCCAGCAAATCGTAACTCGAGACTCTAGGGGACACTTAGAATTAGATGTCCTATACTCCATCACATATCACAACTCGCAGGCTAATGAGGAATAAATCATTACAGTCTAAGGCCAACAGATCATTGGATATAGCATATATTTAACCACTGCTTTTTGGGCCTTTCATTCATTTAATTTCACTGGCCAACAATCTTTGGATTTCGCATACATTCAACTGTTGCTTTTATTTGGCCTTTCATTTCCCTTCATTGGGGAGTTTACATTTCATTCATTTCCATAACCCTTATTTCATTGTGTTTAGAAACACAGGTTTTGACTTTCATTTCAATGGGCATTTACAAAAAGATATACAATACTTTCCACAAACATGTAATGATGGTAGTCTTATCTGCTTCAGGTTTTAGCCAACACAACTTACACAACTCAGATCCGAGACACAGCTAAACAGGGATGGTATCCAACAAAGAGGCAAGAGTGAGGGAATCCTCCATATCATAGGCTAAGGTGTAAGTCAAGGAAACAATGAGACTGGATGGTGACGAATGGACGAGGAAAGTGAAAAGGTGGAACCAACACGAGCAAGCTAGAAACTGGTGGGAATGATCACCTCCATTCTCCTAGGGAGGGTAAAACCAATGAGTATAGACAAGAATTTCATACATTCTGAGCAAGCAGGACTAAATAGATATATCATATAAGTAACAACCATGTCCATAATACATAAATAGACCGCCAAGTCATAACCACTAAATGCTAAATCAAGCCATAAGGATAACCAACAAAGCAACAATAAACCAATACACAACCATATACCTGCCTGGTCATATACCTGTACCAATCACCTGAATCATCATCTGTCAACTGGAAACCTGCTGCTGCCCATCTGGGCACTGCATACTGCTCTGTATGGCAAAAATGGCTACATCGGTCAACAAATTTGAGTTCCTGAGACTCGGTCATGGCATAAGGCTGATCATACTACAAATGGGCTGCTCTAAAAAGTTGAGTGATCCCAGAATGAATGCTCATCTGATTCTCATCTCAAGCATCTCAGTGTAAAGGACTGTCTGAAAAAGGATTGGAATCTGATCAGAAGATATGGTAGCCACAACTACTGTAAATGTGATAACATTTGGCTCTAGCTGGGACAAGTGCTCTGCTAAAAAGAGCGCTTGAGGACCTCAGAATCTCTGGTCCTCATCACTATGCTTCTTGTATCCTCGATCATGCACTCTAGCTCTGCATCATCTACAAAATGTACCTGGTATCTGCAAAATCCCAAGAGCTATACCAAACTCGCAGATCGGTCATCAGAAAACATGCATGTATATTCATAAAATAATATAACTGAAATAAAATGCTGAAAGGAAACAAATCTACTAAAAAGACTTCAAATTTTATTATTTTGCTGGAACAAAAGAAAAGAAAAGTACTCAAAACTAGCTACTAGCTTCAAAGGCGAGCTTAAGGATGAAAAAGGTGCTAGACTCAATGGCGAAGAATACTAAACGACTGCTCAAGTGAGCTTATTCAGTTGCTACCTACTCTATCCTACCAGGCAAGCAAGAAGTCGAGGACTAAGTTAAGTGAGGGACATAATCCCTCAACTCTATCTGGTTAACAGGAAGCAACATACGTTGTCCACTACCAGTAGCTAAAAAGCACATGTCTCCAATACATCTCTCAACCGTGTGAGGTCCTACCCATATGTCATCAACCTGTCCAGATCTGATATATAATAAGTGATTTGGGATGATGACTTGATTTCCAAAAGAAAATCTATTTTTGTTTACAGATTCAGGGATAACTTCGATATTGCGTATAGGAATTGGATGGATCTCAGCACGATTGGGAGGTTGTTGGGTGACAATTCTTGAGTTCCTCCTAGAAGGAACTGCATCAAACCTGGGTGGACCACCGTCGATGGGAATAGCTACACTACCAACCAAGACTTCTCTAATCTCTCATCTCGTCTCTTGAACACTTACATTAGGCTCCTTATTTTGAGGGTGAATTATATACTTTGGCATTTCCCCTACAGTCCAAAATTCTCTGTTTTCTTCCAAAGGAGGAGGCACATGTGATATATCACTACTACGACTACTACCTTCCCCTGAAGGAATTGGAATGCACATATCTTCTAATCCATTGGACGAAGCTTCTAGGTGAAAATTTGAGGAAATAGGAATGTGAGAAGGATCATGATTTTGACGATTAGGCAATTCAGGTGGCAATAAAAATTGAGGGATGTTGGGATATGCAGATAAAAAATCTAAGTTACCGTAAACGTCACAGTAGCCTTGGTGAAACGCCGTTCCCCGTTTCGGATCTTGAAACGGAGGGGATACGACTCTGAAACGTCATTGAAACGTATCAAAGTGGTACAAATATGTTGCAAGGGTTTTGGATACGTTTCAGGGGAATTGTGAAACGTATCAGAGAGAGAGGGCCACGTTTCCAACCGTTTTTTATTCCCAAAGTCAACTTTTTAATTGTTTCCCTGGTCTTCATTGAAAACCTGAAGGGCCCACAACCTCTCCATGGAAGCTATAAAGAATATTAAATGGTAATATTAAATTCTTAAAGTAAAAGTGACATTCTCCTTATATTTCATTTTCTATCCTTTTACTTAAATTTTTAACATTACCATTACCACTAATTGTTTCAGGATGTTTGAGAGTGGTTCCAACCTCATCGAACTTCATATGCAAAAAGTAGACTTTTTAGTCCCATTCAGAATTCAATAGACTTAACAGTTTTCAGGATTGCAATGTTGCCACTGGATTCAATCAAGCACATCAACCCCTCTATGTACCTTGATGTTGGTGGTGTTGATTGTTGAACTCCTCTATCTTAAAATGGACTTCAACCCACTTCCATAGCTAGAGAATATGAACATTGGTGTTGGATGAGTGCCTCCAAGCCCAGGGGAATCAAGCCAGGCTTAGGATCCCTATTTTCAGTCTACTTTTGTTGAGGACATAGATGATGACTCTGACTTTGAGCATGAGGATTCAAATGATATTAGTTAAAAGTTTTCATAGTATCATGTTACATGTATGATTAATGATATTTAATAGTAGTGTTAGGTGATGATGATAATGTACAATGATAATATTATGATGATTATGATGACAATGATAATATTTATGATGATGACGATATATATATATGTTGTTTCCCCGTCATATCGTATCTGGATTTTTTGAAAGTTTGTCGTATCCGTGTCTCCCCCCGTTTTCGTATCCGCTTCAGTGCAACTTAGTAAAAAATTGACTTGACTTTGAGAAGGAGATTCTTGAAAAATAGCAAGATTGTTTAAAGCAAAATCTCCTTCAGGGGCATCGTTAATTAAAACATCCTCTTGCCAACTCATAGAGTTGTCATGGACTTGCATCAAAACACCATCTTCCAAAGACATGTGGGACAAATGATTAGGAACACCAGAATAATGGGATTCATTTATTTCATCATCACTTTCCGATATAGGAGAAGGATGTGTTCCTTCATTTTGGATTGTCCATGGGAGAATGGGGTCAAGGCCTTGCCCTTCTCTAACGAGATTATGATCATAAAGAGCATTGAATTCCCTAGCTGTTCTTGGAATACGTTCACTACGTCTTATATCATCCAAATCATCTACAACTCCAAGTGTTGGATCTTCATTAATTAATTCTTGATTCATTTCATTATTCAGTTCTTGACCTTGAACTTGGTTTTCACTTCCTCTTCTCAATTCTTGAATTTCTTCATATACTTCACTTAAACGCATTTCCAAATTTATTCTCCTAGCAAGTTCAGCTATCCCCTCCTCTTCTTCAAAAGAGTCAATTTCTCCCATTACCATGAACACATTCTCTGATTGAGATAATCCCCAAATTTCGTCATCATTTCTAATCATGCTAGCCTTAGCATTGTTCAAAAACTCATCCCCTTAAGTATTTTTATCCCATCTTCAAAAGTTTCCAAATGTTTATCAATGAATGGCTCTCTATTGATTCGGATTAAGGCATCATCAGAATTAGGGACACAGATATAAGATAAGTCCATCATAAGATATCCACCTAAACCAGCTGCCCACTTCCTAGATAAAAGCATTCCATATGCTGGGGGCAAATCTATTACAACAACATCCATCATAGTGGATATGTCCGAGCATGCAAAAAGATCAGCTCTCAGGTTTTTAATTAAACCATAAGACTGTACACGTCTTGAATCAATGCCACAAACATTTCCATAAGGTTTAGTTACCTCCAAGCCCATTTCCTTCATGACATGCAAATGCATGACATTCATGGCGGCTCCAAAATCTAACATACAATTGTGAAGGAGCACATTTTGAATGTGTAAGGTAAGGTAGAAAGGAGGGTGACCACGTTCTTCCACTCATAAATAGCAAACTGAATGTTGATGGGTGGATCTTTTTCAACTCTTCTAATTTCTTTCACACCAAGACTCTGTATATGACATGATTCCAAAGCAATCTTAGGAGTCTTCTCTTGGTTAATGCCTTCAAAAAATTCTTCTACTTGGCTTCTAACTGAAGGGATTTTCATTAGTTCAACTATAGGGATATTGCACATGATTTTTCCCAACTCCTTCATATCAATATTCAAATTATAATCACAAGGGGCAATTTTCTCTTCTTCCCTGTTATCTTCTTTAGTAATATTACGTTTGTTAAGGAAATAACATTGCTGAGGATTACAATTACGCCTTTTATAAATTTGAAGCTTGGGTTGTTCATTTTGGTCAGGAAGATTGATTGCACAACACGAGGAGCTTTGTTCATTATCAAATTCATCTTGCTCCATTTCTTCTTCTTCTAGGAGAATTCTACCGAAATCATCATCGTAATATAAGTCTTGAACCATGTTGATGTTTTCGGGTTGATCATTAGGGTAAGTGGTGTCTAAAGGTTCCTCATCTACTTCGTCACACCAATTTACATTCTTTCTTTCAGAATTTTCTGGAATTTCAGGACGCCTTCTATCTCTCTCTCTCTCAGGCCTTCTATTGTTGTTCCAAGAAGGTTTAGGGCCATAAGGGTTCCTATACCGCTCTGACTGATGAGTCCTCATTACATCTTTTGTTAGGACAGTTAATTGCCTCATCATTTTTTGCATTGTTTCTAACGTGTCCTTTGTGTCCTTTGGTTCAGTCACAGGTTCCTTGGGTTTTCGGAGTTTAGGATTGGATCTAGAAGTGGATGGGGAATAATGATCAAAGAATTTTTTTTTCCCCATGGATGCCGCATTTGATTCAATAGTCTTAGCATTTAATTGTGCAGTCTTTAGGTCATTTGGAGTTTTATCCTTCAAATGATATCCAAGCCATCCTTAAAAGAGTTTAGATAATGAATTAGGATTGCTGGATCTTTAGGTTTAATGTCGTCTGGGATGTTAGCTACAGTCTTATCAAACCTAAGGTTGAACTCATGGACTGTTTCATTCTCTTTCTTCTTGATATCAAAAGTTGGTGCAAGAGAAACTTCCCATCTAACTTACGTGACCATTCACTACTAAGCTTCATAACGAAATCGTCATATCCATTAATGGATGAAGCAGGTAACTGATCAAACCACTTCTGAGCATCTCCTTCCAAAGATGCCAGAAGGCCCTCATGAAGACATCTTCATCAAATGCTCCATATGCTTCCATATGTACCCAGACTTTGTCTATGTGATCTTCTATAGTTATAGTTGAAACTCCATCAAGCTTAGGAACTTTTTCAAAATACTTTTCAGGCATGTCATGGGGGGCTCCCTGGATTTGGGAAAAATCAAAAGGAGAAGCCTTAGCCTTTCTTCCAAAAATTCTAGGATTCTGTGGAGGATTGTTTTGGTTTCCACCAATGTTTGTACCGGCCATTGGACTAGATGAAGATGAAGGAGATCCTAGAAAATGACTCGGTGAAGAATTAGGATTAGAAATCTTCCAAAAGAAGTTGGATGAATTCTCTTTAATTTGTCTTTGGTTCCAAGTATAAGTTACGGGGATTCCTTCAGAATTAGTAGGACAATTAAGGAACTAAGATTTATGTGTTGGGTTCGGTCCTTAGTAGAGTCGCGGGGTGGAGTCGCCAGGTGAATCGAACAGGTAATTCACCGAAAATGTAAATGTCATAGGAGAGTTGAGATGAGTGACTTAAGATGGCGATTGTAATAATTAAGAAATGACAAATGCAATCACCAAACCAAAATATTAGATGCGATAAGATATAAGATAACGCACGGACACTCGCAGACACCGAAGGTAAGCCTCTACCTCCCTGGAAACGACGCCAAAATGTTATCACACTGCTTGTAGTTGCCCCAAATGATAGATCCTATTACAGGATGGTAGAGGGGATAGGCAACCAAAGAGGTGAACCACGAGAGCCTCGATTCCCAAGAGGATTGGTTGTCACGCCAGTCGAGGCACCCTTCACTTTATACTATCAAAGCCACATATAGTAAAGGGGGAGACCCTGATCTACTCCCGACGGGAGAGATCTAACCAAATCACCAGATCAGGCTATGTCAATAGGATACATAAGGTGATAGGTAAAGAACCCTAGATTTAAGGAAAATAGGGTCACTATGGAGGCTTAAGAAAGATAGGATAGTATTTAGGCACAGTGGCTCAATGATTAAAAATGATTCTAGGATTCAAGTGCTACTACAACTGATCAAAATCAACTGCCTTGGGAAACGTGACCCTTAAAACAGGGAAAGTGTCCCAAAGAGTAGATCTGATGGTATGGCTTTCTAGCACAACTTAGGTGAAAGATCTGACAGTGTCAAGGTATGCAAGCTCAAAAACAGGGATCAAATGACAGGAAAACCAGCCAAAGAAGGGAATGCGCAAGGGTTAAGAGACTAGTGTCTTGGGAATTGGGCCACAGGGAGTCCTCCAACCATGTTGTCTAGGAGAACCCACCTAGGGATATGCCAAAGCTAAAATACCCAGAAATGGATTGCCAGTAAACCAAGTCGTTTGAGCCAGAGAATTTTTCGATTAATTTAAGTGAGGGTTTTAATATTTAATGAAGAATGGCCAATGGATTGGAACCCAAAATAACTGAAATAAGAGTAGATCTTACCTGGATAATCTTGCGGATGCCTTGATGATGATGATCTATGCCTTCCCAATCAATTTGAAGTGATTTGGATGAGTGTCCAAGTGAAATCGTTTTCCCCAAAGGAGCCAATGCGCCCTCCTGTCCTGCACAACAAACTACCTAAGTTAGATTTGAAGCATCAAGAGAAAATGACTATAGCAACAAGAGACATATCAAGATGAAATCAAAGATCACAATGAAACTATTGAAAACCCTGTGAGGCACCTGCAACAATTACTTAATAAAAATATGCGAAATAGCAGAAATGACAGAACTTAGAATCACTTTTATATTGATCACAGGCCACTTCGAGGGGGCTACCTCCTATGAGCAAGCTCAATACAAATAACTTCACGGTGCCTTCATAGGTCTCAACACACACTTATATACTAAGTCTAGGCGCCAATACTATGGGTCAAAACCATGGGCCGTTACAAACTATGGATCAACAATACTACGGGCGACTTACAAAGCATATGCGCCAACAACAATAACACAAACTATTGATCAACAATTACTACGGGACGACTTACAAAGCATATGCGTCCAACAACAACATACTAACAAAGTAAAGACATGGGTTCCTAACAAACCCCTTGATATAAGCAAATCCAAGTGAGACGAGTTGAGGAGCCCCTTGCAAAAATGCCCAAGTGAAGTCGCCCTCTTGTAGACAAAACACTGTTACCATAAAATATTTTGGATTCACCACAAAACCTCAAATGCTAGGTGACAATAGACTTTACAATCAACATCTAAGAGCATCACATCAAAGAAGATCCAAGAATCTCTGCAAAAATCTCTTCTATTATCAAATTCCAAGAGCCAAAGGTCCTTTTACAATGAGAGGATCTCTCCTTTAAATAGCAATAGGAGAGACCAAAACCCTAACCACCTTTTTAATGAGTGGCTAAGATTAAAAGATACGTAAGTGACAATCAACGGTTGAGATGAGCTCAATCATAAAGTACAAGGATCAACTCAAAAACATAAGAGGGCGTCATAGACAAATCACCATAGGGGGGACGTCCCACATAAAGTGACTAGTAAACATAACATCAAGCCTATGGTGGGTCTAGGGGGTGATGTAATCCCACCTAGTGTGTGCCCATGGCACAATAACATAAAATATATCATCAAAGTACAATAATGTGACCACACGACCAAATCGTGGCCCCTCAGAGACATAATAAAATCATGAAAATAAGACCAGAGAGTGAGTGTGGGCCCCACTGAATGCTACAACTGTTCTGGAAGGTGTGGGAGACATCACACACATCATATCAACCAACCTCATTCCATTTCCTTGCCTCAGTAGCCCAAATTGAATTCCTCTGTAGCCATTTTACCATTTTTTATGCCTCTGTAAATCACCTGTAGAAGATAGAAATGCTTGTAACTCACTGCCTGGTCACCCGGGGCCAAAACTGACTGCACTAATATGTCTGGGAGTATGGCAATATAGTAAAAACCAATGGCTGAACCCCATACTCTCTCCGTAGCACCCTGGGTAAAAGGAATAAAAAGTCAAACTGCTCTGCCAGGGCATTTTTAATGGAAAATCTGCACCAGAATAATAAATTGAAGAATACTTCAACTGAAACTGCTCGAAACTGTAAACTGAGTATCCCAATGGACTCAGAAGATCCAAATGCACTAAGAATGTGTACTCATACACCATGTGGATAACTGTATAACCATATAATATCATAACCATGCCCGGACAGAGTAAAAATAATAATCTGTAAATGATCAAAATCATCAAAATATCACAAATCACCATCTGAAACTTGTAACTGCTACATGGAACCACCTGGTCGGCAATGATAGATCAGATATCATGAATCCCTATCATCGCTAGTCCAATACATCCCATGTCCTGTGTTTGACTTGGTCAAACTGACCAATAATATGACCCACGCTAAAACATCAAAATGCTGTAAGTGTAATTGGATATGACATGCTTCATAAGTTATTCAAATATCAAGACTATAAACATACAGTAGCATTTACTATCGGTTAAAACAAGATATTCAATGTAAACTTTAATAATAATAATTATAGCTCAGAATAGAACCTGAAGAATATACTCACTTCATGGCTGTGATCAATTTGCTAGTAATGGGTGAAGATGGATGGGTGAAAGGCAAGGCTAAGGGATGACTATACAATGTTAACACCATGATATTTTGGATAGGGACACTCAAGCGTATGTTGGATAAAAATAACACAGGGGATGGTAGTGTCTCACAAATGGGATAAGTTGCTTGGGAAGTGCTTATTCAACCTTGGCAGAAGTCCACAACTCACATCCAAGCTGATTCAGCTCCGTGAGGATCTTTTCTAGAGCCGCCATGACTAGGTGCCCAGCAAACCGTAACTCGAGACTCTAGGGGACACTTAGAATTAGCTGTCCTTTACTCCATCTCATATCACAACCCACAGGCTAATGAGGAATAAATCATTACAGTCTAAGGCTAGCAGATCATTGGATATAGCATTCAACACTGCTTTTTGGGCCTTTCATTCATTTAATTTCACTGGTCAACAATCTTTGGATTTCGCATACATTCAACCAGTGCTTTTATTTGGCCTTTCATTTCCCTTCATTGGGGAGTTTACATTTCATTCATTTCCATAACCCTTATTTCATTGTGTTTAGAAACACAGGTTTTGACTTTCATTTCAATGGGTATTTACAAAAAGATGTACAATAGTTTCCACAGACATATAATGATGGTAGTTTTATCTACTTCAGGTTTTAGCCAACACAACTTACACAACTCAGAGCCGAGACACAACTAAACAAGGATGCTATCCAACAAAGAGGCAAGAGTGAGGGAATCCTCCATATCATATGCTAAGGTGTAACTCAAGGAAACAATGAGACTGGATGGTGACGAATGGACGAGGAAAGTGAAAAGGTGGAGCCAACACTAGCAAGCCAGAAACTGGTGGGAATGATCACCTCCATTCTCCTAGGGAGGGTAAAACCAATGAGTATAGACAAGAACTTCATACATTCTGAGCAAGCAGGACTAAATAGATATAAATAACAACCATGTCCATAATACATAAATAGACCGCCAAGTCATAACCACTAAATGCTAAATCAAGCCATAAGGATAAGCAACAAAGCAACAATAAACCAATACACAACCATATACCTGCCTGACCATATACCTGTACCAATCACCTGAATCATTATCTGTCAACTGGAAACTTGCTGCTGCACATCTGGGCACTGCATACTGCTCTGTATGGCAAAAATGGCTACATTGGTCAACAAATCTGAGTTCCTGAGACTCAGTCATGGCATAAGGTTGATCATACTGCAAATGGGCTGCTCTGAAAACATGAGTGATTCTGGAATGAATGCTCATCTCAAGCATCTCAGTGTAAAGGACTGGAATCTGATCAGAAGATATGGTAGCCCCAGCTACTATAAATGTGATAACAGTACCAACACATTACATGGTCCAACTCCTCTTATGTTCTTCCTCTAGGTGACTTGTATGTTGAGATTCCTCCATGCATCCTCAGACGTTAGCAGAGATGGTTCAATTGGACCATGAGAAACTTGTACCATTTGTATCGTAGTTTCTAGATCCATTCTCCCGATGTATCTCTCTCGGATCAACTCTCCACCTCGTAGTTGGATTTCCAGGATTTAGCTTAGATTCATACTTTATTTTCTGCATCTTGCTTTTCATAGGAGTTGTTTTGGTGCTCCCACTTTGTCTGGACATCATTTTGTATCCAACAGTCCCTTTGACCTACTTTAATGGTTGTTTGTTGGACATTAATAAAATTATCTTATCTTATCTTTGTGCTCTATAAATTTCTGTTATTCTATTTTCCTTTTGTAATTTCCACTTTTCAGAAATTTGGAACCAACTGAAACCTGAAGTGACTTCTTCCACCTCATTTGTATATCTTGCTGCCGCCATTTGTCAATATCATGGACAGTTTTCTCTTGTGGCTCCATTTAGTTTTTTTTTTGTCTCCCAATAATTTGGCAAGCCTTTGATGAGAATGTTTCCATTCAAAATGTTTTCAACTTTTCAGATATCCATGTTCTTAGAATTGCATGGATGTGTATTTCAGTCCCAAAAGCTTCCTTAATATTTTGATTGACAAGGGTTATATATATATATATATATAGAACAAATTCAATAAATAAATAATGCTAATAGGTCATGTCACTTCATTAATGAATTAATTAAAATTCATTATTTTATTATTATTAAGCATTATTTTTTAATTTAATGTTTATATATATATATATATATATTTGAATTTTGTATACATTACATGACTACAATAATAGCCGAGCAAACGAGAAGGGTGTAAAAGCCTAAAAGGCACCCCTAAAATAGAATGAAATGAAAAATGGGTCAGATCCATACGAAATGAAAAGACAAACATAGGTGTACAAGCAGGATATCCCAAGAAGGAAAACCCTAGAAAGTGAGGGAGAGACAACAAAGAAACATAGCCTGAAATAAGATGCAGCTGTCACAAGAGGTGAGGAAGTTTGCCCCACTCATTTTTTGTCGCGGAGAGAGAGAGAGAGAGAATTCTTTTTATTCGAGGAGTCATTCTTTTGTCTATTCTTATATTCTTTCTCGATTAATGAGGAATTTTGAATCATGCAAGGTTGCCTGTTTGTGTATTGTGAAGATGTATGTGACAAGGAGAGATAAATAAGCATTTTGAAGGCTATTTAGAATTATCTTCGTTCTTTCAAATCATAGATCTTAGTTTTGATACTTATTAGCAAAGTCTTGCCTGATTATCTTCTATGACAATGTACAGGATCAAAAGAGTTTAATAAGCAATTTGAAGACGATTCAGGATTATCTTTGTTCATTTGAATCACAGGTATCTTCATTTTTTTACTCCACAAAGTTCTCCATTTTTATACTCACTTAGCAAAGTTCTTGCTGAGAATAAATGCAAAACTAAAACTCTCTTTGAAATTCCCATATATCATTCCTCATAATCTATAAATATATTTACTAACTAGTTTACCATACATGGAGAAATCTGATAAATTCGATTCTCTTGATTTTGCATGATGCTTATTCATTTTTGTGTGCCTGTTTTGCGAGAAGCCACACCAAGCTGATAATTCTATCTATTGTCTTCTTAGAGCTCTACCTATTTCTAAAGCTTTTTGATAGAACAGGCTGGTATTTAATATTTATATCTGTGCCTTTTGAAACTATTTCTTCTAATCAATAAGTTTGCTCCCAGTAGATGTGCTACATTTTCTTTCTAAAAGCACACGTCTTATATTACAATAGAAAACAACGGTTTACATCAGAGACATCATTGATTGGTTAGGCAACAGTAAAGTTAGCTCCCTCTCCCAACATATGTATGTGGGCAAAGCCCATACATTCATCTTTAGCAGCAAACTCAAGGGGATCTGTTACCTCCCAGAGCTGCACTCAAAGATATTCAATTCCCTGAATGAAGTGCAACCCTAGACACACTTAGGAAGGTTGTCCATTGTCACCATAACAATTCTTCCTCTTACTTGAGGCTGGTTCTTACAAAGGGGGAAACCCTAGAAAATGATGTTTAAGATTTTCTACAGAAATAAAGGGATGGTGGCCTACCAAGACTGGTGTATATCCAATTGGGAGTAGTCAATATCAAAGGGTTTGAATATGATGGAGAAAACACAATTAAACCATTCACTGATGTGCCATAATTAGTCTGAAATAGATTTTGAGATTATGCAAGAATAAGTGAGTGCCCTTATACAAGATGCATCATCACAACCAAAAATAATGTGCAACCATTGAACAAAGAAAAAACAGCCATAATATGAAACCCAAGATGGAGTAGACCAATGGTATCAGAACCAGACCGGTGATCGAACCGACAGAGCCCAAAATGTGAACCAGACCGGAAACTGGAACAAAAAAACTGGTAGACTAAAAAATACATAAAATATTCATATTTTGTAAAAAAACATATATTTTCATGTGCATACATATGAATCCAAACTATTAATACACAAATATGCAAAGTTTTTCATGTATATAGCAAGTATGGGTGCGAATAACCAAAATAGCACTGAGTGTGATACATCTCTAAAGTTCTGATCCAAAACACATCAACAAAGAGGCTCTAAATGGCCCCTACAGTCCAAAAAATAAGCATAGTACTAATGAGTAACTACTATCTGATCATAGGGATAATGGTACTAGGTACTAGGTAGAACCATCATCATCATCATCCTCATCCTCATCCTCATCCCCATCCTCATCCTCGACATGAGTGGGATTCTGAGCTCCACTTGATTCCTTGGCCTTGAAGGTAGAATCCCTGGAAGTGGGTCCAAATCCAACCAAGAAAGGCCTTCATTTTCAAATGCTGGTGCCTCACTCTCCATAACCCACTCTGATGAGGGATCAAAGTCATCCAAGACTATGTTGCTTGATGTTGGGGTCTTGTTCAACAACTGGTTACACCTCAGCCTAAGATTGTATTGGACATATACCATATCATTCAACCGTTTGTGTTCCAAACGGTTTCGTTTCTTGGTGTGTATACGCTAAAAAACGCTCCAATTGCGTTCATATCCAGAAGCATTGCATGTCTAGCTCAATATCCGAATTGCAAACTTTTGCAAATCAGGGCAACGCCCACCAAACTGTCCCCACCAATAGGCTGCAATAAGTGTTGAATGCAAACAAGTTTCAACAAATGGCTTTGAAATTTTCACTCAACTTTTGCAATGGATAATATAATTTGGAATTCGTGGGTCCCCTGTCACTGTTGTACGACATAGTATGGATCGGCCGGTTCTGTACGGAACCAGCCGATTCAAGGGCGGTATGAATCAGTTTTCCTGTTTTTCCAGTTTAGGCACCAAAGTGGACCGGTTGGGCCTGTGAACCAGTTGGACCGACTGGTTTTACTGGTTCCGGTCCAGTTTCGATAACACTGGAGTAGACAAAGTAGGACATCCTTCTTATTGAACAAACAACCAAGAATACATAATTCTTCAAATCTGATTTCACAACAAGATCAAGTGAACCATAACATGCCACACTTAATCTTTCTCCTTGGCTAGGAAAGGCCTCACAATTAGAGTGAACAATCCAAACCAGAAAATGACAGCAGTAATTATCCTTCATTAATTCATGGTTACATCAAGGATTAGGGAGGGTTACAACCTCTACCTTAATCTCTTTTTATGTGACAAAATTTCCCTTCTCCAAATATTATTTCAACAACAAAAACCATGAAATCCTTGAAAAAACCCTAATCATCCATGAGAAGAAAAGAGAGATGGAAAAATATCACATTTAACTTGTCCCTTGACTTCTTCCACCCAAAAGATCAACTCAGCCTAGAGGGGAACTTGTTAAAGTTAGTGCAGCTGCGAGACCCATTCTTAGAGAGGATGGTACCCTAGTTAGTTAACTAGGGTTCCTGGTTAGTTAACTAGGTACAGTAAGTCCTTAGAAGGTACCCTAGGGCCCCCAACAGTCTCTTGGGGTTCTTGGTCGGGGACCAAGCAGGTTGATGCCATGGCAAAGTCCCTGGTATGTGGCTAGGGCCCTTATTTATCTCTAGGGTATTTTGGTATGGGACCAGACAATTTCTTGGTCATGAGGACCAAGCAGATCCTGCAGGTTGAGACAGAGACATCCTGGTTTGGGACCAGGCAGATTCTTGGTCTAGCCTGGGGCTAAGCACCATTCTTTGGGAGAATGGAGGAGTTGGTCAAGGACCAGGGGGTTGATCAATATTATTTAGTCGGATTGAAGCTCAGCCTAGGGATGAGATCCATTCTTTAAGAATGGAGGATCTTGGTCAGTTAACCAAGATGATAATGTGTGATGTCCTTTTCTCCTAGGTATTTGAGATGGTTGAGCTAGATGGTCTTCTCAAGGGACTCGCCACCCCTTGAAGGAGTCACTAGCACTTGATCTTAGGAGCATTCTGGAGGACCACAAGATCACATCATCTAGTGTGGACCTTCCTTATACAGTGATGATGAAATTTTAGATAGAGTATGGAACACTTGTACATTTGAGAGAGAGATGATTGGTTGTAACCCCATCTTGGTTGTTCCCACCTTGGTCTTCCCACCTTGTTGTTCTTGGTCTTGTGGATAGAAGGTTTAGCACCTTGTCTTGTTCACCACCTTGACTTGTGGTTAGAAGGGTTATCTACCCACCTTGAATTGTCTTGACTCTTCCATCTTGATGTTTTTGGTCTCATGGGTAAAAGGGTTGTATACCCACCTTATTGGTACACCTTTGGTCCTATGGGTTGTGGCCCGTGGGTCATGTACCTTTGCTTGTTTTATGGTTTGACATGTGTTGGTGTGGTCTTGTGTTGACCACTTGTTGATACTTGTGCTAAGTCACCCCTCTCTTAGCCATAACCTTAGTACCCACACCTAAGAATTTTATAATACGAGTTTATTTTTATATGTGGTGACCCTTCCTTAATAAATGGAAGTACCCACTCCTAAAGTTATTTTATATTCAAATTGTTGGTAACCTCTGTAATCAAAGGAACCCTAAGTCACTAAAGAATTAATTTGTGACCCTTCTAGAGGCCAACACGAATCTATATATTGAAGTCTAATTTTCCTCATTTGACATCATCATTACATAACATCTCAGCTTTGATTTTTGAGGTTGACGTCAAGGGTTTAAGGACTGTTATTGTTGTTGTTTGTCTAGGCCGTCCACCTGTTGGAGACTACCTTGATCATACATTTCAGAACTGATTTGATTGGACTGTTGTAGGTTGACGTCAAGAGTCTTTATACTACTGTTGTGGTCTGCTATTGTTTGTACTAACCCTCAGGTAAGGGTCAGACTGTTCCTATTGATTGACTTGCCTCTGAGAGGCACAGTCAGTTATGAAAGTTTGTTTTAGTATAAAAGGAAGGTCTTCACTCCCAGGTAAGTTCTCAGATTTGATACTTTACTATTGTTAGAATTTTGTTTACTGCTGGTGCTGATTGTTGAAATATTGTAACTTCGAAGAATATTCTATTGTATTTTATTAATGTAATTTATTCGGAGATGTTTTATTCCTCCGTCGGGATGTTATTATTGTATTTGGTCATCATAGAGTCATGAGGTAAATCCTCCCATGTAAGTCGGGGCAATAGATCCCCTAGAGTCAAATGTAATGGGGTTTTTAAGTCCCCTAGAGATGTTGGCCCAGTCAGCATTAGTTGAGTGGTAAATTTTGTTGAGGCCGACATGTCAAGTTGTAAAATTAAAGTAGAAGTGAATGTATAAATAGAGAGCTAGGCTCTCTCATTTATTTATTCATTCACACACACACTCACTTGTATAATTCACAATGGAGAGAGAGAGAGAGAGAGATATCTGCAAGGAGAAGGAGCACTTGTTTGGGGTTTTGTCTTTGTACTTTTGATCATCTATATTGAGGAAGTTTTGCTGGGTTTTCTTCCCCTAGAGGGTTTCCCAGGATAAATTTGTGTCTGTTGTGTTTATGTTGTGCTTGTTATTCTTTCAGTGATCCTGTATATGCTATTGTTGTGAAATTGAATTGAACACTGATGTTATCTATCTTAGCATATTGAATCCTAACACTGATTACATGTTACTGAAGATTTCAAGTTTAACACAAGGACCTCTTTGGGAGCGTTAAAGTTGAAAGAGATGAAAATTATGTTTTAAATTTATCTTGTTTAGTTACAGATGTACTACTCTACTTCAGTACTAGTTTGTTACATTTATTTTTGCATTAAAGTATATAAAATTTGATTTCTCTACATCAAAACCTAATCCAAAATTTAACAGAACTCCCATTCTTCCGACCATGCCTTTAGCAAATGAATCCGTTCCTCTATTTATAAATTTATATGTTTCAAGTCAAACCCTAATTCATAAAATAATATATATCTTTTGAAGGCCCTAGAATCCTCCTTGAGTGTAGCACTCTTTTTTAATTTTTGAATTTCTAAAATGGGTCCATATTGCCATTGGTCATCTTTGTATTTCATGAGATCCTTTTACGACATTTATATATTATTTGTTCGAGGGTCAACAATGCCACATGGCATCTATTCATGCAAAGATCTTTCCTCCAAATATGTAGAAAATGCCTCAAATAAAGTGTTCTCACCCAAAATCCCTCCTCAAAGGTGAAGTATGCCTCCAAATATGTAGAAAAGGCCTCGAACAATGTGTCATTAACCCACAAATACCTCAAAAAGTGAAATATGCCTCCAAATATGTGAAAATGTGTCCTTACTGCAAAATTTTTTCCTCAAAGGTGAAACACAATGGCAAATACATGAAAGCTCCTCCATTAGAATTATTTCTCATGCAAAAAAATTTCCTCCAAATATGTAGAAAATGCCTCAAGTAAAGTGTTCTCACCCCAAAGTCCTCCTCAAAGGTGAAGCATGCCTCCAAATATGTAGAAAGGGCCTCGAACAATGTGTCAATAACAAGGTTACTTGGGAGCGGGAGTGGGAGCGAGAAGCGGGAACGGGAGCGGGAGCGAGAAGCGAAATTTTCAAAAGCTTCCGGTTAGGAAGCGTTCCGGAAGCGTTTTTTATATAATATATATTTTTTATATATTTTGATGCATATATGTCAACAAATGCAAGTAGAAGTTCATCAATCATCAGATAACATCATATAACATCATTAATCATTGAAAAGCATGAAATAAACAATAATACCATATAACATCATTCATCAATCATCATTAATCATTTACTAGTGAATTCATGATTTCATCAACCATAGGTCCAATATCCATGATTCCATAAGTTATAACATCAAGATTCAACCTTAAAGCTTCAAATTCAAAGGTAGACCGTAGGTTCAACATAAAACTTCAAACTTGAAATGCCATGTAATGTTTACAAAATATATGATAATAAATATAAAAGAGTCAATAGTGCCGAAACTTGAAAGTACTGTAAACAAGAAAATACAAGAAAAGTAGATTTTATGGAATCATGGATGTTTCCTCTTGCCACGAGAAATTTCCATTTTCTTTTCTCGTGGTCTCTGAACAACGGGAGTGGGATTATCATCCCCAACAACCACCACTGCTGAGCCACGTCCAAGACTCGATCTTGCACGACCCCCCCTCACTGATGCAGATGGAGGTCGTGAACCTCTAGGCAAAGATGGTGCATCTGGAAACGAGGAAGAAGATGGCGGCGCCATTGGTAATGGTACTGCATATGCGTCATCCTCATCGCCCAAAAGCTCTTCCTCCAAGCGCTCCAAAGCTATGGCTCCATCCTCCAAGTTATGCTCCTCCGGATTGTTGTCCCAAGTGACATATGATCTATCAGTTTTGGCACGCTCACAATAATGAGTCAACAACCTCAAGTTGTAATGTACATAAACCAAGCTTTCTGCTCGGTTTTCATTTAATCGATTTCTTTTCACTGAGTGGATGAAGCTATAGGTGCTCCAACACCTTTCTGCAGAGGAACTGTTAACCACCTGTGAAAGCACTCTAACAGCCAATCTATACAAGCGTTGGCATGTTGAGCCATACATGTTCCACCATTCGATAGGAGGCTCCCTATCTCGATCTCTGATTGCATGCAAAGTACCAAATGGACCAACTTCACTGAGGTATTTGCTTAATTCACTGCGCAATATGTCACATTCCTCTAAATCAGGGACCAACTTGTCTATAGCAGTCATGTACGCAAGATGTACCTCTGGATCTGTGTGGGGCTTTCTCCTAACCCCACCCCCAGGTGCTGGTTTGGCCAACCAAGATGGAGAATAATATTTTGGTGTTAATACATACGCTAAGGCACGCAGTGGAACATTGAGATGTTCCCACCTTTTGACCACATGTTCATGAATATGGTCATACAAGATGGGATCTTTCTGTTCAACAATATCTTTAATTTGACCCAGCATGCTATCCATCTGCTCATACACCTCCCCAATCACCGGCTTATCTGTATCTGCAAACCGAATCATGTTATATATGGGCTTTGTGAACTGCAAAACATACTTGACACTTGCCCAAAATCCCGCATCAAGAACTGTTTCTTCCACCTCCTGAAAATCAAGCCTTTCAGATGCGGATGTACACCTATCTTTCAAGACCTGCCATGACTCACTTGATACCATGCTAGCTAAGGCCTCTTTTACCTTCAAAAGGCGCCTGAAAGTGAGGTAGTAGCTAGCAAATCTAGTCTTTGCTATCTTCAATAGCTCCAACTTTGAGTGACTGCGGAAAATGCCATGGGCATTGCTATGGTTGGTTATAAATCTTATCATCTTCTTGCCCTTTTTGTACAATTCACCAATCCATTTGTATTGATTTTCCTTCAACTTAATGATGTCGTGCATCAAAAGGTTCATTGTGTGAACCAAACACCCAGACCAAAATATGTTGGGGTATTTATCTTCAATGATTGCTCCCGCTGCCTTACAATTAGCAGCATTGTCGGTTATGACTTGGATGACATTGTATGGACCAATAGATTCAATGGTTTTGAGTAGGAGTTCTGCAATGTTTATGCCAGTCTTGAATTTATCTGAGTAGTCATGGGCTGAAAGGAAGACTGCACCAGTAGCAGACACACCAAGAACATTTATCAATGGCTTGCCTTTTACATTTGTCCATCCATCTGATACAATTGATACCCCATACTCATTCCAAGCATTTGTGAATTGCCCCAAAGCATTTTGGATCTTGGCTCTTTCCTTGTCAAGCCCCACAGTTCTAGCTTTGTCATACCCTGGGCTCTTGTATCCTGCTGGAGCAGTGCGAATGGCATCTACCATTTCATGCCAATAGGGTGAGCGAAGGACATTGAACGGTATGCCACATGCATAGAGAAACCGGAACACTTTTGCATCCACATCATCCCTACCGTTGGTGTCAAGGAAATCTGATATTGTCCTGCGTGACCCAGGGGGTGAGAATCCACTACCTTGGGTGGATGGGCCTCTAGCTATCGGTGAGTTCATTGAGGGGTCATGGTCAAACCTTGCTTTTGATTTGTTTTGTGCTTCAAATTCTTCCTTCTTATACATGGCTCTTTGTGTTGATGTCACACTTTTGCAAACACAAACTCCTACAGTTTTGTTTTCATCACATGGCATGTTCCCACATAGATGTCTTCTCAGACGGGTATATGAACCCGTGTAAGTCTTTTTACAATGGGGGCAACCAAATTTGGCGGTTCCACCCCCCTTGCTTCCTCCCTGCTTGGTGACATATTTCCATAAGGGTGTTGTGTCTTCCTTGGTTTTCATTCGGTTTCCCTCCTCCTCCTCCTCCTCCTCTTCCCCTCCCTCCTCCTCTCCACGGTATGTGCCACTACCCACTTCTTCATCATCTCCCTCTCCCTCATTCCTCCTCCGGTTTTCAATGAACATCATCAAAACAACAAATGGAACCAACAAAAGAAACCATAAACCCATCATCATGTTTGTTGGACTTGGAAGTTGGAAGTGGAACTAGAGTTTAACCTGTTGCCCTGCAATAGAAATGATGGAGAAAGCATGGGAAAGAGTAGGAGAGGAACATTTACAATGACATTCTAGATTCTAGTCAAATTTCAAGCTTAAAAAATTCAAGTCTCAAGCATCAAAACTTCAAGTTCAAACTTCAAACACAAAGCAAATCAACAAGAAAGGGTTTAGAGCCTACCTATTTGGATGTCCAAGACTCCAATGGTAGTGAGTGTGCCAACTTGCCAAGGCTCCAAGCATCCAAGATTCCAACCTTCTTCAATCTCCAATGGCACCTTCTCCTCTTCTCTTCTCCTCTTTCTCCTCTTCTCTTCTCTTCTCCTCTCCTCTCCTCTCTTCTCTTCTCTTCTCAAATGAAAGTGACAAAATGGAGTGTGGAGGAGGGCTTTATACCTCAAAGCCCTATTCCCCCCTCCAAAACCCCAAGCGTGGACCCCACGAGCTCCAACTCAACCAAAAAATCGCGGGTTTGGGCGAATCGTCTGAGGAAGCGCTGAGAATCGATTTCGGGAAGCGACCGAATCGTTTTTTAAAATCCGGAATCAATGAAGGAAGCGAGTCGGAAGCGAAACGGAAGCGAAGAGGAATCGATCCGGAAGCGACGCTTCGGATCGATTCCTGAACGCTCTCACACAGTGGCAGGGAGCGATTTTTTTTCCCCAAAGCGCGCTTCTCAAAATCGATTCTGCCCGGAAGCGAAAGCGAAGTGCGCTTCTGCTTAGCTTCCGCCTAGCTTCGACCGGAAGCTAGCTTCTGGAGCGGGGGCGAGAGGGGGGAGAGCGCTTCCCCGCAACTTAGGTCAATAACCCACAAATACCTCAAAAAGTGAAATATGCCTCCAAATATGTGAAAATGTGTCCTTATTGCAAAACGTTCTCCTCAAAGGTGCAACACAGTGCCAAATACATGAAAACGCCTCCATTAGAATTAATCCTCATGCAAAAAAATTTCCTCCAAATATGTAGAAAAAGCCTCAAATAAAGTGTTCTCACCCCAAAGTCCTCCTCAAAGGTGAAGCATGCCTCCAAATATGTAGAAAAGGCCTCGAACAATGTGTCATTAACCCACAAATAGCTCAAAAAAGTGAAATATACCTCCAAATATGTGAAAATGTGTCCTTACCGCAAAAAGTTCTCAAAGGTGAAACACGGTGCCAAATACATGAAAACTCCTCCATTAGAATTATTCCTCATGCAAAAAACTCTCCTCTAAATATGTAGAAAAAGCCTCAAATAAAGTTTTATCACCCCAAAGTCCTCCTCAAAGGTGAAGCATGCCTCCAAATATCTAGAAAAGGCCTTGAACAATGTGTCATTAACCCACAAATACCTCAAAAAGTGAAATATACCTCCCAATATGTGAAAATGTGTCCTTACCGCAAAAAGTTCTCAAAGGTGAAACACAGTGCCAAATACATGAAAACTCCTCCATTAGAGTTATTCCTGACCCCTTCTTGTCTTCAACATGTCCTAGCCACCTCCTTGAAGACATTCAACCTCCAGTGGGCCGTTGACCAAGCCCAAGTGTAGCTTAGTGCGACGTGGCACCCACCCAAGTAAGACATTCGTCTTCTAAGGCTCCCTTCCTACTCACATCCTCCATTTACGTGGATTCAGGCATTAGGTTCAACCTAGGAAAAAGGCTCCATTGATGCAACAAAAATGTAATGTGAGCCATGTAACCATTCTTCCAACTATGTGTCAAATGTGCCCAAATTGATTCTCATGGTGAACTATTCCTATGCAAAAGCCTCCATCAAACCAGCAACACTTGTCCACACCTTTGTTCTTTCCTCTAGATGATGAATGGCACTTTGGCAAGATAGAGCAAGGTGCATGGTCTCAAAGTTTCACCCTGCAAGTTGTAACTATCACTAAACTCCAAAGATTTTCTGATGTGCTCAGTGGGAGAGAAAATCCCATGAAGATGTGAAATTACCCACACATTTTCAAGGGGTAACATGATCTATATGTTTTTTATACATTCCCATTCTAGCTGAAATTTGTGTGGCTAAATCAACTGTAAATGGAATCAACTCTCCAAGGTGAAACTTGATAGACTCATACTAAAAATGCCTTGCACCTTTTCCTTCAAAGGAGATTAATCCATGTTAATTGGGTAACCATGCATCTCTTTGAATTGTTTGACCATCCACAAGTCTCTTGGGATTTCTACCTTTCATTTTAGAGGCCCAACAAATTGGGTTGCATATTCCAATGAGACCCATCTCCATAGAGCTACTACAATCCCAAAAGTCATTTTTGAATATTGATTAACCCCAAATTATTGAATCTAGTTTTGAAAACTAGCTATTGGTTCATTACCATCTAGAGTAAGATTCAGGAATTGAAGGGGACTATTATCTTCTATATGTATTGAGACCCTTTTTTATATTAAAAATGTCTCCTTTAACTATGAATAGAAAACTTGTATGCACTTATAGGCATTTTATACAAAACAAAGTGGGTAGTTTAAGTAGGCACCATAAGCTGTCTGTTCTTGGTGGATACCATAGTCAAAACTGCCCTAGATCATAAGTACAAGATTTCCACATGGGCATATAATCGATAGAAAAGGACTGGTTCTCATTAAGATAAAACAAAATTCTGGTCAACTGCACAACCTAAGAAACACCAAAAACCAAGTAACATAATTTATGCAGCAAAATGAATAATTCCCACTTTGGAAGGAGGGTCATTTGAAGCTTCAAACCCTTCCAAGAACTTTTATAAATAGGAGCCCCATAAATAATATAATGTCTAAAAAGTATTTCCACGCTTCCTTTCCCTCAATATGACCCATTTGGCACAAAGGACTAGATTTGCGTTTGTGGTTTGACAATTCCCATACCACTCCACTCCTTGGGGAATCTACACATGTTTGAGTCAACTCTATGGAAGCCCTTGCCTCCACCTATATTGGCCTACAATAATTCGCGGCGGACATTGTCCATGTTCTAGTACGCACTAGTTAATTTCCAGCTTTCTATTTACATTTCCAGAGTCACCTTTTGCCTTTCTTTCCAGTATTGTCTTTTCTAGCTTGTAGTTTCTTGGTTTAATAATGCCTTACTAATGTGTATGCCGATCATTCCCTTTTATTAGCATTTCTTTTATTTGACTCGAACTTGTGAGTATGAGTCAAACTTTGACACTTTCAGTAGTGCCTTGTGCTTGTGTATAGGTCAAAGTCTGAATGAAGATGGTTCAATGTTACAAATATCGTGTCAGCGAATATATCGCCTAGGGTCCAAAAAGAAATTATCGGATTTATCAGCGAAAATGTCGGCAAACATCGGCAATATATCGGCAAACTTAAAAAAATACAAAAATATTCATTTTTTAAAAATTTTCTAAACATCTAAAGCAACAAGAACATCAAATAAACACATTGCCACATGCATATGGAAAGAAAACTGATATATAAGATGTAAAATTTTAATTAGTAAACAGTGTTAATGTTAAATTTTAACACTGTTAATGTTTAATTAGTAAACAGTGTTAATTTTAAATTTTAATTAGTAAACACTAAACAGTGTTAATTTTAAATTTTAATTAGTAAACACTAAACAGTGTTAATTTTAAATTTTAGTTAGTAAACTTAGGTTTTTAATTTTTTTTTCAATTAAAAACTCGGTTCAGGGCCTCGGGTAGCTGCCAGCAGGGTAGAGTCCACTCCAGACTGAGTCGGACTCGAGCAGTTAAGGAAGAACGGGCCGGGGGACTCGGGAGGGCAAAAATTATAAATTTAAAAAAAAAAAAAAAAAACAGTGTGAAGTTTTAAACTTTTAAGTGTGCCGGCCCGCATCCACTGCCCAGTCCACAGCATGGCTCTCGTCCGGTTGCCCACGACTCCACAGCGTGGCTCAAGTCGTGGATCCCATCCGGCGTCCACTGCCCACTTCACAACCCCGGCGACCCGCGTCCACTGCCCACGACGACTCCACACCACTTCTCTAGAGTCCCGTCCACTACCCACTTCTCCTCCCGTGACCCGTTGGTTGTCACACCACTCCAATGGCGCTCAAACACAAAGGGCGGACAGCGTTAAACAACAAAAATCCCCAAAGGGCGGCTGCACAGTGCGGTGTGCTTCTCCACGAGCGCGACGGCGTTAAACAACAAACCCCCCCCCAAAAACGATTTTTCGTCTTTTAAAACCCCGCGGGCATCAATATCGATGTGCGATGTTTAAGGTAATAGTGCGATTTTATCGCGATATATCGCCCGAAAATAGCACTGAAAATATCGCGATATTTGCCGATAATATCGCTAGGCAGTTAGCATCGCGATATATCGCAATGTCGGCGATATTTGTAACCTTGAGATGGTTGCCTTGCCTTTGTGAAAACACTGAGTCTAGTAGGATGGGTAGAGTTGAAGAGACAAGAGGAGTCTTGAGTCATGTTATTGTTTTGTCTCTTTAATCTTTTCAGTTGAGTCATCCTTCCTTCCTTAGTTTCCTCATCCAATATTAGGGATATAACACCACATCATTGTACTTCCTACGTTTTTTGCTTCGTGTTGGGGGAGAGGTTTTCATCATTACTTTCCTCCCTGCAAGTCACTCCCCATCAACTTCGACATATCATCTGGGAAGTTATTTAGGAGTTAGAGTGCCTTGATGGTCATTAGCCTCATTGGTGGCCATCTCACACCTCATAGGCTTGATCATCTTTGGATTCTAATTGGGTGAACTTTTTTAGTGTTCAACTCCAAAACATCTTTCACGCTGATAGGTTGTGCTCGATCCTTGGATCCCATTATCCTTATTGGTGGATGTCCTCATGCTTGGCAGGTGTTTACAGCATTGGCATTTGACCAGGTGGTTTCCCCTTGCATGTCAACTTCAACTCATTTTCCAGCTAGGGGAATCGTAAATTTTGGTGGTTGCAAGTTCAGTTGTAGATGTGCATGTATGTGGTTTTGTTCCTTTCTTTTTTAATTAGCAGAAGGCCACACATTTGACTCCATAGCCCACAGGGAAAGCATCATTGATCTACAAACCAGAGATACATGGATCATATTTTCAGAGTTGCAAAGTACAGAGATCCTAAGGTTCTCGATATCCCTGTTATCACCAATTCCGTAGTTGCCCCTAAAGGTGGATCCAGAAGGATGGCAGAGAGGACGGGCAACTAAAGCGGTGAAACTAGAGAGCCTTGATCTCCAAGGGATTGGTTGTCACGCCAATCGAGGCACTCTTCACTTAAGTTATCAAAGCCAAGATAACAAGGGGGAGACCCAGATCTACTCCCGACAGGAGAGATCAAACCCAATCACTAGATCAAATCAGATAATATGAAGTACGTAGGGTGACAGATATGGAACCCTAGAATTAAGGAAATGAGATCACTGCGGAGGCTTAAGGAAGATATGACTTGACGAAGAATGATAACACACAGTGATTCAATGATTAAGTATGATTCTAGGATTCAGGTGCTAGTTTAAAATGGTCAAATTCAGCTGCCTTGGGAAACGTGGCACTTAAAACAGGGAAAGTGTCCCAAAGATTGGATTTGAGGTTAGGGGATTTCTAGCATAGCTTGTGAGATAGATCTAACAGTGTTAAAACCAACAAGCTTGGGAAAATGGACCAAAAGATAGGCAAACTAGACAGCCAGGGAAAGTCGTGAGGGTTTGAGGAAACCAGTGCCTTGGGAAATGGGCCTATGGAGTCCTCCAAGTGTGACGTCTTGGAGAACCCACCTAGATATTTGCACTATACCAAAAACCCAGAAATGGTTTGCCAGTAAACCAAGTCTTTTGAGCCAGGGATTTTTCAGAAGAATTTTACTTAGGGTTTTAATTAAAATTGACAGATGGGTAGGTTAGAAGAATTACAATCTTACCTCACAAGCGTACCTGAGTCATGGAATAGTTGTCTATGATGCCGAGGATTGTTCCCGCAGAGATCAAATGAAAGATTGGAGAGTTTCCTTGCTTGTGCAAATTGCCCAGCTCCATCAAAGCACCTTCCTCTTCTTGATAAACCAAGGACAACAAGATCAATCAGTCAAATGCAATAATGGAAGAAATACAAGCAATGCACATGATAACAAATAGTAAAAGGTACTAGGACAATGATACTCCCTGTAACTGACGAAGAGAAACAGAAACTTGTATGGAGGGTCTCCCCAGCCAATGTGCCTTCCTCACCAAATCGCCTTCTTCACCTGTAGATCAAAACGTGGAGAGATATATGCAAAAGATCCTCAACAATACTCTCAGTGCAAAGGAAGAACAGTTTCAATTGACAGCTATAACATCCACATCCAAGAGACAAGAGTTTGCAAAATATTATTTGTATTCCAGAAACCAAGATCCAAAAGTCCCTTTACAAGGAGAAGCTCTCTCCTTTAAATAGGATGGAGAGATACCAAAACCCTAACCACCTTTTGAATGGATGGCTAAGATTAAAATATCAAAATGGTCTAATCAATGGTTGAGATGAGCTCAACAATAAAGTACATGGATCAACTCAAAAATATAACATAACATGGACAAAATTGCCCTAGGAGAGGGGGTCCTGTTGCCAGCTAAGTTGTACTTAGATGGACTATCAAGCGAGCGGGCAAAGTTGAACATTTCAATGTTCTTTTTTCGATGATTTGATATCCAGCTGGCCTTTTAAAGGGCCCCCGTTTTAACTTTTTTTCACATGTCCATGGCCCTGCGGGGTTTGTAATAAAACGTACTAGCATGGTGTTTTGTAAAAGACTTGGTTCCCTAGGACTTTTTGGCTAAGTCAGGTATTCCAAGGAGTTTTTTCACCTAGTTATTATGTCTTGCATTAGTGCATAACATAATTTTTGGGTTTTTCTCCTGCTCCTCCAAAGCTGGAATGCCTGGGGAGGCTGACGGGCCTTAGGGGGTTGTTAAAGTCTATGGGTCAATGTATATGAACATGCTAGGCGTTATTTTTGAGTCATATGGACATGTGCTAAGTCCCCCTAGGTTGTTTTTTAATTTTCGGCGAAGTTTATTTTTTCCGTAAATTGAGCCATTTTTTTTAATGGTTCAATTAAAAAAAAATTTAATTGGCCTTGAAGTGGCGTCTGGAGGTCTTTTTTGCCTTAGGGTTGCTCGTTTTCTAACTCAGAGCACCCCCTTAACCCCTAAATCCACTTTTCCTAATGTTTGGGTGCTTAAATTTTTACCTATGGCCAAAAAACCCAAAAAAGTCGTGAAAAAATAAAAAAAAGTGAAAAAATGACTCATAAAAATATTAAATTTTGGGAGTGATTTATGGACTGATTTTTTCAGCTATGTTTTAGGAGTTGTAAGAGCTGATTTTGGAAAGATTCCGGGCAGCTATATTAGTGGGATTACTTCTCCATTTGAGGGGGGCATATTTCCCAAAATTGAGCCCCTTCAATCATGGAATTTGCAGCTATGTTTATGGGCTGTCACATGGCTGATTTTTAGCTGATTTGGGGTTGATTTTGGCAACCCATTACATGGGAGTGGGCAGCCCCATTTTCTCCACGAGTTATGCCACTCATTCCACCCATTTCTCTCCATCTTTGGCTATTTAAGCATGGTTGCCCACTCCATTTTCTCTAGTTGGAGTTTGGGAGTTAGAGCTAGCACTTGTAATTCGATTTTGTACTTGTCATTTTGCTTAATGAATAAAGAGACTTTGGAGGTCAAGCTTGGTGTAGTGCTTTTGATGAGTGGGTGAATGTCATGGTTTTCATTGAGGTAACATGTATTTGAACTACTTGTTTTCTTTTGCATCTAAATCTAGCTTTGGGAAGGATCAGTATTGATTTATAAGGATGATTAGATAATTTGTTTATTATTTAGTCTTTTATCTATGCAAGTGTAGAGATCTGATTTAAATGTGTCATTTGTTTATGAGCATTTCCTTTTGATTTCTCATATGTATATTTCTAGATTTGATCATTTGGTTTCAAGTTGATGTGATTTGCAGGTTATTTCAAGTGGATGAGTGGGGGATCTTGTTTGTTTCCTTTACTTTTCTAACATCTTTTTGCAGATGTAGCCCCTAAGTTCTCCACCAAGAACGCTCCAAGGCTTCTTCAAGGAAAAAACTGATAAATTGATAAAAACTCTCCATATCTCCTTCTCTTCTACTTCATACTTTCACCTTGGTTACTGGTTACTTTTTGAAAGAGTAATAGTGGTTTGCAATCTGAACTTTACATTCTGATTTATTACTCTAAATGTCTGATCTATTCCATTTACAAAGTGTTCATCTTTAATAGATTAGATCTTTTCATTTATCTAGCATTTTACTTTTCTCAACTTGTAAAAAATTGTCAAATCTTTAAAAGTTTTGAGTAGTGTTAGATCTGATTTGAAAGTTCATTTGGTTGATTTAAAGAGCTGATAATTTGCAGCCCTTAAAAGTTTGCAAAGATCCCAAGTAACAAGGCCCAAATGCTTGTTTTACTTGGTTAAATTCTGTCATTTTAACTAATTTTTACACTTAGTATTTTCTGGGTCTTTTAGGAGGTGTTCCAAAGACACTCTTAAAGTGTTTTTGAGCATATTTGCTGATCTATTGCTTGCAGGTTTGCAGCATTTAAAGAGCAGGTAGAGAGAATTGCTAGCCAATTTTCGAGGATCCAGGCCATCTGGAGCATCTAGTTCGAAAATTTCCTGAACCGGTCACTTTTCTCTTCTATTTTGTAAGCCACTAAGTCGATTTAAGACTGGGGCATTTCTATCATATTGTAATTAAAGCATCAAACGAGAGCAAGTGGGCTAACCAAGCGCCCACACCCCATCCCCCCAGGGGGGAAAACTGTGTCGACTCAAATTTCGTGGTTTGCAATTTTTTAGTTTAGATTTCTTTTTTCTGCAATCAATAAAATCAAACTAGGATTAAAATCAACCTTGTTGGTCCGTTCCACTGGCGGGCCACAAGTTCACTCAAAATGTAGTTTTATCATTTTTTTTTTTACAAACTCAAACGCCCCCCTTGCTTTCCCGAAGTAGGGTTTCTGTGCAAGGACTTGCCCGAGTACGTGCCTGAAAAGAGACTCTTGGGGTTTAAAAAAAAAAAAGATAAAATTTTGGTTCATAAAATTTTTCTAAAAAATACCAAGATCTTCTCCCGTATGCTCTGTGGCCGACTTGCAACTCAGTCTGATCCAGTTGGTACACATCAGAAAGGGAGAGATGACTAGTAATCAGGGTATTTTTTAAGGATTCTAATATTATATTTAAGTATAGTATTCTAGGCGATTATTTTGGATTGAAAAAAACACATATATAGATAGGTAGGCAAATATCAAATATGTAACATACAATTTACTACTAAAATCTGTAAATTTTGGCGAAAATTATGATAAAAAACATATTTTATGTATATATAGGCGATATTAGAGACTAAAAATGACCAAATAGCGAATTTATTTTTTGAAAAAACCCTCGAAAAATAGCCAATTGGCGAAATTTCGCCCCTAAAAATTACCCTGCTAGTAATAGGATTTAACACCGCCCCGAATAAAAAAACCTTTATGTGAAAATCCGGCACATCACGAACATTTTGTTGTCGTGGGGAAATTTCTTAGAAGGCTTGGGACAAAACTGAGTAGTGACCTCTTGGAAACTGTTAGGCTTGCCCTCGTTGGTACAGCATCTGAACACCTCCTTGAGACTCCGATTCAGCCCAAGCTTGAGAGGGAAGCCACACATCAAAATTCCGGACATGTTCCCCCGTACCTTGCGTATATTGGGAACCCACCTGCCATAATAAAAAGATCACTTCCACATTAATCTTAAAATACACCAAGAACACTGGCACAACATTTACTTTTTTGCTCATGCATCTATTTCGACTCCATTATAAGGCACTGGTCTATATTATTATTTCATGTTATTGACAAATGTTGCGAATGAATGATGATAATAATAGTGAATGGCAGCAAATGATGTATTGATGAATGATTGTTTTGCTTTAGATAAGTATATGTTGCTTTTATCTTGGTTATCAAAAAATATTTTTTCTAACTCCTAGATTAGATACCTTAGTTTTTATTTTTTAGGGTCCACCCTCCTTGGCTTCGCTAGGAAAGCCTAGACGGAGGAGTCGAGTCCCAAGTGACAGCACTTGAATCTGACTTGCCCCCAAGGCACTTGACTCTGACTTGCCCCCAAGGCCACACCAGCAGCTTGAAGACTTTTGCTGCATTTTCCCCAGGTGTGGAACCAGGCGACAACAGGTCCCACTCAACATGACCAAATAACATCAAATAAAGCACATGGTGGGTCTAGGGGGGCAATATCTAACCACCCTAGTGTGTCCCCATGGCACAATAACAACATATGACTCATCCTCGCACCAAATCGTGCTTCTCTGGGAAAGTCGTGAGCCTCCAAAGGCTCTAGAAAACCTCAAAATGTGCTGGAGAAATGTGTGAGGGCCCCACCAACTGATGTAACTGCTCTAGCGGGTGTGGGAGACATCCAACACATCATCAAGACAATTCCCATGCCATTTCCTTGCCTCAATAGCCCAAATCGATTTCTTTAGTAGCCATTTTAACCATTTTTTATCCTCTGGAAAGAATCAAAATGCCTATAACTCTCTGCCTAGTCACCTGGGGCGAAATCTGACTACAGTAATGTGTCCGGGAACACAACAATGTAGTAAAAACAATTGGCTACACTGCATGTCCCCTCTGTAGCGCCATAGGCAAACCAATCACATCATCACACTGCTCTGACAGGCCATTTAACATGGCAAATATGCACCAGAATGATAAACTGAGGAAAATACTCACTGTAACTGGTCGGAACTGAAAACCAACTATCTCATTGAACTCGGAGAGCCCAAATCTACTAAGGATGTGTACTCATACACCATATGGATCTCTGCATGATCATATAATATCTCAAATATACCCAGACAGATAAAAATAATAATAATCTATAAATGATCAAATATAATAAAATGCCAGATCATCATCATAAACTTGTAACCAATGCATGGAACCACTTGGTGACCTATAATAGACCATATATCATCCATCTGCATCATCTAAGGTCCATCCACCTCATGTCCTGTAGTTGAGCTTGGTCAAACTAGGTTTGACCAAGTCAACATGACCAATAATATGACCCAAACTGAAAATAAGCTGCTGCAAGTGTTAGAGGCTAAGACATGCTCTGCAAATCATTCAAGTAGCAATATAACAAAAAGTAATCAATTCTCTAACGATCTAAAACCAATATTAAATATTCATTATTATTATTATGACTCAGACCAGACTTTCAAGACTATACTCATTTCATAGCTGTGATCAATTTGCTAGTGATGGGTGAAGGCCTAAGACTTATAAGGTTAGGCTAAGGGATGACAACTGACTTGACACTGTGACACTTTGGAAATGGAAAGGGGAGACACACTAAAGCATATGCTGGACAAGCAGTAACACAAGGGAGGGCAGTGTCTCACAAATGGGTAAGCTGTTTCAGAAGTGCTTATTCAACCTTGACAGATGCCTACAACTCACATCCAAGTTGATACAGCTCCGTGAGGATCTTTTCTAGAGCCGCCATGACTGGGTGCTCGACAAACCGTAACTTGAGACTCTAGGGGACACTTAGAATTAGCTGTCCCTTACTCCATCTCACATGATAACTCGCAAGCTAGTGAGGAATAAATCAATACAAGTGAGGCCAACAATCATTAGATATAGCATTTATTAAACCATTGCTTTTTGGGCCTTTCAAAATTTCATAGCCTTTGTCCGTGTGTGTTGAGAAACACATTCTTGGAATTTAATTTATGAGGCTTTATGGTCCATGTGTGTTCAGAAACACGATTCCATGGATTTACATTTCACATTTAACTTTCAAAGCCAATTTCATTAGGCTTGCCTTTCATTCATGTGTGTTCAGAAACACGCTTCCATGAATGGGCTTTCATAGAGATATACATTTCATTTCCATACACATTGTATGGATGGTAGCACTATCTGTTTCAGGTTTAGCCAACACAACTTAGGCAACTTAGAGCCGAGACACAATATAACAAGGAAGCTCATCCAACAAAGAGGTTATAGTGGGAGAAGGTCCTCCATGTCACTAGTCAAGTAGAAAGTCAGGGTAATAACAAATAAATGGAAGGTAATAGATGGGTGGAGATAGTGAATAATGAGACCAACACTAGCAAGCCAAAGTATGGTAGGAATGATCACCTCTATTCTCCCTAAGGAGGGTAAAACCAACGAGTATAACCAAGAACTTCTAAGTCTAAGCAGGGACATAAATATATAAATAATACAACTAGGGCCACATATCTATATGATCGCCAGATCATGACACTAAGTGCTAAGACATTCCACAAGAATGAGTATAAAAGCAATAATAACCATAACACATGATAATACCTGCTGGGTCATATACCTGTGCACAAACCATTTGAACCATCATCTATCCACTGAGAACCTGCTGTTGCAACTCTGGGCAATACAAAACACTTTGTAATGGCTAAATGGCTACATTGGTCATCAAACCTGAGTTTTGTGAGACTCAGTCATGGCATAGGAATATACTACTGTCCATAATCATAATAGTGATCCAATATAGATGCTCATCTCAGCGTCTCAATGTAAGGAACTGGCTGAAAAATGTACTAGAATCTGAAAATACAGATATGGTAGCCCAGCTACTATATATGTGATAACATGTCCACCAATTTATGATTCTTCAATACCTAGCAGTGTTGTTTCCGAGCCTTTCCTGCCATTCATAGAAGAAAAATAAGTCAATATGGATCAGTCCAAGCCATATTTTTACACATATTTGAAGCAATATGGAGAAGTCTTAATCCCCTCCAGGAAGGATATAAAAAACATTATCAATGAAAGCCCAGTTGACGAATATATGATTGTTCCTTCTCGTTGCACCGATGATGAAGATTGGATCAATCCTTTTGCCATTATAGTTGATGATGGAGCACCTTAGGAGGTGGATCCTATTGCTCTTACAAATGATCACCATATGCAGTTGTTCCATTATGATAAAGGGTTTGAAGGTTTTGGAAGCCACAACTCTGTTGAGTTTTCTTTGGGATCAGTTCAGTCATGCCTACCTAGCATCAAGAACAGTATAGGGCGCTAAACATAGAGTTCCTTTATAGGTATTGAGCTGATGGGTTTACCCTCTCTTAGGGTGGGCCATGATTATTTTTCCCAGCAATGTCTCTCAAGCATTACAGAAGTTTTGCAGCCCTTTCTATCCAGTACTAGTAAGTTTTCAATGATGCATTTCAACGGAACTAAGACAGGTATGTGGGCAAGTATAGTATTCACTCCTCCTTACCATAATATCTGTTATTTATTTTTTCGATTAAAATATGAAGGTATGAATTTTGTGGCTGACAATTTCAAATTCTTAAAGATTATTGGTGATACTGACATGATTATTACAAAGATAAACACGATGTTTGCATGTCCAAAAGAATGTTTGAATAGGTACAAGGACAAATTATAGTTGGCCTTCAAAGATTCTCCAAAATTTTCCAAGGCTTGCCTTTTTAAGTGGCATCCTAAGTTGAAAATTAGACGGTCAATTCTATGCAAAAAAGTCACATAGTAGATATATGATGGGAATAGTGTATACTTGAGCTTGGTGCAGGCATGGATAAATAATGCTTGCGAAAGTAATCATTCTCCATGGCAAGAATTTCAAGGCTTCCAAGTTCCCGGATTCATTCATCATTCCCTCTTCCCTTCAACAAAGATACTGGTATGTACACAGCTTATCATTGATGTGATTCTGTCTTGGATTATCTCCGAAGACAAAGGAAGAAGAATTGGCATGAATCATATACTCATGTGGCTACATTGGTGGTGTGATTTCACTTGTCCCTTCTCTGTTATCATAATTAGCATAGATAGATATAGTTTCATTTGAGTTTAGCATTTACTATTACCCATGCATTGCACTTGTTATTTCATTTTGAGTTATTTGCATTTTCATTTTGAACAACGTAGGACGGAAGTGTTTTCCTCCAATGCATTTGATGTCTTTGTTGTTAGAAGTGTGTGCAAGTCTACAGGTACCTAGAACATCCTAGGGGGTTCTCATACACTCCTGAGAAGAGTGCATGTCTCGTAGTTGGAGCCAGTTGTTATGCCTCAGAGTTACTACAACGTTCCAACAGGACTAAACCTAGAGAAAGGGGTTTTTTGTAAAGGCCAAAGTGGGTTATATTGTATGGATATTTGGATTAGGGGTTGTTGTCCCCCTGGATTGGTCGTGGCATGCTCCCTTGGTTTTACTCTTGGAAGTACTTAGCTTTGTGGCACTGTTGAATGCCCCTTCGGTCTGTGGATGTCCCCACCATGCATGGCTTTAAGCACATGGGTTGGTGTCCAGGACTTTTGGGGCACATGACCACCTTGGTTTTGTTATGCATAGGTGATTGTGTCTTGTAAAGGGTTGTTGTCCCCTATTTAGCACACCTCTTTCACCCACTTGGACCTCATTCCAGCACAAAGAAACCCCTCCTCTATCTCTTTGGTCTATGATGTCATCCTTCTATAGTTGAGCCTACAAGCTTGGAAAGGGGTGTGTTGAGGGATAAACAACATTTTGGGTTTAGTTGGGGCATGACGTCCCCCCTTTGGCTCACTATTTCATCAAGTGAGGCCTTTGTTTTAGTCTTATTTTCTATTTTATGTCTATTTTAGGCCTTATTCCCTAAACTGTGGGGAATTTAGTATTTACCCTAAAAGTATTATAATTTAATGTTGACTTGTAGGCTCAAAAAATTAAAAAGGCTGAGGATGAAAAAGTATAAATACATCACCTCACCTCATTGTAAAATCATAAGACAAGGGTTCAAATATGCTTTTTACTCTCTTTCTCCTAGTCTATGAGTCATTAATGTGATGTGCACTTCTCTTGGGATGAATTCTTTGGCTTGATGGTGGATGAATGATGTTTTAGGGCTTCTTTTTACACTTGCAAATGGTTGATGCTAGACTAGTTGGAAGAACTCATGCACAAGTGTGACCTAAGGTCTTTTTCGTTGCTCATTCTTGTTAAATGTTGGTAAGTTATGCCCCTAGCTTAATTGAATGGTGCTTTTATGGTGCATTTTGCTGATTTGGTAGGGCTTTTTGTCAACTTTTGTATGAAGGGGAACTGTGGAATGTCCTCCATTGGAGTTCTCTATTGCTATTTGGGGCCTTGGACTTCTTCATTTGCCCTAGTTAGGCTCTCCTATCTAACCCTAGAGGTTGCTAGGTGATGCCATAGCTTGCAAGTGTTAAAGGACATTTCAAGAGGGACGTTGATCATTGATCTCTCAATGCCCTAGGGATTGAGACAAAAATCATATTCCCTTACTCGTCATTTAATTATCTTTTTTATTAATTTACTTGTACTTTATTTTGCTGCAATTTTATGCATAAAAACCCCAAAAATCTTAAAATTCCTAAAAGCCCTAAAAATCTTAAAATTCCTAAAAGCCCTAAAAATCTAAAATTTTCCAAAAAATACAAAAATACTTGGAATTTGGAAATTCTGGTCCACCCTACAAATTCGCCCTAGTGGATTTGTCTAGAGATCTCCAAGGATAGTCTAAAAATCCCTAATAATTCAAATAAATTCAAAAACCTAAAAAATATTTGCGACTTGGAAATTTTGGTCCACCAATCAATTTTTCCCTAGTGGATTTATCCACAAAGCTTGAAGGGTGTCCCATTTTGCCTAGTGCATTGGGAAGTGTGAATTTGTTGAATTAGGGTTTCTATTGGGTATTTTTTAGCTTTGATTTGGGCCAAAAGGTCTGCCCTAGGCCACTTAACCCTCTCCCCTTCAGAGCACACCTTTTTGAGGCATTGCCTTGGGAGGTGTGAAGCCCTTGCATGGGGATTTGTGAAGTATACTGAAAGTTGCGACATTGATTGATAATCTGAATTAAATCCTTTATTCTGATTTATGTGTCTATATTATTCATTGTTTGACTCCATATAAGGCACTGATCTAGTTACAAGGTTGTAGAAAGGTATTTGCATGTATATGGTTGTTTGCAAGTATCTTTGAGGGCTCTCCCCTAGGTGTTACCTAAAGAAGTTGAGAGGTTAGGCTATGGTGACATTTGGGCCTAGACTTCTCCTACATGCTTACCAATCACTAGCATTCAGTCTACAATTGCGTTGTTGATTTAAAACTGCTAGTTTGAAGGGTAACATGTAGTAGATATCCGTTGATTAAGATTGTCATTGATGCCAACAGTGCCCTGGTGAGGGTTTGTGGTGTCTTGGTGGCCCTTGTGGATCCCCTGAGGGTTTGTGTCCTTGTTTGTATTCAAGGATCCCTTTTGACTTTGTCCAAGCCCAAGTTGAAGCCCTTGAGACATTGCCAAAAGCCCTTGTCTTGGTTGTGTGCCCCTTGGTTACTTGTTGGTCCTTTGTTGTGCCCTTTGTTGTCCTCCTTGCTCCTAGTTGTCTCCTTGTCCGTGTTGGTGGTCCCCTTGTAGCTTGTCATCGTTATTCCTGAAGTGAACTCCCTGTGGGGTGGTGTTTTGGTCTTGTACCCTTGAGGTCCTTGTTACCTTTGGTGATAGTCCTCTCCTGGTCATGGTTGAGTCGGAGGTGGTGTACTTTGAAGTAACCCTTGCATATGATGGACCTTGGCATTTGCATTTGATGGTCATGGTCATACCTCTGCATATGATGGAGCTCTCTTGCACATGGTGTTGAAATATTGTAACTTCTAAGAATATTCTATTTGTACTTTATCCAGAGATGTTTCATTCCTCCATGGGGACATTATTATATATCCGGAGATGTTTATTCCTCCGTTGGGATGTTGTAACTAGGGTTATTAGACTTCCCTAGTGGGGTCGGCCCTGAGTTAAGTGTTTAGGGGCTATTAGACTCTCCTAGGAGAAGTCGGCCCAGTTAGGGTTAAAAGTCAAGTGAAGTAAAGTATAAATAGAGGAGGTGTGTTCCTCATTTAACACACTCACTCACTCATTCACTCACTTGTGAATTGCGCATAGGAGAGAGAGAGATCTGTGAAGGAGGAGAAGGAGCTCTTGTTTGGGGATTACATCTTTGTATTTGTTGGTCATCTATATTGAGGAAGCTTTGCTGGGTTTTCTACCCCGTGAGGGTTTCCCAGGATAAATCTGTGTCTATCTTGTGATTGTGTTTCTTTCAGTGATCCTTATTATGCTCTTGTTGTGAATTTTATGCTAAACTTAACATGGTATCAGAGCTAGCCTGAATAGGACATCTTTCACAAGGTGAAAATATCTCTCTCCTCCTCCGATGAAAATTAGGGTTTTTGTAAAAGTTGGAATTTTTGGAATCTGATTGCATAGCTGGATACTCCTCAAAAGCAAAATTTTGAGCCCTAGATCGAACTTTTTGAGTGGGTAGATCTCCGGGAAAGTCAAACCCTAGTTTGACTTCTGGACCAGAAAACCAGTGAACCAGAAAAGCTGCGAACCTGTGCACCAGTGAACCATAAAAGCTGCGAACTTGTTCACCATTGAACCAGAAAATCGCGAACCAGTGAACCAAAAAACCAGCAAACCAGTGAACCAGTAATCCAAAAAATCTGTTGCAGATTCGAATTTTGTTGGTCAAGTTTGAAGGGTGAAAAGTTGAATTTTTCAAAAACCAAGTACACCAGTCAACTCAATTCAGTCAAGCACATCTCCTGGTAAGGTCAGTTTTGCATTTTAAGAATTTTCAATTTTTGGTGACCTCCTGGATAAGATGGCCCCAAGCACTAAGCTTGAGGAGAAGCTAGAGGGTATAGAGAATTTTCGGGCATAGAAATATAGGATTGGTCTCATTCTTGAAGAGAATGATCTTGCCCAATACATCAAAGATGAAGTTGCAGAACCTACAGAAGATGAAGCTAAAGAGAAGTACAAGAAGGATATGATTAGGGCAAAGAGAATCATTGTTGATTCTATCAAATACCACTTGATTCCCCAAGTGTCATCCAAGAAGACCTCGAAGGAAATGTATGATGCCCTAGCTAGAATGTTTGAAGGGAGGAACATCAATAGGAAGATGAACCTAAGAGCTCAATTGAAGAGCACCAATATGAGTCAAGGAGAATCTATTCAAGATTACTTCACAAGGGTCTCCCAGTTCAAGGAACAACTAGAAGCCATTGGAGACACCCTTGGTGAAGATGAACTAGTCATGACTGCTCTCAATGGTCTCACTAGACCTTGGGATTCATTCATCCAAACCATGTGTGCCAGAAAGGAAAGCATGAAGTTTGATATTGTATGGGAGGATTGCATTCAAGACGAGGCTAGAGTAGTCAATAGAGAAGCCTTACTCAAAGAATATAATCAAGCATTAGCCACCCTTACCAAAAGAAGGAGTCAATCCAACTTCAAGAAGGAAAGCCACAAGGAGTCTCGACCTCCAAAAAGGTTTCAAAAGAAAAGAAGAACCATTCCAGAAAGAGATCACTCTTCATACCAATGTTTCAATTGTCACAAAATAGGACACATTGCTAAGGATTGTCCTTCAAAGAAGAAGAAGGATTTCCACCACAGAAGACATCAAGCACATCTAGCAGATGATCATAGTGAAGAAGAAGAGGATGAAGAACCTCCCAGGAAGCAAGCAAAGGAAGAAATCAAAGAATATGTGCTGTGACAGTGGTGCTTCAAAGCACATGACAGGACAAAAGAAGACTCTCCAGTTTAGAAGAAAAAGGAGTCCCCTCACAAGCTCTCTAGGAGAATAGGAGAAGCAACATACAAGATTGGTTTAGAAACTCTGATGATGATCAGAAGACTAGGATCAAAAGGAGATCCTACCAAACAAACAAAGATAAGTATTTGAATTGTCATTTTTGTTTAAATGATAGTATCCAGTTGTATACATATGTATTAGGATGTTTGCAGTGTTGTGCATGTGATGGGTAAGTAGCCTATGGTGCCATACGACATTCCATTGCTACTTATCTAGAGTGAAACCTCTTTGTTGACATATTGGGAGTAGTGCACGGTCTTAATAATGTCTTGGTAGAGATGGAAGGCATCTAGAAAGTTACCATATGAATGTGGGATATGGATGAATGTTGTAGCATTAGCTAAGATAGTATGACTTATGTTTTTATGCATTTATTTGGAAACTATGAGATGTTTCTAACCATACTATTGAATTTGACTTGTAGGAAGTATCGTACAATGATCACCTACAAATGAAGAATGATGAGACTTGTTCCATAGAACAACAGACAGCTATTCAAGACCCCAGAAGAAATGTTCATAGAGAAGAAGCCTGAGGTAAGCCACCTCAAGATATTTGGGTGCCATGTATATGTTCACATACCAAAAGAGAAGAGAACCAAGTTGGACCCTTCCGGAAAGAAGGGAATATTTGTTGGGTATTGTGAAGCATCCAAAGCATTCAGAATATACATCCCAGGATTCCATCACATGGAAATTAGTAAAGATGTAACATTTGATGAAGAAGCTGCTCTCAAAAGATCCGAAAAGAGCTAGTGTGAAGAAGTATATGAAGAAGATATACCTCCTAGAAATACAGAAGTTGTTTCCTTCCCTGAAGAAGAAACACCAGAAGACCATGATATGATAGAACCTCAAGAACTCCCACCAATGAACATATCATGGAAGAGAAAGCCAACATGGGCAAGAGAAATTATACAAGAAGCAGAAAGATATGGAGCTCCAACAGGCTCCACTAGAGCAAGCAAGAAACCAAAGCCATTTTCTAGCTATGTAGCTTTGATGTGTGATCTTGTAGATCAAGAACCTACCAGTTATGAAGAAACAGTTCATAAGAAAGAATGGGTAGAAGCAATGACGGAGGAATACCAGTCAATCATGAAGAAAGATGTTTGGGATGTAGTTCCCAAACCAAAAGACAAGAGTGTGATATCCTGATGCAAGAGCATCGATGTTGAGTCAACAATGTGATTGCGTGGTCACATGTTGTGGCTAGCATGGAGACGAGCTATTCTTATGTGGACAATATGATCTGTTTTGTGATGATTCGAGATCGCAAGATATGTAACCATTTGATGCGTTGTCTATTTCTGGTAAGATAGGACATAGTGGCGAGTTGATACTCCCTGTGTGGAGATCAAGCCAGATTAGGAAAGTCGGCTGAGCAATGATGAAGACTTGTCGTCATGGAGGGTGTCAAGTTGTTAGGTTGTTGAGTGATTCGGCGATTCTGTTAGAGGGTCGAATGCATAAGTAGGGCAGAGTTGAATAAGCTAAGGGTTGGTCGACTGGCGGTGTGTGGGTCATTCTATATGGAATGTAGTTTTTATGCTTATCAGTGAATGAATTTAGAAGTTCTGTGTGTTTGAGAAATCTTCTTATGCATTTGAATTAAGAACGCTTTGAGTTTCTGTCAGGTAGAGCTGTGGTCATTGGTGACCTAACTTCTGTGTGAATGAATCTTTGTCTCGTGTCCATAGGATTCCTGTGTGCAGTGAAGAACACCGTAAACGTTTGCAGACCGATCACCATTAAGTGGTTTAAGTCTAACTCTTGTTTGTGTTAGTTTTCCCTAATATCCAGACGAGGGTCGAGCTGGTTTGATCGTTTTCATGATCAATCGGCCGAGAAATCGCAGAGCCATAGAGTAGAACCAGTGAGTTGAAGTCGGACGGCTCAGATCCAAGCCGAGGCGAAGATCGATGACGAGGAAAGGTCACCCGAAGAGAAGCGACGCGGAAATTAACCTTTCTGCAAGCCTAAGTGAAGGATCTCGCCTTGATCCTAGATCAACGGCCGTGATCAGATCCGCAAAGGATTGATGGTGGAGACAGTGTCCTGCAAAAGGGAGAAGCGCGGAGATTAGTAGCGAGGCATTGCGGAAGCTTAGCTGCGGAGAATCTTTGCAGAAGGACTTTTCAAGAAAGTCAGGAGAACACCCCGCAATCTGCAATCCGCAAGTGCGGAAAGGAGTGTGCAGAAACGCGGTTGCGGAGAAGACGATTGCGGAATGCATCTACGGAAGGACGTCGTGGTTGCGGAAGGAAGGTGATTCCGCAAGAATATTGCGGAAGGTCATTTTCAAAGGAAAGAGACCCCAGAATGCTGCAGAGAACCTGTCTGGAAGGTAAGGGCCACGTGGAAGAAGGGTTAGGATGGTTGTTAAATTTTGAGTATTAAATCACAATACTATAGGATCTTTGCTGAGAGAATAACATCTATAGTATATCAATGCATGACAATCATAATATGACAAGCATCACAAGCATCACAAGAATCAAAAGCATAGAGACAAGAGACACAGAGTTTCCGTGGGGAAAACCCTAAGGTGAAAAACCCCACAACTTCCTCAGAGATAGAGAGAGCAATGGCTCAACCAAAATACAACCAAATAACACTGAGATAGTCTCCTAGCAGATGATCCTCCTCCTCCTCACTAGTGCGCCACTTTTCAGAGAGAGAGTGAGTTACTTTTCCGAGTGAGTAAAATAGAGATCTCCTATCTCTATTTATACTCACCTTTTTGCCCAGTGACCTACTGGGGCCGACTTGTCTACTTAGATACATCCACATTATATTATATATTAATCAGGGCCGACCCCATATGGTGGTCTAATAACCCATCGGCAAGTACACACACTTGCGACACTTGTCAATCCACATGACGACACTTCCTTATAGAGGAATAACACATCTCTTATAAGGGTACAATAAATATATATATAATACATAGATGAAATACATTCCGAAGTTACATATACATTAACACTCCCTCTTAACTAGGAAGGTATTTCTCGACACAGATCTGCTGGACAAGTCTTCTTCTCTGGATCATTGTCATCGATGCATCGTCATCATCATCGTCACTGCTGCTACTATCTCAACCAATCTCTGTCTCTACTCGTCATAGGAAGTTCTACAGAGCCAATCCTTTTTCATACTGGATGTAGGCCCACCACCTGCAGGTCTTCGTCATCACTGGCCATACTGTGGAATCCTCGGGACTTATTACATGCGTCACAAAACCTTGAAAGAGCATCCCAGGATGTTACGGGTACACAACTCCGACCTTCAGGATCTCCCAGGGCGCTATTACATGTGACCCCACCACAAAACCTCGAAAGAGCATCTCAGGATGTTACGGGTACACAACTCCGACCTGAAATCTCCCAGGGCACAAATTACATGTGGTCCACCACAAAACCTAGCAAGAGCATCTCAGGATGTTACGGGTACACAACTCCGACCTGAAATCTCCCAGGGCACAAATTACATGTGGTCATGGCAAAACCTCGAAAGAGCATCTCAGATGTTACGGGTACACAACTCCGACCTGAAATCTCCCAGGGCCCAAATTACATGCCATAGGACAAAACCTCGCAAGAGCATCTCAGGATGTTACGGGTACACAACTCTGACCTGAAATCTCCCAGGGCACAAATTACATGTCCTCCCAGAGCAATGTCTCGAAAGAGCATCCCAGGCTGTCACGGGTACACAACTCCGACCTATAGGATCTCCTAGACATGCTCATCTGCACAACCTGATCCACGGCCACAGAGTATCAACCTGATACTCACCATACATCATCTTGATGTACTCATGATCGTCCTGATCATCATCACTGCAACGTCCTGCTGCATGTCATCTGGAGCAACATCCTGAAGCTCATCATCCATGATCATCCTAATCATCACTGCAACATCCTGCTGCATGATCCACCTGATCATAAATGCATCCACCTGATGCATACCAAGTATCTACCTGATACATATCATCATACATGATCCTCCTGATCATACAATGTATCCACCTGATACATGATACATATCACCATACATGATCCACCTTATCATACAATGTATCCACCTGATACATATACAGATACATGGTCCAAGCATCCAACATGATGCATATACAAAATACATACACATGATCCAACTGATCATATCCAGCATCCAACATGATGCATACATACATAAATGATCCAACTGATCATATCCAGCATCCAACATGATGCATACATACATAAATGATCCAACTGATCATATCCAGCATCTAACATGATGCGTACATACATACATAAAAATGATCCAACTGATCATATCCAAGCAGAAACCAGAACATCATCCTGATGCCCATTATCCAGCGCTTACACCCACAGCCATGTGAAGGATCCTCCTTCCAACATGCTTGGAATGGCTTCAGCAAATGTGTCCATCACTTCTTCCTCGAAGTGTCCTCGATCTGAAGAATGCCAAGCCTCTCTCTGAAGTACTCGAACTTCAATCTGGCTAGTGGCTTCGTCAGCACATCTGCAATCTGCTCGTCCGTCGCAACATACAGAAGCTTCACAGCTCCTCTCTCCACCATATCCCTGATATAGTGATATTTGATCTCTATGTGTTTCGACCTGTCATGAAACACTGGGTTCTCGGACAGCTTCACACAACTCTGGTTATCACAGAAGATACCAGTAGCCTCCAACGGGAGATCAAATAACTCAGACAGTAGCTTCTGTAGCCATACTGCCTCACAACTAGCTGAACAGGCTGCAACATACTCTGCCTCAGCTGTACTCAGTGCTACGCAGGACTGCTTCCTGCTAAACCAAGAGATCACACCTGATCCCATACTGAAGCAGCACCCAGATGTGCTCTTCCTATCTGCAGCACTGCCAGCCCAATTTGAATCAACATAACCCTGTAGGTTAAACTTTTGATTCGCTTCATACTTGAGCCCATAATCCACTGTACCCTTCAGGTACCTCAGAACATGCTTTACAGCAACCAGGTGAACACTCCTTGGATCCGTCAGGAACTGGCTCAATGTGTTCACAGCAAAGCAAATGTCTGGTCTCGTGTTCGTCAGGTACATCAAGGATCCAATCATCTGACGATACATAGAGACATCAACTGGCTCAGATGAAGCATCACATAGAAGCTTCAGATTCGATGCCATAGGTGTGGCCATGGCCTTGCAATCCATCATCCCGAATCTCTTCAGGATATCTACTGTGTACTTCCCTTGACCAAGGAAGATCCCACCTGTATTCTGCCACACTTCCATACCTAGGAAATAGTGCATCATTCCCAAATCTTTCATATCGAATTCAGCTGCAAGCTTCCTCTTAGTATCTGCAATCAGTCTGTCATCTCTTGTCACAAATAGGTTATCCACATACAGGAGTAGAATCACAGGATTCCCTTCCTCAACCTTGTAGTAAAGGTTGGAATCCGCTTTACTCCTGGTAAAGCCCAAACTAGATAGGAAACTGTCCATCCTACCATACCAGGTTCTGGGAGCTTGCTTCAAGCCATATAAGGCTTTCTTCAATCTGCATACATATGATTCCCTGTCATGTATTTCAAAACCGAGTGGCTGTTCCACATATAATTCCTCTTCTACTACACCATTCAGGAAAGCAGTCTTGACATCCATCTGGTGTATTTTCCATTTCATTGCTGCAGCCAGGGCAAGCACTGTTCTGATGGAAGTGTACCTGGCTACAGGTGCAAAGGTTTCTTCATAATCTATTCCTTCTTTCTGAGAGAAACCACGAGCTACGAATCTTGCTTTGTATTTTTCTACACTGCCATCTGCAGCATGCTTGATTTTGTAAATCCACTTGGAAGTCACAACAGACTTCTCTTTAGGTCTTGGGACAACATCCCAAACATCATTCTTCATTATTGATTGGTATTCCTCAACCATAGCATCCTTCCATTCTTTCTTTTCTGCTGCCTCTTCATAACTGGAAGGCTCTTTGTTCATAATGTCACAGAGTAAAGCAACATAACTGGTGTGTGATCTGGTTCTCTTCTTTGCTCTGTGTTCTTCTTCTGGAATTCCAAATCTTTCTGCATCGTGAATGAGCTCTCTAGCCCATACAGGTTTCCTCTTGTGAGAGTTATCCTCACGGGGTGGATCTACAGGTTCTTGTGGATCTTCAAACTCACGAACAGTTTCTGGAACTGCTTCAGTCATGGTAGTGTCCTGAAATCTTGTTTCCTTAGGTTCTTCATAACCTTCGGTAGGTGCCTTTCTTGATTTGATGAATGCTGAGTTTTCATCAAATGTTACATCCCTACTAACATCAATTTTCTTGAACCCTGGAAAGTATATTCTGTAAGCCTTTGAGCTTTCACTATAACCCACAAAGATGCCCTTCTTTCCTGAAGGATCTAGTTTAGTCCTCTTTTCCTTTGGGACATGAGTGTATACTGGACAACCAAATATTCTGAGATGACTGACTTCAGGTTTCTTACCAGAAAAGACCTCTTCTGGTGTCTTCTTGTCCAATATCTTGTGGGGTGTTCTGTTCTGCACATATACAGGTGTTCTAGCTGCTTCTGCCCATAGATGCATAGGAAGATCTTGGTCATGCAACATTGCCCTTGCTGCTTCCATGATAGTTCTGTTCTTCCTTTCTGCAACTCCATTCTGTTGAGGATTATAAGGAGCAGTCAACTCCCTCTTAATCCCTGAATCACTGCAAAGCTTCTTGAAGTCACTTGAGGTGAATTCTCCACCATTGTCAGATCTGAATGTCTTGATTTTCTTGTCAGTTTGATTCTCCATCAAGGTTTTGAATTCCTTGAATTTATCAAGCACCTCATCTTTTCCCTTCAAGAAGTATACCCAAGTCTTCCTGGAGAAGTCATCAATAAATGATACATAGTAAACATACCCACTCGGGGAATTGGATGACATAGGGCCACATACATCTGAGTGGATGATTTCCAGAATGTCTTTTGCCTTGCTTTCACTGCTTGGGAAAGCCTTCTTAATGTTCTTACCTTTTGCACATCCTTTGCAAACACCTTCATGTTTGGTCTTGATTTCAGGAAGACCCTCTACTGCCTTGCTTGCAATTGGAAGTGCCCTATAGTGCATATGAGCAAGTCTTCTATGCCAAAGTTCACTTGGCTCCATGGATTCATGTACCATAGCATGTTCAGGTTGTCCTTTCAATTTATACAAGCCTCCCTCTTTCTCTCCAATCACTACTGCATCATCTATGTTCTTTCCCTTTGGCCACATCAGGACTTGGCCATCTACAAATGCAACCCTCATACCTTTTGCATCCAATGCAGAGATGGAGAGTAAGTTCTTCTTGAGCCCAAGTACATAGAGGACTTCCTTCATCTTCAAAGATTTTCCAGAATCTAGGTTGTAGGAGGCTTCACCACTTCCTTTGATTGGGTATTGATAATCATCCCCAAGTTTCACCTTATGGGGTGATTCATGTTCAGATAGGTTCACAAAAGATTCTTTGAATCCAGTCATGTGTTTGGATGCCCCACTATCAATCAACCAATCATTACATCCATGGGAGATGGTACCTGTAAGAGCATAAATTAGAACATATTCTTCTTCACTTGATGAGTCATCATCACTACTACTTTCTGCCCTAGCCTTCTTCTTTGGAGGTTCATCATCTTCGGCAGCATGAGCATGAAACCTTCTTTTGCTGCCCTTCTTCTTTTTACTGGAGTTGTTGTTATTATCCCTTTTGTTCTTGGGACAATCTGAAGCAAAGTGACCCTTCTCATTGCATGTGAAGCATCTTAGGTCCTTCTTACTCTTTTGATGGAATCTTTTGTGGTGAGAGTGATCCTTCTTGGTTTTGCTTCTTTTGGTGTGAGTTGCAAGAGCTTGATCTTCTCCTCCCATCTTTTCCTCACGAGCTATAAGTCTAGCTTCTTCTTGAGAGCATTCTTCCCTCAATCTGTTGAAGGAGATCAATTTCTTCCTTGCACAAATTCCTTGAATAAAGGAATCCCATGACCTGGGTAGGCCATTTAGAGTGGTCATCACCACTTCACCATTCTCCACCATTTCATCTACTGCTTCTAATTGTTCCTTGATCTGGGAGACCCTTGAAAAGTAAGATTGAATGGTTTCTCCATTCTGAAACTTCACTGCTTTCAATTGGTTCCGCAGGGTCATCTTACGATTTATGTTCTTTCCTTCAAATAGCTTGGTCAAATATTCAAACATCTCTTTGGGTGTCTTAAGAGAAGACACATGAGGTATGAGATGGTCTTTGATAGAATCAGCAATGATTCTCTTTGCCTTGACCAAGTTCTTCTTGTGCAATGCCTTGGCTTCTTCATCCTCTGGGATAGGGATGTCTTCTTTCACATATGAGTCCAACTCATTCTCTTCCAGGATTAATCCAATCCTATACTTCCAGGCTCGGAAGTTATCAGCCCCTTCAAGCTTATCCTCAAGCTTGGTGTGGAGAGACGTCTTTTAAGAGTACTTCAAATGGAAATAGAAAGGATTTAGGACTTACCACTTGAAGTGCTGAAAACTGGATTTGGTCTCGGATTAGGGTTTGTCAGAGAAACCCTAAAAATTCAAAATGTGAATTTCAAAATTCCGGAAGGATAGAAAGATGCGCCTTGGAGAGCTGATCAGCCTAGTACATTTAGAATTTGAGATCAGCAAAGTCTTGCCCTTCAAAATTGCCTTTTTGTCCTCTCGGGTTCACTAGGGAGAGCCCTGAATTAGGGTTTGAGTTTCCCGAAGATTTACTCAGCCAAAAATCTCGATCTAAAGCTCTAACCTTCGATTTTTGCAAGGAGCTTCCAGCTGTGCCTTCAGTTTCCAGAAATTCCTATTTTTGTGGAAACCCTAATTTTTAGGGCCAAATCTGAAAATGCTCGGAACTGAATTCTGATTGGACAGATAGATGCGCCTTGATGAGTAGATCCAATCTACTATACTGAATTTCAAAAATCTGTGGAGAGAAACCCAATAAACAAGGAATACAAGCTTCCGTCACTGCAAAATGTCTTCTTCTCAGGTTAGCTCTGATACCATGTTAAATTTTGAGTATTAAATCACAATACTATAGGATCTTTGCTGAGAGAATAACATCTACAGTATATCAATGCATGACAATCATAATATGACAAGCATCACAAGAATCAAAAGCATAGAGACAAGAGACACAGAATTTCCGTGGGGAAATCCCTAAGGTGAAAAACCCCACAACTTCCTCAGAGATAGAGAGAGCAATGGCTCAACCAAAATACAACCAAATAACACTGAGATAGTCTCCTAGCAGATGATCCTCCTCCTCCTCACTAGTGCGCCACTTTTCAGAGAGAGAGTGAGTTACTTTTCCGAGTGAGTAAAATAGAGATCTCCTATCTCTATTTATACTCACCTTTTTGCCCAGTGACCTACTGGGGCCGACTTGTCTACTTAGATACATCCACATTATATTATATATTAATCAGGGCCGACCCCATATGGTGGTCTAATAACCCATCGGCAAGTACACACACTTGCGACACTTGTCAATCCACATGACGACACTTCCTTATAAAGGAATAACACATCTCTTATAAGGGTACAATAAATATATATATAATACATAGATGAAATACATTTCGAAGTTACATATACATCAACAATGGTTTCCAGCGATTCACCCTATATCCTGGAAGGGTGAGGGTTGAGTTGGCGACGGTCGACCTCGGCCCCCATCATATATCCTCCAAGTGGATATACAAGATAAAGCATGTTGCAGATAGTAGCATTGAAAAGTATAAGGAAAGGTTTGTGGCTAGAGGATTCTCTCAGAAAGAGGGAATTGACTATGAAGAAACATTTGCCCCAGTTGCAAGGTACACTTCCATTAGAACCATCGTGGCACTTGCATCCATGATGAAGTGGAGATTACACCAGATGGATGTGAAGACAACCTTCCTAAATGGTGTGATTGAAGAAGAAGTTTACATAGAACAACCACAAGGATTTGAGGTTGAAGATCGAAGAACTCACGTATGTAAGTTGAAGAAAGCTTTGTACCGGTTGAAACAAGCTCCTAGAGCTTGGTACGGAAGAATTGATAGCTTCTTGACAAGCTTTTGCTTTACCAAAAGTAAAGCTGATCCTAACCTTTACCTTAAGGTTATGGATGATGAACCTGTCATACTATTACTGTATGTGGATGATCTATTTCTGACAGGAAATGAGAAACAGATCATGGAAAGCAAGAAGAAGCTAGCTACATAATTTGAGATGAAAGATCTCGGATTGATGCATTTCTTCCTAGGTCTGGAAGTATGGCAAGGCCTAGAAGGAATCTTTCTCAACCAGGGAAAGTATGCTGTGGAAATCTTGAAAAGATTTGATATGTTGGAATGTAAGGCCATCGCCACTCCCATGGATACCAACTTGAAGTTTTTGGCCGATGAATTGTTAGAATTAGTGGATGTAACTCAGTACAGACAAATTATTGGGTCGTTGATGTATCTGACCAATACCAGGCCAGATATATGCTTTGCTGTGAACACCCTGAGTCAGTATCTAGTTGAGCCTATACGTGTTCACCTGATAGCTGCAAAGCATGTGATGAGGTACCTAAAATGTACGATAGACTTTGGTCTATATTATCTTGGAGATAATGATTTCAGATTGTATGGTTATACAAATGCAGATTGGGCTAGAAGTGTCTCAGACGGAAAGATCACATCGGGTTGATGATCTCGTGGTTTAGCAGGAAGTAGTCCAGTGTGGCTCTCAGCGAGCTGAAGTGGAATATATAGTAGCTTGCTCTGCTAGTTGTGAAGCCATATGGCTTCGAAAGTTGTTATCAGGACTATTTGACTTAGAGATGGACCCCACTCTGATCCTGTGCGACAACCAGAGTTGTATCAAGATGACAGAGAATCCAGTGTTCCATGATAAGTCAAAGCACATAGAGATATGATATTTCTATATACAGGATATGGTGCAAAAAGGAGTTATAAAGCTCGAGTATGTGAGCACTGATGAGCAACTTGCTGATGTATTGACCAAACCTCTGTCTCGAGTAAAGTTTGAGTATTTCCGAGACAAGCTTGGTGTAGTTCAGAAGGACCCTCCTCGAAAGGGGGAGTGATGTGATCGATGATGATATTTTGATACTGGTATCGATGTGGATACCTGTATTGATGATGAGTTGCCTATATCGACGGTAAGGTCGATGATGAGGATACCTGTATTGATGATGTGGATACTTGTATCGATGATGAGGATACCTATATTGATGATGAGGTTACCTGTTCCGACGATGAGGTTGATGATGAGGATACCTGTACTGACGATGAGGTCGATGAAGTGGTCCTTAGACTTTGTCTAAGAGGACGAGAGGATTGCATCATCTTTGGACTTATGTCCTAAAGTGATAGGGATTGATCATCCCGTAAGTGGATCAAGATTGCATCGTCCTTGGACTTATGTCCTAAAGTGATAAGGATTGATCATCCTGTAAGTAGATCCTGATTGCATCGTCCCTAGACATGTTATGGTGTCTTAAATTGATAAGGATTGATCATCCTGTAAGTAGATCTGGATTGCATCGTCCCTAGACATGTTGTGGTGTCTTAAATTGATAAGGATTGATCATCCTATAAGTAGATCTGGATTGCATCGTCCCTAGACATGTTGTGGTTTCTTAAATTGATAAGGATTGATCATCCTGTAAGTAGATCTGGATTGCATCGTCCCTAGACATGTTGTGGTGTCTTAAATTGATAAGGATTGATCATCCTATAAGTAGATTTGGATTGCATCGTCCTTAGACATGTTGAGGTGTCTTAAATTGATAGGGATTGATCATCCCGTAAGTAGATCAGGATTGTATCATCCTTGGACTTATGTCCTAAAGTGAGAGGGATTGATCATCTCGTAATTGGATCATGTGTGTTGCAGATGTTGATGCTGTTGATCGGGAGATCCAGACAATGAGGCTGTTGATCGATAATTCCAGATGATGCTGTTGATTGGAAGATCTAGATGATGATGCTGATGTAGCTGATTGTGTGCTGCAGAAGATGAAGACTCAATACTGAAGATGTTGATGTTCCAGTAACTGTTTGAGTTACTAATGATGATTGAAGAAAGGTTCCAATGGTTTATAGATGTATCATGTATCATGTTGTTGATGACTCCTTGTGCCTGCAGATGTTGTTAGAATATCCTTCTCCTTAAGGGGGAGTGTTGAAATATTGTGACTTCTAAGAATATTCTATTTGTACTTTATCTTGAGATGTTTCATTCCTCCGTCGGGACATTATTATATATCTGGAGATGTTTATTCCTCCGCTGGGATGTTGTAACTAGGGTTATTAGACTTCCCTAGTGGGGTCGGCCCTGAGTTAAGTGTTTAGAGGTTATTAGACTCTCTTAGGAGAAGTTGGCCCAGTTAGGGTTAAAAGTCAAGTGAAGTAAAGTATAAATAGAGGAGGTGTGTTCCTCATTTAACACACTCACTCACTCATTCACTCACTTGTGAATTGCGCATAGGAGAGAGAGAGATCTGTGAAGGAGGAGAAGGAGCTCTTGTTTGGAGATTACATCTTTGTATTTGTTGGTCATCTATATTGAGGAAGTTTTGCTGGGTTTTCTACCCCATGAGGGTTTCCCAGGATAAATTTGTGTCTATCTTGTGATTGTATTTCTTTCAGTGATCCTTATTATGCTCTTGTTGTGAATTTTATGCTAAACTTAACACATGGTGGGCTGAGGCTTGAAGCCCTTGTTGTTGTAATGAATCCCGTGACATAATGATGGGGTCCTTGCTTTGAAGAAGTCCTTTGAACCCTTGGTGATTGATGATAGGGTCTTTGGTACCCTTGGGAAGCTTGGCTTTTGTGATGAAGGTCTTAATGTTGAAGCCCATTGATATTGGGTCCTTAGCCCCCGAAAATTGGCTAAATCCATAGGTTGTTGATGAAGCTCTTGCTTGATAGTCCTTAAGCCCACAAGCTTGGATCTTGGAGCCTTTACTTTGTTTGAGTCCTTGCCATAATGATGATGGAACCCTTGAGTACGTGGAGGAGTCTTTAAAGAAGCAAGTTCCTTACTTGCAATGATAAAGATAATGTTCTTGTAACTTGAAGAAGCCCTCAAGAAGATTTCAAGTCAATTTCTAATGTCCTGCACTTTTTGAAGAAAACAAGGGTGAAGGACCTGTTATCACATACATAGTGTTAGATTATGGTAACTTCGGGATGTCCTCAATGGTTCAGATGCCTTACATGGAGGTACATCAGCTGCATAGGCATCAAGATGGAGTAGAGAGTGAGATGCACTCTACTCAGTGGCATGAGCCCAGTGGGGGTTGTATGCGGAGCTTCAACGGAGATTGACCTATGCATGCATGAGTATTGCATGACCTGTCAGCATTCAGTGACCGCATGCAAAAGAGACCTTTTGCATGCATGCATGCAAAGTGACTTTTTGCATGCACCGGGAATTAGGGTTTTGGCAAACCTAATTCATCGGTGAGATTATTTATAGAGGCAGAGGGTCCCCAGATGGGGTTACTCAGTTGTATCATAAGAGAGAGATACTGCCAGAGTGAGGAGGACGAATCTGCACATGTGGGACGACTTTCTGAGATAGAGAGGAGTTGCTGCAGGAGCTAGGAAGGTCAGATCTGAGCTAGATCAGTGACCTTCAATTCCAGAGAGGCTAGATACCCATTCCTGTGAGCTGAGGGAGCTCAACAGTGAGATTACTGTGGAGATTGGAGGAGGCTGAGTTCTCTTGGAGGAGGACGTTTTTCCTGAGGGCAAAGAAGCTCATTGTGAGTTGGATTGACCGATTAGGAGTCTGTGACTTCCAGGATAGCCTTGCCTTGATATTTGAGGAAGGTTAGGGACGATCGGAGCTCAGATCTGTTGAGATCCGGAGCAGTACAAGCATTTGACATCCAGAGGGGAGGGCGCACTTGTGCATGCAGAAGAGGGACGATTTCATCAGTGGGCAATCTTTAGAGCGAGCAGATCAGAGCAGGGAGATCTAGAGAGGGAAGATCTATCAGAGGCACTGCCAGAGCACTCAGATCCAGATTGGCAGTTAGGGCATACTTCTTCAGTGCATGCATCAACTGGATGCATGCAAATTAGAGTTTGTCGTGTTCAGAGGGATTGAGTTACTGGCTGAGGTAATTCTGTATTGTACTGTCTTTTATACATCTATATGCTTTGGGCTCGAGAGAGAAGATAGCCCCATAGTTAGCTGGTTTTTACCGAAAGGGTTCCAGGGTATATCTGTTTTCTATGTGGTTGATTGCATTTGTGTTCAGTTGGTAAATGCAGATCTAGTTGTTTGAGTTTATTTCTTTATGAGCATATATTGATTTAGAGACTCATACCACTTGAGATCTAAGGGCAATCCAGAGAGAGTAGTGATCTTTGGATCTATATATATTTACATGGTATCAGAGCCCTGTTGAGGATCAAGGTGAGCAGTCACACATAGATTTGCAGTGTTGGTGACTAGATCTGAGATAGATCTAGTAGATCTGTGGAGATAGAGACCAGACCAGATCTACCAGATCTGAATATCCTCGTTCAGATCTGAGGTTGTAGAGGTCAGATCTATCAGATCTGTGGTATTGGAGACTAGATCAGAGATTGATCTAGTAGATCAGTGAAGATAGAGACCAGATCTACCAGATCTGAAGAGCACAACTTAGATCTGAGGGTGTAGAGGTCAGATCTATCGGATCTACTAGTTTGGAGGTGAGATCTGAGATAGATCTTTCAGATCTGGCATGAGCAGAGTCCAGATCTGTGGCAGATATATCAGATCTGAAGCATAGAGTTCAGATCTGTGAGAGCAAAGTCCAGATCTGAAGAGCAGAGTTCAGATCTGTGAGTGCAGACATCAGATCTGTTAGGATAGATACCAGATCTATCAAATCTGTGAGTTCAGAGGTTAGATCTAAGATAGATCTACCAGATCTGTGATCATGAGAGATTCTTGTTTCACTGTGGGTTACGGTACTTCAGTTTTGCAGAGTTATGGCCACTGGCTTGAGAGTAGAGTACAGGTTGATGGAAAACCCTGTATGTGGGTCCAGGGAGACCTTTGATGCAGTTTCAGTATCAGTGACAGAGGGAGAGCATGATGCTTCTCTCAAGATGACATTGATAGAGGAGGAGCGCAGATCTGCATATCAGAGTGCAGCCAGAAAGTCTTCCAGTTCAGAGGGAGTAGCTGCGGCAGCATATGATGTGTTTGATCCTGGTGGATGCTTCTCCAGCAGTACCTTCCTCTCTTAGAGGGAGTGTCAATACAGAGATGTGCATGAGGTCTTGCATGATGCATGTGCATGAGGTCTTGCATGATGCATGTGCATGAGATATGCATGCACATGACGACTGAGATATGGCTAATTGAGGACGAGCAGGCGGCAGCAGCAGAGGAGGTTGATGAGTTTACTTCTCGGTTTGAGAAGGAGTTCTCATTAGCCTCAGTTCAGTCAGGACATGACAGTAGCCTACCAGAGGCCCCAGTTGATCAGAGCTGGAGGATGGACTGCGTGCTCAACAGTCACATGACAGGAGTGCGGGATGCATTCCTCATCTTAGAGCACACACCCTTGCAAGTTGGCTCGGGATGGTCACGGGGTTGACCATTTCGTTACAGGTGTGGGTAGAGTGATATTTCTGCTTGACCGTGGAGAGCTCTTGGAGGTTTCAGGATTGTTCTTTGTTCCAGGACTGAGAGGGAGTGTTCTCTCAGTTGCAGCATTGGTAGCTGCAGGATACCCTGTAGTGTTTCACAGGGATCAGTTCTTCACCTATCTGAGAGGAGTAGACCCAGTTTTACTTAGTCACAGGATTGATGGTGACTACTTGGTTCATGGACAGCCTACTTCGGGCATATCAGGATGGCTAAGTGCATCCTCTTCAGATGCAGAGGGGGATGATGGACGAGATGCTCACAGCAGAGATGAGGCTAGGAGGAGTGGGCCTGTTCAGTAGATGGGTAAGTGAGAAGCTCACCGTGATGAGGATCAGGGCAGTGATTGCGAAGTTTCGATAGATGAGCGAGATGCTCATGACAGTGATGAGTCACAGGAGGTTGAGCCTTTGGGCTCATATCAGAGGGATGATCATGCTGCTCATGCAGGCACCAGTCAGAGAGTGAGCTGGTATGACACAGTTGAGATGGACTTGGCTCAGGAGAGAGTTCAGTCAGTTAAGTCGGTGCAAAGACAGAGGGAGGTGACTTATAGAGCTGAGTCAGCTCAAGGTCATAGGAAGATGATCTACAGAGCAATAGATCCACTTGACAAAGGTCTTCAGGGTTGGTTACAGCAGCAGAGACTCAGAGGGAGTTTGAGTTAGAGTGTAGTGACTGAGTCAGCAGTAGTTGACAGAGGGGCTTCTTCCGAAGCCACACATATGGAGATTGATCAGGGTGGTTAAGGTCAGAGTGTAGCAGTGACAGGCAGATCAGTTAGATCAGTGTCAGGTACAAAGGACTTGTTGGATCCAGGTATCCAGTGTAGGACTTCCCTCGTTAAGAGGGAGTGTTAGATTATGGTAACTTCGGGATGTCCTCCATGGTTCAGATGCCTTACATGGAGGTACATCAGTTGCAGAGGCATCAAGATGGAGTAGAGAGTGAGATGCACTCTACTCAGTGGCATGAGCCCAGCGGGGTTGTATACAGAGCTTCAGGGGAGATTGACCTATGCATGCACGAGTATTGCATGACTTGTCAGCATTCAGTGACTGCATGCAAAAGTGACCTTTTGCATGCATGAATGCAAAGTGACTTTTTGCATGCACCGGGAATTAGGGTTTTGGCAAACCTAATTCATTAGTGAGATTATTTATAGAGGTAGGGGGTCCCCAGATGGGGTTACTCAGTTGTATCATCAGAGAGAGATACTTCCAGAGTGAGGAGGACAAATCTGCACATGTGGGGCGACTTTCTGAGATAGAGAGGAGTTACTACAGGAGCTAGGAAGGTCAGATCTGAGCTAGATCAGTAACCTTCAGTTCCAGAGAGGCTAGATACCCATTCCTGTGAGCTGAGAGAGCTCAACAGTGAGATTACTGTGGAGATTGGAGGAGGCCGAGTTCTCTTGGAGGAGGACGTTTTTCCTGAGGGAAGAGAAGCTCATTGTGAGCTGGATTGACCAATTAGGAGTCTGTGACTTCCAGGATAGCCTTGCCTCAAGATTTGAGGAAGGCTAGGGACGATTAGAGCTCAGATCTATTGAGATCCGGAGCAGTACCAGCATTTGACATCCAGAGGGGAGGGCGCACTTGTGCATGCAGAAGAGGGTCGATTTCGTTAGTGGGCAGTCTTCAGAGTGAGCAGATCAGAGCAGAGAGATCTAGAGAGGGCAGATCTATCAGAGGCACCGTCAGAGCACTCAGATCCAGATTGGCAGTTAGGGCATACTTCTTCAGTGCATGCATCAGTTGGATGCGTGCAAATTAGAGTTTGTCTTGTTCAGAGGGATTGAGTTACCGGCTGAGGTAATTTTGTATTGTACTGTCTTTTATACATCTATATGCTCTAGGCTCGAGAGAGAAGATAGCCCCATAGTTAGCTGGTTTTTCCCGAAAGGGTTCCAGGGTATATCTGTTGTCTATGTGGTTGATTGTATTTGTGTTCATTTGGTAAATGCAGATCTAGTTGTTTCAGTTTATTTCTTTATGAGGATATATTGATTTAGAGACTCATACCACTTGAGATCTCAGGGCGATCCAGAGGGAGTAGTGATCTCTGGATCTATATATATTTACACATAGTAGCTGGGCTACCATGTTGTTAGAGCATATATCTGCACTTTTCAGAGCTTTTCCTTTGCACTTTTTCAGTGAGATCAGCTATGATGAGCAGCATTATTTATGATCACTCACACATCAAAACATCTTTGTATCAGACATTTTGTAGACCTTATGCCAAGGCTGAGCCTTGAGACCTCAGATTTGATGACCGATATGACCTTTTATTCCATACAAATACAGGGCAATGTTCAGTGTTTCAAATGCAGTATTCTCAGTGGTTGTAGTTGGTTCAGTTTGGAGATATTGATATATGACCCAATATATATATATGATGTGCATGGATGTTATTACCTTGTTGTTTAGGTCATTTTGATATCACTGACTTGGTGTACGGAAATTATGATCCGGCAGTATATTAATGTTAAAATGAAATTGGTTGTTATGGATTATGTACATTGATTGTATTACTGACATTTGGAAACTCTTGTTTTATACTTGTTGGTATTTACCTTCATATGAATGTGAACATGATCATTTAATGTCTTTCTAACTTGCTAGCTTAGGCACCATTTTCACTTGTCTCCATCCATCCATTTGTCCTTTCCCCATTTATTGATCTTCACCCTAACTTACACCTTGACTTGTGATATGGAGGATCTCCCCGCTTCTGCCTCTATGTTGGACTTGCATCCATGTTTATTTTGTGTCTCGGCTTTGAGTTGGCAACAAAACTTGCCCTTGTTGAGTTGGATTTTATGCCTTTATCACTCTAGTCGATTGCCCCGATGTGTGGTTTAGATTTGCAGAAGTCCCCCAAGTTGCTTGAGTTGTGTTGGCTAAAACCTGAAGCAAAATTGTACTACATATGGAAATTATTGTTATATCCTGTAAAGCCCAGTGAAAAGGGCCGTGAAATGGAAATAAAATTCAATGCTATATAATGTAAATGCACCCCAGATGAAAGCTGCAATTAGTTGTGCTTATAAGCACATGCAAAATCCCAGAGGGGTCATATTAGGCCTAAAAAACAGTGGCTAAATGTATGCTAAATCTAAAGACTGCTGACCTTATGTGAAACTTTCGTCAATGAGTCTGCGGGTTATGATATGAGATAGAGCAAGGGACAACTAATTCTAAGTGTTCCCTAGAACCTCAAGTTACGGTTATCCTGACACCTAGTTCATGGTGGTTCTAGTAGTAGACAATTTTTGCCAAGGTTGAATAAGCACATCTCTGAACAACTTATCCATTTGTGACACACCGCCATTCCTTGTGTACTCGTGTCCAACACATGCTTAAGTGTGTAACACCATGTCCCTCATCCAAAGTATCATAGTGTCAAGTCAGTCAAGTCATCCCTATTCAACCTAGCCTTGCATCTTTAGCCTTCACCTTTTTCTAGCAATTTGATCACGTTTACAAACGAGTATATTCTTGAGATTCTTCTTGAAAGTAAGTTATTTAACTAGCCTATTATTATTTATTAACTGCCAGTGAAATGATGCTTAATACTTTAGAGTCTCACTGTGAAAATGATTTAGAGAGCATGTCTTAACTATTTGCACTTGCAGCAGCATGGCTTCTTTAGCCTGGGTTATATTTTGATCAATTTGACCGGTCAAACCTAGTTTGACCAAGGTCAACCTTGGGATCTGTGATGAGATCCACTTTTTGTATGATATTGATCTATGGTCCTCTATATACCTTATGATGATTCCATATGATGGGAACAAGTTTCACATGATGATTGATGCAGTTTTTCATGATTATTATTATTTCCAGATCATCATATTTTTACTTGTTTGGATATGGTGGACCCTACAGATGATCTTACAGGTTTCCATGACGTGTATGAGTACTCATCTCTAGTGGATTTGGGTCTTCTGGATCCATTGAGATACTTATCTTTCAGTTTCAGGCACTCCTGGGCATGTTTTGAACAATGGTTCACCTGTTGACCAGTTTGGCCATGCCGATGTGGCCTGTCCAACAAGAGCATTGGAGGCTAGCTGTTGCCTAGGGCGCTACAGAGGAAGGGGGTGGTCTAGCCACTTGCTTTTACCATATTACCCCCCTTCGGGATAGGATGGCACAGTCAGTTTCAAAGCGTAGGCACCAGACAGTCAGTTATGGGCAGTTTCATGGTTTTTCTGGAGGATAAAAAATGGAATAAAAAGGTCATAAAGATATTCGATTTGGGCAATTAAGGCAAGGTTTTGGCGTGAGGTCTACTTTGAGGTCATTTATGGTGTATCCCACTCCTTCCAGATCAGTTTGCAGCAGTCAGTGGGGTCCACACAATTAGTAGGATGTCATTTGATGTATTTTTCTCTCAGATTGGGGGGACAAGATTTGATCATTTGTGTACTTGGACATGTCATTGAGTCTCATGTTATATTATTATGCCATGGGGTGATGCTAGTGAAGGGGAATAATACCTCCTAGCCCCACCATGTGCCCCTAGTCACTTGTCCTAGTCATCTTATGTGGCACACACATGTGCTAGTCTTCCTTGTGTAGTGCGTCATCCCCCTAGGATGTTTTTAGTCATGACGCCATCCCTTTAGTGAGTGATCCATGTCATGTTATGTATCGGCTCATCTTAGCCATTGATTATATTGTTGTATCTTTTGATCTCAACCACTCATTTCAAAAGTGGTTTAGGGTTTTGGTCTCCCTCATCCTATTTAAGGAAGAGACCCCCCTATTGTAAAAGGATAAAAGCATTTAGAGATTTTTGGCTCTTGGTTATTGGAATAAAAATTCTATCTTTTGGAGCAATGCTTGGATCTTGGAGTGGATGTTTGGTTATGATGATTGTAAATGCTTTTTCCATTGCATTGGAGGATATCTTGTAGTTATCTTGTATCTTTTGCCACTAATTTGATTTACAGGTGAAGAAGACGTCTTGGGAGGAGTGCACATTGGTGGGGAGGCTTGCCCTGCAGACTTCTGTCAAATCGTGGATCAAACAGGGAGTGATTTTGTCTTTCTACCAATCATTCTCCATCTTTTACTTCTAGCTTGTATCTACCGTCGTTTTGTTTGATTGATTGAGCTTTGTCTCCTTGGTTTTATAGGTACAGAGGGGCACACGTGTGGGCTTGGACAAATTGCATTAGCAAGAGGGCTTCAAAAATTCTTCATTTGATCTTTGGGAAAGCAATCCTCCTCATAATCGGCATTCATCTCATTATCCAAGTACACTTGAAAGACTTCTGTCAAATCGTGGATCAAACAGGGAGTGATTTTGTCTTTGTACCAATCATTCTCCATCTTTTACTTCTAGCTTGTATCTACCGTCGTTTTGTTTGATTGATTGAGCTTTGTCTCCTTGGTTTTACAGGTACAGAGGGGCACACGTGTGGGCTTGGACAAATTGCATTAGCAAGAGGGCTTCAAAAATTCTTCATTTGATCTTTGGGAAAGCAATCCTCCTCATAATCGGCATTCATCTCATTATCCAAGTACACTTGAAAGGTTAGTATTTTTCCTCCTTGGCTTATCCATTATTTCTAGATCTCAAAACCCTAAACTTCAAAACCCTCTTTTTAATTTATTTTTCAGATCTATGGAGATCTAGCAACTTTTTGGGCTTAATAATTAAAACCCACCTCTACAGTAGTCACAACATTCCCAATCTATAATTTGGTGGACATCCGACTCCATTTGCCCCTTCATCTAAGGCACTAGTCCTCTCTTGAGGAAGTCGCACTCCTTGGGTAGGTGGGCATTTTGCTAGATCCCAATTTGGATATTGCTAATTCCTCATTGATTCACTAGATCCACCCATTTGCAAACCCCCTAGTGCCTCTCTTCTTTGATTTTCACCTTGTGGGCCCCATTTGGACCAATTTCCATATTTTAAGGGTGGACCCCACTTGGATCTATTATTTGGGCACTAGAGCTATCTAGATCTATCACTTTAACCTCATAAGTGGCCTTCATCTTTCCTTGGTTGAATAGTTGTCTTGCCTTAAGCCTCTTCAACCAAGCCCTAACTCATTGGGCCCACTTATCCATCCTAGATCTAGATCTAATCTCATCTTGATCTTCTACCTTATCATCATCACATTTCCCTCGGAGGTCTAGATTGAGTTCGCTAGCCTTCATTGGCTAATCTAGGGTCTCCCCCTTGGTTTTGTTTAGGCTTGATCTAAAGTGAAGAGTGCCTTGGTTAGCGTGACACCCATCTTGCATTGGGAACCATGGCATTTCTTGGGTCACCTCTTTAGTTGTCTACACCTCTACCGTCCTTGATAGGATACCTTTAGAGACAACTACAAGTTGTGTGATAACAGGACCATGTCTTTGCAAGCAAGACCCTCACAAGGTGATAGCCCTCGTCAAGCCCTTTCCGTTGATATATGGAGTGTCTCCTAACTCCTGACGATTGATGATTTATTGACTTTTAAAGTTGATGTGGTATATTTACCCCTTTTTGTGAGGTCAGTCTGCTAAAAGGAGGGTTATTTAATTTTTAATGAGGTCTTGCAAGTTGGCCAGCTCATTTTTGTAACCCTCCACGTGAACTATATATATAGCAATTCTCCACACATAAAATGCAAGTAAGCTTCCAATCTTCCTCTGATTTCGGATGACGTGGGTGCTAAAGGGTTGATCAGGCGAAAGGCATCCAAGGACAGTTCAGATCACATGTTGCAAAAGGATAATCTCAGGCTTCTAAAGATCAGATCACTGCACATTTTTATCTCTTGCTTGACCTTCATCTCTGATTCCGGGTATCACTCACAGAGGCAGCCGCAGTCAAAGTAATGTGAAGTGTTTTCGTGCATCTTTGTTAGCCACAGTACACTATGACTGATCCTTTAAAGGCAGGTTTAAGGTTTGATTCCGAGCTCTTTTGTATAGGATGCCAACTGAAGTTACACAGTTGCACAATAGCACCATTCACAGTATGGACAGTCCAAGACTCCAAAGTTAGGTCTGGTTTGATGACAGTCAAGGTGTAAGGAACTTTTTGTATCATTTTGTATAGCCCCTTTTTCTATTTGTCTTGCTTGCTTTGACTGAGTTTTGTGACCCTTTGTTTTTACTGATTACAAAGTTAGTTTGACTATGTCATAACACTCTTTTGGGAGTTGTGTTGAAAAAGTAGTACCTCTTATAATAACTTGATTTTATTGACCCAGCTGATTGTAAGTTTGGTTTGACAAGTTGTCAAAGTTGACATGTAAGTAATAGACCTTGTGAATGATTGCTTTGATCAACCCAAGTGTTTGCTTTGAAAACTGGTTTGACAAGTGTTGAACATTGTGTCTTTGACCTAAGTGGAGCTTGACTGATTTTGACTGTCAATGACAGCCTTTGACAGTATTGTAAGTGACTAATTGCTTGAGATTTGTTGACCTGATTGGACTGGAGTCATAACGCCTTTTGAGGTTTATTGAGTTTGACATTGACTCTTATCTTCTAGGATGGGGTTAGTTGGTTGAGGTTTGTCTCGTTGAACAAGTTGGTTGATTGTCAAGTCTTGTTTGACTGAGTTTGAGGTTGGTTGTGGTGTCATGATCAGATTGAATTGAGTGTGATTGATGACCTATCTTGATTGTTGCTTATTTTGTTGGCTGATTGAAACTGGGGTATTTGGTGTTGACTGAATTCTGTTGATAGAGTTTTGTCCTAACCTTGTCTTGACCAAGCAAGAAAGAAGGTTATCCTATAGAGCAGTTGTGGTCCAGCAAATGACAAGTTGATTGGTTGAGCAGTTGAGCAGGTTACATGAGCAGATGCTTTGACTTAGATTGGTTGATGTGTATGAGCAGTTGGTTTGACTCAGGTTGACTGAGTTGGGTATGTAGTTGGTAAGACTCAGAGAGTCTGGGTTCGATAGCGGTGTTGTACAGGTATTGAGCAGTGTGGTACAGGTTGAGCAGTATTGTACAGGTATTGAGCAGTGTTGCACAGTTGATGATTAGCAGGTCCGCAGGATCAGTGCGGTTGGTGTTCAGTTGTTTCAGTTTCCTTCTTCATATCAAGGTGGCAGGACGGGGCAAGGAAAGGGGGTTGTAGCCTCCTTCTAGTTGTAGCCAGAGAATTAGGGAGTTGGAGCTTACTTAAGGTTGTAGCCTGTAAACTAAGGGGATTGGAGCCTCCTTCCAGTGGTAGCTGAAGAATTGAAGCTTTGTAACAAAGGGATGGTTGCCTCCTTCCAGTTGTTGCTGGTAAAACTTTTATTAAAAGGCTTCCGTGGTTTTTTCCCCAATACTTGGGTTTCCACGTAAAAATCTTGTGTACTGTGTATCTTGCTATGCCTCTTATGTGATGATGATGTGATGATGATATGCTTATGAAATGTAAAGGTTAATAATGTATTAATGAATGTTGTTGCTGATAATTAAGTTTTGAAAAGTAATAAAAGGTACACACACTGATTCACCCCACCTCTTAGTGTGCTCGATGTGTCCAACAATATCTTCCTTGTAAGTTTTAATTACATGGTTAACAATAAATACAGGCAGGTGTTTTCTTGTGGATATAAGCATTGTGGAAGTGTTGAAAGACATAACCTAGTATCCATGGTCCCTTGTTGGTAATTAAAAGTGTAGGTGGTAAGAGTGGTAGATTCGTTGGCAGCTCAATTGTTCTTGTCCATCAGTAACCTCTCTCAAAAAGATGTGATGAAGAATGACATATGTAATCAGTAGACGAGAGATTTAGAAAAATGAGTTAATGTATTTTTTCAATCCCTTCTGTGGTTTCGTTTATTGTTTGGAAATATGCTCAACTTTAATAGAAATTACACATTACAACATTTTAAGGGTTTGCCTTATTTCATAGTTTAGTTTATAGAATATATTTAATAATCTTCGAGAATATAACTATCCTTGAATTTTTATCAAAGCAACCTATGAAGTTATGCTAATGTGTTATTAAAGCCATGTCAAGATGTTGTTTAAAGTGGGTAGATTTATTGAAGACTTATGCACTTTTTGTTTTATAGTTAGAGCTTTTCTTTATGGATGAAATTTTGAAAGATGTTTAGAGCAGATAGATTTAGTTAAGATTTCTGCACTCTTTGTTGTATAGTAAGAGATTTTATTTATGGATAAAATTTTGAAAGATGTTTAGAGCAGATAGATTTAGTTAAGATTTCTGCACTCTTTGTTGTATAGTAAGAGATTTTATTTATGGATAAAATTTTGAAACAGGGTATGACAGTAGTTAATATCTCTGCCACAACTTTTCCTCAAACGTTGGACTGGTTACACAATCATCTTTTACAGGTACATGAAATTTTTAAGGTACATTTAGCCTAGAAACGTGTTTTGAAAAGTATCAAGACAACTATACTCAAGGATGATGGTGAAAGCAATTTTAAAATGTTCTACCTTGCAATTATATGCATGTTAATATTTATTCCCAGGGCTTAAAAAACATGCAAAATAAACACCAGTGAATCATTTTTCCAGTACTTCTATGGTTGTAAAGAGAGGTTATTTCTTTTGATTCAATGCTATCTATAGATCCTAGAACTGGTCTTTACTTATTCAGATTATACAGTTGAAAATATTATGCCTCTGATCTTATCCTGATGCGTTGCAGTGCATTGAGGAGGGTAGCTCGCAATCAAATACAGAAGCTGGTTCTTTGTAATTTATGTGTGTGTTAGTGAGAGACAGAGAGAGAATTGTACCATGCTTGTAGATTTGGTGAATAATGGAATAAGACTCTAGCCTGCAGAAAGACTCACTTGCCTTGTGATGAATACTTCAATATGTATCTTTTCGATAAATGATTGATAGATGTGGTCAAGCATTCTCCATGATGGGCTGCCCTATGATGGCCTTCTGAAATAAAACTGTTTCTATACTCTTACTGTGCAATAATTATTCATATCATTGTTGAAAGAAGGATGAGATAAATGACAGCTTTCAATATTTCTACATGACTGACCACTAAGAACTGATGTTATTGATTGAAAATGTCAGTTTGATAGAAGTGCTAATTATAATCCACCAAAATCTTTCAGTAAGCTAGAGGTGTAGGGAGACAATTGTAATTGTGCAATACCCATTCATAGTTACTTGAGATAGAAAAAAAACTTGATATGCAGATCCATACGGCCAAAAGGCGCGGGGGTGTTTGTGAAGAGATTACTCTTGAGAAATTATAAAATTAGTTAGTTATTTTTGTTGACACTGTTTTGCATGTCAATTATAATGCATTCAAAGATATTTTTTTTCAAGAAAGTATACAATATGAGCAGGAAGTATCGGGATATTGGCAATGGATTAGGCTAGTTGTTTTATGATGTTTCTCAATAATCGTTAAGAATATATTCGACTACAAATTTATCAATGAAATTCTATTCCTGCTAAGTTGAATAGACTTATTAATATTGGATTTCGTACAACTTTGGAAGATATTATTTATTGTACTTTATTGTACTTGATTGTACCTCCTAAGGGAGATGAATTTGATGTAATTAATTATGTAAACACATGAAAGAATCAATGTAATCCGGTGAAAAGAAGCAAAAGAAAAATATTAAAATTAAATTATAAATTGCCCCCAAGTGAAGTCGGCCCAGTTAGGAAATTTTTCATATTAGCATTGTATAAATAGAGGTAAAGTGCACCTCATTTTTCACTCACTCAATCAAGTGAAGTTCGCATCACCCAGAGAGAGAGAAGTTCACACTTGCTGGAGAAGGAAGCTGTTTTGGGGTTTCTACTTGTGGAAAGCATTTCCACCTTTTCTCTTTTATCTTTGTACTCTGATCTTGGAATTATCATCTCTATACGAAGGTTGTTGGGTTTTCTCCCATTTGGGTTTCCCAGGATAAACTCTGTGTCATTGTTTTGTGCTTTGTCTTTCTTCTAGTGATCTTGTTTATGCATTTGAATTATTATGCTATGAATGTATGACAACTAACATGGTATTAGAGCAGTTCTAGAAGAAGCCATTGTCGGAACATTGTCGGAACCCTGCCGGAACTAGGGTTTCATCTTTTGAAGTCTTCACCCAACATTTTGGAGAAAAAGAGCCTTGGGAATTTCGTTTTTAGGGAGGCGCATCTTTTGATGAAGACAGAAGTCAATTCTGAGAATTTTCAATTTTTGACCTATCTCTGCAGCTGGAGCAGAAATTAGGGTTTCAGTTTTGACCGAATTTTCTCCACAGATTTGGATCAGCCCTACCTAAATTCAACTCGCCTTGGCAAGGCGCATCTACCTGTGGTTTCATTTTTTCAATTTATCACCTTTCATTTTTTACCTAGCTCCTGCTAGGGTTTCTGAACCAGATCTGCAGGCAAGATGATTGAAATGAAGGTTGAAGATCGTCTGGAAGGAGCTTCTAACTTTATCTCTTGGAAGTCTATGGTTCTTCTACTACTATAAGAAAATGACCTATTACAAATTGTAAATGAGAAGGTCCCTGAACCAAAAGCCGAAGAAGACAAACCCCGATGGAGGAAGAATGATGCCAGAGCAAGAAGGATTCTAGTGGACTTAATAAGAGATCATTTGGTTCCACAAATTTCAGGAAAGAAGACTGCTAGGAAAATGTTCAAGACTATAAGGAAGTTGTTTGAACACACTAGCCTCAATGTATCCATGACATTGAGAAACCAGCTCTCAAATATGAAGATATCCAAATCAGAATCCATTGCCTTATATTTCATGAGGATCACAGAACTAAGGGACAAGCTTAGAACCAGTGGATATCCCATTGATGAAAAGGAGCTTGTCATCTCTACTCTGAATGGTCTTCCACCATCTTGGGAGTCTTTTATTCAAAGCATAAGTGGTAGATCTAAACTACCCAAGTTTGATAAGCTATGGGAAGATTGTACTCAGGAGGAGAAAAGGATTGCAGCACAACAAAGACTCCATGGCACTCAACCAGAGGAGAATTAAGCATTCATATCCCATGCCAAGAAAGGCAAAGGAAAGGGAAGAAAGTTTTATAAACACAAGCACCAAGATAGGAGATCTAGTCTTTTCCCAGATCAGAAGAAGGAGAAAAGGGACTTATCTCAAGTGCAATGCTATAGGTGCAGGAAATATGGACACTACGCCAGTAGCTATCGAAGTTCAAGTAAAAGGAAGCATGAAGCCTCAACTACTGATGTAGAAGAAGACCATCATCACAAGAAGCCAAGGGATGATGATCGTTCGGAGTTCTTCTTCTAGAAGATCCAGAATGCAAGAACAAAGATCTCTTATGGTTCCCACAAGAAGGCAGTGGGAGCCCACACACCAAAACACTAAGAGATAAGTATTTGATTTTTTTGCTTATATAGATCTGTTTTGTCTTACATGCCTTCATAACTATTATATGCAAATCTAATGTGTTGAGCAGTTGAAATAGTTTACCCTGTTAAGCATATGAGCTACACAACATTTCATGAAGCTAGTCTAGATGATATCTCCTTCTTGCATGCTTAGGGTAGTGCACACTCTTGATGGCATGTTCTAGTGAAGATAGCAGACATCTAGATAGTTCCTAGATGTGTTTGGTAGACATGTTCATGATTGTTGTGATAAAGTATTAGCTAAGATGCATGTGTAAACTATTTTCATTACATTTGATTATGCAATGTCACTAATCATCAGTCGGGATTTGAGTTGTAGAGAAAAGACCATGTGATATGGCCTACAAGAAGAAGGATAATGTGACTTGTTCAGATGAACAAGTGGTGGATACATGAATCCCGTTGATGTTCGAGAGGAAGCTTCCAGGAGTATGACTCTCAGCCTAGAAGGATGACCTCAGAGGAAGCTTTCACAGAAGTAAAACCAGAAGTGGGCCACCTTCAGATATTTGGTTGTGCAGTCTATATACATGTGCCCAAGATCGAACCTTCAGGCAAGAAGGGAACTGTTATCACATATATAGTAGCCGGGCTACCATACATTTTTTTGCAGATTCCAGAGCACTTTTTCAGCCAGTTCCTTTACATTGAGATGATGAGATGAGCATCTATCTATGGATCACTATCAGATTTTGGACAGTATATGTATTCCCCATGCCATGACTGAGTCTCAGGACACTCAGAGAGATGACCGATGTAGCCATTATACCATTTATGCAGAGCAGTCAGTAGTGCCCAAAGTTACAGTAGCAGTTTCAGAGGACAGATGATGGTTCAGAGGATGAGCATTCAGGTATATGACTCAGCAGGTATAACATGGTATTATGGTTATATTGCTTTTATATTCATTCTTACGGCATGTCTTAGCATTTAGTGTCATGATCTGGCGATCATATAGATATGGACCTGGTTGATCTTATTATATATATATATTCTACTGTCCTTACTCAGACTTAGAAGTTCACTACTCATACTCATTGGTTTTACCCTCCCTAGGGAGAATAGAGGTGATCATTCCACCATACCTTGGCTTGCTAGTGTTGGCTCCATTACTCATTGTCTTCATCCATCCATTACCTACCTTTTAGTTTATCACCCTGACTTACTACTTGACTAGTGGCATGGAGGATCTTTTCCCCACTGTAGCCTCTGTATTGGATGAGCTTCCCTGTTTATTGTGTCTCGGCTCTGAGTTGGTGACAAAACTTACCTTTGGTGAGTTGGATTGTAGGCCTAAATCATTCTAGTCGGTTGTCCTGATGTTTGGCATTGGCTCGAACTCCCCTTAGTCACTTGCGATGTTGTTGGCTCAAACTGAAAGCTCATGTACTACTTATGGAAACTTCTAAATTCGCCCATGGAAACTAGAGCGATGAACTGCTAAAAAACACTCCTTGAAGAGTATAAAAAGAAAGGTCCAAAAAGCAATGATTCTTAAAAGCTATATCTAAACAATTATTGACCTTATGTATGTATAAAAAAAAAATGCCCTGGATGCAAACTGCAACTAGTTGTGCTTATCAGCACACCTGAGATCCGAAGGGTTATGTAGGCCGAAAAGGCCATGAAATGAAATTGAATGATCCTAATGAACCTGGATCAACTTGATGTAGACATGAAGCCTAAGTTGAATAAGCACTCTCTAAACAACTTATCCATTTGTGAGACACCGCCATTCCCTGTGTTGTTGCTCATTCAGTATATACTATGGTGTGTATTCCCTTTCCTATATCCAAAGTGTCACAATGTTAAGTCAGTCAGTCACCCTTTAGCCTAGCTAGTTTATTTCTAGCCTTCACCCTTCACTAGCAAATTGATCACAACTATGAAGTGAGTATGGTCCTGAAAGTCTAGTCTGAGTCATATAAATAATTAATGACAATATATATTTGGATTTAGATCGCCATTAATGATTACTTTGTGTTATAATTGCTATTTGAATGAGTTGTAGAGCATGCATTAACCTTTGACACTTTGCAGCAGCTTCAGATGGTATTCTGAGTTATATTGGGTCGATATTGACCTGGTCAAACCTAGTTTGACCAAGGTCCATCACAGGACATGAGATTATTGGACCTTATGATGACACAGGTAGATGATATATGGTCTATGTACATGTACATGATGGTTCTATGCATCAGATACAGGTTTATGATGATGATCTATGGTTTTCAGCATTATTTGATCATTTACAGATTATTATTATTTCACCTGTTCCGGTATATTGGGTATATTATATGATCATGCAGAGAGCTATATGGTGTATGAGTACACATCTTGGATAGTTTTGGACCTTATGAGTCCAATGAGACAGTGTATTTTCAGTTTCGGGCAGTTACAGTGATGATTTTGCCTCAGTAGGCTGTCCTAGTGCAGTTTTGGTTTGTTGGAGACCCTGTCAGAGCAGAGATGATTTTTATTTGGTTCACCTAGGGCGCTGATGATGGAGGGGGTGGTCCAGCCACTTGTTTTTACCATATTACCCCCCTTCCGGACACACTGAAGCCCTCACCTTGACAGCGCAGGCACTCCAGGTGTCAGTTTGGGACAGGTACACCGCTTCCCGAGGCAGTTTTGGATTGGTAGAAATGGCTACAAAGGAATTCGATTTGGGCTACTGAGGCAAAGTTTTGGCATGGGATAATTAGTGATGATGAGTGGGATGTCTTCTGCACCTTCTCCAGCAGTTTCAGCTTCATCGGGGCCCACATCCATCACTTATGGCACTTTTTGATGATTTTTGAGGTCTTTGGAGGCCTACGATTTGTCCATAGAGGCACGATTTGGTATATTGATGACTATTTTATTATTATTGTGCTTTGGGGATTGACCAAGGGTGGCTAAAATTACTCCTTGGACCCACCATAAGCTTATTATTATATTTTGTCATCATGATTTGGTAGGATCCCCTCTCCTAGGGCGATTTTGTCCACTTATTGTTATATTTTATGGTTGATCCATGTATTTTATTGTTGAGTTCATCTCAACCATTGATTAGATCTTTTGATCTTTTAATCTTAGCCACTCATGTAAAAAGTGGTTAGGATTATGCTCTCTCCCCATCCTATTTAAGGAGGGAGCCTCTCATTGTAAAATCATCTAGAGATTTTTGGCTCTTGGCTCTCGGAATAAAATTTCTATCTTTTGGAGTACATGCTTGGGTTGGAGTGGATGTTGGTTGTTTTGATTGTAAATGCTTTTGTCCATTGCACTGGAGGATCTATTGTAGCTATCTTGCATATTTGCCATATCTTTTTACAGGTGGAGAAGACTTCTTCAACAAGTGCGAATTGGTGGGGAGGCTTGCCCTTCAATCTTGGAGGAGGACGTTTTGGGTTAAACAGGGAGTGGTTTTGTCTTTGCACCAACTATTCTTTGCTTATCTCTTTCTTGCTTGTATCTACCTTCAACATGTTAAACTGATTGATGCTTTGCTCCTTGGTTTTGACAAGTTAGAGGGACACATGTGACTTGGAAAAATCGATTTGGCAAGAGGGCTTCAAAAATTCTCCATTTGATCTTTGGCAAAAGTAATCCTCATCTCAACTAGCATTCATCTCTTCATCCAGGTATGCTCCAAAGGTATGATCTTCTTCTTCCTTGAATCATCCGTAATTTCTAGATCATAAAAACCCTAATTGATGAAAACCCTCATTTTGGTTTTTCTTAGATCTACTTAGATCTAGCCTGGCTTTTGAAGAGATATTAAAAACCCACCTCTATAGCATCCACCCCTAGTGGGATCTATAGTTTGGTGGTGATTGGGTTAAAATTGACACACTTTTCAAGGCAATAAAGCCCTTTTGAGCCAAATCGCACTTCCTTGGAGAGGCTTGTTTGGTTAGATCTAGCACATGGGTAGGTGAGATCCTACTTGATTTGCAATCTACACACTTGATAACCTACCCCCAGACTTTTACTTTGGTGATTTCTACCTTGTGGGCATCATTCCACATTTTAAGGGATTAAAACCCCCTTTTGAATTACTTGGCACCTTAAAACTCAGATCTAGTAAGATCTAACCCTTGGATTGACTTGATTTTCTAGATCCACATAGATCGGTGCATAAGCTACTTGGATCTACAGTTTGGTGGCCATTGGGCTTGATTTGGCCCACCTTATCTATCTTTTAGCCCTCCTTGAGCAAGGTCGCACTCCCTTGGGTGAGTGAGTTTGCCCACTTTGAGGAGGTGGGTGGTTGAGATTTTTGTGGATTTGGAATGGGCATACCTCGAAACCTAGGTCTAGAGTATCATATGGTGACGATCTGCCTTGGGGGTAGCATTCCTTGTTTTAAGGGATTGTGGTCCACTTGGGTCATTTCATGAAAACCTAGATCTAGCAAAATCCAACCATTCTATTTCAATTAGCCCACTTGACTTGACCTCTAGGTGTCACGATCTACACTTTGACATACCTTTTGACTCCATTAGCCCATCCAACAAGGCACTAGTCCTCCTCAAAGCAAGTCGCACTCATTGGGAATTGTGTCAAACTTTAGATCCAGTACATGGGTAATCCTAAATTCAACTTAGATCCATAGATCTACCCATTACATATCCTCTAGTGCCAATTGCGTCCCTTAACTTCACCTTGTGGGTCTACTTTAAACCATTTCACATATCCCAAGAAAGGTAGGACCCACTTGTGTAGCATATGGTACTATACCCTGTCGTTATACCTAATTACGTGGCCTAAATCATACATTGATTGCAACACTAACCATCTCTCAAACCACCTTCAACCATACTTTAACTTTTAGGTCCACTCAACCTTGCATTGGTTTCCGTAACTCATCATTTACTTATCCTTAGGAACCTTTGTTTGGGTCCAATCATCTTTGATTGGTAATAGGGTCTCCCCCTAGGTCTTGTTTCACCTAGATCTAAAGCGAAGAGTGCCTTGGTTGACGTGACTCCCACCTTGCATTGGAAACCGTGGCATCTCTTGGGTCACCTCTTTAGTTGCCTATCTCCTCTACCGTCCCGGATGGGATACCACTAGGAGCAACTACAAGTTGTGTGATAACATCTTTGGCGCCGTTGCCAGGGAGGTAGAGGCCTACCTTGGTTCGACATACCTTCTCCCTGCATATTAACGACATACATCTTGGTAGAAGAGTTTTAAAGTCTACTTGGCGACTCCACATAAGCGACTGCACTGGTGATCGATCCTATCATTATCTAGAGCCCATGGGGTGCATCTTTTTGTATTTAGGTTCTTGATTTAATAATAATAAAATAAAAAATGAAATTTTTTTTGCCATCCATGGCTGCTTCTGAGCGGCCTAGGACTTTTGGTTGTTTGAAAGTTTTTGACTTTGTTATCAACTGATTTGTACAATAGTTGAAACCTTATTGAGCCGCCAGTGTTGGAACACATCAGTGTTCACTTCCAGAGTATCTGGGTTTCATATATTTGGGTCTAGCCAGTTTTGGCTGGCCAGTTTTGTTTTTGAGTCGACATGACCATGGCCCCATGGGGGTTTGTATCAAAGTGTGCTAGTAGGGTCTGAGTGGCTCGGTTCCCCATGACTGGATTAAACAACTAAAGTATTCCAGGGAGTTTTTTCACCGTCAGATTATACTTTGCTTCAGGCGAGATATAATCTCTTGGTTTTTCTCCCGCTTCCTCCAAAGCTGGAATGCCCGATTTTGGAAATTTGGCCATGGGGGGTTATTAGGGTCCAACTATAATGTATAAACCTACTAGACACTATTAGAATAGGTTTTGGTCATGTCCTAAGTCTCTAGGACCCCCAGAAAAAATTTCGAAAAATTTTTTACCGGACGCGTCGAAATTGGGGTTTTTAATTTTTTAATTATTTAAATTTTAATTAAATTTCTCTATAGTTTAAATGGAGAAATTTGAGTCTGTAATAAGTCTGTAATATGTCAGTCGTCCGGGGTCCGAATTTAGTGATTGATGGCTCATTTCATAAGCCAAAAATCACACATGACCCATGGACCAACTAAACTCAACTTTCGGATGTCAATTCAGCCTCATAATTAATATTTTCTCTAAAAAGCCATTTACAGAGAAATTATTAATTAAAATAATAAAATTGAATATTTTGGAGATATCCAAATCTCTTCAAAATAATCAGAAAAGAATAAAGTTGAAGGCTAAATGACATGGCAAAAAGCATTTATGATGATTGGAATCTTCACCCACCTGATTCAGATCAGTTTCGGAGCACTGGGAGTGATTTACAGTTGAGAAATTCACCCACCTTCATGCAAATTCGTTTTTGTGATTTGGCAATTGATTAATGGGTTGTTGGATTTTGAAATCAATGCATGTGGGGCTCCTTCCTCAAATTATGGGCTCCAAACTCAAGTTTAAAGATGAGTTAAGACTCCAAGCTCGATTTGGTTGGTGTTGACATGGATTTGATTGGTTTTTGATGGAGTTTTTGGCTCTCTTCATTACCAATTCGAATTAGGGTTTTAGCATTGAGTTTTGTTATTTAAGAGAAGCCATTTGGGCTTTCTCTTCATGGAGAATTATTGTAAACTTACTCTGCGGAGATTGTAATAGCTATTGGCTATTATTGGAAATAAAGTTGGCTTTGGAGGCAAATTTGTGTACACTTCTATTGGTTCATGAGTTACTAATTTATTTTAAGGTAATATCTGTAATGTTTTCTTGATTTATGCAATTTCAAAGTTTGATTTAAATACATGCTTAGATCTCTTTCTTAAGAGCGTAGGGCAAGCATTTGATGGTCCCAATTTGTTTGCTAGGCTTAGGCTTGAATAGTATAAAGAGTGCAACTTGTAATCGGTCTTACTACCTTGTCTCTTTATGCATTTTTGTCTAACTCTCTATATTTGATCAAGCTTTGTTTGTGTAAGTTTTTGTGCATTGCAGATCTTCAAAACGGTTGAGATGAGATGAACTCAGTTGTATCTCCCTCTTCTCCACCAACAAAAACCTTTACTAATAGTGTGTTTGCAGGATACTTCCAAGGAGCAGGATCTTAAGATTGGCATCAAAGCAGAGAGGGTTTCCTCTTCCATCAACAAAGTTTTCATTTTTCAAACTTTGTTACAAAAGGGTTCTTTCTTCAAACCCCTCTTATTTGCTCCTTGTTTACCTTTTCTCATTGGTTTGCTAGCCCTTGCCTCTTAGAACCCTCCTCCTTAGCTTTCGCTTGGCCATAGTTACCCCTCTTTCTTCCCTTTCGTTTTGGCTCTAGTCTCTTTGCCTTCCCCTCTCCATCTAGCTCTTGATTTACCTTCCCTTCCACCTTTCGTCTTTCCCTCTTTTATCCTCTCGTTCCCCATCTTCTAGCTTCCATCTCTCCCCCTCGTTTTCTCCAAAAAGAGCTCTGAATTATCCCAAAAGATCAAAAACGAATTGTTAAATTAGTTTATTTTTTGTTAGAGTATTAGCTTCTCTTTTTGCAAGATAGCTTGTCATAGTTAGATCTTAGGTTTTACTTGCATCTTGTAGATCAATTTCATGCATTGAAAAGTAAGTGTTAGAAGCATTCTAGATTTCTCTTTTTACACTAGTATAGTTTGCATTTTTTAAAACCCTAGTTGCAAGTTTAAAAGATAGAATTTTTTTTACAAAAATATTTCAAAAATTTTACATTCTAGATCTCTTTCTCATCATTTTTAAGCATATGTTGTTCGCTGGTCCGTTTTTTCTTTTATGCATTTTTTAAATAAAAAATCTCATAAATTAATTTTTTGAAGTCTTTTGTAGACTCTAGTTTAAATAGATTCAAGATTTTGTCTTGTTCTAATGATTAATGGGTGTCTTGGTTGAGAATTTCTAAGACTTGTGTAGATGTTTTAAAATGAGGAAACTTGAAGGAGCTTTGAAGAAGTAAGATCTAAGCAAAAGAAACAAAGTGAAGAAACCATGAGAATGATCAAAACTTGACGTACTTATCCTTTGTAAAAGCAAGCAAAGACCTGTTTCTTCTTTATTTTTTCCAAGTATTATCTATCTCTCAAAAGTCCTTCAAGGGTTTCAAACCCAAGGCATTTGTAATCAAGTTAATAAAAGTTTCAAGTGGAGGGGGACTCCACTTTTTGGGTCTTCTTCCCCATTTGAGGAAGAGTGTTGGGTCTTGTGGTTTGGTTTAATTTAGTTTGTGTTTTCATGCTCTTAGTTTAAATTTACTTCAAATAAGATCATTTTCGCTTATCTTCCATATCTACTTACCCCCATGCTCTCCCGAGTAGGGTCTTTGACCTGAAAGAGATTCTTGGGTAGTTCAGTTTTATTTTTACATTTATTGATTATCTTGCTTCTCTTCCAAAGCCTTCAGCCGGAAGTTGTATCCTTGAGATTTTGTCTCAAGGGCGGGACCACATAATTTGTGGTTACTCTTCTTTCCCTGTCGGTTTCCTTGGCAGAGCTTTCAGCTAGCTGGAGGTTCTCAAGTGCAGACGGTTCTAGTGGTTGATCTTGTTCGGAGATCAATCCCACCTAGTAGATTAAACCTTGTGTGGTAGAATACTAGTTTGATTTTAGTTTCATTTTATTTGGCAAAGTAGTTTCTTGTTAAGCATTACTTCATATCTTTCAAGCTTATCGATTTGTTTAATCATTTAAAAAGTTGATTTATTGCTTTTACAACACAACTACTTTCTGTTTCTTTAAAATAAACCAAAGTCTCTTGAACTTGGCCAAATCCAAGTCAAGAGCACCCTCTATCGGAGGGCATTTTAGTTTTGCATTCTCCCTGCATTAGGCATTTTAAAGCTTAGCAAGTCTCTTGAACTGTGGTCATAAGATCAAGTCAAGAGCGCTCTCTGTCGGAGAGTTGAACATGGTTCTTTAATAATAAAATTTTCCACTCATACACCCTTTAATTAATTTACCTTGGTTTCTGTCCTACACCCGTATGCTCTGCCAACCTGAAACGGTTGGGCTAGTACTCAGAAAGGTGGAAGACTTGATAATTTACAAGTGAAAATTTAATTAAAACTTTCACCCCCATAACCAACCAATCCGGAGTTGATCGATAAGATAATTTCAGTGGGTAATCTCTTAGTGAGGGCGCCGGGATTCCATGTTCAGCCTCTAGTTTGCTGGCTTGCATTGCGCGGCCTGGCTAGAGCACTGGGTGGCTCGACATGTCCTTGAACGGAGGCACTTGATATTGTCTTTTCCGGACTTTCTTTGAATACCCTTGGTTTTAGCCCTAATAATCAAGACAATTAAAACTTTGAATTTACCAAGATAAGCTGCACAACGTTCTCACAAACTTTCCATTTCAAGCACTTGTGTCAAGTTTACAATCACTTTTATTCTCTGACTCCATAAGGCACTGGTCCTTCATCTTATATTTTGCTCACTTAAGTATCAACATTGGAGTATTTGCTTATATTTACGTGAAAAGTGATTTATTTATTGCCCAAGTGTATCTTTCATCTTGTATTTGCAACGTGGATTGCGCTATCTTGTTCTTTATTTTAATTTTATATTGTCTCTCATCTCAAAAAACTCCTAAAACAACACCCATCCGCATCACTACATCAAAAACACTTAAATACACAAAGAGCCTTAGTGAAACTCTCTTTTAGGGACTACCCCCCTTGGCTTCGTTAGGAGTTTGCCTAAACGGAGGAGCTGGGATTCAGGTGACAGTACCTGGCTCATTGCTTGCCCCCAAGGCCACACCTCTCTCACTTGTAGTGAAGAGACAGCTTTCGAAAGATTTCCGCTGCTGGTGTGCAATTTGGCGGACAACAGACTTCTCAAAAATTGCTGGGTATCCTCATCAAATCCCTCATCAAGCCTGTGAAAGGTTGTCTAAATTTGATGGAAGTCATGAAGTATCTAAATTTAGGAATATTATTAAAGATTTATCCATAACCCATGAGGATGTGTGTATGAAATTATTGGCTTCGTCCTTCAAAGAAAGAGTTGAGATTTGGTTCTTAAATTTGAAGCCCAATAACATTTCCGGGTATGACATGTTTGAGCAAAATTTCTTAGAAAAATGGGGAAGTGAATCTGATGATATATATTGTTCAAGTCAAAACCTTCCCCTTTTTGATTCTATTGTTGAATCTGTTAATAATCAAACATCAAGTGAATTGTCAACATCCGAAGATGACCCCTCCTGCTCAATTTCTTTTGAGGATAAGTCTTCCACTTTTGAGTCGATTGAAAGTCAAATCCATAATCATTGTATAAATCATAAGTTTTCAAATTTATTTTTAGGTAGCCCTAGTCTTGATCCTGAGGAAATTTCTGAGGATGAGCCTTTAGTCAGTCAGTCTATTGAAGTTCCTCCCTCAGAGAAATTCATTAATCATTCCATATTTAATGATCATTCAATTCCTTATCGCCTTATTGAAGAAGAAGAAAGTGAAAGCATCGACCAAGATCCTTTAGTGGTGATCTCTCGTGATCATTGTGCATTTAATCAAGATATTATAAATGAAAATGATCACTTATCCTCTTATAATTTTAATGATGAATCAATAGAAGGTCAATCTCAAGATGAGGATGAATTAGTGAATCACACTAGATGCTCTAATCTGTGTTCCACTTCTTATAATGAGTCTTTAAATTTTTCCATCCTTAATCAAGATAACTTAGAGTTAGATAGTTATGGTCAATCTTGTCCTCAGATTGTAAATATTAAACTTGATCAAAATGTTAAAATCATTCCTAGAGTAAAGAGTGCTTTCTTCTGTCAAAGTCCAAGGTCAAACTTGTTTATCCATTTGGGAGAATTTTCATATTTGCAATCCACCCTCCCTTCCCAACTCTTTCAATCATCTTTGGGTTGGTGCTCTAGTCAATTTTTTGCCTTGGAATTTTTCAATAGAAAGTATATGTATGATTACATGTTTGGAGAAAAAGCACTTCATTTTCCTTTTCAGTCACTTTGGAACCATAATGTTTGTTATCAAGTTATTAATCATTCTTGGTGGCCAGAAAAGGTGTTTAAGGATCAATTCCATCTTTTCTCCATTTTTGAGCATCAAGTGAGTTTGACTTTGATTTTTCGTCTTCTAAGCTTTAATTTGTTCTCACTTGGTTTCTATTTGATCATCAGTCCCAAGGAGAATCAAATTGAATATGTGAGAGAAGCAAATGAAGAAGTTGATTTGTGTGAAAATGAACCAAATCACATGTCTTATGTCTTCCCTCCATCCATCTCTGAGTTCAACTTGCATAAGTTTTATGATCCCGTCAATTCTTGGATGGAGGATGTTTGCATCAATCATTTTTCTCTTTGGCATGATCTCATTTTGCCCCACTCAAATATTTCTTCAATTTCTGAACAAGTTAAGAAGATTGGGCTCTCAAATTCAGTAGTCTTTAATCCAATCTTGACTTGCTTTATCAACAAAAATCTAAGAAGAATCATTAACCTGTTTGATGAATGGTTACACTGGATTTATGATTTTACCTGACATTTGTGTTGATTGGTTAGAGTAGGGTAGGTAGGTCTTGAATAAGCTCACTTGAGCAATAGGATTTGTGTGCTTTTTCTTCTTCTGTGTGATGAGTATTGCCATTTTTTCTTTTCTGCTTGGAGTGTCTGCTTGTTTTTGTTTTTGATTGAGTTGAGTCTTGCTCCTTCAGTTTGTCTTTTCTCCTGCATGCATTAAAGAATTTTTAGTTGTCGTTTACATTTTTGGCTGCCTGTGCAAGTTGAGATTGCCTGCTTGAAAAAGTTCTATTTTCTTCCTGCACAATAATAAAAATAATGAATGATGAATAAATGATATATGCCATGTTAGTTTAATTTTTTCTTTTACGCATTTCAGTTTCTGTTTTAGAGTAGATTTCATTTTCAAATGTATTTTATATTTTTCCCATACATGCTCCATGAGGTATTCTAGTGTTTGTGAGCGCAGGTGCAAAATAAAAGCTGAAAATAATGATGGTGCAGTGTTGGATTGAAGATTGATACAGAGCAGTTTGAGACCAAAGATTCTGAGGTTCTCAAGCGCTCTCTCCCTTGGAGCACTTGTCCCAGCTGGAGCCAGATGTTATCACATATATAGTAGTCCGGCTACCATACATTATTTTCCAGATTCCATAGCACTTTTTTAGCCAGTTCCTTTACATTGAGATGATGAGATGAGCATCTATCTATGGATCACTATCAGATTTTGGACAGTATATGTATTCCCCATGCCATGACTGAGTCTCAGGACACTCAGAGAGATGACTGATGTAGCCATTATACCATTTATGCAGAGCAGTCAGTAGTGCCCAGAGTTACAGTAGCAGTTTCAGAGGATAGATGATGGTTCAGAGGATGAGCATTCAGGTATATGACTCAGCAGGTATATCATGGTGTTATCGTTATATTGCTTTTATATTCATTCTTACGGCATGTCTTAGCATTTAGTGTCATCATCTGGCGATCATATAGATATGTGGACCTGGTTGATCTTATTATATATATATATATATTCTACTGTCCTTACTCAGACTTAGAAGTTCACTACTCATACTCATTGGTTTTGCCCTCCCTAGGGAGAATAGCGGTGATCATTCCACCACACCTTGGCTTGCTAGTGTTGGCTCCATTACTCATTGTCTTCATCCATCCATTACCTACCTTTTAGTTTATCACCCTGACTTACTACTTGACTAGTGGCATGGAGGATCTTTTCCCCACTGTAGCCTCTGTATTGGATGAGCTTCCCTGTTTATTGTGTCTCGGCTCTGAGTTGGTGACAAAACTTACCTTTGGTGAGTTGGATTGTAGGCCTAAATCATTCTGGTCGTTGTCCCGATGTTTGGCATTGGCTCGAACTCCCCCTAGTCACTTGAGATGTTGTTGGCTAAAACTGAAAGCTCATGTACTACTTATGGAAACTTCTAAATTCGCCCATGGAAACTAAAAAGGGCAAGAGCGATGAACTGCTAAAAAAAACTCCTTGAAGAGTATAAAAAGAAAGGTCCAAAAAGCAATGATTCTTAAAAGCTATATCTAAACAATTGCTGACCTTATGTATGTATAAAAAAGCATGCCCTGGATGCAAGCTGCAACTAGTTGTGCTTATCAGCACACCTGAGATCCGAAGGGTTATGTAGGCCAAAAAGGCCATGAAATGAAATTGAATGATCCTAATGAACCTGGATCAACTTAATGTAGACATGAAGCCTAAGTTGAATAAGCACTCTCTAAACAACTTATCCATTTGTGAGACACCGCCATTCCCTGTGTTGTTGCTCATTCAGTATATACTATGGTGTGTATTCCCTTTCCTATATCCAAAGTGTCACAATGTTAAGTCAGTCAGTCACCCTTTAGCCTAGCCAATTTATTTCTAGCCTTCACCCTTCACTAGCAAATTGATCACAACTATGAAGTGTGTATGGTCCTGAAAGTCTAATCTGAGTCATATAAATAATTAATGACAATATATATTTGGATTTAGATCGCCAGTAATGACTACTTTGAGTTATAATTGCTATTTGAATGAGTTGTAGAGCATGCATTAACCTTTGACACTTTGCAGCAGCTTCAAATGGTATTCTGAGTTATATTGGGTCAATATTGACCTGGTCAAACCTAGTTTGACCAAAGTCAATCACAGGACATGAGATATTGGACCTTATGATGACACAGGTAGATGATATATGGTCTATGTACATGTACATGATGGTTCTATGCATCAGATACAGGTTTATGATGATAATCTATGGTTTTCAACATTATTTGATCATTTACAGATTATTATTATTTCACCTGTTCCGGTATGTTGGGTATATTATATGATCATGCAGAGAGCTATATGGTGTATGAGTACACATCTTGGATAGTTTTGGACCTTCTGAGTCCAATGAGACAGTCTATTTTCAGTTCCGGGCAGTTACAGTGATGATTTTGCCTCAGTAGGCTGTCCTAGTGCAGTTTTGGTCTGTTGGAGACCCTGTCAGAGCAGAGATGATTTTTATTTGGTTCACCTAGGGCGCTGATGATGGAGGGGGTGTTCCAGCCACTTGTTTTTACTATATTACCCTCCTTCCGGACACACCGGTGCCCTCACCTTGACAGAGCAGGCACTCCAGGAGGCAGTTTGGGACAGGTACACGCTTCCCGAGGCAGTTTTGGATTGGTAGAAATGGCTACAAAGGAATTCAATTTGGGCTACTGAGGCAAAGTTTTGGCATGGGATGATCAGTGATGATGAGTGGGATGTCTTTTGCACCTTCTCCAGCAGTTTCAGCTTCATCGGGGCCCACATCCATCACTTATGGCACTTTCTGATGATTTCTGAGGTCTTTGGAGGCCTACGATTTGTCCATAGAGGCACGATTTGGTATATTGATGACTATTTTATTATTATTGTGCTATGGGGATTGACCAAGGGTGGCTAAAATTACCCCTTGGACCCACCATAAGCTTATTATTATATTTTGTCATCATGATTTGGTGGGATCCCCTCTCCTATGGCGATTTTGTCCACTTATTGTTATATTTTATGGTTGATCCATATATTTTATTGTTGAGCTCATCTCAACCATTGATTAGATCTTTTGATCTTTTAATCTTAGCCACTCATGTAAAAAGTGGTTAGGATTATGCTTTCTCCCCATCTTATTTAAGGAGGGAGCCTCTCATTGTAAAATCATCTAGAGATTTTTGGCTCTTGGCTCTCGGAATAAAATTTCTATCGTTTGGAGTACATGCTTGGGTTGGAGTGGATGTTGGTTGTTTTGATTGTAAATGCTTTTGTCCATTACACTGGAGGATCTATTGTAGCTATCTTGCATATTTGCCATATCTTTTTACAGGTGGAGAAGACTTCTTCAACAAGTGCGAATTGGTTGGGAGGCTTGCCCTTCAATCTTGGAGGAGGACGTTTTGGGTTAAACAGGGAGTGGTTTTGTCTTTGCACCAACTATTCTTTGCTTATCTCTTTCTTGCTTGTATCTACCTTCAACATGTTAAACTGATTGATACTTTGCTCCTTGGTTTTGACAGGTTAGAGGGACACATATGTGGCTTGGAAAAATCGATTTGGCAAGAGGGCTTCAAAAATTCTCCATTTGATCTTTGGCAAAAGTAATCCTCATCTCAACTAGCATTCATCTCTTCATCCAGGTATGCTCCAAAGGTATGATCTTCTTCTTTCTTGAATCATCCATAATTTCTAGATCATAAAAACCCTCATTTTGGTTTTTCTTAGATCTACTTAGATCTAGCCTTGCTTTTAAAGAGATATTAAAAACCCACCTCTATAGCATCCACCCCTAGTGGGATCTATAGTTTGGTGGTGATTGGGTTAAAATTGACACACTTTTCAAGGCAATAAAGCCCTCTTGAGCCAAATTGCACTTCCTTGGAGAGGCTTGTTTGGTTAGATCTAGCACATGGGTAGGTGAGATCCCACTTGATTTGCAATCTACACACTTGATAACCTACCCCCAGACTTTTACTTTGGTGATTTCTACCTTGTGGGCATCATTCCACATTTTAAGGGATTAAAACCCCCTTTTGAATTACTTGGCACCTTAAAACTCAAATCTAGTAAGATCTAACCCTTGGATTGACTTGATTTTCTAGATCCACATAGATCGGTGCATAATCTACTTGGATCTACAGTTTGGTGGCCATTGGGCTTGATTTGGCCCACCTTATCTATCTTTTAGCCCTCCTTGAGCAAGGTCGCACTCCCTTGGGTGAGTGAGTTTGCCCACTTTGAGGAGGTGTGTGGTTGAGATTTTTGTGGATTTGGAACGGGCATACCTCGAAACCTAGGTCTAGAGTATCATTTTGTGACGATCTGCCTTGGGGGTAGCATTCCTTGTTTTAAGGGATTGTGGTCCACTTGGGTCATTTCATGAAAACCTAGATCTAGCAAGATCCAACCAGTCTATCTCAATTAGCCCACTTGACTTGACCTCTAGATGTGTCGATCTACACTTTGACATACCTTTTGACTGCATTAGCCCATCAAATAAGGCACTAGTCCTCCTCAAAGCAAGTCGCACTCCTTGGGAACTGTGTCAAACCTTAGATCCGGTACATGGGTACTCCTAAATTCAACTTAGATCCATAGATCTACCCATTACATATTCTCTAGTGCCAATTGCGTCCCTTAACTTCACCTTTTGGGTCTACTTTAAACCATTTCACATATCCCAAGAAAGGTAGGACCCACTTGTGTAGCATATGGTACTATACCCTATTGTTATACCTAATTACGTGGCCTAAATCATACATTGGTTGCAACACTAACCATCTCTCAAACCACCTTCAACCATACTTTAACTTTTAGGTCCACTCAACCTTGCAATTGTTTCCGTAACTCATCATTTACTTATCCTTAGGAACCTTTGTTGGGGTCCAATCATCTTTGATTGGTAATAGGGTCTCCCCCTAGGTCTTGTTTCACCTAGATCTAAAGCGAAGAGTTCCTCGGTTGACGTGACTCCCACCTTGCATTGGGAACGGTGGCATCTCTTGGGTCACCTTTTTAGTTGCCTATCTCCTCTACCGTCCTGGATGGGATACCACTAGGGGCAACTACAAGTTGTGTGATAACAGGAACCTTTGTGGGATATAGTGAGTCTTCAAAGGCTTACAGAATCTACATCCCAAGGTCCAGACAGATTGAAGTCAGCAGGGATGTGACCTTTGAAGAAGAAATAGCTATCAGGAAAGGCAAAGGATCAGACATAGAGATCAAAGATGAAGAAATGCTAGAACCAAAGGAGATGAGATCATCTCCCCCTCGAGTTCAAGAGGGGAGTTAGCAGAAAAGGATGAACCTATCGATTCCATTGATCTAGTTGATATCCCCAGCAAAATTGCAGTAGGTTGGAAAAGACCTAGATGGGCACAGTAGACACTGCAGGATGCAGAGGGGCATGAAGCTCCACACAGCGCTTCCAGAGAAAGCAAAAGACCTCAGAGGTTCTCTAGTTATGTGGCACTGATGAGCAACATTATTGATTTAGAACTCACCACTTACGAAGAAGCATCCAAACATCAAGTATGGAAGGATGCCATGATGGAAGAATATCAATCCATCATGAAGAATGATGTGTGGGAGGTTGTGCCAAGACCTGAGTAGAAGTCAATAGTGACTTCTAAATGGTTATACAAAATCAAGCATGGAACAGATGGCAATGTTGAGAAATACAAGGCCAGATTTGTAGCCAGAGGATTCTCTCAGAAAGAGGGAGTCGATTATGATGAGACATTTGTTCTTGTGGCCCGATATACTTCCATCAAATCCATTCTTGCTATTGTTTGAGCTATGGGGTGGAAGTTGCATCAGATGGATGTGAAGACAGCCTTTCTGAATGGTATTAGTGAAGAAGAAGTTTACATCGAGCAGCCAGATGGGTTTGTTGTCCACGGAAAGGAGTCTCATGTATGCAGATTGAAAAAGGCATTGTATGGACTCAAGCAAGCACCTCGTGCTTGGTATGGACAGATAGACGTATTCCTGGTGAGCTTGGTATTTACCAAGAGTGATGCAGACCCCAACCTTTACTACAAGGTTGTAGATGATGAGCCACTGATTTTGGTATTATATGTTAATGACTTGTTTCTCACAGGAAATGAGAAACTTATTGTATGGTGTAAGAAGAATCTCGCCTTTGAGTTTGAAATGAAGGATCTTGGATTGATGCACTACTTCTTGGGATTAGAAGTATGGCAGAGGCAGAAAGAGATTTTCCTAGGACAAGGAAAATACACCATTGATATATTGAAGAGATTCGGGATGTTGGACTGCAAGTCCATGGCTACTCCGATGGATGCAAATTGGAAGAAGCTGAGAGATTCTACTTCAGATTCTGATTTGATTGATCCCACCATGTATCGCCAATTGATTGGGTCATTGATGTATCTGACCAACACCTGACCAGATATATGTTTTGTTGTGAATGCCCTTAGTCAGTTCATGTGCGAACCAAAGCAGATTCATTGGATTGCTGCAAAACATGTGCTCAGATATTTACGTGGCACTGTGGGATATGGATTGAAGTACGCTTTAGATTGTGACCTAAGATTGCAGGGGTTTATAAACTCAGATTAGGGCCGGATGTGTTGCAGATCGAAAGAGTACTTCCGGATGTTGCTTCAGTTTGGGTTCTGCAATTATTTTTTGGTGCAGCAGAAAGCAAAACTCGGTAGCAGTCAGTACTGCAGAGGCCGAGTACATGGCTACTAGCACAGCAACTCGAGAAGCAATTTGGCTTCGTAAATTCCTGGCAGGATTGTTCGGCCAGATTCCAGAGCTGGCCATGATTCACTGTGATAACCAAAGCTCTGTGCAGATGATAGTGAATCTTGTATTTCACGACAGGTCGAAGCATTATCGAGATTCGATATCACTTCATTCGTGATATGGTGCAGAAAGGTGCGGTCAAGTTACAGTACGTGCGAACAGACGACCAGACTACAGATGTTCTCACTAAGGCCCTGTTAGATTTTCACAATTTAATTCAAGATTATCTAGGATCTTATCTGAGAGAATAACATGCACAACATTTAAACACAAGAGATAAGAGACACAAAGTTTTTCCTCGGGGAAACCATAAAGGAGAAAACCCCGCAACTTCCTCAGAGATAGAATGAGCAACAATACAATAGCAGAAATATAAACCCCAAAAGTAGAAATGGTCTTCAGCAGCTTCTCTCTTCTCCACTTGTGCGAACTTGTCCTTCTCCTCACTAATGCGAACTTGATGAGTGAGTGAATGAACAAATAGAGAGGAGCACCCTCTCTATTTATACTTTTACTTTCACTTGACCTTTTACCTAACTAGGTTGGCCCCTAGTTGTACTTGACTGGGTCGACTTCTCTAGGAGAGTCTAATAACGCATTAATGACTCAACTCTAGGGTTTAATGCCCCGACATACAATAGAGGGTGAACCTCAATGACTTTACATGACTCAAGTACAATAATGACTCTCTCGACCGGAGGAATAAACATCTCCGTCAGAGGTACAATAATAAAATACAAATACAACATAAAATAGACAAGTGAATATCTTCCGAAGTTACAATTACATTAACACTCCCTCTTAACTAGGAAGGTATTCTTGACATAGTCATCAGCACAAGTCTTCGTCGATGGATCATCATCAAAGCTGGATCATCATAGTCACTGTTGCTGCTATCCTCATCATCTCATCCATCAATCTCCAATCTACTTGTCATAGGAAGTTCTACAGAGCCAGCCCTTTTTCATGTTGGATGTAGGCCTAGCCTCCATGTAGGTCTTCATCATCTCTGCGAGCAAGCCATCAAGTAGGTACATCTCAGGACTTATTACATTGCCTCTGCAAAAACTTATGTACATTGCAGGACTGATTACATTGCCTTGCAAAACCTGTGTACATCACAGGACGGATTACATTGCCTATGCAAAACCTGTGTACATCGCAAAACTGATTACATTGCCTTGCAAAACCTATGTACATTGCAGGATTGATTACATTGCTTTGCAAAACCTGTGTACATCGCAGGACTGGCTACATTGCCTATGCAAAACCTGTGTATCCTACAGTCACCTCATCATGTCCACATCATCTCATCGTCAACGGAGCACAGCCCAGATGCATGTCTCACGTCTATCGGCATGGAAAGACATATCTACAACCATGCAAGATTGACTCATATGCATCTTCGTCTTTCGGACTCATCACTTCCCCCTGGAAGGAAGCTCGATCTGGAATACACCAAGCTTCTCTCTGAAGTACTCGAACTTCACTCTGGCTAGCTGCTTGGTCAATACATCGGCTATCTGCTCATCTGTCGCAACATACTGGAGCTTCACTGCTCCTCTCTGCACCATATCCCTGATATAGTGATACTTGATCTCGATGTGCTTCTACTTGTCATGGAACACTGGGTTCTAAGACAACTCCACACAACTCTGGTTCTCGCAATATATACAATTCGCATCCAACTGAAGATCAAACAAATCAGACAGTAGCTTCCTCAGCTATACTGCCTCACAACTAGCCGAACAAGCTGCGACATACTCTGCTTCGGCTGTACTCAATGCCACACAGGACTGCTTCCTGCTAAACCAAGAGATCACACCTGATCCCATATTGAAGCAGCACCCCGAAGTGCTCTTCCTATCAGTGGCACTGCCTGCCCAATCCGAATCAACATAACCCTCCAGGTTAATCTTCTGATTCGCATCATACTTGATCCCATAATCCACCGCACCCTTTAGGTACCTCAGAATATGCTTTGCAGCAATCAAGTGAACATGTCTCGGATCTGTCACGAACTGACTCAATGTGTTCACAGCAAAGCAAATATCTGGTCTCGTATTCGTCAAGTACATCAAAGATCCAATCATCTGACGATACATCGTGGCATCAACCGACTCTGATGAAGCATCACTCAATAGCTTCAGGTTCGATGCCATAGGTGTGCCCATGGCCTTGCAGTCCATCATCCCAAACCTCTTCAGGATTTATACTACATACTTCCCTTGTCCAAGGAAGATTCCATCTGCACTCTGCCACACCTCCATACCTAGAAAGTAATTTATCATGCCCAGGTCTTGTTGGTTGTGGAGCCTGATCTTCATGTCTCATAGATGATATTGTCTCAACCGTGCACCCAAGAGGACTGTACACTCATTCCCCTACCTTGGGGTTCGGGGGCAACGCCCCCGAGTTACGGAGGTGTGGAGGCGAAGCCCCCGCGAAAAAAATTTGGCGCTGTTTTCACCAACAGTTTTTGGGCCCATGGTTTTGGGTATCCCGTGGTATTTTCCCATTGTATTTCCCTTATAAAAGAAAGAAATGGTAACATGGCTAGGGTTGATGTATTAGGTTTTATGCATTGTAAAGATCTTTGAGATCGGAAGAGACTATGAGACAGTGAAGAGGAAGTGCAGCGGCTGTGCTGCAGGTTGTATCCCTTCACTTTGCTGGACGGAATAATAATAAGGACTGGCAACTTCAGTGTGGACGTAGCCCATCTTGGGGTGAACCACGATATATCTGTGTCTCTCTTGTAATGTGTGTGTGATTATATTTGCATTTATGTTTATTGTTATTGCTCTGCGATCCTGTTTTTCTAACAATTGGTATCAGAGCCAAAGGTCTATTTGGTAGTTAAACCTGTAAAAAGCTAGGATTTCTGGTTCGAGTGGGAGCAATGGCAGAAGAAGGAAAGTTTAAGGTCGAGAAGTTTAATGGCCAAAACTTCCAGTTTTAGAAAATACAGATGGAGGACTATCTGTACTAGAAGGATCTATTCCTGCCGTTGGGAGGAAGAGCAAAGCAGTCGGCGGCCATGAAGGACGAAGAATCGGAGGTTCTTGACAGAAAGGCTCTGGGAACAATACGGCTGAGCCTGGCTTCGTCGGTGGCTTTCAATATCTCAAAAGAAACGACAACGGAGGGTTTGATGAGCGCATTGGGTAAGCTGTATGAAAAACCCTCGGCCTCCAACAAAGTATTTCTAATAAAGCGTTTATTTAATATGAAAATGTCTGAAGGTGGATCTGTTACTGATCATTTAAATGAGTTTAATACGGTTACAAATCAACTAAATTCTGTAAGTGTGAACTTTAATAATGAGGTTAGGGCTCTTCTAATCTTGTGTTCATTGCCAGAAAGCTGGAATAGCTTGGTCATGGCTGTAAGTAACTCTGTCTCTGGTTCAAACACTTTGAAATTTAATGATGTTATATTGGTGTTATTCTTAGCAAGGAAATGTGAAGAAAAAGCACAGGTGAGACATCAGGTAATGCGTTGACCATGGAGAGCAGGAGAAGACAAAAGGAGAGAGAAAAGAGCCAAGGTAATCGTGGGAAGTCTAAAACGAGCAGATCCAAGTTCAGACTGAGAAAGATAGAGTGCTGGAACTGTGGAAAGAAAGGATATCTGAAGAAAGACTGCAGATCTCTAAAGAAGAAAGGAGATGCACAGCAAGAAACTACCCAGGAAGCAAATGTAGCAGGTGATGTGCTACAAGATGCTTTGATTCTTGCATTAGATAATACTAGTGATTATTGGGTAGTAAATTCAGGGGCTTCATGTCATGCTACACCCCATAGGAAATACTTTCATGATTATGTTCCAGGCAATTTTGGACATGTTTTATTGGGTGATGATGAGCCATGTAAAATTGTTGGAATGGGTAAGGTATGAATAAAAGTTAAGAATGGAACTGATTGGCTGTTGAAAGAGGTAAGGCATAATCTTGCTATGAAAAGAAATCTGATCTCAACAGGGCAGTTGGGAGATGGCGGCTGCCTATCTACATTTGGAGAAAAGTGGTGGAAGATCACTAAAGGATCAATGGTGATAGCAAAAGGAAACAGGGTAGGTACGTTGTATTTATGTCCTCATAATATTGACCATTCTATCTCGTTAGCTTCCACAGGAACAGATACAGCATTGTGACATCATAGGCTTGGCCACATGAGTGAGAAGGGGATGCAGATTCTCCACTCAAGGAAGTTGCTGCCAGATTTGAAGCAGGTAAGTTTGGAATTCTGTGAAAATTGTGTTTATGGAAAACAAAAGAGAGTCAGATTTCTCAAGGTTGGGAAACAAAAGAATGAAAAGTTAGAGCTTGAGCATACTGATGTATGGGGATCGGCTCAGGTACAATCTCTTGGTGGCTCTCATTATTATGTTACATTTATTGATGATGCAACTAAGAAAACTTGGGTTTATTGCATTAGACAGAAATCTGATGTGTTTGCTACTTTTAAGAAGTGGAAAGCTTTGGTTGAGAATGAGACAGGAAAAAGGTTGAAGTGTCTCAGATCTGATAATGGAGATGAGTATTGTGGTAAGGAGTTTGATAGTTACTGTTCATACCATGGGATTCGTAGAGAGAAGACAATCCCAGGAACACCACAAGAAAATGGTGTGCCTGAAAGGATGAACAGAACGATCATGAAGCGTGCAAGGTGTATGAGATTGCATCCAGGGTTGCCCTTATAGTTTTGGGCGGATGCTGTAAATACTATTGTTTATTTAATAATTAGAGAACCTTCAAGTGCTTTGGATGGTGGTATTCCAAAGAAGGCATGGACAGGTAAAAAGGTAAACTACTCATTTATTAGAACGTTTGGTTGTGAAGCATTTGTCCATATTGATAAAGATAATAGAACAAAGCTTGAAGCTAAATCCAAGGAATGTACCTTTATTGGATATGGGGTTGATGATTTTGGTTACCGCTTATGGAATTATGAAAATAACAAAATCATTAGGAGTAGAGATGTGATATTCAATGAAAAGGTCATGTATAAAGATCAGTTGCAAGGAAAGAAACAGGAAAAGGAAAACACAGAGTACACAGTACTTAATGAAATTAAAGAAAATGAAGTTCCAAAGGTACCAAAAAATCAAGAACAGCAGCAAGTACCTGAAACTCCTGCAACTGCAAGAAGATCTACCAGGATAAGTAGATTCCCTGAACGATACTCTCCTTCAATGTATTATTTATTAATGATTGATGCTGGTGAACCAGAGTGTTATGAAGAAGCAATGCAGGTGGAAACTAGAAAAGAAGTGGGAGCAAGGCATGAATGAGGAGATGGACTCATTGGTAGGAAACCAGACTTGGGATTTGGTTCATTTGCCTGCCAGTAAAAGAGCATTGCAGAACAAATGGATTTACAAGTTGAAGGAAGAAGAAGGAGGTAAGAAGTGGTACATGGCCAGACTTGTTGTAAAGGGGTTTGCACAGAAGAAAGGTATAGATTTTGATGAAATATTTTCTCCTATTGTTAAGATGACTTCAATTATGACTATTTTAAGTCTAGTGGCGGTAGAATATTTGCATCTTGAACAGTTAGATGTAAAAACAACCTTTCTCCATGGGGATTTGGAGGAAGAGATATATATGCAGCAACCACAAGGGTATGAGGTCAAAGGGAAGGAGAATTTGGTGTGCAGGTTGAAAAAGAGCTTGTATGGCTTGAAGCAAGCTCCAGGGCAGTGGTATCTAAAATTTGACAGGTTTATGACGGAACAAGGTTATAGTAGATGTCATTCTGACCACTGTGTTTATTTCAAGAAGGTAGACAATGAAAGATATATTATCTTGTTATTGTATATGGATGACATGCTTGTTGCAGGGTTTAACATGCAGAATATAAATGTGCTCAAAAGGAAGCTAGCTAATTCATTTGCGATGAAGGATTTGGGTGCTGCAAAGCAAATCCTGGGTATGAGAATAACGAGAGACAGGAAAAATCACAAATTGACATTGTCTCAGAGTGAGTACATACAAAAGGTGTTGGAGAGGTTCAGAATGCAGAATGCAAAACCAGTTAGTACACCTTTGGCCAGCCATTTCATTCTAAGTAAGGAAATGTGTCCCAAGACGCAGGAAGAGACAGATTACATGTCCAAGATTCCCTGTCAATCAGCAGTTGGCAGCTTGATGTATGCCATGGTGTGCACAAGACCAGATATTGCACAAGCAGTGGGAGTTGTGAGCAGATATATGAACAATCCAGGTAAAGAACATTGGAAGGCAGTACAGTGGATTCTCAGGTATTTGAGAGGTACTACCACTCGGGCATTATGTTTTGGAGGTTCAGACATTGTTCTACAGGGATATGTTGATGCAGATATGGCAGGTGATAAGGATAGCAGGAGGAGCACCACAGGGTATGTGTTTATTGTAGGTGGAACAGCAGTAAGTTGGATTTCGAAATTGCAAAAGGTTGTTGCACTTTCAACAACGGAAGAAGAGTATGTTGCTGTTACAGAGGCTGGTAAAGAGATTATTTGGTTGCAGAGATTTATGGAGGAAGTGGGTAAGAAGCAGAAGGATAGCAGGTTGTATAGTGACAGTCAGAGTGCCATTCATCTTGCAAAGAACTCAGAATTCCATTCCAGGACTAAACATATATAGCTCAAGTACCATTTGATATGGTCTGTTCTGGAAGATGAATTGTTGAAGCTGGAAAAGATACATACTAGCCAGAATCCTGCAAACATGTTCACAAAGGTAGTGACCAAAGAGAAACTGAGTTCTTGCTCGGTTTCAGTTGGCCTTCTAGCATGAAGGTGAAGAGGAGAAATTTGCCAATTCCAAGTCCAGTAAGTGCAGCAGCGGTGGAGTTGTTGTGATCAGTCTCCAAGTGGGAGATTGTTGGTTGTGGAGCCAGATCTTCCAGTCTCATAGATGATATTGTCTCAGCCGTGCACCCCAAAGGACTGTACACTCATTCCCCTACCTTGGGGTTCGAGCCCATGGTTTTGGGTATCCCGTGGTATTTTCCCATTGTATTTCCCTTATAAAAGAAAGAAATTGTAACATGGCTAGGGTTGATGTATTAGGTTTTATGCATTGTAAAGATCTCTGAAATCGAAAGAGAGACTATAAGACAGTGAAGAAGAAGTGCAGCGGCTGTGTTGCAGGTTGTATCCCTTCACTTTGCTGGACGAAATAATAATAAGGACTGGCAACTTCAGTGTGGACGTAGCCCATCTTGGGGTGAACCACGATATATCTGTGTCTCTCTTGTAATGTGTGTGATTATATTTGCATTTTTGTTTATTGTTATTGCTCTACAATCTTGTTTCTCTAATAGGTCCTTCATCTCGAACTCGGCAGCAAGCTTCCTCTTCATGTCAGCAATCAACCCATCCTCACATGTCACAAACAGGTCATCTACATAAAGTAGAAGTATCACTTGGTTCCCTTCTTCAACCTTGTATTAAAGGTTGGAATCCACTTTACTCTTGGTAAAGCTCAGACTAGTCAGGAAGCTATCTATTATGTCATACCACGTCCTGGGTGCCTGTTTCAATCCATACAAGGATTTCTTCAGTTTGCACACATGAGTCTCCCTGTCATGTGTCTCAAATCCGAGTGGCTGCTCCACATACACTCCCTCCTCTACTACACCATTCAAGAACGTTGTCTTGACATCCATCTGGTGTACCTTCCACTTCATCACTATAGCCAGAGCAAGTACTGATATGATGGAAGTGTATCTGGCTACAGGTGCAAATGTCTCCTCATAGTCTATCCCTTCCTTCTGGGAGAAGCCACATGCCACAAATCTCTCCTTGTGTTTCTCTATGCTGCCATATGCAGCATGCTTGATCTTGTAGATTCACTTGGAAGTTACAACACACTTCCCTATTGGTCTCGGGACCATATCCCAGACATCATTCTTCATGATCGACTGGTACTCCTCGATCATGGCATCCTTCCATTCCTTCCTTTCTATTGCTTCTTCATAGTTGGCAGGTTCCTTGTCAATGATGTCGCACAGCAGGGCTACATAACTGGAGTATGGCCTCGGTCTCTTGCTTTCTCTATGCATTCCTTCTGGAGCACCATATCTCTTTGCATCTTGAATTGCTTCTCGTACCCATGTTGGTTTCCTCTTGTGAGAATTCTTCTCACGTGGTGGATCTACAGTTTCCTGTGGGTCTTCCATCTCGCGTTCTTCATGATCTTTTGGATTTGCTTCATTCATTGTTGTATCTCGGATCCTAGGTGCTTCTGGTTCTTCAATAGGTAGCTTTCTGGATTTGTGATATACTGAGTCTTCGTCGAATGTTACATCCCTGCTGATGTCGATCTTCTTGAACCCTGGAAAATATATTTTGTAAGCCTTCGAGCTTTCACTATATCCCACGAATATACCCTTCTTTCCTAAAGGATCTAACTTTGTCCTTTTCTCCTTCAGAATATGTATGTATACAGGGAAGTCAAATATCCTGAGATGGTTGACCTCAGGTTTCTCACCGGAGAAAGCTTCTTCTTGTGTCTTGTTGTCAAGTACTCTATGCGGAGTACGATTTTGTACATACACGGTTGTTCTCGCAGCTTCTGCCCATAGATGCATTGGGAGATCCTAGTCGTGAAACATTGCTCTTGCTGCTTCCATGACTGTTCTATTCTTCCTTTCGGCAACTCCATTCTGCTACGGATTATATGGAGTGGTCAACTCCCTCTTAATCCCTGAATCTCTGCATAATTTCTTGAAATCTTCTGATGTGAACTCTCCGCCATTGTCTAACTGAAAAGTCGTGATTTTCTTCTAGGTGTGGTTCTTGATCAAGGCTTTGAATTCCTTGAACTTTGTTGAATACTTCAACCTTGTTCTTCAAGAAATATATCCATGTCTTCCTAGAAAAATCATCAATGAATGAAACATAATATACATACCCATTCAATGAACTGGATGACATTGGACCGCATACATTTGAATGGATGATTTCCAAGATTGCTTTTGCCTTGTTCTCGCTGCTTGGAAATGTCTTCTTTATGTTCTTTCCTTTCGCACATCCTTTGCAAATGCCTTCATGCGTTGCCTAGATTTCTGGAAGACCTTCAACTGCTTTGCTTGCAAGTGATAGTGCTCTATAGTGCACATGTGCAAGCCTTCTATGCCATAGTTCACTTGGATCTACTGAGTCATGGAGTAGGAATTGTTCAAGTTGGCCCTTTAGTTTGTATAAACCTCCCTCTTGCTCTCCAATCACCATAGCATCATCTATGGTCTTTCACTTTGGCCACATAAGAACTTGGCCATCTACAAATGCAACCCTCATACCTTTAGCATCTAAAGCTGATATGGAGAGAAGATTCTTCTTTAGTCTTGGTACATACAGGACATCTTTTATCTTCATGGACTTTCGAGAGTCTAGCTTATAAGAGGCTTCACCACTTCCTTTTATGGGGTACTAGTAGTCATCCCCAAGTTTCACCTTGTAAGGTGACTCATGTTTAGATAAGTTCACAAAGGAGTCCTTGAATCCTATCATATGCTTGGAAGACCCACTATCTATAAGCCAATCATTACTTCCGTGTGTGACAGTGCCCGTGAGAGCTAAAATTAGAACATATTCTTCATCACTTGAAGAATCTTCACTATCTTCTCTGGTTCTCTTCCTTGGAGGTTGATCATCCTCTGCAGTGTGAGCATGATGTCTTTTCTTGTTTTTCTTCTTCTTGTGTGAGCTACCTTTGTTCTTGGGACAATCTCTGGAGTAGTGTCCCTTCTCATCACAAGTAAAGCATCGAATGTGAGATAGATCTTTGTTGTAACTTTTGAGGTTCTTCCTCTGATTTTGGTGGCGGTGTTTACCCTTCTTGTGATGAGAATGCTCCCTCTTGTTGTCGTTCCTCCTGGTGTGTGCCGTGAGAGCCTGGTCTTCATTACCCATCTTTCATTCTCAAGCTACAATTCGAGCTTCTTCTTGTGAGCACTCTTCCCATAGTCTACTGAAGGTTATCAACTTTCTTCAAACACAAATTCTTTGAATAAAGGAATCCCATAACCTAGGAAGACCATTCAAGGTGGTCGTCACTATTTCTCCATTCTCTATATCTTCTCCCACAGCTTCAAGTTGTTCTTTTATCTGAGAGACCCTTGTAAAGTAGGACTGCATGGTCTTTGCATTTTGTATTTTGTCATTCTTCAATTGGTTCCTCAATGTCATCTTCCTATTTATATTCCTCCCTTCAAATAAGGTGGTCAAGGCATCAAACATCTCTTTAGGTGTCTTCAGGGATGACACATGTGGTATGACATGGTCCTTGATAGAATCTGCAATGATTCTCTTAGACTTAACCAGGTTCTTCTTGTGTAAGGCTTTAGCTTCATCTCCCTCTGGAACTGGAACCTCTTCCTTCACATAGGTGTCCAATTCATTCTCTTCTAGGACAAGCCCAATCCTATACTTCCATGCTAGGAAGTTATCATCCCCTTCAAGCTTATCCTCAAGCTTGGTGTGGTGAGACATCTTTAATGAGAAACTCAAATGGAAATAAAAAAGCTTTAGGTCTTACCACTTGATTTGTTGAAACTGGATCTGGAGCTGGCTAGGGTTTGACAGAGAAACCCTAAAAATTCAAACTTGGAATTTGAAACTTTTGTTTGGCTAGAAAGATGTGCTTGACTGAGGCGAGCAAGCTGGTACACTTGAATTTTGAAAATTCCAAAAATTGACCCCTAAAAAATGACTTGCGAAATTCTGATTTGCAATTTCTGGCATTTTCTAGTTTTTTGGTTTTTCTGGTCCAGAGTCAAATTAGGATTTGACTTTCCCAGAGTTTCACCCAACCAAAAACTTCGGTCTTGGTCTCTAAATTTCAATTTTGCTGAGGAGCTCCTTCCTGTGCTGTTTGCACTCCAAAATTCCACTTCTGTGAAAAGCCCTAATTTCCCGCAGCAGTGACAGGCCAAAAAATTAAAAATGCTCATAATCAATTTATGTTTCGACAGAAAGATGTGCTTTCCTTAGGCGAGTTAGCCTAGCCTCCTTTTGCTGATGATCTATGGAGAGAAACCCAAAAACTAAGAAACGCTAGCTTCTGTAGCTGTAGAGTGTCTTCTTCTCAGGTTAGCTCTTATACGATGTTAGATTTTCACAATTTATTTCAAGATTATCTAAGATCTTATCTGAGAGAATAACATGCACAACATTTAAACACAAGAGACAAGAGACACAAAGTTTTTCCTTGGGGAAACCAGAAAGGAGAAAAACCCGCAACTTCCTCAAAGATAGAATGAGCAACAATACAATAGCAGAAATATAAACCCCAAAAGTAGAAATGGTCTTCAGCAGCTTCTCTCTTCTCCACTTGTGCGAACTTGTCATTTTCCTCACTAATGCGAACTTGATGAGTGAGTGACTGAACAAATAGAGAGGAGCACCCTCTCTATTTATACTTTTTACTTTCACTTGACCTTTTACCTAACTAGGTCGGTCCCTAGTTGTACTTGACTAGGTCGACTTCTCTAGGAGAGTCTAATAACCCATTAATGACTCAACTCTGGGGTCTAATGCCCCGACATACAATGGAGGGTTAACCTCAATGACTTTACATGACTCATGTACAATAATGACTCTCCCGACCAGAGGAATAAACATCTCCGTCGGAGGTACAATAATAAAATACAAATACAACATAAAATAGATAAGTGAATATCTTCCGAAGTTACAAATACATTAACAGGCCCTTCCCGGAGTGAAGTTCGAATACTTTCGCGGAAGACTTCGAGTCGAAGAGAACGTGTCCCTCCTTGAGAGGGAAAGGTGACATTGAGATGCTTGCCTTGCTTTGCCCAAGTGCCTCTGTAGTCCAGTACTCAGCCAGATATGGGAGAAATCCCATAGGCAGATAAGTCGGACAGTCAACAATTGGCCGAGTCCACCCAGGTACTTTTTGCAGTCCAGTTACTCATCCAGATATGGGAGAAATTCCATAGGCAGATGAGTAGGACAATCAGTAGTTGGTCAGGTTCACACAGGTGCCTCTGTAGTTCAGTTACTCAGCCAAGTATGGGAGAAATCCCATCGGCAGATCAGTGGGATAGTCAGCAGTTGGCCGTTTGATTGCACGGGCACCTCTACAGTCCTGGTACTCAGCCAGATATGGGAGAAATCCCATAGTCAAATGAGTTGGACAATCAGTAGATGGTCATGCCCATTTGCTCGTCTAGGATCTCAACCAGGTATGGGAGAAATCCCATTGGCAGATGAGATAGACAGGTAGCAAATGATATAGCAGAGATGGTATAGCTGGTATCTCAGAAATCTAGGATTGAGTGATTCTCTTGGATGCACCAAAGGACTGGTGAAGTTGATGCATGATAACACTTCTCGAAGGATTGAGACTGTGTAAACAACCTTCAGTATGTATAGAGATGATGGAGGTAGTATAGATGTACAGATGAAACCCAGATGATCGTGATGTTGATGAAGACCGAAGAATACCTTCCTCCTTGAGAGGGAGTGTTGGATTTCGTGCAACTTCCGAAAATATTATTTATTGTACTTGATTGTACCTCCTAAGGGAGATGAATTTATTGTAATTAATTATGTAAAAACATGAAAGAATCAATGTAATCCTTGGGGTGAAAAGAAGCAAAAGAAAAATATAAAAATTAAATTATAAATTGCCCCCAAGTGAAGTCGGCCCAGTTAGGGAATTTTTCATGTTAGCACTTGTATAAATAGAGGTAAAGTGCACCTCATTATTCACTCACTCAATCAAGTGAAGTTCGCATCACCCAGAGAGAGAGAAGTTCGCACTTGCTGGAGAAGGAAGCTGTTTTGGGGTTTCTACTTGTGGAAAGCATTTCCACCTTTGCTCTTTTATCTTTGTACTCTGATCTCGGAATTATCATCTCTATACGAAGGTTGCTGGGTTTTCTCCCGTTTGGGTTTCCCAGGATAAACTCTGTGTTATTGTTTTGTGCTTTGTCTTTCTTCTGGTGATCTTGTTTATGCATTTGAATTATTATGCTATGAATGTATGAAAACTAACAATTAATTCTATTCTTTATCAAAGGTGATTTGAGAAAATTAGTTTCTATCTTTGACAATTAGAGCCTTTTTATTTAAAATACTATATGGTAAGCTACAAATTAGGGCTTAACATGTTGAGAATGATGATTGAAAATTTCCTCAAGAATATTTTAGAAACTATGAAGGGTACGACTTTTGATTAGACTGTAGGATATGCAAATGTGTGAAGTACATCTTTATGGTTGCGTCTAGAATGGCATGGAGATAGGAGTGGTGGGAATAGTAAGTGTAGTGGAAAGATTGGTTACTTGTAATTGTTCCATTGGCTCCAAGTACAGCTGCCAAAAATATAGTAGAAAGATGGGATAGATAACCTCTCTTACTTCAGGTAATGGTTGCCAAAAGTGTGTGATCAGAGGTCTTACCTAGCTTGCATGCTTACCCTAGTGGTCTAACAACTCATGTGTAACCACATTGACACATGTTGGATAAAATCACCTAGTAAACCTGAACATGTACCTCTCAAAGTGTTTTGTTACTGGTACAAATACCGTGTGAATAAGGCTTCCCTATGTTAAGGCATGTGGTAAAAACTACATGGTGTAGTGTGTTTGCGAGTTTTGCAATGTTTTAATTACATTCACTGCACGTTTCATGTTCCCAAAGATTTGGCACATTATTTGACCTAAGCTTTCATTATTGTGTATATGCATTGCCATGCTCTATAAAAACAACAATTTAGCTACTTGTTTTGAAAAGGAAAGCAAATTGACCAATTAAGTAACTATTTTCAACTTTGAGCTGTGTTAACCCCCATTTTGTATGGGTGTTAACGTGTGATTTTGATCGCACACTCCTGTAGGGGTGACATGAGTATTGCTTGGTGTGAGCTGCTGGTTGGTCATGGCAAATGATGATGATGCCCTAAGCCACGAAATATGAGCAGATAGCAGAGTTTGGAAGACAGTTGTGGGTACAATTTGAAGGTAAAAACGGCATGACAGGCCATCCTACAGCAGCCCTGGGTTTAGTTGCAGCCATGAAAATGATGAGCAGCCTTCAAGCAGTCAAGTACAGCATTAAGACATGAAGTTTCAGACTTAATTCCAGTAGCAGAAAGGTGTGATCACAACAGCAGTACCAAAACAGCATGAAGTTTCAGACCTAAATCAGATCAAAACAGAAAAACAATGATACGTTTCTCAGATCTGGGCAGTCATTTGAAGAAGATCAGCAGTAAAAATCTTTGATTCTGGGGTCCTTAGGTAATTCTGGGCACTTTTTAGCCCCAAATGAACCTCAGCTTTCCAATCCAGGCATGTTTTGAAGGTAAAACAGTGACCACTACAAGTCTGGGCACATTGTAGCAGCAATAATTAGGCCATCACCTGATGCTGGGCAAGGCCACTAATGAAAATCAGCTTTAATCCTCCATTCTGGGCATTTCACAGCAGTAACCTCCAAATCTGGGCATTTCACAGCAGTAACCTCCAAATCTGGGCACATATCAGCAGTGAAATGGGTAAATTATTGGCTTTGAGTAGCAGTATATCAACATACCTAAAGTAGGGCACTAATTTTGATACACATGTAACAGATTTCAAACAAGAATCTTGATGGTATGTGATGTTCTTCTAACAAGGTATTCCTGTAGCAGATGGCATCCAGCAGAGAGATGTAAAACATGTAAGGAGGAGCTGCAACTTTTGGTTTACCCGTGTAAGGTGACTGTTGGTTATCCCAGAAGGCAGTTTTCACTAACATTTTGAAGACCAAACCCTAAATTAGTGTAATAAATCACCTTAAGAGGATCTGTAGCTTTGGTCTTGGAGCAAAACGTTGGAACATCACCTTGAAGATTCATTCCAAAAGGAGACTGCACCTGTTATATGCCCTAAGAAAGGGCCCTCATCAGTTCGCTGTTGTTGTGGAGGCCAGAGTGAAAGCCTTGCATACCTAGAACAGCAGGATAGAGCCGTCTTCTGCCTCTATGATCAAGCCGCACCCTTTACACTAACCTCAGTCTCAGCAAAATACAGAAGAGGCCGCAGCTGTGGGGGAGGTTTTATACCGGTTTCATGGTCTTTATAACAAAAATGTCCAGCTGAGATCACTCTAATGGAGCAATTAAATATATAGAGGAACGTCTAGGGCTTGGGCGATCACTCTTTGAAGTTTTATGATGCTTCACTTCATCTCACTCTTGGGGGTTGCTTCATGAGCCTTATAGATGGGGGGCATTCCTTGGACGTTTTGCACTTGGTGGGTTCTAGGCCTTGGTTAATTGCTTGTGAATGGTTGCGCTAGCATGTGGACGTCCTCTAGATCTTATTTTTTGGAGGAGCTTTGGGTTAAATTTTGAATGAGGCTTCCTTGTTTCCTCTTTTGTCTTGGAGCGCTTGGCTTGGTCTAGTTGATATGTGGGCATGCTTGATGAAGATTGAAGTTTGTGGACATACATGATTGATTCATGTTCCTTGTGGACATGTTTAATGGAGAAGGTTTCTTTAAAAATTGACAAGTGGGCAGCATTGAGGGTTTTAAACCCCCTTTTGGACATGGTGGACAAGTAATCTTGGAAAAGGCCCTTGGAGGCTAGCTTGTGGGCATGTGTTGGTATTAGTCTTCTATGTGGACACATCATGAGCTTGCTTGGAGGAGTTGGTTTGTTGGAGACCCCACTTGGAAAGGGGCATTGAGGTGGTCTTCTGAACATTTCTTGGAGCACATCTCTTGGAGGGTCCTTTCGAGGCCATGTCTCGTCATCGCCAGCCACTTGTTCCCTTGTTTGTTGGAGATATTCCCGACATTTAGGGGCCCCATGTATCTTATGTGACTTTGACCACCCATTTTTATGTACCTTAATAGAAGTTAGTTGTTGAGTGGGGCTTTTGGATTATTTTACCCCACCCTAGTCTAGATCTAAGGAAACAATGATTATTTTATTGCAAAGGAAGTTTTATTGTCTCTTATAAATAGAGAGCTACTTCCTCATTTCATTTCATGGTTAGATTTTTGGATCTCTCTTTCTTTTGGAGCTTAATTGATATATTTTTCTTTGGAACTAATTTTGTCTAAGGGTTTCTCTCTTGTGAATGTGTGGCATTTATCTTTCTATTGTGCTTATCTATTTGAGATCATATATGCTAGCATTGCCCATGTTACTTCTCTTGATCCATTGGAAAGACACAATTGTCACATTGGAGTGGATCTTGTATAAGGTTTTAAGTTGGATTCATTTGAAGTTCTTACAAAGAGGGAGGTTTTTCCTTGCACTAATCCTAATCAAGATTTGACAAATCTAACCCCTTCTAGTGTAGGGTTTCATTCAAGGAGGGAAGTAACAGAGGGATTTGTCCTTCCCCTTGTTATCACAAATTCAACCCCCCAATACATCTTTGAAGGATTGGAGGACTAGAGCACTTACGCTTTCTAGGTGATCTTGGAAGCAAGGTCCTCTAAGTTAGTGAGCTATTCACTCCATTTGCCACGGGTTGGATTGGCACTGGTCCTTTGAAATGGGTTCCCTTATCCTCCCATCACTCTATTGTATATCTCTATACTACAAACCTTTACTAGATAACCTTTTGGAACTACCTTGCTCGCCATTGTCTTTGCCCTAGTAAAACCCTAACCATAAGGGACACTCCCCCTTGAGTTGGAGTAGAGCCAACCTAAAGCGAGAAGGGGATTGGTGTGGTGACATTGGCCTTTCCTGTTGGTTCCTTCGGGCTAGTGTGCATCTTTTGGACTTTAATCACATATGTTAGTTTGGGAGGTAATAAGTTGAAGGAAAATAAAATTCTTATCCAATTGGATTTTGGGTATCTTTTCTATATTAAGTGTAGAACTTTTTCTTTGAGTGGAATTCATAATGTACCATGTATGCATATTAAATTTATATAGATTATAAGTTGTTTGAAGGAAAGAGATGATTGAAAACAAACAAGATTGTGGATCCTTGAAAACTCCTAGGTAAGTTGCATGTATGAGAATAATCTAATGTGATCATAATCACAATATTAATTTTAAGGTTGCACACAATGATGCACACATTTATATTATGATCATATGAGAGAAACTTGCGTAGTACATTTAAGAGGTGTGTGAGTGAATAATTAATGCCAGGCTATCTAAGATTGGTTTTGACCTATTATTGATTGCAATAAGGTGAATGTGTCCCTAGCCTCAAAGTGGCAATATGACAGTGAAATCTAAGCTTGTCGAAGATTCCTCAAGTGGTAACCTAAGTGAACCTATTTAAGGGAGCTAGGCTATATTACTCTTGTGGTGACTGTATAACAAGCGAAAAGACCTAGCTTGATTATAACCCTGCTTAAATGGGGACCTATGTGAACCTAGTGGAGGGACCTAGGTTAAATCACTTATGCGTGAGTATTGTTTAGTATGTGTAGGGACCTAGAATTTCCTATAAGAGGTGCTTTGGGATTATTTGATTATATCATAACACAAGCATTTGGTCCAAGAAGGATCATTGATCACCTATTAGAGTGATCTAATGATTTTCACGAAGGGGTCCTAGTGAGGGATTAATATGACAACTCTTACATTGACCTAGAAGGGCCCCAAGCATTTAGTATGGACCTACTAGCTCATTGTAAAGGTTTAATTTCATGGAACAAAATTGATATGAATTTTTAAGCCAAATCACTGAAGATTGGACAAATTCCGATTGAAAGTAAAGGTGAATCCTAGCATACTATCAAACCTTGCAAGTGGCTTGAGAACTATTTTTTCAACCTTGCAAACCTACAAAAAATAGGTTAAATTAAGGAATTGAGTGCTAGTGTAATGCAATAAGTAAGATTAGTTCCAAGGTATTGATTCAATCTTGTGTAAGAATCTACAAGAGATCTAGCAGCTGTAGCAACTCACAATCAAACTATCAAGTATGTTGCAAAAAAGAAGAGAAGGAGACACTCAATGATCACTCATAAACGCGGAATAATAGACCAAATCTCAGCATCATACAATGAATAAGAATGTAAGTGAATGGATACAATAGTAATGATGATGGCATCATATAGGATTCGAATTAGCCAAGTAGGGCATTCGAATCTGATCTCTAGTCTAGCTTGGATAACTTTGGAGACATCATCCAGTCCAATGTATCAGTCATCAATGGTAATAGTCAGTCAAGTGTGGCTAACAGAGTCTAATAGAACCATCTGGGCATGAATCAAGGAATGGAGACTCCAAGGGAGGCGCATGAGGTTGTTAAAAGGGTCAGTGGAACTCCGGAACTGGCTAACTAGGAGTTGCAGGAAGGTAGGATTAGCAATCAGTGGAAGAACTGATCAATCAAGATTCTAACCGAATGATAACTACTGGTAGGTGAGCTAAGGTGCTCTAACTGAGAGATAACTGACTGGTAGGTGAGCAAAGGCGCAAAAAACTGAAGGATGGTGCATTAGGTAGGTGGGAGGCCCCCTAGGGGTTGTAGACAGACTCTGGAGAGCTAGAAGCAAGCTCTAGGTGCTGGGAGGACCACCATGATGATGACTGGATGCATGCAAAATGCATGCAGAGTGCATGCATGCATGTAAAACTAAAAATGATGGGGAAAATATTCCAACACCCCCCTCAAGCTATACTATGATAAAATAGCTAAAGAAATAGGAAAGTAGGGCCCTGGTGACTAAAACCAAAGGTCACTCCATACAATCAATCTAAATAAACTAAGTGAGGAAAGAGGGAAAACCCAGTGGGAAAAAATCCCTCCCTCAAAATAGACTGAAGGGTACTAAAGTAGCATATCATGACTTACCCCTGAAGGAGGCAAGTGACCTTCTTTTCCAAGAAAGGTTTGATTAATCTGAAATGGATCAACATTGTGAGGAGGATGAGTCCTTCCATGCTGAAAATCTGATTTGGTTCTTCTATGATCATGTGGATCACCAACCAAATCACCGACAGATCGGAGTGTAGTGGCAGCGCATCGAGGGAGAGGAGGAGCATCAGGTTCTTGTGGATCTGGATCTCTCATCCTCTCATCTTCATCATCAGTTGCTAGATCTTCAAGTTCTTGTGGATATGGATCTAGCATTCCATCATCATCTCCATCTTCAGATTCAGAATCCGAAGTATCATGTGAAGATGTATCGCTCTCATCAATCAAAGGAGGAGTGGTAGGTGAGCTACCTTTCTCAACAGAAGGAGTATCATGAAGAGGCCATTCCTCAAACTAAACACTTCTCTCCAAGAATGTAGTTATGGAAGAAGGATCAAGTAACTTGTAAGCCTTTGCATCCAATGCATAGCCCACCATAATGCACTCTCTGCTTTGAGAATCAAGAGCTCTCCTTTTGTTAGCTGGAATCCTTGCCCAAGCTCTAGATCCAAATATTTTAAGATGAGATACATCAAGTTTGTATCCCATCCATGCTTCAAAAGGAGTAGTGTCACGGAGTCCCGTGTGTGGAACTATGTTATGAAGATAAGTGGCACAGTTAATGGCTTCTGCCCAAATACTAGGATGCAATCCTTTCGATTTGAGCATGCAAGTGGTCATCTCTTTCAATGTTTTGTTCTTCCTTTCAGCTACACCATTCTGTTGTGGTGTATAGGGAACAATGTGTTCCATTTCAATGCCCTCTTCAGTACAAAAATCTTGAAACTCACCCTTAATGTACTCACCACCATTGTCAGTGCCAATGGCTTTTATCTTCCTATCTGAAAGTTTCTCTACAGAAGCCTTGAAAAACTTGAAGAACCCAAATACTTCTAATTTTAATCTAAGGAAATACACCCAAGTGAATCTAGAATAATCATCAACAAAGGTGAGCACATACCTTGATTTGTTTAGAGACAGATCTGGAAACGGACCAGCCACATCACTATGGATGAGACCAAGGGGTTGAGAGGCTCTCCTAGCCTTTCCCTTTTCAAATTTCTTCTCAGGATGCTTCCCCATCAACCAACCGTGACAGTTACCTTTGGCAAACTTGATTTTGGGTAGCCCATCAACCATCTCCTTTGCATGCATGTCATGTAAATATTTGTAGTTGAGATGCCCAAATCTTTCATGCCACAATCTGCTTTCTTCATTGGCATGAGTATGGAGAGCGGATTGCTTCGAGAGAGGTAGAAAGTGTGAGAACTCATATAGCTTGGAGTTGTGATTTGCAACTCCCTTTGCAATGATATCACTTGAAACCATGTCTTGTATCTCGACCTCATTTGGAGAAAATATAACTCTTTTAGGATCTCCAATATGAGTCATTTGATATACTGATAGTAAGTTTGCTATAAGAGACGGAACATAAAGTACATCAGAAAAGTAACCATGATCAAGATTGATTCTTCCAATCCCTTGAGAAGATACTTTTGAATCATTGCCCATCATGATGGGTGGGCCAACTGAGCTCTCGAATTTTGAGAAGAGATCCTTGGAAGAAGACATGTGTTTTGAGGCTCCAGAATCTATAATGAAAGAAGAATTTGTTGATGCACTTGCCATGTAGGTATGACAACTTTATTTGTCTTCGGATCCGGAAGATTAAGTATCAGGATCGTTCTTTCTTGCACATGCTGGTATAGGAAGATTGTTCTTCTCAAGTAACTGATCCATCAGATCTATGGTCTTCTTCATGCATGAACTTTCAGGATGAAACCCTTTTTGACAATAAGTGCACTTGGAATTTCCCTTCTGAGAATACTTGGTCTTTCTTGAGTTCGAAGCTCTGCTTGACTGGTATGGACTGTCTGTAGGCTTTGTACCATTCGATCTCTTGTTCGAAATCCTTTGCTTGCCTTTACCATTCGCTCTCTCTGCAACTGTAAGGGCTGAATCCAATTTGGGTTTGATCATTCCCATCGAAATCAACTTCTCTTCCTCTTGAGTAAGAGATTGTGTGAAATCATCAAATGAGGGAAACTTCCATCTTGGAATGGACAACCTAGCTGACTGGAAAGTAGAGACAAAAACTGAGAAGTTTGCCCCCAACTTTGAGAAAATGGCAAGTATAAGCTGCTTGTCTTCTTTCACTATCTCATATCTTTTCAACTAGGATAGCAAGCTTTTGAACTTGGTGAGAAAGGCATTTATAGATTCGAAGCTGTCAGGACTCAAACATATAAGCTCATTCTCCAATTTGTGTCCTTGCATATCATCTTTTGGTCCAAAAAGAGATTCGAGCTTGTCCCAAATCTCTTTAGGAAAAGTAAGATCGATGACATGGAAGTGAAGATCTTCAGAAATTGAGAGAAGGAGGAGGCCAATTGCTTCATCAAGCCGATACAAGTACTTGGACTTTTCAACTGCACTGAGAGGTTCTACCATCGTTCCTTTGAGTAATCGGGTGAAGCTCTTTGATCTCATGAAGAGAGTCATTTTGGCTTTCCACTCAACATAGTTGGAAGATGTAAGCTTTAGATCCATTTGAACAGAGAAAGTCGAATAGTTGAAGAAGATTCCAAACGGGTGAATAAACTTGCAAAACAAGAAAGTTGTGCTGATGGAGAATGCTACACTTTGTGAAGAACCTGTAATAATTAATGAATGAAAACACACGAAATAGCAGAAATAACAGAACTCAGAATCACTTTTATATTGATCGCAGGCCACTTCGAGGGGGCAACCTCCTTTGAGCAAGCTCAATACAAATAACTTCACGGTACCTTCATTGGTCTCAACACAAACTTATATACTAAGTCCAGGCACCAATACCATGGGTCAATACCATATGTCAATACAAACCATGGGCCAATACAAAATATGGATCAACAATTACTACGGGACGACTTACAAAGCATTTGCATCCAACAACAATAATACAAACTATGGATCAACAAATACTACAGGACGACTTACAAAGCATATGCGTCCAACAACAATATACTAACAAAGTAAATAGAAGGGTTGACATGGGTTCCTAACATCCCCTCTCCCTTAGAAAAAACTTTTTCATCAAAGCTTTAGATGTGGAAATTGATGCAGAATCTGAAGGAGTGGTTCCCCTGTAGCATCCTCTGGTTGCATTCTGGCCCACTGATGCCTTTTGAGTTTCAGGGAGGATTGCTTGGAAGGCTGTAGACAAAGAAGGACCATATCAGCTGCGTGAAAAGTGCACTCAGAACGGTGTTGATCGGCTTGTTGTTTCAGTCGAATTCTTGCCATGTGAAGATTGTCCTACAGAATGAGAAGAATCCGATTGCGGTTTCGAAGAACCGAGTCAATTGCCTGAACTGGGGAGTTTTTGAGCGTGTATGGAAGAAAAACTGGTGGTGCGTGTCCATAAACTGCTTCATATGGCGTCCTTGTAGATGTGGTATTGTACCACTGGAGCGCTTCTAGGAAATCCATAGAAATAGTTGTCCACATTTGTGTAGGGATGGGCAAGGGTTCGAGCAGTCCTGAAAGGAGTGTTGTTTCATCCTTGTTGACCTGGCAAGTATCACACTCAACCACCATCTGGTGAATTTTCATTTTCAGTCCCTGCCAAAAGAAGTTACATTGTTCCCGGTCATAGGTTTTGAGGAACCCAGAGTGCCATGTCGATGAAGAAGCATGTAGTTCATAGAAGAGATAGTCATGTTGAACAGATTGCAACCAATTTGAAACAAGCAGAGAAATAGCTGTAAGAGAAACCAGGTCATCAAATTGGCGAGAATGAGCATCTGTCACCATATTATCCTTACCCTTCTTGTAAGTGATCGCATAGTCATAACCCATGAGTTGGATAGCCCATTTCCGGTGTGCTGGGGAGGAGAACCGTTGTTCCAAAAAATGTTCTAGACTCCGGAGATCAGTCTTGATGCAGAAATAATTTCCTAGTAGGGATGGCTGCTACTTCTGTACTGCAGGCAAAATAGCCATCATTTCCTGCTAAGATGTAGATGCGGCTAAATGCTTACCTGCATATCTAGCCAAGGAAGTAGTGGAGACCGTTGGTGGGTGCATTTGGATGGAATGGAGCTAAGCGATAACACCATGTGAATTCTTCTTAAGGATCTTTTCCAGGGGATGTGAACTGATGATGCGGAGAGACCTTGGTTGTAAGCCCATAAATTTGTGTTGTGTCCCATTAACTAAAAACTGCATCCAAAGTTCAACAAAATCCCATAAGATGGGGCCAAGTGTGCGTAACCATTGAACGTCCAAAACCACATCACATCTGCCTAAGGACAAGGCAAACATGTCAGAGCGTAAGTTATAATCTTCTAGAGAGATACGCACATTGTGACACTTTCCCTTGCAAGGTAAGGTTCCCCCATTGACAACCATGACTTCAAAGTTGGAGCAAGAATGGACAAAACAACATTAGAGAGATTTTGAGGTCAAAAAATGGCCTCCTACGAGATATACTAAAAAAGTATGAGATATATTAAAATATTATGAGTTAGAGGTTTTATGGGGTAGGTATATATAACAAATCACCTCCTACACTATTTTCTATGCACAATATAAATAACCATGGTTGAAATACTTTTCAAAATTCATTAGAAATAAAATTAATAAAATAAGTCTACATTGATGTGATTAAGATTCATTGTAAATTCCCAAAAATTTATTGTCCTTTAGCATTTATTTGTCTTGAACTTGCAAATGAAATTAAATAATAAAAAACATTTTAAAAACTATTTTTTTTAATTTATGTTTGACTTTTTATATTTAGCACTTTTCCCATGAATTTAATATAATGTGATTTAATTGAAAATTTATTTACATGTAAAATGTTAATAATATTATTATAATCCACATTGCATTATTATTATTATTCTTTGTTTATTAAATCTATAATTGGTAAATTAATATCAAAATCATAATATATGTGTGTGTGTGTGTGTGTGCTTATAAATTAGTTTAGCATTATAATATTAAATAAAATTGACTGAATATATAATTAAAAATATGAAAATGACAAAAATATTATTTTATGAAAAAATGTAAAAGGAATATAATATATATATATATTAGTTTGGCATTATGATATTAAAAAGAATGGAGTGTATATAATTTAAAATTAAAAACATGAAAATGACAATATATTATTTTATAAAAAAATTGTGAAATGACCTTCTTTATAAATTATGAGTACTTTACTTGAAAATGACAATAATATTATTTTATGAAAAAATGTTAAAGGACTTTCATTATGAGTACTTTACTTTATGACTTACAAGTACTTATACCACTACCTTGTTTAACTATGAGTTTTCATCCACCATAGAAAATTTGACAAATATGCATTCTTAACTCATGAAATGCCACCTCAACCATGGGGGATGATGTCATCTACTAGAATGTGATTGGTTGATTTTTAAAGTACATTTTCTTTGTTTTGAGGCTCATTTTTTACCTCAAAATTTCTTTAATGTCATCATGTTTGGTGATCCGAGAGTCAATGAAGTTATGAGTGCTACCAGAATCAATGAGTATTGTAAGAGGAAGCTTCTTGAAGTAACCCCTGACCCGCATTGTTTGGGGGGTGGTCACGTCGGATAAAGCATGGAGAGATATCTCTGGATGGTCTTCCTGAGATGGGAAGTCAATAGGCGACTCCTGAATGTTGACCTGATTATCCGATGTATCTGGAGCTTCTTCACCAACTTCAAAGGCGGGCGGAGAATCCACATCCAAGAGATAGAGCTTTTGTTGAACACAACTATGTCCCTGAGTGAATTTTTCATCACAATTATAACAAAGCCATTTTTCTCTGCGTGCCTACATCTCTGTTTCGGACAAATGTTTGATAGGAGTTGGTCGAGGAGCTAGCGGGATGGGAGGTCGTTGAGAACCCATATTTCGGAAGGGAACAAAAGTGGGTTTGGAGCGTTGTTAGGCGGCAATCTTGGCTTCTGCCAACTTAGCCAATCCCAGGGCTTCCATCATTGTGTTGGGGCAGAACATTTTGACCTCTAGGCGGATTTCATCCTTAAGACCACTGATAAAACAACTCCTGTAGAAGTCATCAAACAATCCTTCTGTGTGGTTGGCTAGTTTCTCAAATTCTGTCTGATACTCTCTCACAGTGCCAATTTGATGAAGTTTAGTGAGTGCTCCGGTAAAGTCATCAAAAGCACTAGGAGCAAATCGTTGCAAAAAGAGTTGGCAAAGATCTGTCCATTTTGACTCGCCATGAGCCTTGATGTACCAACAATACCATTGAAGGGTTTCCTGTTCCAAATGAAAGGATGCAAGTGGAACTTTTTGAACATCAAAAGTATTATGCAGACCCAAATACTATTATGCACAATAGATCCATCCAATCAGATCAGTACCATTGAAGCGAGGAAATTCAAGCTTCGGACCACGGAAAGTGCTGGAAGAAGAGAACCCATTGGTTGCAGGATATTATTGTTATCGGTTATTGTCCATGGTTGAATGCTGAAGATGGAGGCTGAGAAATTTTTCATTTAGATCTTGGAGTTTGGTTTGGATGGCTGCAAGTGCTTCCTCCATGGTTTTTGCTCCTGTGCGGGTGACAACCATAGCCAAGAGTATTTTTTTTTGTGGGGGGGGGGGGGGGGGAATAGATAAAAAAACACAAACAAAAGCTTATTTAGTAAAGGGAAATTTGGATTTGGGAAAAACTTGGATGGGTAATTGGGGTTTGACTAGGTTTTGGACGCTTTCTGATGGATAGGGAAGCAAAAAATGGGGATTTCAGAAGCGGGGTGAAAGAATGAGAAAATTTGTCAAAGAGGGACAAAGAAGCAGAAATACGGAATGAACACGGTGGCAAAAGTTGGAGGCAAGTGGGTGAAAATTGAAGAAGTTATGGCAAACCCTAAAAATAGACAAATGTAAGATTTCTAGCTTTGGGAAGTAGAATTTGGGATCGGGTCTTCAGGAATGAAATATGCAAAATGGAATTGCAGGGGTGTCCAGGAAGTTTCAAGGGAAACGGAGTTAAAACAAGGGAGATATGGCGAAAAAACAAAATTATATCCTTTTTTTTTTAGGAATGGATCTGCAACGGCGCGGAAAGGATCGGAAATAGATAGATCTGCAATGACACGGAAGGGATCGACAATAGATGGATCTGAAATGACATCGAATGGATCAAAAACGGCTGGACTTGAAACGACTGGATCTGGAACGACTGTTAGAATGGATCTAAAACGGCTCGAAATGGATTTGAAACGGCTCGTAATGGATTTGAAATGGCGCGGAAATGATCGGCAACAGTTCAGTTGAAAATAGATATGCACCCTAGGTATATGCGGCTTCCTATCGTTTCAGGGGATTCATTCGGCCACCAATGCTGTCTGACGGCTTGTGTATTGGGGTAGTACCCTTCACTCCACGACTCAAGTAAAACTGATAACTGCTTTGCCACAAATGAAAGCTCTTGGTTTACCTTGCGGGTGGGAACTAGTCAATCAGGTAGGGGTCGTTGCCCTTTTCGCTAGCAGGTCCTCTCAATGGGCTAGCTACTTCGGGGTTCCTATGGTACTCTTCACAATGAGTTTTAGGGCTTATGCCCAAGTACTTCCCACAGTTAAGCGGATAGGGATTATTCCCAGATTCGAAGTTGCGACATATGCGAGAAAAAAAAAATTGGCATAAGTTTCATCGAGCGAGCCCAAGAAAGTGTTTTGATACCAAATATGAAGAACCTGCAATAATTAATTAAAACACACGAAATAGCAGAAATAACAGAACTCAGAATCACTTTTATATTGATCGCAGGCCACTTCGAGAGGGCAACCTCCTTTGAGCAAGCTCAATACAAATAACTTCACGGTACCTTCATTGGTCTCAACACAAACTTATATACTAAGTCTAGGCACCAATATCATGGGTCAATACCATGTGTCAATACAAACCATGGGCCAATACAAAATATGGATCAACAATTACTACGGGATGACTTACAAAGCATATGCATCCAACAACAATAATACAAACTATGGATCAACAAATACTATGGGACGACTTACAAAGCATATGCATCCAACAACAATATACTAACAAAGTAAATAGAAGGGTTGACATGGGTTCCTAACACATTTCGACTAAACACTACTTTAAGAACACTTGGCACATAGACTAAGTCCTTCACACCTGGCTAGACCTCACTGGATTTCTCCAATGAATTCAAGTAATAGCACCAGGATTTGCTGTGGAAACTCATAGGCTTCTGGTGCACAAGTGAAAGATAGATGCTCAAAGAAATGTTGCAACTGCTGCTGCTCCAACTACTGCAATTCAAATAGTTGCTTCCTGCTCTAATACTATGTAAGAATCTGCAAGAGATCTAGCAGCTGTAGCAACTCACAATCAAACTATCAAGTATGTTGCAAAGAAAAAGAGAAGGAGACACTCAATGATCACTCATAAACACAGAATACTAGACCAAATCTCAATATCATACAATGAATAAGAATGTAGGTGAATGAATACAATAGTAATGATGATAGCATCATATAGGATTCGAATTAGCCAAGTAGGGAATTTGAATCTGATCTCTAGTCTAGCTTGGATAACTGTGGAGACATCATCCAGTCCAATGTATCAGTCTCAATGGTAATAGTCAGTCAATTGTGGCTAACTGAGTCTAACAGAACCATCTGGGCATGAATCAGGGAATGGAGACTCCAAGGGAGGTGCATGAGGCTGTCAAAAGGGTCAGTGGAACTCCAGAACTTGCTAACTAGGAGTTGCAGGAAGGTAGGATGAGCAATCAATGGAAGAACTGATCAATCAACACTCTAACTGAATGATAACTACTGGTAGGTGAGCTAAGGCACTCTAACTGAGAGATAACTGATTGGTAGGTGAGCAAAGGCGCAGAAAACTGAAGGATGGTGCATTAGGTAGGTGGGAGGCCCCCTGGGGTTGTAGATAGGCTCTGGAGAGCTAGAAGCAAGCTCTAGGTACTGGGAGGACCACCATGATGATGACTGGATGCATGCATGTAAAACTGAAAATGATGGAGAGAATATTCCAACATCTTGTGTTTTGGCTTCTCAATGGTTTGAATAATTTTTATATACTTAACATGATTTGAATTGTAGAATTATGGATATGTTGACTCTAAGATGTAAGGTTAGAATGATATTTTGAGTGATAACCCAATGAGACAAGTCAAGTTTTAAACCTATCTCAAGTGTTTAGAATTGTGAGTGCAAGTAAGTAAAGTGCAAGACCTATACACCTAAGTTAGCTATGAGAATAATCTAATGTCAACTCTTTCAATGCTCTAAAGACCTATCCACCTAAGTTAGCTTTGAGAATGATCTAATGTCAACTCTTTCAATGCTCTAAATAGGTTTAAGGATTATTTGGGATTAGTTTGGAGTAGGTTGAATAGATTTTTTCCTTCATGTTGACTTAACTCATGGGTTGTTTAGTGGCAAGCAAGTGAAAGATGAAGATGGGATTTTGTATACTCTCTCTCAATCTCTATTGTATTTGTATCAATCTCTGCTATATTTCAAACTTCAGAATGCAAATTCTCTTCTTAGAATAATGATGTGGGTGAAAATATTGTGAGAAAAACAAATTTTACCCATGAATTAGGTCTAAAGCACATGATGAGTGGGGTTAAATGCAAATAGGCTAAAAAGAGGGTCATGTGGCTCTTTAATTTCATCTAATAATGATTTGATTTTGGCAAAGGGTTAAACTCTCAAGTTTGATGAACTAAGATAGGATTTGAGTTGGTGAAAATAAATGATTGAAAATGGGTCAAAATATTTAATTTTGGACCCTATTCAAGAATGGAGATCTAAGGGTGGAGTGAGAGGCTAATATGCGATAATAATTGAATGAAATCTGTGCAAATGTTGGATGCTATTTTAACATAAGGTGCTTGGATTGGGATCAGCCCAAGCAAGCTAAGAGAACAAATTAAATTAGCTTATAATACATTAAACTATTAAATGCATTTTGAACCAGAATTTGAGAAAAATCCTTAAAATAACTAAACAAGAGTACAAATAATTTTTTCAAGAGGTAAACTACCATTAAAAGGGATTAAATAACATGTGAATTGCATTTCAAATCAATCCAATGTTTCAAAATTTTGAAAGTGTTTTCCCTATTTCATTTGGGATGTCAATGCATTTGCTATTTAAAATGAATATATCTTGCAAAAAAATCCGTTGATAATATTTTTAGGATTTCGACTTCTTTTATTCACAATCATTAATTGTGTTATTTTTTTTTCATAAATAAGCATATGATCATTCTATTACTATCAAAATACACAATTTAGAAAACAACTTATAGTTGGCCTGCCACTAGGGAAACCAGGCTAGACATAAGGAGATCGATTTTCAGTCCAACTGTTTTAAGCATACTCTTAAACATAACAGATCGGTTACTACATTGTTGGGAAGCCAGCTTCTACCCCATCTATTACTACATACTCAAAGGCTACAAAATTGAAATACCAAAACTATAGTAAAACTATCATAAGTTTGATGCTAGCCAGAAATACTAAGAGTCAAATTAAACCTGGGAATTATCATGAATAGAGAGTGAAACTGGTTTGGATTCAGTGCCCTCTGGCCACACTTCCAATAGAAGAGGCGTGTATGTAAAGTTCTCTAACATGTCCAACTTGCTGTCCATGTCGCGGATGTCTCCATGCATATCCTAGATGTGCCTCCAAATGTTGTCTTTCATGGAATTTCTCTTCAGAAGCACCCTGCCCAATAGAGTCCTGAGTGCCCAGAGTCTATTCTCAGAAATTACCGAAGCACCTGCCCAAAAGAGTCCTCGACAATGAACCCCAACAATTGCTCCTCTAACATTTCAACTTCTTGACAAATGTGGAACAAAATGTCCCTCGTGAAGGTCTCCTTAGAGTACCTATTCATGCTTCGGCCAGCATGGCAATTGCGAGTTCGTTGCCTCGGTGCCATAGCAACAAAGCCAGATTTATTACTAGCACTACACTATATCATGACCCACACCCTTTGTGACGTGCCAAAATTTCCTTGCAGAGCCAAACAACCTTTCGATTCTGCAGTTTGAGTGTCATTATTGTTTATCCCTCTTCGTCGCCATTGTTCTTGTCTATTCTCCCTTGCACGAACAATAAATGTGAGGGGATGCCTTGAGGTGCCCCTCCTTATCTTCATATGCTTTCATCATCCTTAGGGTGGGCAGGTGGCCCCTCCTATCTCCTCCACGTCGCATCAATTCATGTCACTTTAAATCTACAACAATTGCCTATCATCACCTAGATCCAGAGCATCATGTGTGCAATTACTTTCATATGCAAATTTGTAATTTGTATATGCCTTGTATTATATTATATAATTGTATTTATAAATTTATAAGAAAATATTTGTTAGCATCTTTTTATCTTATGTTTTTTAATATTTCATAAATTTATAGGAAATATTTGTTAGTGGTTTCTTTTTATCAATGTGTGGTTTTAATATTTCATAAATTTATAAGAAAATGATTGTTAGCGCCTTTTTTTAATTAATGTATGTTTTTCACTGTAACACATGTTTTCAATTTTAAGTAGTATAGAAAATTATGCATTGCTGTACGTGCAACATTTATTGTTTGTGTTCGTAAACAAATAACCAAAGGGAAAAAAAATGTATGCAAATTTGTAATGAATACATTGTAATATTAATGAGAAAATATCTTATGATTTTTTTTCAACCGCACTTTGTTATAAAAATTATGGAATTAAATAAATATGTTGTAAATGAAATTAATTGATTATTGATTTGTTGTGGGTATCCTTTTTCTAATTAATATTAAAAACTTGTGTAATTTTTTTACTAAACGATTGAGAATAATATTAAATTAGATTAAATTTATATTAGAATTTTTTCACACAATTTACATAAAAATATACAAGTATAACAAATTCTTTGAACTCATAATGTTGTTAAACAAACAAGTGAACAATAAAAACAACTTATAGTGGGTTATAAGCCTGTTACACATTATAAAATGTGCAATAAAATAATGAAGCATAGTGTATGCAAAGCTTCCTCCTTAACCTCATAACCTTGAGGTTGTTCCATCTAGACATCTTCCTCAAGATTTCAATTAAGGAAAACACTCTTCATGTCCAATAATGTATTGTTGCTAAGATAACGATCATTATAGTAGTGATCATTTTGTTACAAGATAAAAAAAATTCATAGTTGATCCCTTCTTTTTGTGCATATCACTATGTCACGAGTCTAGCCTTGTATATTTAAATCTTTCTATCAACCTTATATTTTGTGTTATAAATCCATATACATCCTATGGGTTTGTTCATCCATAATAACATTTTGTTATTCCTTTTGTTTTGAAGCCGTATCAAAGCTATGGAATCCATTATGGCAATATTCATTTTTGCCTCATGCTCCTAGTCTTCAGTTCATTCTCACTAGAAACTTCATCCAACTTAGTCTTCAATTGTTTTGCTTATCCAAATGGGTTCATCTTTGGAGGACTTGAACTAATACCTTCATTGTCACTAGTGTCTCTAGCATCATGGTATTCCTCTTTATCTTCCTTTGACCTTCCATTTCTCCCTCATCATATGGTATACAAAACTTATATTCATCCACCTTGAGATACTCATCAAACACAATGTCCCTACTTGACATGAATTTCTTTTCCTTTTGATTATATAGCTGATAGGCCTTCTCAATATTCAATGAAGATTCATTTCTTTGATTTGTCATCCAACTTTTTTCACTTCTTATCTAGAATAAGGACATTAGAGAATAATTAGAAAGATCCTTATATACTTAGTCATTAGCTTCTTTCAACTCCAAACCTTTTCAAGAATCATGCTCCTCACTGCTTTAGTGGTATTTCTATTCACCATGTTATTTTCTATGAATTGCTTCAACCCATAAGAAATTGTCCTTATCTTTTCTTTTGAGCATGCTCCTAGCCATCTTCGTTATGACTCTATTCATCATTTTTGCAACTTCATTTTTTGTGGAATGCATGATGGAGTAAGATACCTCTTGATTGCACGCTCCTTGCAATGGTCTTCGAATTTATTGAAACATTATTCTCTACCTCCATCTGATCTTAAAACCTTCAATCTCCTTCCACTTTCATTTTTTATTAACACTATGAAAGAATAATTTTTTCCTTCTATCATCAATGAAAGTAAGGAAGTATGTTGAATCTCCCAAAAAGGGTCCCTGCATAGTTCCACATATATCACTAAGAACCAACTCAAGTGGATGCTTTGCTCCCTAGCTCCCTCTTTCTCAAAATGGCATTTCCTAATAAGCACGCTTCACAAATAAACCCAATGAATATTAAAAATCCTTTCCACCATTTTCAACTGTACCATAATACTAAGGTGGTGATAGTTTAGCTTCCCATCACCTTATTATCTCAAATTGTGTTCTTAGTCATTTGCAAATAAGATGAAATTGAAGTTGACTTTAACTTGATAACTTTGAAGAGGGTAAAACAATGGCCAATCAATTGTGCAAGGTGATACTTCAAATGGTCCACTTGCACACATGTAGGTTTGTCAAATTTGAGTGGACCTTACCCCCACCAATATTTCTGCAAGATGGCCAATATAATCTCTCTCCTACAATTTTTTATTTTTTATATTTAAGTGAATTTGGGTTTGTCTACATTAGTTTGGCCATGGAAGAAAAACAAAGATGACAACACAGGCAAAAAAGCCTTCAAATTACCTTCTCTCTATGTTGATTGGATGCACAACACGCCTCTCCTATACATAGAAGCATTTCCCAACTGGAATGCAAACCTCTACCAATTGGTCTTGGACTCCGTGATGTTTCCCCTTCTCCAATCCCTTGAAAAATATAGGCAAAGCATCATTTTCAATATTTAAAACCCTTCAAAATTAAGTTGCAAATAAACTTAAGTTTGGGGATGGGGACGAGGATGCCACTTTTTGAAACAAGGGACTTGGGTACGTTGGGGTACTATACACGCACACACACACACATATAAAATTCAAAGCATTTCATTATACACATATATTCATGTGCATCCATACGAATCCAAACCATTATACACAAATATGCAAAGTTTCTCATGTATATAGAAAGGGTGCATACAACTAAAAGAACATCAAGTGCAATCCATATATGATCCAAAAATACATAAACAAAGAGACTCTAAATGGCCTGTAGAGTCCAAAAAACTTAATGCTACAACATATAACTACATATCATCAAAATTATTGTCTATATTGGGATTCTATTCATCAATAGCACCATGTTCCCCCCTCCTTTAGGCTCTAGCCCTTGCCTCTATTTCAAATCTCGAAGTTGACCCTCCAAAGACGTTAGTCAACACCCTACAATTTTGATGAAACTTCTTAATCCAAGTGTTAAAATAAGGTAGAAAGCTTCCCATGCTTAATAAGTGATTTTGCTTGATTGAAGGGCACATTTTTATTAAGGTCATGACAAAGGATATAATAATCAACACCACCAACATCGAGGTACATAGAGAGGTTGATGTACTTGATTATATGCCAATCCCTTACCCTTGTACACGATAGAATCTAGTGGAAACGTTGCAATCCTGAAAACTGTTAAGTCTATTGAAAACTTTGTTTTTGGCATATGAAGTCCGCTAAGGTTGGAAACACTCTCAAACATCCTTAAAGAATTAATCATAATGTTAAAAATTTAAGTAAAAGTGACATTCTCATTATCTTTCATTTCCTACTTTAAGATTTTAACATTGCCATTTAATATTATTGACTTTAATGTTAGTTGTACAAAACTAGTCTCTAGGCATCCCCGGGCGTCCCCAAAATCGGGGTACCCCATCTCCTCTGCCATCAATGCGCCCCAATTTCATCCTTGGGATCTTGGGTTCGTGGGTGGAGTACTCGGTTTAGCAAGGTATGACTGGGACATCCCTAACCCTGTACCTGGGATGTGGGGACGCAAACCCTACCCCGAGTTCGGGTACCCATGCTACATAGCTTCAAAATCATTAACACATGTAAACCCTTGTAAACAACATGAAAAAGCAGACTCAAAATGAAGTAAAAATAGCTTCTTGGGGAATTTATATCGAATTCATCAAGTCTTGTCCACAACTCCCCAAATTTTGAGCGGAGTCTTCTAAAATTGGCAAGTTCGACTAATCAGCCACAAGTTTCAACTAGCTATGATAAACCTCCACACATTTACCACTAGATCAGGCCAAAGGAAGAAAATAGTGAGTCATTTAGAATTCCACACCAATTAGTGCAAAATTTGTAAAATGCAACAAGAACAAGGAAGACAACGACGAGCAAACCAACAAAGGGACTTCAAGGAACCAAAAGGCATTCAACACAACTCAATGATGTAAGGTGCTAAGATCAAGTGGTTGTTCAGGTAAAATCTAAAATTTTTGTAACATCAGTGTAGTAAACCTAATAAATAATAATATATCCATATAATTCAAACATGACCTCCTACTCTGTTTATTGCAAAGGTTGTGTCCTTTCATATAAACACAACAGTGTCATCTATTATAATCAGACTCTTTTCAATTATTCAAGTATTCAACATATTTTATGTTTATTCATTATGGTTTCCTAAATACTCCAACACCTGCATATAGCAGTGTTACAGCTAGTTACAATACAAGGGCACTAAGATTTTTCCCTATGACAGTTACCCAACGGGATTTGGTATCAAAGGTCACTTACAACGAGATTGCAAAGAGATTTTTAAAACATCAAAAGGCACTTTGCAATCTCTTTTGAGAATTTTTTTTTAAATTATCTTTTGCAGGATTTAATTATGTAGAATATTTTTCATTGGTGGCTAAAATAAATGCAGAAGTCTTAAGTTTTTTCAAATATTTATTTAGTACAATAGTACTTTGCAAAATAGCCCACTATTTAAAGTCAGCAAAGCTTATGGTTGACAGCATTCCAGTATAATAGGTCTTGCTTTGTGCGAAGCAATTATTGTTGGGCTAATCCTGGAGATAAATCCATATAACATGAATTTCACTAAACAGGGAACATGCACAAGAAAAAACATAATTTTTGTTACATGCACAACACTCATGAAAATTTTTCTCAGTTTGCACACAAGCATCTCCCAAATAACCTCGCCTACTATTATATATGCCTATTTAAGAATGTGAATATAATATCTACTTTATAAATTGTAATGCTTAGAAGCGACATTTACTTGTGCATATAATGGCTTTATGGAAAAAGGTAATTCTTCCATGATAGAATTGTCTTTGGATGTGTTTCCGCCTAATACACACCTGGGGGGACGTGGCAGGAAACCTTCAAGCCGCTCGGTGTGTCCTTGGGGGAAAGTGAGAGTCAAGTGTTGTCACCTAATTACTCGACTCCTTTGTCTATGCTTACTCCTAGCGAAGCCAAGGGGGGTGATCCCTATGAAAATATAACCAAGGCTTTTAATCTATAACAAAGATAAAAGTCTATTCTAGGAGTTAAAAGATGATGAGATGGAAAAATAAATCAACAAAACATCATTGCAAATATTTAATCAACACTACACATGATTTGATAAAAGATACATTCACGACATTTTATAGAATTGATAAAACAAAATAAACTAGTGCCGAGAGATATATGCGTGCGATTGTTGTTGTGTAGTGTCGTGAAAGTACTACAAAGACTTGTTGCTTTATTTTAGATTATTAGATGAGTATTAAAGGAATGGGTAAAATTGTTGGTTTGGTCCAACCAGATCTAGCTTCTTGGACTGAGTGCTTTAGCGGCTTAACCGAGTGTCCAACCAGGCGAAGATGAACCTTCTTAAAGTATCTTGCTGACTCTACAGCGCACACCCATGCAACCTCCTGAATCCGCAAAGAAAGATAAGTTTGTATTTTCCTATTTAAACTATGTATCTTACACATGTTTTTTATTAACCCAACTGTTCAGACTAAGTTGCAGCAGTCAAGAGAATACTTTGGGTTTGGGGTGTTGGTTAGTTTTATTAAAATTTGAAGTGGATGATTAGCTAAACTACAACCCAAGAGTATCTTTTCTTCGCATCACAAAGTGATGGATACTTCGGTAGAGCAAGGGGTAAATTTTGAGATTAATTTAAAGAACAATAGTAGTAGCACAAAGTAAAGAATGATTTGAACAATTGAGTGTAAGTCCTTTGAGGACGCTTTGTGTTCTTGATGTTGTTGTTTAATTACTAATGCTCAAAATAAACTAATCTAAAACGAAAAGAAAGGAAAAAATGCAAAAAGTAAAAAAAGTGAAAAAGTGCAAATCCCCCCTAGGGGGATTGGGGTCAAGCACTGGAATTTCCTGCTTATCTCTTTTTATTTTTTGAGTTACAATTGAAACTCTAAAAGAAACATTACTTTCCCTTTATGATTAGCGAACAAGACAGTTTACAATTTATTGCGAAAGCAAAACAATGCTTGGTTCTCGGGATGGTTCTGGGAGCTTCAAAATGTCGTTTTTGTGAAAAATTTAGCTCCAACCTGTTAAGAAAGTAAAACAGACCAGCTAGTAATACTTGTTAGAAAAATACAATCAGAAAACTTTAGGGGTGTTCTGAAAATACTAAAAATTGTAAAAAGGAAAACTAGTTAAACTAGTATGCAAAAAACTAGTTTTTTAGTGATTTTCTGTGTCTTTTACTGATTTTTAATTGACTTTTAATTTTAGGACTGATATGCATGCAAAAATTTCCAGCGAACTTAAAAAGATATAAAATTCCTAAAAACAACTTAAAACTCAAACTACTTCTTAATGCAAACTATGACAAAAAAATTAGATCTAAATGATGCAATAAAATGAGACAAAAATAACTAGTAAGACAAGCTAGAGAGCTTGCCTTGCTAGGATCTTTGGCTGCCCTCTTTCAAAGTAAAATCCAAATGCAATGAGCCTAAAATGCTAGATAAATCTTTGGTAAACCATTCTTCCATATCAAATCTAGATCTTGAAATTGTTAGATGCAAGCTTAAGGAAGAGACTTTTACTAATGTATAATAAGATTTAGACTTTTAAAATTGTATACCATTAATGACACAACACTATATCTACTTCTTTCAAATTAGATCTAATAAAAACTAGAACAAGTAACCAAGAAATTTAGAGAGAGAGTTTGAACGAAGGTGATATAACCCGTTTTGAGTGAGAAAGATTGGGCGAATGGAGACCACATGCAAGTGAACACGCGAGGGACTACGCTTCATTTTAGATGAATTCAAAGATTGGAAAAACTAACATGTATGCCTTCTCAACGAGATCCATTACCTGCAAGAAACCTCACAACTGACCTTGCACAAGTCGATTAAAAGGTACCGATATAAATCATATAAAAGATATATACTAAAACATGAATATTCAAACAAGATATGCACAATGTTTAAGATATGCTTCATATAATTGATAATAAAGAACAAAACATAGATTCTATTCTTTACCCTACTGAAATAATAAATTTTCTTCAAAGGTCAGCACGAATCCGAACAATAAACAAAGCTTATGAAGAGACATAGATTACCTCCATGGGATTTAAAGCATTAGACATCCACACATTTGATACGAGTCCACAACATAGTCTCCAAAGCCTTATCTTTATTCTTAAAAACACAAAAAATAATATACAATACAGGAGCAGAGGTTCCACCTTCATATCAATCATAATGGACCTCAGCTCCTCAATATATAAGAATTTACAGAGTGAGGGGGCACATCAATCAAGGGATGGGCACATGAGTTTGATGAGAGAGTTAACATTTAGATGGTTGGCGTTGATTGATGTGGGATTGATATCAAAAACAAGATCCATGCACCACCTCTCCATGAGTTAGGCGCACTTCAACATAGGGATCATCACCAAATCGTGAGAGCTTACATATGATCCTAACCTTCACGCATGAGAGTAACGTGAAGCCAATCCATTGACATGGGTTTTGATTGGATGCTCAACCAATAGGGACTGTGCCACCTATTAAGAGGTAGGAACCCTCACATTATAAACATCAACACCAACTGCGAGCTGCCGAGTGGAAGGAAGACGCCCACGTGAGGATAGAGGGTGCACTCTATAATGGTAAACTTTGGATATAATGCATTCGCCCACCACATGACGTCATAACATAAAGCTTTAACCTTTTAACATAGTCGCCCACCATATGTGATGTGATGCCATGTCATTTGGCATGTGCTTGATTCATTTTTATAATATATAATTTTTTTGTACTAGTGCAATTTGTAGCATCTTTAGCTTTAAAATGTTATTTTGTAGCCTTCATAAGCAAAACTGCTCCACGAGATGACTTGATCACCCGAAACATAAGAATATTGGGTACCAAGGCAAAGAGGATGCTCTGAGTGTGAAAACAAGCATCCCTACGCCAAATTCTGCCTCCGGATCACTCTTTTATCACCATTTGAAATTTTCCATTTCAACCATTAAAAAAAATGGCCTAATTTTGCGGAAAATTTTATTTCTCTCGGAACTTACTCAAACTCCTGGGGGACCTAGTACATGACCAAACGACATTATTTTAGTGTCTAGCATGCTTATATATGTTATAAAATGGACTCTAATAACCCCCCAAGGCCTAACCACCAATTTGGGCATTCCAGCTTTGGAGGTGTAGGAGAAAAACTCATCAATTATACTCGGCTAAAGGCAAAGCATAATTGACAAGGGAAAAAAATCCTTGGAATACCTTCATTGGTTGTCAAGTCCTAGGGAATCGAGTCACTCAAAGACCACCATGCTAGCACACTTTATTACAAACCCTGTAGGGCATGGTCATGCATTACAAAAAAAAGGGGGGCCCTGAAAAGGCCAAATCTGGAACTTTTGATCACTGATAAGAACAAGTAATTTTTGCAACATTGGCGACGCTATGGAAGTCCATTTGAGGGAAACTCAGGAGGTAACATTTAGCCCCAACTGTGGGACGTGTGCTCGATCTGGTCTTAAGGCAAGGAGAGCATACCAGAACACCAGAATCTCCGGTTTCTATGACCTGTAAAAACATCTCAGCCTGACAAGAAAAACCCTTCAGTAGCACAAGTGTTTGTAAGAAACCAATGAACCAAAAGTTACTTTCTTAAATAAAAAAATTAACTAATAAAGAATTCTTATAAGAGGAAAATACTGAAAAATGCATAAAGTAAATGCTCACTTTGCGGAGCTTATTTTCCTATTCTAAGCATAACATGATAAAAATGCTAAGTAAAATGATAAATCCAATGCAACCATCTTAACATTTCATCAATATAAAAATATTTCACCTTGTGTTTGGTTACCAGCCAAAACAAGGATACCTTATTCACAAAATGCAAACCTGCGAAAAATATTGAGGATGGGAGATCATAACCATGCATAATATCATCAAACGATTTCCTCAATTGGAAGGTCCCCTTGCAGGATGCTTCTATCCAAGATTGGATAGGATTGATATACAAATATGTAGGATGGGGTAGATCAGCCACACCACCATATTTCCTTAGAGGGCTTATCAGATGAAAAACCGTTGTAGTAACATAAGCCCCGTGATGCTCCAAATCATAAGAGAACTTTGTATGCGGAAACGAAGGTTGAGACTGATATTCTATTGATGGCATCCTATCTGGATCTTCAATGTACTTCCTCTCCAGGTCTTCATTACTGATACACATGCATGACTTATACTGATCATATGAAAAAATATCATGCTCCTTTTCCATGCAAATATTTCCCAAGGTCCCAAAATCCATGAACACCTCATAAATAGGTTTTTCAATAAAACAATCAAGAGACTCTGAATCAACATTTATTTCCTCAGATATGTCATATATGGGGTTTTCAATCATGCCTTCAAAATATTCCATCTCATCAGGTTCTTATTCAGATAATGCATAGATAGGGTCCTCCATGAATGTCCAGTTATCATCATTAACATCTATGTTAGTCATGAGGGACTCTTCATCACTTATATCATACTTCAAGCTATGTTTGTCCTCTTCATGCTCATAATCCTCCTCTTCAGAAAAAAAAGGTCATAAGGGAGTTCGCCTTCCAAACCATCATCATTATATACATTACAAACCTCCTCATTTTCAATAAGGACCTCTGTAATAGTTTCTTATGGAGGTGGATCAAAAGTACAAATGTGTTCATCATCACTAAAGTAGTCTTGAAAAATTTCCCATTTTGTAGCTTCTTCTGTTGAGGTGATATGATGAGGGTCTTCAGTACTATCCTCCATGGATGATTCCTTATGGACCTCCTCTTTAGCGTCATGATGTGCTCTAGGGAGAAAAATAAGTTTTTCTTTGATAAGTTGTTTAATTTTTTCTTCAGTGAGATAACTTAGAGGCATTTCCATATATTGAGTCTCATCAACCATTATGATATGAGGTATTTCAAGGTTTATAACATAATTTTCAGTCAAGAGTTCTCCTTGGACCTCATATTGAGGAGGATCTTCTACAAAATCCTTACTTAAGGGGCCTTAATGAACTTCTTCAATAGGATCACTTGGGATAGGCTGCTCAGTAGTGGAAATCATGGGCTCATCTGGCCTTGCCAAATTTTTTAGGTATGTGAAATCCCTTTCCATGACACTTACCATATCGCCCTCACCATCATACCACCTCTGGAAAAATATAGCAAATAAATTTGCTAGGGAGGGAACACATCCATCAGGAAGATCAGAATACCACCTCCATGCATCTTCTTCCAAGGATTTAGCAAACATCAGCATCTGATTGTCTTCATGACAAATATTGAGATCACCCAACCATTGAAGAAAATATATGATGTGCAATACGGGTGAATCACCATTTCCATAAAAGACTGGAGTCTCAAAATATCCATCAACTGGGAGATCTGTCTCATAGTTAGGAAAACCAGGGATGTATGAGAAGTCGATGGGTGGAAATGCACTCGAAACTTGAACACCATATTATTCGTCATCCATGTCAGAAATTTAGTAGCACATCTCTGAATTAACCCCAAAGTAGAGCTTTCATTTGAACCAAGTGAGCTTTCAAAAACTTTTACTGTGCCGCATGAGCTCATCTACACACAACCAGTCTCAACAAATTCATGAGATACAAGGGTTTTATCCCTTCAATGGAGTTGCCATGTGAGAAAAAATATGCATTTAAGAACTCTCACAAAATTTATTATTTTTGTTTTACTTTGATTTTTTATAAAGAGAAAAGGGGTAGTGGAGTCGCCAGATGAAAGAATAAAGGTCTACTCTAAACATTCATACAAAGCAAAAACAAAAAAAATGAGAAAACAAAAAGTCGTGACCCGAGAATAGAAAGGTTTATCCCAGCAACGGTGCCAAAATGTTTCCGCCTAATACACACATGGGGGGGGGGGCAGGAAACCTTCAAGCCGCTCGGTGTGTCCTTGGGGGGCAGTGAGAGTCAAGTGTTGTGACTTGATTACTCGACTCCTCTGTCTAGGCTTACTCCTAGCGAAGCCAAGGGGGGTGTTCCCTATGAAAATTAAACTAAGGCTTTTAATCTATAACAAATATAAAATTCTATTCTAGGAGTTAAAAGATGATGAAATGGAAAAATAAATCAACAAAACATCATTGCAAATATTTAATCAACACTACACATGATTTGATAAAAGATACATTCACGACATTTTATAGAATTGATAAAAAAATAGACCAATGCCGAGAGATAAATGCGTGAGATTTTTGTTGTGTAGTATCTTGAAAGTATTGCAAAGAATTGTTGGTTTATTTTAGATTATTAGATGAGTATTAAAAGAATGGGCAAAATTGTTGGTTTGGCCCAACCAGATCTAGCTTCTTGGACTGAGTGCTTTAGCAGCTTAACCGAGTGTCCAACTAGGTGAGGATGAACCTTCTTAAAGTATCATGCTGACTCTACAGTGTACACCCATGCAACTTCTCGAATTCGCAAAGAAATATAAGTTTGGATTTTCCTATTTAAACTATGTATCTTACACCTGTTTATGATTAACCCAACTGTTCAAACTAAGCTCTTGCGGTCAAGAGCATACTTTGGGTATGGGGTGTTGGTTCGTTTTATTAAAATTTGAAGTGGATGATTAGATAAACTACAACCCAATAGTATATTTTCTTCGCATCACAAAGTGATGGATTACTTCGGTAGAGAAAGGGGTAAATTTTGAGATTAATTTTAAGAACAATAGTAGTAGCACAAAGTAAAGAATGATTTGAAAAATTGAGTGTAAGTCCTTTGAGGAAGCTTTGTGTTCTTGATGTTGTTGTTTAATTATTAATGCTCAAAATAAACTAATCTAAAACGGGGGGAAAAAAAAGTGCAAATCCCTCCTGGGGGGATTGGGGTCAGGCACTGGAATTTCCTGCATCTCTTTTTATTTTTCGAGTTACAATTGAAACTTAAAAATAAACACTGCTTTCCCTTTATGATTAGGGAACAAGACAGTTTACAATTTATTGCGAAAGCGAAACAATGCTTGGAAAGCTGGTTCTCGGGATGGTTCCGGGAGCTTCAAAATGTCGTTTTTGTGAAAAATTTAGCTCCAACATATTAAGAAAGTAAGACGGACCAGCGAGTAATACTTGTTAGAAAAATACAATCAGAAAACTTTAGGAGTGTTCTGACAATACTAAAAATTGTAAAAAGGAAAACTAGCTAAACTAGTATGCAAAAAACTAGTTTTTTAGTGATTTTTTGTGTCTTTTACTAATTTTTAATTGAATTTTAATTTTAGGACTGATATGCATGCAAAAATTTAAAAAATATATAAAATTCCTAAAAACATCTTAAAACTCAAACTACTTCTTAATGCAGACTATGACCAAAAATTAGATCTCAACGATGCAATAAAATGAGACAAAAATAAGTAGTAAGACAAGCTAGAGAGCTTGCCTTACTAGGATCTTTGGCTTCCCTCTTTCAAGGTGCAAGCTCCATGGGATTTAAAGAATTAGACATCCACCCATTTGATACGAGTCCACAACATAGCCTCCAAAGCCTTCTCTTTATTCTCAAGAACACAAAAAATAATATACAATACAGGAGCAGAGGTCCCACCTTCAGATCAATCACAATGGACCTCAGCTCCTCAATATATAAGAATTTACAAAGTGAGGGGGGCGCATCAATCAAGGGATGGGCGCATGAGTTTGATGAGAGAGTTAACGTTTAGATGGTTGGCATTGATTGATATGGGATTGAGATCCAAAACAAGATCCATGCGCCACCTCTCCATGAGGTAGGCGCACTTCAACATAGGGATCATCACCAAATCGTGAGCTTCCATGTGAGCCTAACCTCCATGCATGAGAGTAACGTGAAGCCAATCCATTGACTTGGGTTTTGATTGGATGCTCAACCAATAGGGACTGTGCCACCTATCAAGAGGTAGGCGCCCTCACATTGTAAACATCAACACCAACTGCGAGGTGCCGAGTGGAAGGATAACGCCCACATGAGGATAGAGGGTGCACTCTACAATGGTAAACTTTGGATATAATGCATTCGCCCACCGCATGACATCATAACATAAAGCTTTAACCTTTTAACATAGTTGCCCACCATATGTGATGTGATTCCATGTCATTTGGCATGTGCTTGATTCATTTTTTTAATATATAATTTTTTTGTACTGGTGCAATTTGTAGCATCTTTAGCTTTAAAATGTTATTTTGTAGCCTTCATAAGCACAACTGCTCCACGGGATGATTTGATCGCCTGAAACATAGGAATACTAGGTACGCAAGTAAAGAGGATGCTCTGAGCGTGAAAACGAGCATCCCTACACCAAATTCCACCTCTGGATCACTCTTTTATCACCATTTGAAATTTTCCATTTAAACCATTAAAAATGGCCTAATTTTGTGGAAAAAAATATTTTTCTCGAAACTGACTCAAACTCCTAGGGGTCCTAGTAAATGACCAAACGACATTATTTTAGTGTCTATCATGTTTATATATGTTATAAAATGGACTCTAATAACCCCCCAAGGCCTAACCACCAATTGGGCATTCCAGCTTTGGAGGTGTAGGAGAAAAACTCATTGATTATACTCGGCTAAAGGCAAAGCATAATTGACGAGGGAAAAAACTCCTTGGAATACCTTCATTGGTTTTCAAGTCCTAGGGAACCGAGTCACTCAAAGACCACTATGCTAGCACACTTTATTACAAAGCCCGTGGGGCATGGTCATGCATTAGAAAAATAAAAAATAAAAAGGGGCCCTGAAATGGCCAAATCTGAAACTTCTGATCACTGATAAGCACAAGTAATTTGTGCAACACTAGTGGCTCTATGGAATTCCAACTAAGGGCAACTCAGGAGGTAACAGGAAGCAACCAAGTAACACATCCAATTTCCATAAATTTAAACAAAGAATGTTTCCAGCTTACTAATACCATTACAAAGGATATGTTCATACAGATCTTGCATTCCAGCTATAGACACACAGACACAAAGTTGTACCATTGAATTTCTATTGGGTGACTGTGATGATTATTCAATTGTTTTTATTTACCTAGCCACATCTTTAGAGGCATTAGACTCTAGATTCTCATTAGTTATTTTGTATAAGCTCGTGATTTTGTTATTATGTTCCAGCCCTATGCCTTTATATGAAATGAGTCACTTTTAGATAATAATCATATCACCTTTACTATTGAATTAAGCTTCAGAGTAGGGATTTTTTACCTTTTGTTTTAAACAGGGGTTTTCCCAAATCTCAATACTTGTAGCTTTTCAGAAATACTATCAACAAATTGGATAAGTTTCACTCCATTAATATAGATTTGAAGGTGTGATCCACCCTTGGTACACCCGCGTTGTTCTTGTTATTTGGATCTTATTCATGTCATTTAAACTTCCTTCATAAAATATTATATATTGTTATTCTTAGTTACTTTACTAGCTGTTGCACCAAGAGTAGCGAGGTGCTCTAGAGCCCAGTATGTAGGAGATGATATCATGTAACGTACGTGACAACAAAAATAAAATAAAATAAAGCTATTCAACACCGTATGTTAGCTCAAATTTAAGTTTTACACAAAATCTAAACAAAATAAAACCAATATAGATCCATCTTAAACCCAAATCTATCAAGCATCGAGAGGGCTCAAATTTCTTGAGGTGTAAATTTTTTATCTTAAATTTTTTATACATCAAGCAAAAAAAAACTCCTCAAGAAATTTATCTCTCTCGATGCTTAATAAATCCATATTTAAGATGGATCTATGATGGTAGTAAAAGTAGCACCTTTGGATGCATACACATTCTAAGTTGCTATAAGAGTTGCAATTCTACAACAAGTGATTCAAGAGTTTCTGCTACAACAATTTTTGTTTGTGGTCTTAGCAAAGTCAAGTAAGAATGTCGTACAACACCAAGAGTCATTGGGGAGATGACAATGAAGATAGTGGTACTGAAAACCACAAGAATGAGCAAGTGACCAAGGAATATTTTGATAAAAAAACTCAAAGAGTTCACCAAGAAGCTTGTTGAGGACTTCAGAAAGGTACGAGGAAACATGGAATGGAGTACTCACATATTTGAATCAAAGCCAAAAATCCCCAGTAGAATGATGGTTCTTCAACTGTCTCTATGGATGAATTTGGGGAGGATGTAGGAAGATGAAGTCTCGACTCCAAAATCATGTAAAACCTTCAAATGAAGATCCCATGTTATGATTTTTGAGTTGTTGTAGAGCATACATGGCTTATCAATATCAAGCTAGCATTTTGAATGTAGAACATATATAACCAAGAATATAAGTTGAATATTGCCTTTCACCACTTGAGTAGAGAGATGGATCACTAAACACCCTAGAGAAAATTTCGACGAGATTGCAAGTGCAATAGCATAGAGAACCAATCAAAATTAAGACAAAGCTTGCAATGTTCAGAGAATGCACCTATTCCATTAGCAAAGGTTGGTTGAAGAAGTCACGGATATTCCAAGCACTACAGTCCCAAGAAAGACTACTTCTTGACCTGATGCATGATATGATATATTATTTTTGGGATTATCTGCATAGCATAAGTCATTAATCTATGACCCATATCCTATGAGTATAGTCACAATTGACCAATTTCTCATGGTTTTGAATAGTCCACATAGCACTCATTGCATTGGATGATGCTCATGGGGGTGAAGAAGTGGGATTGAGAACAAAGAAATGAATTGCATAGCATCAATCATCACCATTGAGGCTTGCAACCAATAATTAGGACTTCCTAGGAGGTTAGAGTGATGTTAATACGTATATAATATACTCGACTTGAACTGTAATTTTATTTCCAATTATGTCTTGTCACTTTTATGATACATCTACAAGAAATGGCAACCAGCATAAGATCTCTCAAGCATGCTTAACTGTGGATGTTTTCCCACAATCAATCCCACTTAGCTTGCTACCCCCATTTTCAAAACCTTAGCAAGCATTGTGCCCTATGAAATATTCAATTAGAGCTCCCTTGACTCTTTTTATTTAATACCGAGAGACTTTCGGAGTACGACATATGATACATCATTTTTGGGATTATCAACGTAGTTCTATGACCCATATCCCATGAGTATAATCACAACTCACCAATTTCTCATGGTTTTGAATATTCCACAGAGCACTCATTGCATCGAGTGATGCTCAAAGGGGTGAAGAAGTGAGATTGAGACTAGCAAATTAATGAATAACATAGCATCAATCATCACCTTCTAGGCTTGCACTCGGAAATCAAACTTCTCTGGAGGTCACCCATCCCAAGACTCCTTAGGCTCAAGCGCGCTTAACTATGGAGTTTTCCTCACAATCAAACGAACTTAGCTTTCTACCCCATTTGCAAAACCTCAGCTAGTATTGTTCCTTGTGCACAATTCAGATATAGTTCCCTTAACTCTTTTTATTTAAGTATTGAGGAGATTTCACAATCCAACATATTATATATCATTTTTTGGATTATCTGTGTAGTGTAAGTCATTAATCTATGACCCATGGCCCATGAGTATAGTTGCAACACTCAAGCATGATATCTACATATAAAGCTGGAGGGTCAAAGATCATAATAGGGATGTGACTATTTGAGCCTATTTCTTTAGATAAATCTTTTGGTGTATCTAGGAGAGCAGAGTCATATGGAAGCCTTAGAACTAATATTTTATTTTCCATTGCAGATTCTGCAATGTAAACCCTTGCCAACCAATAGGTAAAAAAAATCACCTCCCAAATTTAAATTTGTGTCACAGATGTTCTCAACCTTGTCTAAAGCTATGTTTGCTCCCCTATAAAACTTAAATAGCTAAACATGTACACCATTCTAACTCATAAGGTGAACCTATTAATGATAGTGTACATGAACGATCCAATAATGATCATGTGCCAAAAGATCAATTCCTATCATTAATAGAATATGATAACCCTTAGTATCATTGATGCAATGACTGGCCATGGTCTTGATAACTTCAATATTTTTTCCTCCGTCAAACGACAAAAGGCCCTAGTCATGGTTGATCCTGGAAGTACACTAAACATCTTAGATAAAAAAAAAAAAAAATTAAAATCTTAGGCCTCCATCTTGATACTTATGAACAAGTCCCCATCACAATCCCAAGCCATAAACACATTCATGTTTGATTTAAAACTTACAATGGCAAATTATACCGAAGGGGATAACTTTTATGTTCCAAACATTAAAGGTATGGATGTGGTCATTGGTATTCAGTGGTTCTATCCCTCAAATACATACTCCATTAACCACCATGAGAAATGTATGTCCTTATATAGAATACCAAAGAGTATACCATCAAAGCCCTTCCACCTAAGAACTTTAGGACAAAGGACTCTCACGTGAAGAAATATCATCTCAGTTTCATATCCTTCCTGTACACCTATGGAGGCAACACCTTTTCACCAACCTCAAATTCCAAGCTTCTTAAAATGAGTACAGAAAGACGAGGTATATTTTCTAGTAATGCCCTCAATGCTTCAACTCGATAGAAGAAAGTGTGGTTTTGAAATTTCATCAAATTGTCCATGTGCATTCTCGGTTTGTTGCGTTATCAAACACTTGGCATGCATGATTGGTTCTGAAAATTTTGCATTCCCAATCTGATTTCAAGTTTGGTTTTTCATATGAAGTTCAATGCCGAAACCCCGTCAATATAAAATCATATTACATACACGAAAAATATATTTTTCTTGAAACACATGGAAAAAATTTCTTTCTTTTCAAAATCAGAAAATTATGACAGCCAAACCAAAATTTAACTCAGAAAATTTTAGCCAAATTGGCTCAGGAAAAACCCTGAAGGGAAAACCTGACAGGAGAGAAAAAATTTATCCTTTCAACAAATTACAAAACAGAACAACAGACTTATCTCAGCTTTTCATATAGAAAAGCGTGCCAACACTTCAGCAAAATTATATACCCTTCTGACAGTAGTACATCCCACACGTGTGAGTAAAAAATGTTGTTGTACAGCTCAAAAATCGTGCCCATATTTATGTTTTCTTGATTTTTGTGTTGTACAGTCTACATAGAAATTCGTGCTAGCATCTACAGAATCTTACTCGATTTTTGTGTTGTACGGCCTGGAATAAATGATGTACAACCTCCTCGATTTATGTGCCAAACTCTGCATGTATGGACTGCAATAAATGCAGTATAGCCTCCTTGGAAATTGTGCTTGTACGGTCTCATTTAGTTTAGTCCCTGCTGTTGTACAGAATTGTCTAGGAATTTGTGCCCTTTATCTTGGAAACCGTTCCCATCTCAAGCTCCTCAATTTTTGTGCAAGGGTTTCTTCTTTCTCTCAAGAGTTTGACCTCCTTTCTTTCTCTTCTTCTCCTCCTCCTCTTGATCTCCAAATCTCTTGGGTAACAATGAATTAGGTTTTGTGCCTTTTTCATATTTTTATACGAGGTAACCAACACCCACCAAATCCATGGCTAGGATTTAATCTTAACTTGATGAGATCTAGGGCCCACATTAATTATTCATTAATGTCTTATTAAATAGATGAAAAACACTTTTTCCATTCACTTACGTGAGTGACCATTTTTAATTAAATGTTCACTTAAGTCTCATAAAGTCAAATTAAAATTATAATCTCAAACTCACTTTATAAAAATAAAGTACATCTCACTTTATAAAGTATTAGGGACCTCATTTAATGTTTTTATGTCCACCCCAAGGCACCACAAGGTGAACAACATCTCCTAGGTAACTTTTCAACACTCCCTCTTACCGAGGAAGGTGTTCTTCACCACTCCCAACTTGTCTCTGAAGCAAACATGCTTCCCTCTACCCAAAGACTTCGTTAGGATATATGTAACCTGCTCCTCAGTGGAAATGTACTGTAACTCAACAGCTCCTCTTTGAACATAGTCTTTGATGAAGTGATATCTGATCTCAACATGCTTTGACCTGTCATGAAATATCGGATTCTTAGAGAACTTGATGCAACTTTGATTATCGCAATAAACATTTGTAGGTCTCAGCTCCTAATAAAATAAACCAACCAATAACTTGCGAAGCCACAATGCCTCGCAACTAGCCTGACTGGCTTCCATATATTCAGCCTATGCAGAACTCAATGCAACTGAATTTTGCTTCCGACTGAACCATGACACTACTCTCAATCCCAAACTGAAGCAACAACCAAAAGTGTTCTTCTGGTCCGCTACAATGCCTACCTAATCTGAATCTATGAAGCCAATCAAACCAACTCCATCTGACCTCCTGTAGTCCAAACCATAGTCCACTGTCCCAGCAAGGTACCTCAGTACATGTTTTGCGCCATCTAGTGCACTCTCCTAGGCTCCATCATGAACTGATTGAGAGTGTTCACCGCAAAACACAAATATGTTCGAGTGTTGACCAGATACATAAACGAACCTATGAGCTGACGGTATAAGGTAGGATCTACCAATTCTCCCTCAGAAGCATGAAACTTCTTCCAGTTGGTGATCATAGGTGTGGACATAGGTCTACATCCCTCCATTCGAAATATCCTCAGAACATTAGTTGCATATTTTCTTTGCCCCAAGAAAACATGTCCATCCTCCTGCCAAATCTCCATCCCCAAATAATAGTGCATCAGCCCAAGATCAGTCGTCTTAAACTCTGAAGCAAGATCCTTCTTGCAAGTTGTAATCAGATGCTCCTCCAATATGATAAACAAGTCATCAACATATAGCAGAAGAATGAGCGGATCACCTCCAACCATAATGAAATATAGGTTGGGATCAGCCTCACTCTTCTTAAATCCAATCAACGAAAAGTAAGAATCAATCCTCGAATACCAAGCTCAAGGAGCTTGCTTCAGTCCATACAAGGCCTTTTTCAGCTTGCACACATGAGAATCTCTCCCATGAATCTCAAATGCTCATGGCTTCTCTAAATACACCTCCTCCTGTAGAAGACCATTGAGAAAAGCGGTCTTCACATCCATTTGGTGGATCTTCCAACCCAACTTTGCTACTATGGAGATCACTACTCTAATCGAAGAATATCGAGCAACCGGCGCAAAGGTATTGCCATAATCTATTCCCTCTACCTATGAGAACCCTCGTGCCACAAAACAAGCCTTGTACTTATCAATGCTTCCATCTGTAGCATGTTTGATCTTGTAGAGGCACTTGGAAGTCACAACTGACTTCCCCTCCAGTCTCGGAACTATCTCCCACACATCATTCTTCATGATGGAATTGTACTCTTCCATCATGGCACCTCTCCAAACCTAATGTGGGGTATCCTCCTCAAATGTAGTAGGCTATGACTCATGCAAGTTGGTCACCATCGCTATATAACTGGAAAACCTCTATGGTGCTCTACTATCTCTGACCTCCCTCCTGGGTGGTCCCACAGAATCCTCAGCTTCCTTCACAAGCTCCTTAAGCTAACTTGGATTTCTTTTCCTGGAATTAGCTTCCAGTGGTAGGCCCTCCTCATGAACATCCTCATCTAGAAACTGTCTACCTGAAGAAGTACCTGTGGTCGGAGATCTTGTTCCTAGTGAACCAAAACCATGTGAACCCGAATCACGTGACGGTGAAACCTGTGAACCTATGACCCGAGAACCTGTCCCTGTACCAAAAGTCTCTGTAGACTGAGTCCCTGAACCTGTAGATCCTGAAACCTATGGATCAGTTACCCCTGAAACCTATGACCCTGCACTCTGACTAGCTGAACTCTGAGATGATGTCACCTATGGAGTAATAACCTGGTGCTCCACCATATCTGTGTCAAAAGACATCCTGAAGGCCCATTCCTCCTCAAATCTCACCTCCCTCCTCACAACAACTTTCCTCTGTGCAGGAAGGTATAAGCAGAAGGCCTTCGAAGTCTCATCATAACCAAAAAATATACATTTCTCTGCAGTGGGCTCTAACTTTGTCCTCTTCTCAGAAGGGGCATGAGAATATGTAAGGCATCCAAAAATGCGGAAGTGGACAATCTTAGGCCTCCTCCCGGTGAACATATCCTCAGGATTTTTACACCCCAAAGCACGGTGTGGACTCCTGTTTTGCACATAAACAACAATACTACAGGCCTCAGCCCATAGAAAGAATGGAAGAATCTGATCATGCAACATAGCTATAGCTGCTCCCACTATAACTTTGTTTTTCCTTTCGGCAACTTCATTCTGCTGTGGAGTATATGGAACGGTCAACTGCCTCCTGATGCCCTCATGTCTACAAAACTCACCAAACTCCTTGGAGGTATACTCACCCCCATTGTCTAACCTAATTTCTCGAATCTTCCTCCCTGTTTGGTTCTCCACAAGAGCTTTGAACTCTTGGAACCTCTTCAAGACTTCCTCAGACTTTGTTTCTCAGGAAGTAGATCCAGGTCTCTCTGGAGTAATCATCAATGAAACTGATATAGTACACAAAACATGTCAATGAGGCAAAAGACATAGGTCCACATAAATCAGAATGTATCAAATCCAGTACTCCTCCTAACCTGTTATCACTGCTCGGAAAATCATTCTCGGTGTACTTTCCTAAAGCACACCCTCTGCACACACCACTATGCTCTGTGTTGAACTGCAGTAAACCTGTGGACATCTCCCTCAGCAATCTCAAAGTTGAATGATGAAGGTGGGCCATCATCCTGTGCCACAACTCACACAACTCGCTGCTACTGCTAGTGTGGGCCAATGCATGATGAGGCTAGAAGAGAAGCTTGTACAGTTTCCCACATCTAACTCCAATGGAATATGAAGTAGATGGTCCTGTTGCTCTGGGAAAAACATACAATTTCCCATCTAGGACAAACACTCCAAGGTCCTTGTCCTCAATAGTGGAAACTAAAACAAGATTCTTCTTCAGCCCGAGGACGTACAAGACATCCCTCAACGTCATGGGATGCATGGACTCCCTTTGAAAGTTGATAGTCCCTCGCCCAACTTCTCTCACAACAGTGTCATAACCCAACACTACCTCTAGACTCAAGTCGATCTCATTCATCTCAGTGAACTTGTCTCGAACAACTGTCATATGGCTCGAAGCCCCACTATCAATGTACCAAGTGGAAGGAGTGGTGGAAGCACTCAACGAATGACCAACCAATAAAGAATATTGTATTTGATCCTCCACGTCACCGTTGGTGATAAATGTTGTCTCTGTAAAACCAGCTGTTGGCTCCCCAACAAATCCCCTTGATTTTTTACAAAATAAAAGGGCCCCCATGTAAATTTGAGAAGTACTTAACTGTTGGTTTCCTTTCATTCTATCTTGCTTGGTTTGATATGTGATTTCATTGTTTCCTTTCTTTTAGATGATCCATTGCTTTGACTTGGTTTTTCATGTAAGATGGTTTGGTGGTCATATGCTTTATCAAGTGTTTGGGATTGGAGTTCTTCATGATTGGTGCTTCTGATTATTTCTCATGCGTGATGATTTTGCAATGCCATATTTCATATTAAAGTAATTTGTGATAATTGCATTCCATCATCTTATTTAGCTAATTTGCTTTGTCAACAAATTATCTATAGTAAGAATGCAAATTTCATTTCTTTTTAAACCTACGCTTCATCAATATGTTTCATGAGAATTTTAACATCTATACATCGAAAGGTCAGTTTTAACCTTGAGCTTGATTTAAGTTAAGTCACAAAATGGTTAAACCTTTATTAGTTGTTCATTGATTTCTAGGTGGTCACTGTCTCCTTAAATTATGAACTAAGTCAAATGTACCTTGTCCATTGAATTTTTCCTTAGATATTGAACTTGAAAGGAAATTATATGCACTCATTTTAAGTTAATTTTTCTTTTTGAGTGGGTGCATGTAAATTCCTGACTATTTTCAAAGGAAATTATATATATATCCATATGTCCATTAATCTACCATGACTCATTTTAAATGGAGGATATCAAATTTTAACCATACGATTTCCCTGTCATTGAAACAAATCATAATGAGTCATTAAAGGATCCGTTAAAAAGGTTGTTGAGCTCAAAATTGATGAAGAAACCCATCTAAAATGCTTCATCTCCCACGTCTACCCTAGTTCTCGAAGAACGCCATGATTTACCTCCAGAAATCAAGTTGTCCTGAGTCAAAATATCCTTCAAGGTGGTTCAATGTAATCAATATGAAGAGATCAGACTGAAATAAAGTTTACAGTGGCTATCAAATAATGAAAGCCCACATATGACGGAGATTAGTCGATTTCCATTGAGAACATTTCGCAGGACATGAGGGAATCAAGTGTTCGGTTTTATTGGTTTAAGAAGAATATGAAAGGGCAGATCTTTATTTTTCTATTACTCTTTCTCATTTTAATTTTCATATACAGGATTTGATATTTGATTACATGAATTATTAATAAGTGATTTTGTATTGATGCAGGTTTGTAGGAAAAGCAATATAAGACTGTGGAACAGATCTGAAAACAATCTTGGGAACCGGGCAGGGTCTGTTTTGGAATGCTACTCTGAAAACAATCTTGGGAACCGGTATCAGCCGATCTAGTTTGATGGATTAATATATATACATAATGATGTTATTATAGATCTCTTACTGTGTTGTTTTCCATTGATTATTCATAAGTATTTTCGAATACATGCATGTTTATTTTCTGGTTATGTTGTGTTATCAGTTACGTTTAGATAATTGTTGTTGTCTAACTTGACTCATGCATCATCATTGAATACTTTACTTTTATAAACATCTATTTGCATAGATATTTTTTAAGAATAATTATTATCGTAGAGTGATCAGAACTTGCATATGAAATAGCTTGTTTATTTATGTAATTGCATATGTGTTTTTAGTAAAAATAAGATGATGTTATTTCTTTAACATATAATTGCAGTTTCTTTTATTGGGATTATGTATATTGTCTAAGTTTTGTCTTGATATATATTATATTTTCAAAACATCTTTTACATAATAACAAGCGACAAATAATATTTGTTTAAAATTGTTCTTGGCCAAGATAGGTTAGTATAATTTCTAGAATAGGTGATTAGTCTTAGTTTCATTTAACAACTATTAATTAGTCAATACCTTTCAATTAGTTAGATTAAGTTGGATAACTTGTAACTTGGTAAATAGTGATTAGGAACAATCCTTTTAGGAAGACTCTCTTTCAGAGAGTAGAAAATTGAAGGTAGAAGAACCATAACCCTACGAGAGTTAGCTATCTCAAACATATTGAGGGTTGTTTTAAGCACCTTGCATGGGCTATCTCTCCGTAGTTGGCCTATAACAGAAAATCCGACCAACACCAACATAGAGAGAAAACTCTTCCTCAAATCGTGTAGCAAAATCATCAATATATGATGTTGTTGTTGTCTGTTGTCCTTTCTTTTTTTTGTTCAGACATTGTCCAGCATAGTGTCCAAACTTTTGGCAAGCAAAGCACTTGACTTTGCTCATGTCTCTCTTTTGCTCGCTACTCTACTGCTTGGCCCCACCCTTAGGGCCCTTCTTGAACTTCTTCTACTTTCCCTTCGTTGTCAACGCTACATTGTCTCCATCTTCCCTCTTATGAGAAGAACTACCCAGTACATATCTTCTCTGAGTCTCCTCCTGAATGAAGTCGTCCCAGAGACGATCCTAAGAAGGCATATGCTCACGAGAAACCACGGTTTGCACAAATATACCCCATGGCGGTGTCACGCTATTCAAGGCTATCTGCACCAACTCATTGCCCTGTACAACCTCCCCAAAAACTGCAAGTTCATTTCTCACCTATGTGATCTTAGTAAGGTGGGAAGCCATGCTTTCACCCTTAATCATGCGAACATTGTAATACCCCAATTTTGACCCTTAGCATATTTTGGGCTATAATGTAAATATTGTATGCATATTATGTATGATTCCTAGTGTGGAGCTCAAGGCCAAGGCCCCACTAGTGAACGCTCGATCTTAAAGAGGCAAGTATTTGGTATTATGTTACCCATGTTCTAGTGAGCCATGGAAATTGTAAATATGCATTTTAATATAAATTCCCACAACTAGCTATGCAATGCAAAAAGAGATGGGGACATGATGTTTACAAGGAATTGGGAGGAAAATATTCAAACCATTGAGCCAATCAAGTTAAGCCAAGTGTCAATGGGAGAACCCATCAACCCTCAACTACCCATGTTGACTTTTGTGCCCAATCATTCATTTCTCCCAAGAGTTGGTTGAGGTAGTTGATGTTTTGGGAATGGAGAGGCATGGCTATCCAAATTCGGGTATGGGCAAGCCACCCTCCATAGAAATTCGTGTATGGATTCTTGGGCAAGAAAGGAACCACGAAATTGCTCCCCAAGCCATTCTTCACCCATCAATTTTGTTCTCTCACGAGATGGGAGCTTCCTGGCCGTTTTTCTCTATGGTTTTGCTGTGTTTTCCTTCTTTTTTTTAGCTGGGAAGGGCGTTTTTGTTTTGGTTAACAGTGGGCAAGAGAATAAATCGATTTGAGGGTTTTATAGAGGTCGTTTTGGCCCATTGAATGCTCATACATATGTGGGAGAAATTGGTTTTCTTCCCTGGGGTTGATTCTCTCTTTCCACAATCCGTTTTTGGGTGTGCCACGATTTGGGGAAAACCCATGGACCCTAATTTGTAAATCCATTGTTGAAAATGTGTATCCATGCCTAGTCTTTGAGTTTCTTGTGTGTAAAAGAATGTTGGGGTTGAGATGGGTATCCATTGCTTTGGTTGTGCTGAGCTTGAGAGTCTCATTTTCCTTGTAGATATCATGCCCAGCTCGGGGGTGGTCTCTGAGTGCTGAAAGAATATAGGCTGGGCAGAGACCTATAGTTGGGTGGAACGTTGCAGCGACATAGATAGTTGCTTGGGACAGCATTACATCAAGATGAGTATTTTATTTGTGTTTTGCTTCTGCACTGTTTTAGTTAATGGATGGTTGTTCTTGATATGGTGGATGCATGTGAAATGTGTGTGGATGATGTTTTATTCCGTTGTGCATGTTTGCTTGATTTGCATCTCCACACATATCCATTTTATTTGTAATTTCGTTTCTTTTATTCATGATGAATGGGGCTAAGTTTTGTGTAAAGCCTAGATATTAGTGTCATGATCTCTTCCTTGCGTTGGATCGACGGGAGGGGTCGTGACAAACATTCTTCAACTTTTCTCTCAACACCATCTTCTTGTTTTCATTCGAACTTTGGTGAAGATTTGTTAAAGCAGTCCACATATGAAAAGCATGGGCTTTTGCTGAAATATGTGGGATCACATGATCCTTCATGGCATCAAGTATGATCCTTCTCGCTTTTACGTCCTTCTTAAGAAAAGTGGCCCTATCTGTAGCATCAATAGGTACTGTGACTGGATTAGCTGTTGTATTCTTTACTATTTCCCATAGTTCATTCTCCTCCAGTATCAATACTATTCTAGCCTTTCATGGGCTAAAATTTACAGCCCCATCCAATCTATCTTCAAGCCTAAGTACGGTGGCCATAACCACAACCTGTTCAAGAACCTGTTTTCTTCTCAAAATACCTGTTCTCCCTTCTTTTTCAAATCTGAAATTTTTTCTGAATACTTTATTTTCATCCCTTTACTTCATCTCTGATACCATGAAAAATTTGCATTCCCAACCTAGTTTCAAGTTTGGTTTTTCTTATGAAGTTTAATGCCCAAACCCCATCAATATAAAATCACATTACATATACGAAGAATAGGTTTTTCTTGACACATGGAAAAAAATTCTTTCTTTCCAAACTCAGAAAATTATGACAGCCAAACCATAAATTTAACTCATAAAATTTTAGCCGGCTCAGGAAAAACCCCGAAGGGAAAACCTGACAGGAGAGAAAAAATGTATTCTTTCAACAAATTACAAAACAGAACAGCGGTACTTATCTCAGTTTTTCATCTCGAAAAGCATGCCAACACTTCAACAAAATTACGTACCCTTCTGACAACAGTACTTCCCACGCGTGTGAGTAATAAATGTTATTGTACACCTCGAAAATCATGCCCAGATTTCTATTTTCTCGATTTTTGTGTTGTACGGCCAAAATTTAATGTTGTATGGTTTGTCGATTAAGTTGTCATTGATTCTAACAGTGCTTGGTCATTGATTCCAACAGTTGAGTCTTGGTGCCCCTTGTGGAGTCCCTGAGGGTTAATGTTCAGTTTGTGGTTGTCAATGTCAAAGGAGACCTTTTGACCTTGTCCAAGCCCAAGATTGAAGCCCTTGGAGGCCTTGTGACAATGGAAAAAGCCTTGGTTACCCATTGACTTTGTTGAGTACCCCTAAGTTATATCTTGGTCCCATTTAAATCCAGTTAATGATCTCTGAGTCTATTGCACTTGCAATGGTCCTCTTGTTTAATGGATGATGTAGTAGCATAGTCCTTGGAGCCCATTCATAGTTAGTGTGTACTTTGAAGCACTAGGTGGTCCAAATGACCCATTCGGTGGTCATTTGTGTCTTGGTGGGGTCATGGAACCCTTGGATATGGCTTGAGTCATGGAGACCACACTCTTTTTGATAAAGTCCACTTCTACTTGTACTTGGTAAGGAAACCATGGAGAAGATCTTGAAACCCTTTTGTAAGTCTATTGAACCCCTCTTGCTATAATGATGATGATGCCATTGAGTATGGTACCTTGGACTTTGAATACTTCTTGCCTGATGATGAACCTTATACTTGCATGAAGTTGATGGTTCCCTTGCATATGAAAACTTGCAACCCATTCTTGAACCTTGGGAAGAAGTCCCTTTGCAAAGGTAATGAATTTCCTTATGTGGTTACCCTTTCACTTGGGGTTCTCGGAACCTTTTGTTATATCCTTGTAGTCCTTGGAATATGAGGAAGTCCTTGACATGCTTGGACACCCCTATAGCTTGGAGGAACCACAAGATTGATTAAGGTCAGCCCTAACTGACATGTCAAATGTTGGCTTGAAACAAGGCAAATATTTAAAAGAAATTTTAATTTTAAAATTAATGTTATGTTAAAATTGGTGAGTTGGCCCAGTCAAAGTTTAATTAAAAAAAAGGGGAGGATATATTTATATTGCAGGTCGGCCAGCTAAAAACCCTCCACATTGAACCTATATTTATACACCTTATTCCATCCATTATATAAATAATTTTTTAAGGATCCTTCTCTAAAATTCAGATTTACTGAAGATTGAGGCAGTCGCAGTATACAAAAAGTGCAGCAATGATTTTTTGGAGGATTAATTCAGCTCTTAAATTTGGATCTTACTAAGGAAATTTTCGATGGTGAAATGGAGTTAAGTTCGATGAAGAAAGACATCACAGAACTAGTTTAGCTCTAAGTTTTAGTCTTTTAAAGAACCCAACAGCAAACCTTGCAGCTTGGAGGTCTAGTCCCAAGTTTTCTTGAGTTTTGTCACAGTTCGAAGATTGAAGAGGGAGGATAGTCCACAGTGATATATCAGTCCGATTTTTGAAGATAACACAGTAAGAAAAAGTACAAAATTTGCCACAGTCCGGATTTTTTTGAAGATGATAAACTCTGCCACAGTCCGGATTTTCTGAAGATGATGACACAGTAACACTGCCACAGTCCGAATTTTATGGTGAAGATAGCACAGCCCGTACCTCGCATTGCACACTGGTTGATGGAGCTATAGATGACCTAGATGCTAGACTTTTGCTTCTTGATGTTCTAGTGGTAATGATGTTGTAGTGTATGGATACATTTGGGCTAGTTGAAAGCACAAAGCACGGTGGAAAATTCAGTAAAGACACGGGGTTTCCGTGAACAATTATTTGCCCAGGTATGCACAATAATGATAGTACACAGTGAACCAATGTTCACACATTGATATGTTAGGTGGTTACTTATGATGAACATGTTTAGTGATAAATTACACAAGGCTCAGCTTGTTTACACAGTGATAGTACCTATGTTCAGTGTTTTATATAGTGTTATGATATGCACAATGATGACACAGTAGTACACATAAATTTATATAGTAGTAACTACACATTGATATATGATGATGCCTACACCTATGATATTACATAGTGATATGATGTGCTAGTGATTAGTGATTACACAGTGGTATGTTGATGCCTACACTCAAACATTACACGGTGTGATATATAGAAACAATGATATAATGATGACAATGATGAAATGATAAACAGTGAGTACATTGATTCAGTCGGGCAGGTTTCATGAGCAGATTCCTTCACTCAGATTCGCTGAGTTGTATGAGTAGTTGGTTTGACTCAGGTGGACTGAGTCTCTTGTATAGTTGGTTAGATTGAGCCGGATGATCGATACAGCCTGATTGGACAGATTGATTGTACAGGTTGATGAGCATTGTGGCACGGTAATACGAGCAGTAGTGACAGTTGATGAGCAATGACAGTTGGTGTGCAACTTTGTGCAGTGTGGTGCAGGCATTGGTCAATAGGTCCACATGATCAGTGCAGTTGTGGTTCAACAGTTCCTTCTTCATATCAGGGTGGTAGGACAGGACAAGAAAATGTAGGGAGCTAGGGCTTCCTTAAGGTTGTAGCATGTAAACCAGGGGGTTGTAGCCTCCTTCCAGTTGTAGCTGTAAAATTGAAGATTTGAACAAGGGGGTTGTTGCCTCCTTCCAGTTGTTGCTGGAAAACTATATTTATAAAGGCTTCTGTGGTTTTCCCCCCAGGACTTGGGTTTCCACATAAAAATCTTGTGTATTGTGTTTTGCTTTCTATGTGATGACATGTGATGATGAGATATAATTGTTGATATAATGATAATAACGCACTCTGCATAATATTGGATAAGCTACTGATGATTGTTAAAGTTGAAAAAGTAATAAAAGCTATACACACTGTTCACCCCCCACCCCTCAGTGTGCTCGGTGTGTCCAACACGGTCTGCATAGAAATTCATGCCAGCATCTGCAAAATATTACTCGATTTCTGTGTTGTACGGCCTAGAATAAATGTTGTACAACCTCCTCGATTTATGTGCCAAACTTTGCATGTATGGACTGCAATAAATGCAGTACGACCTCCTTGGAAATTGTACCTGTACGGCTTCCTTTAATTCAGTCTCTGCTGTTGTACGAAATTGTCTATGAATTTGTGCCATTTATCTTGGAAACTGTGCCCATCTCAAGCTCCTCGATTTATGTGCAAAGGTTTCTTCTTTCTCTCAAGAGTTTGACCTCCTCTCTTGCTCTTCTTCTCCTCCTCTTGCTCTCCAAATCTCTTGGGCAACAATGAATTAGGTTTTGTGCCTTTTCCCTAGTTTTATATGAGGTAACCAACACCCACCAAATCCATGGCTAGGATTTAATCTTAACTTGATGAGATCTAGGGACCACATTAATTGCTCATTAATGTTTCATTAAATAAATGAAAAACATTATTTCCATTCACTTACGTAAGTGGCCATTTTTAATTAAATGTTCACTTAAGTCTCATAAAGTCAAATTAAAATTATAATCTCAAACTCACTTTATAAAGTACTAGGGACCTCATTTAATGTTTTTATGTCCACCCAAAGGCACCACAAGGTTAACAACATCTCATAGGTAACTTTTCAACAGGTGCACCGTCAGTTCAAAAGAATCTCCAAGCACACTTGGGGCATCATACTAGAGCTCTATAAGGTAACAGGAAGAGGCATATTGCAATAAATGAATGTGCACTTATTATGTTGTAAGTGGCCCTATAAGTTACCTTGGGAACCAACGACTTGAAAAACTAACCTTTTCACGATTTACACATAGCAATGACTATCACTTAACACTAGCCTACATTTATATTTTTACAAATAAAGTGTTTTGGGGTTCAAATCTTGCCCCTATTGTTTGCAATGACTTAATCATAAAGTGTATCCCTATTTTCTTTCTTAATGAACTTTCAAAATCCCTTCAGGGACCAAAAGGTTGGTTGTGTTGACTTGGCAGTTAGCACCTCCTTCGGGACTTGTGACATGGTTGACAGCCTCCTGTGAATCCGTCAACTCTAGCAGTTGCATCGGAAACTAACAAGTCGGCCTTTTGGTTGAATGCTAAATGTGGGCCAACAATTGGAATCAAAGCCAAAATGTCGCAGGTTCAAGTCCACTCTGTTGGTGTCGAGTACCTCAGTCCGTGCTAAGGGGGAGATTGTTGACTTGGTGATCAACACCTCCTTCAAAACTCATGACATGGTTTAACAACCTCCCATGGATCTATAAACTCTAGTGGTTGTATCGGAAACTAACAGGTCGGCCTTTTGGTTTAACGGCAAATGTGGGCCAACCTGTTATCAAATTTTGGCAACCTAATGCCTTCGGATCAAAGGAATGTTTCCACCTTTTTTGAGATATTATACTGCATAGTTTGTACTTATACTTGGGCAGAAATGCATCATTCAATTATTTCAACAGTGTTTGCAGCACCAGTCCTCTACTATTTCATTTTTCATTTTTCTTGTAACAAGGGTTTTATCACGTTTATTAGTAACTCAAGTTTTTGTTTACAATTTCTAAATGCTTTTTTATAAATAGAGGGATTGCCCCATTTCATTTGTCACTTGTATTATTTGAGAAATTCAATCAACCAAGCTCCTTGCAGAAGCTTTCCTCCATTAATCCAAATTTGCAAGGGCAATCCATGCTTGGGTGTAGGTATCCCACTATGTTTGCTCTTTGGTTCTTATCTCTATCATTTAGCTTCACGCCTATCTTATTATCTGTTGTTATTTTCAGTTGCTTAGGTAGTTGTAATATATGTGACACTTTTGGATACATGCACATTGCAACCATAGATTGTGTCGTTATATCCCTATTTTTAGTCATCCTTAACTCAAGAAAAATGACTTCGCGTCTGAATCGAGATTACTTTGTACTTTCTACTTAAAAGTCACTTATCCAACTAAAACTTGTTATATTACCAGGTTTCATGAAAACCTTTCTTAAAAGATATATAGCAAATGGAAGCTGCAGACAAGGATGATGAAACCAATACAGCCAAATAGAGTTTTACATCCATATATCTTTCTCTCTTGCTTTACAAAAGAGGAAATAATCCCACCAACTTGAAATGAGTATTTTAGCTGGATATGCAACTATTTTCTTGTAACTTGGTATAGGAATCAACATGCCATATATCCCATCTCTGCTTTATACGTTAATTTCTTGATGGAACTTATTATACCAAAGCATTGTTTCAAAAATAGAAGAACAGAATAAAAGTGGAGAGCATCAACAGGCAAGAGACTCATGGTCCCACTTCTCTCATCTAACAATGGCATGATATATGCACCCTTAGGACAATAAGTACACGAATTCCAAAATCTTTTACATCCAGAGATGCATTTCAATACATACATGGTGCATAAGAAATATTCAATCACTTTGCATTTCTATTCTGTTTCTAATCGGTGCATCTCAATATTAGTTTCCCAACCAAATAGACATACCTAACAAGAGGATACTAGAAAAGTGATCGAAGAGAAATTCCTATAATGCAGATGTTGCTTCACAACACAGATAAATCTGGAGATGGACACACTTTGTTTCATTCTGAAACGAAATATAGGTGATTTCCATATATGTCAATAGCAATCAGTTCATGTGATAACTTTACAAAGTTGAATCCCTGGGATTTTTTTCCTTTAAGTTATTGTGGATTTAACTATTTAAAGTAAATTAAAATAATGCATAAATTGTCCTAGTGTATTAGAATCAGTGATGGTGTTGGTTCATCAAAAGAGCTTCTAAATGAGGAGAATTGAATTGTGCTTATCAAGGTTACACAAACCATCGGTGCTGGTCGGAATTAGTACAAGATTCTGGTGCAGGAGCAGCAGCCGTCCCAACATTAAGAATTGTGGAATCGGTACCCTAATTTTTTTATAAATATAAATTTAACAAAAAAGGAAAAAAAAAACAAATTTCATCATTCATGCTTCAATTTCATACATCATTCAAAAACTAATTCAGATCCCAGATTCATCCTATAGGATACAATAATACAAAATTCATATTTAGAATTTCAATTCATTATTCATAGAATCATACATAAACATATTCTGAAATAGAAGTTCTAATTTCTGAATAATAAACTGTCAACAGAAATTCAAATTCCTACATAAACAAAATCACTCATTTCAGATTTGTATTTCAGATATGTCAAAATCAGCATTGAGTACTCAAAATTGCATCTAGATTCATAGATTCGTAGCAGATTAAAATGTTAATGTCATAATACCAGTGTCAATTGACAAATGACAAAAATTGAATTTATCTAGAAAGCTCCAAAAGTCCAAAATAAAACATGAAGATCTAGAAAACCAAGAGTAATCCCATGGATAGTCTTCACCCTTCATGTCGCCCATTGGAACAGCAGCTAATTCCCTCAACTGATGATAAGAAGCACAGGCATCATGACCAGAAGGTGTAATACCAATGCCATGCTGCCTACCAACGACAAAAGAACCTCCCATAACCAACCTGGACCTAGGCATGGAAGTTCCATCCCCGACACGAAAATGATCATTGGTAGAAGAGCCCAAAGAGAGGTTAGCCATCAAGCATTCAAGGGCATCCAAGTCCTCATCTTTGAGATTCACATCCCACAATATTGTGTGAGAATTTGTCACAGCCTGAATCTAGTTCACTGAAGAAACCTCACAATTAGTTTTGCAAGAATGCAAAGAAGGAAGAAAATTTGAGCAGAACACATGAGAAAAAGAAACTCAATTGAGTAAAACTCCATCATGATATTATTGAACAATAAGAGTACAATAAATAATACACCTCATGAGAGAAAAACGAATGCACTAAAGGCAATTCGAAAAGCTCACAAAAAAGCAGGCTTACTAAAAGCTAAAAACCCCAATAGTGGCAACATCACTTTCCAACTCAGTCAAGGACCTCACGAATTAGCTAAATCAGATATGGCAGCTAATGAGTGATGAAAAAGCAGTAAGATGATGGCTTTTGAAGAGAAGAAGATGGAGGATGTGTTGGCCAAAAACTAGACAACTTGCCAAGTCCATAAAGGCACTTAGCTTTATCCTTATCCACTAAAATGCAGAAAAAGCAAGACAAAACTGTGTAAAAGAAGGAATGCGGTCTTACCAATTCTGGATAGTCATAAAAGCAAGCAGAATCTATCCAGAATCTTTCTGAAGGTGCTCATGTGGATAATGATGACAAGTGTGAGCCTAAAAAGGAAAGATGGTGCCAACTACCTAGTCAAACACCTAGGAAAGTATCAAAAATTAATAATACTTTATATCCTAAGTCTAGATGAGTTTTTTAATATTCTAACACCCCCCCTTAAGCCTGGATTAGAGTGGGTAAAATATGATTAGGGCCCAAGCAACAAGGCTTATGGTCACCCCATTACAATTATTATGCCCATGTAAACTGAGGAAACAGGGAAAACCTCATGGGAACAAAACCCTCCCCCAAAAATGGACATGAAACACACCAAAAATTGTTGCTCCAAACCCAAGTAGATGTGAACTTGATCAGATGTCTGGAGGTATCTTCCTCTTGGGAAGAAGTGGATCATGTTCCAAAAACATGTGCTTGAATTCTCCATCAATGGATGCAAGCGAATCTGGAAGCTCTTTGAACTTGCTCTTTGAACCAAACTTGATCAAAACAAATCCATGAATATGCAAACCATTCTGGAACTTGAATTTCAAACCACATGAGGCAAGATCAACTCCAATCAGATCTTATTGCTCTTGAAACTTGAACTTCTGATCAGTGGAAGTTAAATCAGCTCCAAGAATTGATAGATGGTTCCTTCAGATCTCCTTTGAACCAGCGAGGGTGAGATCAAAACCAAAATCACTAAAATATACCTGAGACTTGAACCCAAGCGAATGGTAGTGTCCTCTTCAATGAAACTTTGAGGAAGTGTGCCAATCATCTTGTAGGAATATGTAGAAGGCATGAGATCACTGTCAGTGAGTGCAAATGGAGCATTGTTGAGATCCGATCTAACCTTCAAATCATCCTTTAGATCAGCATATTGTGCACCATCAACTTGTGAAGTATGCACATGATCATAAAAAACTAGCTTATCATCCTCAAGATCAAAATTTGAAGAATGACAGGAGAACTGTGAATGGATGGAATCCTATTCAACAATGGTAGCTCCATTAGTTGAACCTTCTTTATTATCAGCAACCACATATGAAGGAGAAAGATCTGATTTCTCAACTTCTAGAGCTATAGAAGAAGTCTCTTCAATTACTGCTTCATGGCAAGAAGATGAAGCATTCGAAACAAAAGAGTATCTTCAACAGGAACTGTATGTGTTGACTGCAATTTCTTCTTCTTCATCTTGAACAACTTCTTCGGAGAGAGTTAAGACCGAGACATCAAGAGGGAGAACACATGAGGACCTAGGTGTCCATAGACTCACTCCATGCACCAATCTTCTTCTTATCTAGAGCCATGTCCAAGTTGGACCATAGCTCAAAAGGATAGTCTGCAGAACCCATACAATAGTGCATATCTGAAGACATTTCCAAACACATAACTCCGAATGCTCCATTACAATCATTCAACCATTCATTCTTCTCTTCAAAGGAATCTGGCTCACTCACAGCACCAATAGACACATCATAGAGACATTGTCTCTTTAGAGATGCAACCATCTTTGGCTTCCACTCAGCATAATTGAATAGATTAAGAGGAGGAACAGCTTTCGAATCCACAAAAAACACTCAAGAGGAAATTCAGCACTACGGAGCTCTGATACCATGTGAGAATTTGTCACAGCCTAAATCTACTTCGCTGAAGAAACCTCACAATTAGTTTTGCAAGAATGCAGAGAAGGAAGAAAATTTGAGTAGAACACATGAGAAAAAAAAACTCAATTGAGTAAAACTCCATCATGATATTATTGAACAATAAGAGTACAAAAAATGATACACCTCATGAGAGAGAATTGAATGCACTATAGGCAATTCGAAAAGCTCATAGAAAAGCAGGCTTAATAAAAGCTAAAAACCCCATTAGTGGCAGCATCACTTTCCAACTTAGTCAAGGACCTCACGAATTAGTTAAACCAGATATGGTAGCTAATGAGTGATAAAAAAGCAGTAAGATGAAGGCTTTTGGAAAGAAAAAGATGGAGGATATGTTGGCCAAAAACTAGACAACTTGCCAAGTCCATAAAGACACTTAGCTTTATCCTTATCCACTGAAAAGCGGAAAAAACAGGACAAAACTGTGTAAAAGCAGGAATGCGCTCTTACCAATTATGGACAATCATAAAAGCAGACAGATCTATCCAGAATCTTTCTAAGGGTGCTCATGTGAATAATGATGACAAGTGTGAGCCTAGAAAGGAAAGATGGGGCCAACTACCTAGTCAAACACCTAGGAAAATATAAAAAATTAATAATACTTTATATCCTAAGTCTAGATGGGTTTTTTAATATTCTAACATATTGAAAAACCCTCATTACAATCCTCCTTTGATCAAGAAATAAGGGGAAGACTTGAGTGATTGTACACAAAATCTTTTGTCTTTGATTATCAAATTTGCAAGAAGTATGGGCACAGGCAAAAAATAGTGAACCACCCGATCCCATTCTGACTTCGAGATGTGGAACCAGTGGATAAACCCATCTATATGCTATTGAAGCGCTGAAAACCTGTAAAAGAACCCTAGATGCAAGGTTTTGCACTTTTTGGATATGGGCACTATAATATGATCACCATGCAAAAAGCTTCATAGTACCCCTTATCAACGAGTGCATTTACATTACCATATTGACCACAGCTTGTAACAAATGAAGCAAACTGATTGTTTAGCTTCAAGAACTCCATAGGTTCAGGACATATTTTAGAATATGTTGCTCTAAAACCATCAGCCACCTCCCTCTCTCTGTGTGGGGCCCTTCGCTTACCCCCAAATTTAGCCACATACACCTCATCATAGTACTTTGTGTTCAAGGTGTAGGCTAAGCAATAAAGATGAGTGTTGTATCCATTCCATCTATTGATGATTATGTCCCTTGTGGTGCCTTACAAAGAGAGGGTCATGCTCTCTACAGATGTGTTGAACCTAAAAGACACAATCAATTCATAGATAGCATAGCAAATCAAGTTTTGTATTGGTGTTTATCACATTTCTTTCCAACATATAGTTGACATCCTCATAAGTGTCACCCAACATAAGGCACATCAAAATATCAAGAAGCCGTAGAAAATTAATTAGAGCCTCCATAATGGAAAGAAAAAAGTCAAGTTGACCCCGTCATGCCTCGTCAAGAATGGTAATTGTTATCCAAATTGTTTTTTCAGTATTGATGTTTTTTCCACATTTGCCACTATGGACTAACAACCATGGAAAACAAAGTTGTCCTCATGTCTACTGCTCATTTAAAGTTTAAACATGACATAGTGGGATGCAAATCTAGTTTCTCCAACCTTTAGAAGTTGGAGACAACTTAAATTTGTTTTCAAGAGGCAACTTCACAAAATTCAACTCCTTTGTTGGGAATCTAAAGAAAATGGGCTTTAACCCTAGTGTATGACATGCTATAAGCCAACTTGCACTTGCTACAATTCCACATGTTACCACATGTTTAGAATCATCATTCTTGGCAACATTTCACCAAGACATGGAAGCCTTAATTCAATTATTTGGTGGAAACTGTATTAATAGTATCTCTCTGCAATTCTTCAAGGGAGCACTTGGTGTAGCATATATTCTAGAAGAGCCCATAGAAGATTTCGGAATGTTTTGAAAGCACCACTAGAAGGCTCTGGAAGCATTTAGAAGATCTAGAAGTCTCTAAAAGGCTTTGGAAGTACCTAGAAGGTTCTGGAAACATGTGGAACATTCTAAAAGAGTCCAGGGACAAAGAAGGAAAGTTCTAGAAGCTAATAATAATTTCTCAATATGAAGAATAGTCTCGATAGAAGCACCTAGAAGTGATAAGTATTTATGAGGGTAGCCTAGGAGTTTCTAAAAGGCTCTATTGGCTAAAGATAAAACTATAAAAGGAAGTACCCTCCCTCACTTGCAACTTGTGTTTTCATTGTGGACAAATTCCTAGAGCACATGGGCTGTTGAAGATATCTTGTGCTGGTTTGGAGCTTTTTGAGGAAATATTCAGGGCTGTCATCATCATTTGTAAAGCTGTTGTTGTACCTTGTCGTTTTCTTTCTTATGCTGGATTATTGCTGCTGCTTTTGGTCTTATCTTCATTATTATTGCTCATTTTTATGCTACGTACCTGGGCTGTTCTCTTTAATAAAGACCGTCTTCAACTTCATTTTCAGATTCCAATTTTATGTGATGGAGAAGGAATGCAATAGAAATACTAATGTACATTTATGAGCTTGGTATGGTTGGCTGGAATATACTTTTGCAGCACTGTTATAAGTAAGATTGATTGCTATTTCAAGCATCTTCTTGGGTTTAATATTAACTTTCATTAAGTCTTTCAAATTTCGAAGTGTTTTTACTCTGTTTTGCTTTTACCCAAGGATAGACACTAATCTACTTGAATTCACCACCAATAATATCCATTGTACTTCATAAACTCTTGGATTGCTAAATCTGGTTTGTTAAAGAAGATTAAAAGGGTAATTTCGCAATCATGCATAGGGAAACCCCCCCCCTTGTGCCAGAGCAGAGCCGGCATAAAGTGAAGTAAAACTCTACTGAGGTGACATTGGGTAGGGTTTGTAATAAGTTGCCCTAAGTTTGCATTCTTGCATGGATTTGAATATTTTACAGGTGCAGATTTGGAAGGTAACACCGCAAGCATCTTCCACTGGATATTTTTTCCTTCTTCCCTATCTTTGTCACATACTTCCATAGAGGGGAATCAATGTGATATTTCTACTGATTTCCTTAACCATCCCCTCTCCCTCCACCATTTCTCCCACAGTGAACACCACAGCTAGCTGATAAACATGACGCCATTGCAAAATGAAGAACGAAGAAGAAAGGAGGTTTTTTTCCTGAAAAGAAATATTTCAGCAGATCTTGCACTCCGAACCTGCTAAATGAAATGCTGCTATGTCAAATCGGCTCTTCAAGTTCATGCTGTTACACTCTGACTGCTGCTCTTGAAACCCTAGTATCACTGTCATATTGCCTTCGAAATGCCTGCTGTTGTGCTGAGACAGTGCTGTTGTTCTTGAAACATTACTATCACAGTCCTACTGTTCTCCAAATGTCTGTTACTGTTAGCATTCTCAACCTCTCACAGTTGGCAAGTTTGCAACTGAAAATGTCAAAATGTTGTTTTGGGATTTGCATTACGTTTTATAGGGATTATGTTTTCTTCCATTGGCCATGGGCACCTCCCCCATCCCCTTTCCCACCAACTAACCTTCATATTTCTGCACTGCTTTCTGTCTTCTTTTGGCAATTTTTTAATAAGAGAGGATCTGTTTGCTCTGCTTGGAAATTGGTTCAAACATTCAAGTCGTTTCTAGGCAGATGAAACAGATTCATCCCCTGCAGAACTGTTTCCCATAAACAAAAACATTTCCAGAAACAGTGCACCAAACCAGCAATTTCAAAACTATTCAGCAAATCAGCAATTCGAGTGCATATTGTGTGTGGGAGCAACACTCTCCCTGGTGATTCCAGTAACAGAGATTTTTATCAATACATCCCCAACTAAAATACAGAAATGTTCTCATTAACAATATAGGATTCGTAGTACTAGTTCATTCAGATACAACATAATGTCATAAACAATAAACTTTATCAATAAAATATTTCTACATATTCTCAGAAGGTACAATATACTTAACTAAGGATGAAGATTACCGACCATAAAAGACAAGTGCAGGTTAACCTTGCTACTCGCTTCAAATGAATATGATTTGTGTCCACAATACACAGAAGTGTAGTGGGTTTGTTAATATAACAAAACAACTGGAAAATGAACAAATCGAAAATAAGAACATTGCTATGGATGTGAAAAATGATTTTAGTAAAACCTAAGTCATTAATATCAATCTTGTTAAAATGCCTTGGGGTGGTTAAAGCAAATTAAAAGTTTAAGTGCACTCCATTTCATTGCCACTAAGGTTTTCCCCTGTAACAGTTCCCTATGTGTTCTGTTTGACTAGTGACATGGGAACAATGTATGACTAGGCTTAAATATCTGTTTTTGCCATTGAAAGCTGATCTCTGTTTTGCATTCATGCTCCTGCTCATCTAATTAGGTGCCATCTCAGTGCATATATCCACTCCCTAAGTAGTGAACTTGTTAGTTATTAGTATTACACTTCCAATGTGAAACATATACACATTGGTTCATGCAGCATAATAGCTACATTATAGCATCTATATTCAAACGGGAAGAATTTTAAGACAGCAAGAGACTCCAACCTAAGTCTGGGCCCCAAGGAATGCCATGGGTGAAAAGCTGAAAATAAGCAAAACAGTCACAGGAAGGGCAGACTTATGAGCCAATAGGACAACTTGGAGATGGAAAATCTGCACTTAAACTATTAAGAAAGAGGGAAGCCCTTGCCTTACCACACCAATGTAGCGTGGATATGAGCTTAAATATTTTAGGCCCACATCAAGGCTGGTTCAGTAACTAACGTAACATATTGGTGAGTTTGGTGATAGTGGTGGTTTTTTCATTTTAAGAGTTATGGAATGAATCATGAAAGATTCAATTTAAGCCCCTACAGTCTTCTAAACAATTCCAGTAAGAATTCAAAAATGGAGTATAAATTGCAAATAATAACAACCTAAAGAGAAACATGCATTTACCATAGGGAAATCACAACCACCAATAGAATAAGTTGGATACAGTTCTTCTGCTGTCCCATCCAATTTGTGAAGACAGCTTTTGGATGGAAATGTGACTGACTTCTGTAACGCATTATAATCCTTTCATATTACCTTGGAAGAATATCCCAATAGAGTTCATAATGAACTGTTATTACACCAACATTAGATAGAGATGAATTTGCACTGATAGCTTTGGATGAAAATGTGATTTAATTCTGTTATATTATTTTCATCAAGTCTTGTAAGAGCACAGAAATAGAGTTTATCAGGAACTATTATTACACCAGCAAAAAGAGAAATATGAACTTGCAATTTAAATGAAACGTCAACATATAGAAGCTGCCTGTAGTTCCTGAGTTGGTCCCTCTGATTTCTGAGTATTGAAGAAATCTTGTAATGGAATCATCTTCACAGGATCCTTCTTCATGCTCTTAATAGCCTGAACAGTAGCTAATGCTCCAGCAACTGTTGTTATGATAGGAATTTTGTATGTTAATGCCATTCGTCTCAGCTTCCGCCCATCTATTTGATCTAATGCATCTCCTGAATTTGCAATCACCATTAACTGAATCTGCCCATTTGCCATCATGTCACCTGCATGTGGGCGCCCTTCATGGAGTTTCAAAACTCTATCCACTGGAATTCCTTCCGTTTTCAACAAATTAGCCGTGCCAGTTGTTGCAACAATTGCGAAACCAAGTTCAATGAATCCATTTGCAATTGCTGGGAGTCTTGGTTTGGTGAAATCATTTAAACTTAAAAACACTGTGCCTGCAAGAGGCAGTTTTTGATTTGCTGCAATTTGTGCCTTGGCAAATGCCATGGGAAATTTAAAGTCTATGCCCATCACTTCTCCAGTGCTTCGCATTTCAGGACCAAGAACCACATCACAGCCTTGAAACTTTTCAAATGGAAGGACTGCTTCCTTGACAGATACATGGCTTGGAATAACTTCCTGTGTAAAACCGATGTCTCGAAGAGATTTTCCTGACATAAGAAGGGCAGCATACTTTGCTAAAGGGTGACCAATTGCCTTAGAGACAAAAGGCACTGTTCGCGATGCCCTAGGATTTGCTTCAAGAATGTAAACTTCACCAGCAGGGGTGATTGCATATTGGCAATTCATCAGTCCACAGACACCAAGCCGCTTTGCCAATTTAGATGTCCATGATCTAATGGTTGACAAGCATACAGGTGACACTGTTTCCGTCGGAATAGAACAAGCCGAATCCCCAGAATGCACACCTGCTTGCTCAATGTGCTCCATGATACCACCAATGACCACACTTCCATTAGAATCTGTCAAAGAATCTACATCAATTTCACAAGCATCTGCCAGGTACTTATCAACAAGTACTGGTCTTTCCGGGTCCACTTCTACTGCAGTTTCTAAGTATTGCTTCAATTTTTCATCACTGTATACAATTTCCATTGCACGACCACCTAAAACATAAGAGGGCCTGACAAGAACAGGATAGCCAACCTTTCCTGCTATGGCCAATGCATCCTCATCACTCTTAGCAATACCACCTTGAGGTTGCTTGATTTTTAACTCATTCAACATTACATTGAATTTCTCCCTATCTTCAGCAGCATCTATTGAAGCAGGAGAGGTCCCCCAAATACGCACAAGACCTTCCCCACTTGCAGCCTCGGGCTTAAACTCATTGAGGTATTGTTCTATGGGTAGAGCTAGATTCAAAGGTGTTTGCCCTCCAAACTGTACAATTATACCATCTGGCCTTTCTTTGTCAATGACATTCAAAACATCCTCTACTGTAAGAGGCTCAAAGTACAGTCTATCACTAGTATCATAATCTGTAGAGACAGTTTCAGGGTTTGAATTCATCATAATGGTTTCATATCCTGCATCCTGCCAAGCCATGTTCACATATAGGTTAGAAACATCATTCCTATGACCATCATAACAAAGACATCAAAAAAATTCTTCCATAACTCTAACTGCTACTTTTAATTTCCCTAAAAGAACATAATGCCCCAATATCAATCTCATGCAAAATAGGAACTACGAACCTGTAGCACAAATGATGCATGACAGCAACAATAATCAAATTCAATGCCCTGCCCGATTCGGTTTGGTCCTCCTCCAAGAATCAATACTTTTTTCCGTGTGCTTGGAGCTGCTTCACATTCATCGTCGTAAGATGAGTACATATAGGGTGTGTTGGCCTCAAACTCAGCTGCACATGTATCCACTCTTTTATATGCAGGACTTACACCCAAAGCTAGGCGGCGGGCACGGACATCTTTTTCAGGTGATTTAGTTGCAAATGATATCTGCTTATCACTAAATCCCCTCTTCTTTACTTCATAAAAATCATCTTTGCTCAGTTCTGACAGCTTTGTAATAGATAGGAAACCTTCAACGTCTAGGAGCTCCCGCAATTGTAAAAGGAACCATCTATCAATATAGCATAACTCATGAATCTCTTCTGTGCTCATACCTCTTTTCATGGCTGCATATAGTGCATATATTCGATTTGGACCAGGAACTCTTAAGCCATATTTTAGCTGTTCCCAATCCCATTGTAGTTCTTTCACCTCTTCACAACCCCATCCACGATGCCCCGTCTCCAGTGACCGAACAGCTTTCTGAAATGATTCTTGGAATGTGCGGCCCAAAGCCATCGATTCCCCCACAGACTTCATTTGAGTTGTAAGAATTGGCTCTGACCCCGGAAATTTCTCAAAGGCAAAGCGAGGAATCTGCAACATGCAAGGCAAAAAAATAAAATTCATTAATCAAGATTATTGCACATAAAAAGACAACATAGCATACGGCCACAATTGCACATGGATATGATATTATGATATATGAAATCAATTCCTCTTTGGACACCTTTAAGAATAAAATAAGGAGGATAACAATCCAATTAAATAGGGCCAATTTTTGCATTGAGCTGAAGTGGGTGAAAGATACTAATCAGGTGAGATGGAACAAACTTCTACTGCACTGGCTGGAAGAGGCTGCAAAAATCTTCCGCACTCATAAGTAGGTTACCAAACAAGCTTCAGTCGACTTGTGGATGAGAGAGAAAACCATGGGACTGCGACTAAAATCGCTTGCACCTCCCTGCCAAAGGCATATAAGCTAAAGGAAGTTTTACAAATTTTGCTTCTGGATAACAAGATATGTACCTCAAACAAAAAATTTGAAGGTATATTCTTCTGAATGTGAATGATCCCCAGTAAAATTCAGCCTACTCTTTATCATTACCATGTACATTGTGCAAGCCAAGGTGTGTGGAGCAAGATGAGAAATAGAAAAACTAGATTCTACTTCTCTGGTATAAAATTTCAACCTACAAATTTGTGATTAAAAAGAAGGATGGGAAGAAGGCGGCCCAGATAACATATTTAGTGCAGATATGGAATAATATATAACATGCCTAATGTTGTAAGAACATATTTTGAGGCTTAAAACATGTAAATGTTTATATTAAATAATAAGCACAAAATATTCCCTAGACTAGTCTTAATTGTTGATGCTCATCAAGTTGCTTTAATTTTGAACTGGTAAATCTTGAGGCTCAAATGTAACTCCATGCTTATTACTATTTGGCACCCACGTGGTCACCATGGTAAAATTGAAAATAGTACTAAACTTGAAAATAGTACAGTATCATTGGACGAACCAGAACAAGAGGACAGAACAATGATCCCCAAGGTAATTTGGGATTTAAATTTTATTTTCCAGGTGGTCAGAGCATGGTCAGGGATATACATTGCAATTTGCAAGATATGACAGTCTTGCAACCTGAGCAAAAGGGCATATGCTCCATATGTTGTATTCCATTTTGGTTAAACATGTTACAGATATGCATGTATGAAGCATGACAGGCAACAAGACATACAAAAATATACCTTAAAAAGGGTTACTTTACAAAAAATAGAACATCGAATACACAGATAGAATATATCTAATACACCTCACTTCCTCACTTTACCCATAAAAGGATTCTGAATGATTGCAACTCTTCTGAGTATTTAACTTTCTCACTTCTACCAATCCCAAAAATTATAAGTCTAGACATGATCTTGTGGTCTAATAAGTAATGCAAAGTGAAGAATTTTCTGGACATGTCTCAAGTTCCATCCTTTCTAGAAACAGTGATACTCTTGCAGTAGGGCTGACCATCGCTTGGACCCATGCTTAAAGTGATCCAGGCTATGTGATTATCCGGGCTATCCAAACTAAGCTACTATTCCATTCCTATGCCTGCTACTGCTATAATCACATCTACCAGTGCCTACTGGATCTTGTTTTAATCTCAGATGCCTATGTGATTAAATAGGAATGAACTTCACCAAGAAAAAAGGGAATTCTGAGTTTTGCTGCTACTCTATGGAATGTAAACTTACCTTAGTGACAACATAGTCAATAGAAGGCTCAAAACTTGCTGGCGTTTTCTTGGTGATGTCATTGGGAATCTGGTCCAATGTATATCCCACAGAAAGCTTGGCTGCCATCTTGGCTATAGGAAACCCAGTTGCCTTAGAGGCCAAGGCCGAGGATCTCGACACTCTAGGATTCATCTCTATCACCATAACCTCACCATCCACAGGATTCACAGCAAACTGAACATTCGACCCTCCACACTCCACCCCAATCTCCCTGATGATCGCAACCGCGCAATCCCTCAGACGCTGATATTCCTTATCAGTCAGCGTCTGCGCCGGAGCCACAGTGATCGAATCCCCGGTATGAATGCCCATGGGATCAATATTCTCTATGGAGCATATGATCACCACATTGTCTGCCAAATCCCTCATGACCTCAAGCTCGTATTCCTTCCAGCCCAAAAGGGATTTTTCCACCAGGACCTGAGAATTTACACTGGCACTCAGTCCAGCCTTGCAGATTGCCTCAAACTCCTCTCTGTTGTAAGCAATGCCCCCACCTGTGCCTCCAAGTGTGAAAGCAGGGCGGATGATAAGTGGGTATTCCCCAATTGATTCCGCTATCTTAAAACAATCCTCCAGATTAGTCGATATTCCAGAGGGAGGGGACTTCACTCCAATCTTATCCATTGCCTTCTTGAACAACTCCCTGTCCTCAGCCTTCTTGATTGCATCCAACTTGGCGCCTATCAGCTCCACACCGTATTTATCCAAGGCTCCCCGTTCCGCCAGAGCCACCGCGAGATTGAGTGCAGTCTGCCCCCCCATAGTTGGCAGGAGCGCATCGGGCCTCTCCTTCTCCAGGACTTGCTCTACTAATTCTGGGGTCATGGGGGTAATATATGTCCTGTCGGCCAAATCTGGATCGGTCATAATAGTGGCGGGATTAGAGTTAATGAGAATGACCTCATACCCTTCTTCCTTCAGGGCCTTGCATGCCTGAGTTCCAGAGTAATCAAACTCACAGGCTTGGCCTATGACAATGGGTCCGGCACCCAAGATCATAATTTTCTTCAAATCCGTGCGCTTCCCACTTATGGGTACATGTTTCTCCCTCTTCTCATTGACGGAAATATCCTTCGCCTCCACAGCGAGGCCTCTTCGCCTGCATTTGCTGCGAATTCGGTGACGCCCTGAGGCATTTTTAATGCAGGGAAAGCGTGTAAAAGAGCCTAACAAACCACGGCACTGGAACGAAGAGGGCGTGATCGATTCCAATCTGTTGGACAGGTGATGATTAGCAGAGGAACAAGATCCGAGCAATGCAGCAGCCATCGTTTCAAACTCCCGACGATCTCAAAGCATCAATATTTCTGTAGGGTTTAGGCTTATATAAGGTGAGAGTCTGAATAAACTGGACGGTTGGAAGCCTAGCAATTTTTAATTATTATTAGGTTTTGCATTGAATTTCGAATCCAGTCAAGTCTCCACTTGTAAGTTGAAATTGTTCCGTATAGACTGACTACCGCCGGAAGGTAGTGAATATCCGTTTAACACTGGATTCATGGTAGACTTGGAACGGGTGAATTACGGATTTAGTTTGATTGTTCGATACTCTTTTCACCGATTTGTAGGGTGTGTTCCCGTATAATAATGGATGAATATTTTTGTTTTATTCTATTAGAAGATTTGATTGAGGTTACATGCAATTAATGCTACGCTCCAATTTGTATATCTTTTACTTTGATTTATAGGATCTTGTATTTTGATTTATAGGATCTTGAAAACGTAAAGAGTAATTTTTCTTATTTTAATTTTATTTTTATAATTGAAAATTTTTAAAATAAGCATTTTTAAATTAGTATTGTTGTGATGAGTTAAAAGATTGAAGATTATTATTGTAAAAATTGAATTTGTGCTTTAATGTGGTTGTACGTTTTGATCTTTAACTCTCTTGGTGTCACAAAGATGACAAATTATTTCTCCCATGGTGTTTTAGGAATTGTCAAGCACAGTGTTTCACTATCGAGCTCGTAAAAGTTTGTTATTATTTTAACAATGTTGATTTTATTCTTTACACTAGTTAAAATAGAGAAATACTTTTGATCTTCTACATTAAGGTTGATCACCTCCTTATAATATCTTAATTTTATCATATCTTCTAACTCTTTATCACACCACATCTTCTTCTTAAATTAGATGTAATAATGATTTTAATAGTATCACTAGTTTGCAGAATGGCCTCCTTCTCGACTACTCGATGATTTAACCAAGACTTGGCATCTTTATGCCAACCTCGCTTAAGTCATAAGTGGCATTGACTAGAGTATGAAGCAATCTTAGGAAGTCTCTTGTCTCCCATGTTGTTGTATCTTGTTCGTGTAGATTAGGTACCTAGTCATAATCATGCTATCAATGAGGGAGAGACTCGCTTCTACGAGGACGATAGATTAGGGTATACTTCCTTTAATTTTAAATTATATGTTATAAAACGCTTTTGGATTTGCGATATCCTTCTCCATGATTCTCTAGAGATGTCGGAGCCCCAAACATCACATCCATATAAGATAACAGGAGTGACAAGAGTTTCAAAGAAGAGTTTCTTCATATCCCAAAGCTAGAGGTTTGTTGGTTTACAATTGTTTTCAAGTCCATGATAAGTTTTTCACCCTCCATTAATCTTTCCTCATTGATATAGTTCCAGTTAATCTTATGATGAAGATCAAAGCCACTTCCTCCAAGTTGTTGTCACACGTGAAATTATCATAAGTGATCTTTTCAGATTTGACTATCATAACCTTTATTTGGTATTACTTCATTATCAAATAATTAAAGAAAGTTTGGTTATGATAAAGAAATTAAATTAAATTTTATAATGTATGAAACCCCGTCGTTATAGCTTTAATGATTACATTAAAGGATATTGGCTTTCTTCATAATACTATTAGGCTAAAATTGTTTTTGGCCATGGAGTATGACCTAAAATTTTTAATTAACTAAGAATTCATATTATTCACATGTAAGAAAACAAACAAGTTAACAAGCCAAAATTTATAAAACCAAATTTTATTGTAGAGAGAAATGAGGTGCTTTACAGCCCAATGTGGGGGAGATGTTGTAATGTTTGTGATGTAACCCGGATATATCAATCAAGAGAGATCAAATTTATTGAGTTTAAATTTAAAAAAAGAAATACACCTCAAGAAATTGGATCCCTCTCGGTGCTTGATAGATACAGGTTTAAGATGGATATTGATTTAAGATGGATCTTTGTTTAATCAAGGTTTCGAGTATGTTTTGAAGTTTGCTTGACAGTTTGTTATGAATCCATTTAAAACTCAAAAAAGGTGCTTGAGAGTTTGTTATGACTCCATTTAAAACTCAAAAAAGGTTAATATACTTAAGTTGTTTTGAAACTAAAGAGACTGGACACGTTGGATTTTCCATAGGATTAGCCTATCTAACCCTTGAACTCTTGACTTAGTGCATGGATGCCGATGCCGATTGGCTAACTGCAATCTATTTGATGTATTCTCTTTTTACCTTTATTGCAATGTAAATAGCTTTAAAAAAAAAATCATAGTATTTAAATAAATAAAGATAAATATAGAGTGTATTTTGCTTTTCTATTATTGTTATAATAATTGTCTTCAAATATTTATTTTATAATTTAATTTGAAAGAGATGTGTTACTTAATATGTCGTTGTATAGATTGAAATAAAGGTGATACGATACTTTGTTTTTTTATTATCAAATTTTTTTTCAAAGTAAGAAAATGATATTTATTATGATATTTATGGTTATGTATAATTTATATCGATATGATTTTAATACTTTTATTTGTGTAAATAAAATTTGGTTTTATAGGTTTTGAATTTGGAACTACCTTGTAGAACTTTTTTTTGGTCTCACTAATCTCCTTCTCCACTTAGGCATGTGAGTGGTTTTCTTCCCAACCCTCTTACCTTCCTTTGGCCTCGACATTGTTCTCTTGGTCCAAATAATAATCCCATCCCGCAACAAAGCCCAAGTAACAGAGAGTCACCGGGCCCAGAGTCTTTCAAAGTTAAATTCAATCATCTATTGTAATAGCTTGAATCATTGACGAGAGATTGAAAGGGAGCTCATAAACATGAGAGAACTGACTTGGGTTATCATGATCTGGCCTCGTCTCTCCCATTGACTGGTTGATCATAATTATCACTTCGTGAGGCAAGATCCTCCATGGAAACCTCGCTCAACTGGTTATAATACCAGTCATCATTCTTTGATCCCTCATGTAATCAAACCTTCCGATCATACCACAACATGAGGTCCTGAATTTAACCTCAAGCATGCTTTCCTTCAAGGTTGTGCAAAGCACCATGTGACAACTTAAACAAGTGAGGTGGGTGGCAAGGGGTCAAACAAGTGTCCCATCGAACCCCCACCTTCCTTTTAAATTATGGAAAGTATTTTAAAAAATCCATGTTGGTTCATAAAATAAAATATTATGAAAAGTAATTAAAAAATAGATGTTCGTTTATAAAATAAAAACTTAAAACTTAAACTCGGATCTATCAATCAAGAGAGATCAAATTTATTGAGTTTAAATTTAAAAAAAGAAATACACCTCAAGAAATTGGATTCCTCTCGGTGCTTGATAGATACGGGTTTAAGATGGATCTATGTTGGGAGGTGCTTGATAGATTCTCTAGAGATGTCGGAGCCCAAAACATCACATCCATATAAGATAACAGGAGTGACAAGAGTTTCAAAGAAGAGTTTCTTCATATCCCAAAGCTAGAGGTTTGTTGGTTTACAATTGTTTTCAAGTCCATGATAATTTTTTCACCCTCCATTAATCTTTCCTCATTGATATAGTTCCAGTTAATCTTATTATGAAGAGCAAAGCCACTTCCTCCAAGTTGTTGTCACACATGAAATTATCATAAGTGATCTTTTCAGATTGGATTCCTTGTATGGCAAGTGCGGGGGGAGTAATCTTTGACTCCAAGGGGAACAAGCTAAAGGATTTTGCTTGGGGATTAGGTAGGAAAACCAATAATGAGGCGGAATGGCTAGGCCTCATCAAAGGGTTGGAGATCGCCAACACTCTGGGGATATCAAGACTCATAGTCTTAGGTGATTCCTTAATCATAGTAAGAGAAGCTAGAAGCATCGTCGACAAAAGAAGGAATCCCACCTCAAAAATTCATCACCTTCTCCTCTGTATTAGCAATGATTTCCATGAGATTATTTTTAAGCACATTCTCCGGGGACAAAATGGGCAAGCTGACAAAATGGCCAATCAAGGCATCAGGCTCTCTTATGGTATGATAAGCTACAATAATAAAAGTTTGGAAAATGCATGGATACCATAGAACTTGGGAAGCCCTAAAGGTTAAGGTTCTTGCCACTACTTTCACTCAACTCCCTTCTCCTTGGTCTTATCTCGTTGAGGGGTCGATGGCCTCAAACCTTTGAAACCACCACCTGGAATTTTCGATGGCTCCCTCTACCCTCGTTAGCCGCCCCTACACGCTTGAATTAAATGTAAACATGCCTCTTGACATATGGTTGGCATGCGAGTGGATGGGCATTTATCCCGGAATCGAGACTCTTCTTCTCATTTATTCCTTCCATCATAGCCTTTGGTGTTCACGGTCTGTCTCTCCGGCGAATTTCTATGTTGGAAATACCATGGACTTTCATGGCATTGGGCGTCCTCAGAGTGGGGGAGATTTGTATCATCCTGGAGGTGGTCGGCCGCAGGGTAGGGGAAATGTTATGCAGAAGTGCAGCAAATGCTTTAAGCCAGGGAGAGGCCCGGGAGGTGACTGCGGTTGGGGTTTGCAGTATGAGGAACAACGCGGAGATTCGGATGAAGCAGAGTTCAACCATGGGTGTGGCCCTTGCTGCAGGCATGGTGGGGCTGGAAACTCTCGGGGTCAGACTGGAAACAAGGGCATTTCTAAAATTGAGGTCGAATTTTTGGACAGGTTGTAGGAACTAGAACTACAAGTCAGGCTAATTCGAGGGGAAAACCTGGAGCAAAAGAAGCTGATCACTCATCTGTATAATCTCGCCTACACTACTCATACAAAAGTAAAAGCCCAGCAACAGAAAATTGCAGAGAAAGTAGAGCATCTTGAAGAAACCTTGGGCTTGGCCTATCCCCATAAGGCTCGAAAGCGTAATATCTCAAACAGAGAGCTCAAAAGCATCAACAAGAAGATGGAGAAGCTGCAAAAATTCATGGTCACTGTTGGAAACTTCGTGGACCTCAACACGGAAAAGATTGGGGCTGCGAACTCTGTAGGCGCAGCAATGGAAGTGGGACTACAGTAATTGTTCAGGTTGGATCTCTGGTTGGGCAACCTTAGCTCTGTTTTGTTTTTATTCATCTCAGTCATTTGCTTATGGTCTTTAGAACATTTAGTACTGTTTTAAGTTATTTTGGCATACTAGAAAAGCCTGAAAAACCAGTTTTTGTATAAGGTTGAAATAGATGTTCTTCTTCTGCATATTTCTCTTAGGACAATTCATTAGATGTTATAGTTTTCACAGGATTGGAAGAAGCAATGACAGGTATCAGTTTGAGGATGATGAACTCGGTGTGATGGATGCCTTCCTTGCATGGGAGCAATCTGATCATCACCTTTTTTTGTATGGTCCGCCTTTTTATCTAATATAAACAATAGCCATTTCTGTTAAAAAAAAAATGATTATCATAACCTTTATTTGGTATTACTTCATTATCAAATAATTAAAGAAAGTTTGGTTATGATAAAGAAATTAAATTAAATTTTATAATGTGTTAATGATGATTTGTTGGGTTGAATTTTCTAAATATGAGATTAAATTGTAATTACGGGTAGTATGTATTTTCATGTATGAAACCACGTTGTTATAGCTTTAATGATTACATTAAAGGATATTGGCTTTCTTCATAATACTATTAGGCTAAAATTGTTTTTGGTCATGGAGTATGACCTAAAATTTTTAATTAACTAAGAATTCATATTATTCACATGTAAGAAAACAAACAAGTTAACAATTCAAAACCTATAAAACCAAATTTTATTGCACCGAGAGAAACGAGGTGCTCTACAGCCCAGTATGAGGGAGATGTTGTAACGTTTGTTACTAACAAAATAATTAAAAAAATTCATGTCGACTCATAAAATAAAAAATTATGGAAAGTATTTAAAAAAAATCCATGTTGGTTCATAAAATAAAATATTATGAAAAGTAATTAAAAAATAGATGTTCCTTTATAAAATAAAAACTTAAAACTTAAACCCGGATCCCTCTCGATGCTTGATAGATACGGGTCTAAGATGGATCTCTTTGTTTTTTTATTATCAAATTTTTTTTCAAAGTAGGAAAATGATATTTATTATGATATTTATGGTTATGTATAATTTATATTGATATGATTTCAATACTTCTATCTGTGTAAATAAAATTTGGTTTTATAGGTTTTGAATTTGGAACCACCCTGTAGAACTCTTTTTTGGCCTCACCAATCTCCTTCTCTGGGCATGTGAGTGGTTTTCTTCCCAAACCTCCTACCTTCCTTCAGCCTCGACATTGTTCTCTTGGTCCAAATAATAATCCCACCCCCCAACCAAGTCCATGATAACAGAGAGTCACCCGGCCCAGAGTCTTTCGGAGTTAAATTCAATCATCTATTGTAATAGCTTGAGATCATCGACGAGAGATTGAAAGGGAGCTCATAAACATGAGAGAACTGACCTGGGTTATCATGATATGGCCTTGTCTCTCCCATTTACTAGTTGATCATAATTATCACTTCGTGAAGCAAGATCCTCCATGGAAACCTCCCTCAACTGGTTATAATACCAGTCATCATTCTTTGATCCCTCATGTGGTCAAACGTTCTGATTGTACCACAACATGAGGTCCTGAATTTAACCTCAAGCATGCTTTCCTTCAAGGTTGTGCAAAGCACCATGTGACAACTTAAACACGTGAGGTGGGTGGCAAGGGGTCAAACAAGTGTCTCATCGAACCTCCACCTGTCTCCACTTCATGGGTCACCCGCATTTGGGAGAGTGATATAAAAAGACTTCATAATTAGTTAAAAATATTTATTTTACTTCAAATCTATACGTTATGTTATATTTATATTTAAGTAAGACATCTCTTTCAAATTGAATTATAAAATGAAACAAGGCCAACAATGTAGCTCACTTGGTGAGTGATGAGGCCGGAGGTTTCTGATGGTGCAGGGTGGGGTTCAAATCCCTTGCACTCTTTCGCATGGAAAAAAAAAATGAAACGAGAAAAACTCGTTTTCTAAGAAAACTTCCCATGCAGATAAAATAAATAATCCATGTATGGATATAATAAAAATATATTTGATAAAGGATGAGATATGATATTTTTACAATATGGAAGTTCGATATATATACCGACTTTTACAAATGGTCATGTCTTTTCGATAAGACATTTCATTTTTATAAACCTCTTTAATAATTTATTATTATTATTATTATTGTTTTATGTTATATTGTTTATATAACATTGCCTTCCTCTTAGAGATGCTTTGTCCTCAAAACATTATTTTGGAAGACTTTTATATTGTGTTCTTGCTCTTAATGCTTTATTGTGATCTCTTGTGTTGATAGCCGTGACACTTGATGAAACAAGGTGATATGAGATATGAATTACCAAGAAAAAATGTTGCATCGAATGTGAAATGGTCCATCTGAGATCTATCTTTCATCGGAGTTGTTTGTTGATCGCTTTGTTGGATGGAACTTCTCGTATTTTGCTTAGTTTGTTGATTTTAAGTTCTTTCTTTTCTGAATTCATAATTCTTTTGTTTATGTTCATTTTGACCCTGTCATTGGTCAAAATGATTTTTATAATTTGGGTGTCGATAAGGAGTTCTTGTTGTTTGTTCTTTTACTAAATTCTCTTCTTTTTCCTCAACTTGAATTTGTTTTTTGGCGAGTCTAGATGCTTCCTTCTGGATTTGTTCTAATTTTTTCTCTAAAAGATTGTTATTACGTTGAATCTTCTCGAACTTGTCTTCTAGTGACTTTTTGTTCTATGTTAACTTCTTGATTTGTTCTTTTAGTTCTTGATTAAGATTTCTCAGGCTTTGATTTTCTTCTTGTTTTTCAAGTATTTTTCCTTCGAAGTCTTCATTAGAATGATCTACCTTCCGATTATTTTTCAATTTCTTGATCTTCGTAATTAATGTCTTGTTATGATTTCTTAGTCAGACTAGCTCTTCGTTATTGCTTGATAACGTGTTATTGATTTTTGTAATTTCCAACTAGTGCGTCTTTTTAGTGTCACTATACATCCATTGGAGTTCTTTCTTATGTTGTTGATGTTGACATATCTCTAATTCTAGACTTTCTAACTGTCTTTGGACTTGCGCCAATTCATTATCTTTGTCCATGATGAGCTGGTTTAAACGCTTTATTTCTTCTTTTAGATCGATGTCACTTCTATAAGGTGATTCTTTGTCATTCTTTAACTTTCTAATCTGGTCTTCAAGTTTTTATTGTGATTTTTTAAATTTGATATTTTCTCATCCTTATCTAATAACATTTTCTTGAAATCTTCATTAGTTTTTTCTAGCTTTTGATTTTGATCTTTTAAGCATTGATTCTCTTCTTCTATCAATTTATCAAGAATCGTCTACTTACTTATCTCACATTGTAGATTTTTATTGCTTTCCTTGTAGTATCCTAATTCACTTTCCAATCTCTGTATTTGCGAAAGACCAAAGTTGGTCTCAGTGGACGTTAATCATCATCATCATCATATTCAACTTGTTTTAGAATTGGAAATATCAAATTTAATTGATATAAATATAACAAATTTAATAATTAGAAAATATATGAAATTTAATTGATGTAACTTACACATTGAAGTATTAAAACTTAAAAAATTAAATAACAAAAATCACTCCAAATCTAGATAATATATAAAAAAACTACAATTTTTCTATTCTCTAATCTAATATACATAAAAACTAAACATTTTATCTATTCTTTATTAAAATAAATAGAAATTAAGATTAAGGTTTTAAGTGAAAATGAAATTACCAAATTTATTAAACATGGTTTTCTGATTTTAAGAGGTCTTAATTTACTACCTATGGTACATTTTAAAAGGAGATGTGTGACATTGTATTTTAACAAATTTATAATATCTAGTGTACATGGAGTATTAGACATCTAAAATTCAAGTGAACTTTGTGAAGGTTCTATTAAATGGAAAGTGAGGATATTTTCAAGGTAAATAAAGATGGGTTCACAAACCTAAATTATTTAATTGTTGGTTTTAATTTTAACTAATTATTAACTAGTTTTGCAATCATTTCATTTTAAATTTATTAACTATTTTTTTTAAATCTAAAATTTAAGTATATGTTCTCACATTTTGTTCCAACATCCATCCAAAGGAAGTAATTTACAATAGATATCTCATAATCTATCATTTTATGTATGAAATTGCAGGCACATTACGTCTAATTTAAGGATGAATCATGGACATAAATAAACATTTGCAAGGTAATTCTAACTTATTGATTTTTTCGCATACATATTTGAATTTAAGTTGATATAGAGTGCTCATTGCTATAAATATTTGACTATCAATTTTACTATGGTATTATGGATATCAATTTCACTATATATTTTTAACTTAAATTCATTTTCTATAAACACATATCATAGCTAACAACTTAAACTCCAAGTATACTTACAATTTATACATTGCTAAAAGTTAATATTTTTAAATATGCATATTTATTTTTAATCTAATTTTATATATCCAAATTTCAAATTCTATAAATGTAGATATGAATTTTTAACCTAATTTCATTTTCTATAAATACATATCGAATTTGAATTACATAATTTCAAATGCATAATGAACTTGAATGGCACTAATAATAATTAACTAATCTACTTTCTATATTCAAAAATCTAATGAACCGACATTTAATCACGTAGTGGAAGCAATCCTCATGGGCAAGGACCCCTGGCTTGGTCAAGGTTAAATGCCGAGGGAGATGGCGGAAAGATCTGTATTAAAGTTAAGTTGTATGAGCTTGATCTGTAGATAGCTTGTCAGAGCCGCGTAGAGCGAGCGGTTCGTAGCATGGGCAAGTTGTTCTCGGAAGGCAGTTCTTTTTTCGTCCAGTATTAGTTCTTTAAAGCTCGTTGGTAACCAGATTTTCCTAGAAGAAAAAATATATGATATTTATAATATTAAGAAAACAAAGGATAAAAAATCATTTTTTGAATATATATATAAGTTTTCTTAGTTTGTTAATTCATTGAAATATTGTGTTTTTAAAATAATTTTAACTGTAATATCACAATATATATATGAATTAATTTTCTTAAAATTTAATATATCAAATTCAATCTTAATTCATAAAAATCATTATTAAAATTGATATTTGTTATGATATTGATTTTTTAATTTTTTAACTTATTATAATTATGATTAAAATTGATATTTGTTATGATATTGATTTTCTAATTTTTTAACTTATTATATTTATGGTGATTGTATGACTATTTCTCTTAAAGTTTTTTGAACATAATTTAAAAAAAAAAGAAGATAAAGTGACTCTTATCTTTTTAAGAACAAATAACTATCATCATTGTCATCTTCAAAAAAATAAAACCACATCTTATTATTAATATACAACAATTGGTTTTATATAAAAAAAATTAACATAGTGTCATATTAATAATAATCATCAGATGGGGTGGCATCACAACAAACTCAATGAATTTATGGTGATGAGACAACAACTGTACTGGAGGCGGCGTTCGAAACAGTGGTGCATTTATTGCACCTCGCTCTCGAGAGTAGGCCAGTACGACATTACCTGGATCACTAAATTAGCAGTAATGAAGGAGGGAGTGAATGAGGTGACGGCTGTGATGCCACTTGTCCTCAGTGGGAGAACTTTAAAAGGGCACTTGCCTCCAGAATACGACGGAATTTCAACTGTAGCTTGGGCAGGTCTGCAAACTGAGATTTTGTGCGAGGAAGGAGGTGAAGGTGCGACGATGGTGAGAGAGCACCACCCAGTCCAAAGACAGAGGGGTCACTAGATAGTCACATGCAAAATAGAAGGTTGGGCGAAGCCAACATCGCTCAACACCTAGCCTCCATGACATATACGCTACTAGAGTCCAAGTGGTGATAGAATGGTGTGTCGATATTGCAGAATTGTTCAACCTCCCTTATACGGTCTTGGTGGTGGTTGTTGAGCTTGAGGTGGCGAACTTAGGCTTCGGTGGGGACGACGAGGGACATGCAAGATGTTAAAGTGGAAGCAAAGCACACAGTTGTGACAATGGCCGCAGTGGATGATAAACCATTCATGCCCCCCTCAGGAAGTGGCAAGCGCGAAGCTTTGGAAAGCAGTGGAAAGCACAAAGTGAAAGAGGATCCTCCACAACAACAACGACACCTCGAAGCTTCCTCAGTAGTGAATTCTCACTTGCATCTCATCAGTTTGAAATGGTCTACCTTTCTTAGTTTTTTTTTAAAATTCAAGTCTGTAGTGTTTATGTTTACATCTGTCAGTATGGAAATTTTTTGGTCTTTACCAATCACCATGTATAGCACCTGATAACAACAATTAGAAGATATTCTCTAGCAATTTTTCACAGTTGTATCTTGACTCTACTCCTAGGTGTTTCTCCCTAAATGCAAACTTTAACGGCCTTCTTTTAACTTTGTACGTAGGTGCTTCTCCCTCCGGGAGGCTCAGTGCAGGCTTTCCTTGTGCCCTTTTGTAAATTTTGTGAAATAGTAATGTAAGATCTAAATTACAAAAAAAATCATCATAGTTGAAAATAATAAATCTTTGTGTTAAAGTTTATGGAATTTCATTATGATGGAGTTTAAAAAACACCTAAGGTTTGAGTGGACACTCCACCTATCCTAAGAAGATCATAATGAAGTTGATATAAAAAATATCTTACATTAAAATAATCCCCCCTATCGTTAATATACAAATATCAAATGTTATATTTAAAAAAAAATCATTCTTTTTATATTTAAAAAAAAGTCAAATTCTTATCATATTAATAATAAGTTCTTTATATTTACTTTCTCAAAAAGTTTTGATAAATCAAATTAATTTAAATAAGTATTAAAATATATTTAATGAAACATTCTAAATATTTTATTCTTTAAAATACAAAACACAATCACTTGTGAAAATACCATCTATATTTATTAAAATATATTTTATTATATAAAAATTCCTTCCATCCCTATCTAGGATCTAAGCATGTGCCTTAAGTGCGGCTCCTCATAAACAAAATCAAATCTCTCTAAGATCTCCTTTACACAAAACCTTTATATCGATATAAAAGTTAAAAGGTTGCCACGCATTAAGCTTTCTCAAATCTTATCCATGATTTAAATCTTTATAAATTATAATTATAAATATTAAAGGCCTACTTGTTAGAGCTATTTCCCTTAGTCATATTTAAATATAATTTTCAAAATTAAATAATAATAACACTATGTTCTCTTATCTCTCATTCAAAAAATAATAATAATACCTTATAATCATTATATGGATGAATCCTTATCATCATGATTTTATAGTAGTCAACTTAGAGGGGTTGACAAGCGATCTAGAGAATGGGCCAAGCATAAATAGTTAAACTAGTTAAGGATTAAGCATTATGCAAAACTAGGGAGGGATGCTAGTTGTGGGGTGCCCTCTCTTCTCACTCTCTTCTTTTACTTAGATGGGTCACACGACGGGTATGTAAGCAGCTTAGAAGAGGTTAGCTCGACATGCCACCTATTGTCTACAATCACTACTTTAACGTGCTTGAACTCACCTCAATCTTTACATGTGCCGATCTTTCTCTTGCACTTAGTGCATTTCTGTTCGAACTCGGTGTGTGGGTGTTCGCCCACCCTGGTGGTGGTTCGCCCCATCTGTTGGTTGTGCCTATGTGGGTTATTACTTGTGATGTTTAGGTTCATTTGCTTGGTGTAGGGGTTCATTTGCTTGGTGCTTCGTCATTGTAGACGCCTGGTGATGGGGTTTATGTTGGCCTTGTCCTAGCTCAAAGTGTTCGCGGATTGGTTTCTCCACTTGTGGGTATTGGTTCTTCGATGACCCCTTCATGCAAGCTGGGCACTCCAATTGTTAAATATTTTTCCTAGTTTTCGACACTATACCATGAGGCAGGTACTCCTATTGTGATTGTTATTTACTAGTCTTCGATAGGCATTTGGGTTGACATTGTTTGATTGTTGTGTGTAGGTCGCGTTGGAGCAAAGTGGATGTAGAGCACTGTTGGAAGTTGTCCTAGGTTTCCTTGATAGGATTTTACTCCTACTAGCTTCTCTCTTTCTTTTTCAACACACTGAATCTCCCAGTGAATATTTGTGACTATGACCTAGTTCGTGCATTGCGGGTTTTGTTTATGGTTTTCGCTGCTTGTGGGTTTTGTCTTAATGGGCTCGTTGGGCATTGTGTAAGGGTTTTTTAGTGCAGGGTTTGACAAAATTGTTAATGTAAGGTTTAATTTTGTAGGGGTTTGACATAATTATGAATATAGATCATGCGATGAATTTGTGTGCCTTGTGGTGAATATATGATGTTCTTCTCTGTTTGTTCTGTTCGAATAATAAACCCAAAATCCCTTTGAAGGGTTTGACATAATTTTGGATATAGTTACATTGGTGAAATATTGTGCCTTGTGGTGAATATATGATGTCCTTCTATGATTGTTATGTTCGAATAATAAACACAAAATCCCTCATGTTTAATATAATTCTAAATGTAATGGTGCTTTGTTTGTATTGTTTTCCTTGAGGGGTTAAAATTTCGTAACTAGTAAAGTGTAAATTAATAAAGGGTTCTTCTCTATTTGTGAAATGGGTAATCCAAATGTAGGTTCCAAATGTTATCTCTATTTGTGAAATGGGATTAACATGTAGATATTATTCATAACGTGTTGCAATTTACTTGAATACTTTTGATGATTCATTTTTTTTCCAGTTCTTTCTCACATATAAGCTTATGGTTGCCTTAAAGAATTGGGTTTAGTCTAAATGGTTGGTTGTTTGCATTTGGGAAAGGTTGGTTGGGGTTAGGTTCCTATTTGGGTCGTCCCTTTTAGACAAAAAAGCATCCCAATGCTAGCATTATATGCTACTTCGTAGGCAATGTGACGTCCCTTGGTTTCCTTGTACATAATTTTATTCAAGGATATCTTACCTCATTATTAACATTTTCCAACCAAAGTAATATGCTAGAAGAAGGTTTTTCACTGTTGAGCTCCATTGATTCTTATGCCTTATAGTAAGAAAAATCAATGCCAAACTACTGGTCTGGAGTTTTTGATACAACTTCATAGTATGAGTTAATGTTGTTGCTTTCACTGGTTCAATACAGTGATTCCAACCACTCTCATTGTGTAGCTGAGAACTGAGAATGTATATATTATAAAATGTTAGAGGCGAAAGCCAATTGCAAAGCATTCTATGAACTAGCAAGCCAAAAAACATGGCAAATCTTCATAATTTTATATATGCTTCCTGAAGGGGTTTTATAGATGTAGCAACAAAAAGTGAGTCCATGTAGGTATATTAGAGAATTTGTTACCCCAGTGGGCTAGCTCAAGTGGTTGAGTGTTGTAAGTTGTGAGTAGAAGGTCTTGGGGTCAAATCCCCGGCTGGCTATACATCGCTATATAAGGGCCTCACTTAATGTCCCCATCGGGTTAGCTCCATAATCAAAGCAAACAGGGTGCACCCCCCTATGATTTCTTACTGTGGACATAGTAGCCCCACTGGGGTGTTTGTGAACCACATGCGAAATTTTTTTTTACATAATTTGTTTTGTTTTTAAGGACATATATTTAATCTTATTGACAAAGCTCCTCTTCCAGGTGGGATGCTTGGTGCAATAGGAAAATGACAAACAAAAAGTTTGCATCTTTTATAAACAAAATTATAAGCAATAGCAAAAAGAAAAAAATGATCTAAATGGATACAACTATTGATGACTTATTCTAGAGGATGGACTAGAGTTTTCACTTACACATGTATAGTATTCTTCTTAGATAGTAATTGCATTTCATTACTGTTGGGATGACCCTAATTAGGATAAGAACCCTAGAAAGGGATATTGATACAGGTTGAGCCAACAATTTATGTTGCTCTCTTCAACATTCTGGTAAGTGGTTATGCTTGATACATAAACAATCAAATGTAATTATGAATATTAGATCAATCCATTTGGAGGAGAAGATTCTCAATGTTTTTAATTCAACATGTAGTTAGAGAACATAACTTCTATTGAAAAAATGTGTAGCAACCCCTAGTAGAGACTTGCAATATGATTCATTTCAACCTTTTGTTCATTCATGTGTGTGTTTCAAAGCTACATAGTGTAGATAGAGTTTATTGTTGGTAGAGGTCACCACCATCCTTATGAATCTTGCCAGAGAAGAAGGATTGATAGACCTTCACATATATGGACATTCAAATATTGTGGTTGATTGAATGCAAGGTTCCAAAAAGAAGAGGAGCATTAATCTTCAAGGAATCCTGAAATTGGTTAAGGATCTTAATTAAGAATTCATTTTCCTTAGTTATTCTCCACCGCATATTCAAATAATTCAACCAAACATTTGATGCTCTTTTTACATAGGCCAGCAATAGGGACCCTATACATCTTTAAATCAAGGTAATGTCAATCAATTGAGTGGAAGAATTTGTCCCTCATAGAATAATTGAAATATATATGATGTTTTTGTCATCTCCAGACTCAGGGTTGATCCAACATAGCTATGACAACTACAGTCTTGTTCTAGGTCAATGTTGGTGCTCTAACATCTCATTTTGGTGTTGTTCCAACTCAATAATGATGTCTTTTTGTCTATTCTAGCTATATATTGGTGTTATTCGAACTCATCTAGGATCTAGGATCAATCAGCCGTGGTGCTCTTCCAACACACTTTTAAGGTTGAACCATCTATGTTTTATCTTTGATGAGTGCCTTAGTTCTTCTTAAATCCATGTTTCCAGGCCATATGTTTCTTTTATTTCCTAAGGTTGTAATAAAGATTAGGAAATATACCAACTATACTAAAGGATAATTGAGGTTAGTGTAATCTTCTGTTTAAATGTTAAGGTAATTTCCACCTTGAAAATATCTCTAGATTAAATGTTAAGGGTAATTTCCACCTTGAAATATCTCTAGAGTCATAAGTAGTGCACTTCTTTATTTTAACAAAAGGTATGTACTCTTTTTACTTTGATCATTTTTAGAGATTTACCAAAGCAAATCTATTATTTTTTTCAAGCAATCTTGGGATCTTTGTGATACCAAAGTTTAGCTAACTCATTTTCCTTTCTGAAAGACATACCTAAAAAGTATTTATTTATACAAGTTGAAATCTTTAGTATAATCTATGATACAAATTAACAATATTGTTTTTTTTTTACAGAAACGGGTGAAAAGCTTTATATTAAAAAAAAGACGATCTTACAAAAATGGTAGGAAGACTGTACCCAAAAAGGGAGGGCTGAAAGCACCTCACGGCCAGTCTTTGCACTTCATACATAGCTACTATTCTTCGATAACAGAGAAAATTAATAGACTGTCCTAGAAGCCGATTACATAGGAAATACATAATAAAAGAAACTACATAACTTCATCATGGAGATCCTGAAACAAGACCAGAATTCATTTGTCATTATGGTGGCAGACCTTGTCCTTGCTACCAATTGTCGGACCCGCGTTTTCCTCTTCCATGCCAAGGATCATAGAGGGGTTATTTCGATTGTTGGTTCTTATGCAATCCACTTTGGCTTCAACTATCCTTAGGCAGCTGTGCAGAGACTCGATTTTGCCAACCAACCCTTTGTAATAATCCTTCATTTTGCTAATGTTGCTCCTAACCTCTGAATTTGAAATCTGAACAAAGTTGGCGAGATGGGAAATGGCCTTCTTCATGTCATTGTTTTCTCCTCTTAGCCAACAGACCTGAGACTAAATATCCTACAAATGCGAGAGCACTCAGGGGGAAGGACTATCAGGACCATGAGGAGACTCCAAATTCACAATTCCCCCATTTCCCCCCACCATGTTCGTTTAGAGTTTGCCACAACCCGGTTCCCCAGGGCTACCACGGACGATGTGCAAAGGACCACCCTAGTTCTGGCAAATACCCACGTCGAGGGGTCTCCAATTTCTACCACTATCATGCTCAGGACCACTGTGGACATTCTTCGCATAATTCCTAATGCTCTGCCCCTGACCAACGTCCAGAGGAGACCAGCTTCTGCTAATCTCGTCATTTTTTAAATGCCCTCGAAAAACATGTTTCGCTTGGCTACTATGAGAGCCTTGAACCTCATTACCTCAATTTCCATGACCCTGAACCACCTCAAGGGAAGAGAGGTGCCGTTTCATTCTGACACCTTCCGAGTTAGCCTGAATTTGCTTCCTGCAGCGACGGCACTGCAACACAGGGAGGCAAAGGCCTGCATTACCACCTGCATTACCACAATCCATGCTAACCCAAAAACAAACAATCCCACAGACAACGCACAGAGGAATGTTCTAGATGCTTAAACCGTCACCCTGTTCAATGCTATATGCGTTGGATTCCCTGTCACCTGCACGCACTGACATCCCGCATGCGAGACAGGTGGATTCTGGATGGGAGTGCCGTCGAAAGGGCCTTAAGGGCGCATGAGGAAATCCCAAATAGATCTAGGGGTTGACCAAATTCATGCATAGCACAAACCCAAAGTTTAAGTGGGCGAAAGGAGAGCTTGAAAAACACATACAAGAGAGGATGCTAAGGGACCCAAACATTTGCAAGGTGTTGTCCATTTCTAACAACAAGACCATAGTTTAAACTAGCACCGATATTAGCCATGGCATCAGCTTGCTGATTATTAGTCCTTAAGATATGAAAAAGGGAGATAGAGGTAAGATCTTTGATAGAGTGAATGAAGTGGAAATGAAACTTGGAGGTAGGTTTGCGATGATTTTTGGCTAGGGCCCTAGCTTCCTTAATAACAAGAAGGGAGTCTCCAATGGCCACTAGATCTTGAACATTATTTTCCTTAGTGACGTCAATGCCTTTGATCAAGGATATCCACTCCGCATCATTGTTCGTCCTTCTTCCAATCCCCCAGGCGAAGTCTGTCATTTTGTTTCCATCGGAGTCTAGAAGGACTCCCCCCGCACCTGCCAACCCTGCAAGTTAACAATATTGTTATTAGTAGAGGATAATTGGATTTTTTTTTTAAATCCTTTAAGAAAATGCTAGTTTTAGTTTTATAAAAATTAGATGATTTGCATTATTGCAAACTACTCCGGTGGATTTCTATGTAAGTCTATGTTTAGGGTTAAGGGTCTATGGTTGGAATTAGCCTCATGGATTTATAAAAAATGATAGCACCACCATTAATCAATGAGATGGAAAAAATAGCATAATCAATTGCACTACTATAGAGATCATACTTCATAACAAACAAGTTCCCAATTAAATCTTTAGAGCTTCTCTTGTAAGTGCAAATCAAATAAAAATCCTCCTCTAGTTATATATGAACAAAGCTAGAAATATTGCTTAATAGCTAGGCTTGTTTATTTATAATGCAACTTGCATTAAAATGTGCTAGAAATGGACACACATATTCTAGGAAGAGTGGTTTCTACAATTATTCTCTCTTTTCACACCCTGACTTCCATGGATGTTCTAATTGTATCTTTGAGTCCAATAGTTTTCCATATTTTGTTTCGTCATGGGATGGAAGAATGAGGGAACAATTGCAATAGATTGAATCAAATTGTTGTATTGTTTTGTTTGCTTGCCAAAACAATATTTTATTGCACTTCAAAATTGACATAGAAAACCAATCTTAGGTAACTGATATTGCATTTACATTAATAGTACCTAACTACATATATTCAACTATTTAGGTTGGATTCAATATAGGACTAGAGGAACATCCACAAAAATGTATTTGTGACAAAATCCACATTGCATGTGGTTAAGCTAAGTATTTGATATATTTATTGCCGAAGAGGTTCAGTGTCTGCATTGCCCAAACCCGTTGATTTCCCTACATTTGCTTCATCCAAGTAGGTTGAACTTCCTAAGACTGCTCTACCAGAAAGGTTTGAGTTGACCCTACTTACTTGAGGCCAATTTGCTCCTTGCAACCAAGGAGGAATTGGAAAACCATAGTGTTGATTTGTGCTAAATAACCCTAGATTAGCTAGAGGTGGCACAATAGCATTTGGAGCATATGCCTTTGCATTGGTAGGAATAAGGGGAGGAGGTTGACCAGATAAATGATATTGGGGGAGATGGATGTTTATGAGGTCTTGGAAGAATTGTAGATTGTCTACAACTGGATACAATGAGTTGGACACCATCCTCCCTCCATCATTTTGAAGACTCCGTTGCACCTTTCTTTGTTTGGGCCTTTCCTTCCTTGCCACTTATTTCTGATGCTCTTTTTCTCGCCTCTCTATCTCTCTTTGAAGCCTTTCCTGCATTCGATGTTATGTTGCAATAATCCTTGCTTCCTTCTTCTCCTTTGCATGATCCTTCTTTTTTTGTTTTATTTCCTGCATATCCATTTTATTTTGTTCTACCTCAACCAATATTTTGATGTAGTCCTCTAAAGTGAGAAGTTGTGAACTCCTACCTAATCGAAGATAATATGGTGTTCCTTTCAATCGGTGTGCTTGCACTCTAATCTCCACTGGTTGGTTTAGGAATTGGCCAAGTATTGGTGTGTCACCTGGTAAAATAGGAGGAACAATTGGGAGTAGTGCTTCATTGGCATTGTCTTCTCCATCTAGTCCTTCAATATCTGCAATGTGTTTTTCTATACCCCCATCATCCACATAGTAATGGACACATTCGTTGTTTAGTATTACTGGTTGTGAAGGCTTGTTAAGGTTTTCGTCATTGGTTCTAGTGAGATATTTTTGTTCATATTCATCATGGCTTCTACCAGCCACTCAGGATGTTCAACTTGGCTTGGCATTTTCAATTGCTCCTTGTTGCTTCTTGCTGCTTGACCACCTACAACCACATTCAACTCAACATGGTCACTAGGAATATGCTCTGTAGAATTTGTATGTGTTTCATATGACCCAACAACTTCCGTGTTCTCTTCATCTAGTTCATGATCATATTGAGTAGCATTGACATGCTCATCATCGTCACCCAATAGAACCCTATGTCTTTGAGATAGGGATAACATGTTGTCTGTAGCATCTGCATCTTCTTGGCCATGTAAATCAAAGGCTTGGCTACACCTAGTATCATGGATAAGAGCATCATAATTTAATGGCTAGATCCCAATCCGCCTAAATCCAACCTTGATATTCGATGGTGTGAGATCCTTTTTAAAATGTTTAATTGTAAGTTCAACTAATTCAAGCCTTTTTACCTCTATCCTTGGGTTGTTTTCCATCTATGTTACTTTCTCAAACCTGGAGAAATTCTTGAAAGGCCCAAACACACTCACATCGAGAGGTTTCAACATGTTAGTAGTATATGCAGGTAAAGACAACAAGTCAATGCCCAATCTCTTTGCCTCCTCAATGGTTTGTATAGCTATGTGGCTGCCATGACCATTAAAAAACAAAAAGTGTTTATTTTTTGTGAGACACCACCAGGTACAGATGCAAAAAAGTGACAAATCCAATTAAAAAAAATCCTTTAGTCATCCATGCATGGAGATGTGCAGCCTTGCATGCTCCTAGTTCACAATTTTGGATATAGTTTTTCAACTGAGTCTTTCCCTTAGATAAATAAAACCTAAGGATTGATGCAGTGACTACATTCAACACATAATAGTTATCCACTTCCTGCTCTTATGCATAATTTTTGCACATTTCTAATCCCTCTCTTAGAAATTACCCACATGCCACAATTCCTCCCTGCTTGTAAACCTGTTTCGTCACAGTTCCATATATTTTCTATACTATAGGCATGTTTCTCATATACGATGGATAGTGTGTCATAGAACTTGGACACAACTACATGGTGTAGATTTATATCTCTATCTCTATCAAGGCCCTTTGTTGTGCATAACACAAGATCTGGATGTCGTTTTCTAAACCTTGGCCACCATGATTTCTTGGGAAATCCATCTCTGAATGGATTTGGCCTACCTTGATAGATTTGAGCAATAATGGATTTTAGTTGTGTCAATTCCATCCCATGGCCCAATTAAGCCATATCCTTGCACCAAACAACCACTTCTTCCTCCTCTTATGCAGTCATCAATGTAAGAGGCCCTTTCCACTTTGTATGAGTGAGTCCATTTATTCAATAATGTAGTGACGTGGGTGAAATCCCATGCTTTTTGCTAGTTGATCTAACAAAATATCCATTGAATTCTACATCATCAATTAAATCATCAATTGTGGTCAGCATATCTTGTCCTTTTGTTGGCCCCCAACAAATTCCCCTTGATTTTGCAAAATAAATCCCCCCCCATTAAGATTTTGTAAATACTTAGCTTTCGGTTTTCTTTTGTTTTATCTTGTTTGATTTGATAAGTAATTTAATGACTTTCTTTCTCTTTGCGCTGCTTGTTCTTTGGCTTGGATTTCATTACATGAGGTTTTGGTGGTTTAATTGATCTTAGTCACTCAAACCTTTCACTGTTCGGATTGTGAACAATGTTTGCATGATCTATATTCAATTTATCCAAACTAGTTCCATATCTTGTTTTGTAAAAAAATGAATTGATATCATTCTTCGACACTCTCGTTAATTTTGAGTTTTCGATGCATAAATGAATACATGGGCATTTTGACAGGTTGGAATTAATTGCTTAATTTTGAGAAAGTTGATTTACATCTAAGAAGAACACATTTTAAAATTAAAGACTAACATATACTTTTCAATTTGAAGTAAGGCATCATTTTTATTGATAGACAAATTTGATAAATTGCAAATTTCTTTACTTTCATTAAAATTTGATCATATTAATAATTTTTACTAATTAATTTTGAGAATATATATTTAAAGGAGTCATTTGCTTACTTAGGACACTTACTAATCTTTTATGGGCATAATTATTAGTGGAAATTTTAAATCACTTACATATTATGGTTAGACCATATTATTCAATATCATAATTTTACTCATGAATCGTTTTACAAAAGATTGATGATGGTTGTCTTAAAGTGCTTTGAGATTAGGAATTTATATTCACAATAATTTTAAAAAGCAAAATGGACTTAGACTCGTTTCCCTAGATAAAGTATGTGTTTCATAATCTAATTAGTAGTAATCAAAAGAAGTTTTCAAACATTTTATATTTAAACTTTTGGAGGATGCCTATATATCAACACATATAAAAAGGAAAATTGTATTAATTATGCTCCTATTAGAATATTTATTTTGGACTAACATGGAAATATCTTTTCACTAGAATTTATTGAAAAAGAACTCCACTTTGGTATTGTAATCTAATTTTTATTTACTAGCATTTGCCTCAGTAGGGGTAAAAGGAACGCCGAGAGGAAAAGAGCACAAGGAAAGAAAAGTAGTTTGGGCAGATTATGGACAATAGGTCATACTTGCATCATTGAAACAGAAAACAAAATCACAATTCAAGTATGAGAACACTTTCAAAGTAACCCTGAAAGCTAACAAGGTGAGGCAACTCAGAATCAAATACAAATAGGAGATATTTAACACTAGTTCAACAAGAATGGGAGATATCCATATCTGCCTAAAGGATCTATACCCCTCCTCAAGTCATCCTTCAAAATTCTAATAGTCGTACCATAGGTTCTCAATGAATCATTTCAAGAAGGAAATTGCATCACAACAAACATCATCGAGTCTATATGGGGTTGAACTATCTAAAAAGTAAGTTTAAGCTCATGCTTAAGAGATTCTTGACCCTCAACTACTAACCTACAGTTGTAAAGGATACACACTATTAGCACAGTTTTTGTTCCATAAGGTTGGAAGAGTTTTAAGACAAGAAAATGAGGAAAGCATTTTGTTACAGGTTTATTGAAATGATGAAAGAATGCCTTGTTTTATCCTAATGAATTGGTTAGATGTTGATTTTGGAGAAAATTGTTGAGTTGCTCTGATCGTGAATTGAAACGCGTCAGCGTAACTCGATAAATTGTACCGATCTTCTCATGCCGACCATTCTGGAGAGAAAAGTTCGGCGAAAGCGGTCGACGACGAAATCCAAGTGCGTCGAGACGGTTGGCGGAGATAGGTGAGTTCGTCGATCGGAGAGAAAATTTCGGTGAAAGCAGTTGCTGACGAAAGCCATGTGCACCAAAACGGTCGGCATAGATAGGTGAGTCCGTCGATCGGCGAAAAACTTGAAGTTGCTCCACGCTGAGTTGTGGCGACGCGTATCGGCGATGAAAGCCGAGTTCACTGAAACGATCGACGCAAAAGTGCAAGTTCACCGATCGGAGAGAAACTCCAAGTGCGCCAAAACGATTGGAGGAAATAGGTGAGCTCGACGATCGGAGAGAAATGTCCAGCAAAAGCGGTCGGTGATGAAAGGCAAGTGCACCGAAACGGTCAGCAGAGATAGGTGAGTTTGTCGATTGGAGAGAAAATTCCGGCGAAAGCGGTCAACAACAAAATCAAAGTGCGCGGAAGTGGTCGGCGGAGATAGGTGAGTCCGCTTCGGCGCTAAATTTTTCCCCCGCATTGTGGCTGTAAAAATGCCACCGTCGATCATTTCGGTGTGTCTTGCCGAGTTGCTGCGACGCGGTCGGCGTGATTCGCTCATTTGCAGCGAAATGGTCGGTGACCTTTGTTGTTTTATACCGATGTTAGCGTCATTTTACTTTTGCCAAAACTTTTGTCATTGACCGGTCGGCGTGACTCGTTCAAATGATGCGAAACTGTAGGCGCAACTCGCCAAACTGATGCGAAACTGTCGGCGCAGATTCATCAAAATGATGCGAAAAGTCACAAAAAAATTGCGACATGTTTCGACGTAAAAACCAGAGTTGTACTTAGCCGAAAACTCACCCTTTTCTCGAAACTCTTAGGCAAATTCAAGATTACAAGACATTTCTAGGAACCACAGATGTTCTTAATTGTGTTACCTCCACCTAAGGGAATTGTCAAATTCAGATTGTCCCCATTTGTTTATGCATAAGGTGTCTCATGAACAACCACAATTGCCATGATAGACAATGTCATCAGCAAGGTCATTGATCACGGTACACCCTTGCTTCAATTCATTTCATCTTGAAAGTTCCTTGATGAGATCTTGCACTGACAGTCCATTTGCTAACAATCACTCTTAGATATGCGATCTTCTTTACCTTTTCTTCAATCGTGTTCTAAATGTTGGTGTTGGCATTGGAAAGCTAGAAACATTGATTGTCACTTTTTACCCTGGAAATCACCACGCCTTACTGCACCTTCTCAACTTCACTCTTTAATTCGTTGATGCCACTATCTGATTGATCTTCCCTTGCATGGACATCCCGTTGCACTTTTCTCAACTGCAACAAAAGGTAAAAATGAAGATTTATCACAAAGATATTGAATAAGAACCAAGACTTGCTTAACAAAAAATTTCATTTATCTCTTTAGAAATGGGTTAAAGAAATTGTTTTAATGTTTAACCAAATACAGTCAACTGGGTAACATTTAACTGAATATAGTCAATTGGGTCTATTCCGAGTGGCAGGGGTATGGAGTGTTATCCTCCCCAGTCAGGTTCTATTCTTGTAAGTGACATGTTGATAGAATTTGTAAACTACATCTATATCTCTTAGTAAGGTTGTTTTCCATCTCAATAATCTGATAAAGATCACTGATAAATGGTGCCATGGTAGCTACCATCCCTCCCAGCCCTTTTATAGTTCCATGACTTTTTTAATTGATTTCATGGAGGTACACAGTTGACATTTTCCATTAATTAAATTGTACTTGCTCATTTTAGTTTCACCTTATCATTTATGGATCATAACTTCAATATCATTTATATTATATGTAATACCCCATTTTGACTCTTAGGATATACTTGATTTTAATGTAAATATTGTATACATGTGATGTATGTTTTCCTAGTGTGGAGCTCAAGGCCAAGGCCCCGCTAGTGGAAGCTCGAATTTTATTTAAAAGGCAAGTATTAGACATTATGTTACTCATGTGCTATTTAGCCATGGAACATTGTAAAAATGATATAAATAAACATCATGCAATAAAATACCAAAACTGGCTATGGAGGCAACGAATGAGAAGGGGCCATGTGTATCCACTAGGGAGTGTTGAGGGTGCTGTGGGGATGAACCATATGCTTCCAAATGTCATTGTGAGAACCCATTTGACCTTCCTTGATGACATTTATTTCTGTTGTAAGGAAGTAGTTGAAGATTTCAGTCCATGGCTTCAATGGAGCATGGGCAGCCCATAAATTTGTATGGCAGAGTATGGGATCTATTTTCTTGTACCAAAAGTCACTCTACCTCATGGGGGTTACTTCTTCCTCATTCCAATTCCATTGTGGAAGGACCCAACATCAATTTTTATCCAAAAACGAATTCCCAGCAGGGAGAAAAACCAAAAATCGAAACTGTGAAAGAACGCACATTTTGAAGAGCCATAAACGCCCAAAATTGGTATTGGATAGTAAAATACAATGAGGGATTCATAGGTATGAACCTTGGGGCGAATTTGGGAGCATTAGATACCTTGAAATCCATTGGAAAACCCAGTTTTGATAGCCTAGAAAACTAGCGACAGGATTGAGTTATTCGTTGACAGAATGGTGAGAAATACAAGTGTGGATGTTTGAACAGAGGATTGGATTGCTTGAATTTAGCTTGAGATGTCTGTAGCTCTGGGGTTGAGCTCACTAGCGTAGCATCCTCCTCCTTTTCCTATTTCATGCTTGATAAACCCAACTATGTGTTGGATTAGCATGATTGTTTGAGTGAAACTATGACTGTGAGTGAGCCCATCTAATTCCTCCTTAGTGGATACACAGCCCAACTCGGGGGTGATCTCTCAGTTGAAAGAATACAGGCTGGACAGAGATCTATGGTTGGGTGGAACGTTGCTCTCACATAGCCAGTTGTTTGGACAACTTCATCTTCAAGATAAGTGTTCTCTGTGTTTAAATTATATGCATTATGTGTGTTGCAATGTGTTAATTCTGAATGTTAATTGTTTATGTTAATGAAATGAAACGATTATCTTAGCATGGCTGATATGAAGCTTGTGCATAGCTTAAGAATGGGATTGATTCTCTGCACATTAAGTCATCCTATGCCTGCGATAGATATGTTGATGCAATACTGTTTGTGTGTTTGCAAATGTGTTTATTTCCACTGTGTTTGTATTTGCACACAAAAGTTTTTATTTAAAATTGAATTTCTTAGTAACGAACGGGGCTGAGATTTCCAATAAGCCCGATAGAATGGTCACGTTTCCTTCCTTGCATCAGATTGATGGAAGGGATGCTACATTATATGGTAATAAGTAAAAGACATTAATATTGTTACAATGGTCATCCTATCTCAACACCTTTATAGAGAAATTCACTAATGTGAAGATTACAAGGTCATCATCATCCAACTCTTCCAAATGTAAAAAATCCATGCAATTATTTAACGATCTGGAAAAGGAGGCTATCAAGCTCTTTAAAATATTCTAAACAATAATATGCTTAAGAGTCCTACCATAAACATATATGGCACATACAGGAGACATTATCATTTAGTAGATGGTTCCAATGGTTTTTCCATTGAACTCTGTAAGACGTCCACCTTTGATTGCAAGGATAGGGGGAGTAGCTAAACCTCGAAGGTTGACAATTTGGGCACCCTCAATTGCTCAGTGCTCCCCCCAAAGTGTGATGTCTATGCTAAACACGGACATGTCCCTCATGCCAACTGTTCGGCGAATGGTTTCAGAGCCATCTCTTTTGCGTATAGTTGATGCAGGTGAAACAGAAATGACAATTCCAATAAGGTCAACCATGGAATTCAAGGGTGTAGTTTGGATGTCATGGATAGATATAAAGTGGAAGCAATGAAAAGGGATCAATGGGCACTCCTCTAAACATGGTTGAATTGTTGAGGAGGGGTTAAGGAAAATCTCAAAAGCACTTTTCAAATGGTTGTATGTTGGGTTGACTGGTTTGACTGTGCCATTTGAGATCGTGTATACTACGCCAACTTGTATTGTGTTGTACAAGGATGTGGCTAAGTCATTAAAAGCAGAGATATGAATCTCATCTTCGATAGCACTAATAAGGTCAAACCCAAAGAGTTGGCCTGGCCCTTTTTTATTGGTGTAGGCGTTCATATTTGTCTTGCCAGTTACTCGCCCTTGGATGGTCCAAATTTTGTTGGAAGGGTTGAGCGATGTGAATTGAACAGTGGTTGCAACAAGGGTTGGGGTTGGATTTGAAGAGGAAGGTACGGCAAGCGAAGGGTTTTGGGGATTAAGGGCGATGTTTTCTGGAATAGATGAACTGATATGGGAGGTAAAGTTAGGGGTGAAGTTGAAAGGGGATGGTTCTCCAATAATTGTTGCTTCCAATATGACAACTTCAAATGTGGCCAATGCGATAGTCCTGGCAACAAGAATTAAGGTAAGTGAAAGGGGATGGTTCTCCAATAATTGTTGCTTCCAATGTGACAACTTCAAATGTGGCCAATGCGATAGTCCTGGCAACAAGAATTAAGGTAAGTGAAAAAAAAGTGTTAAAATAAAGTGAAGTAAGGAGTACAAAACTAAATAAGTGAAATTGAAGGTATGAAAAGGAAAACTTACGTTGTATTGTGTATAGTATTGCATGTACACTTGCTGATTTTGATGATTGAACCTTCTCGGAGTTGGTGGCTTTCCACAACGTGATTGTAGCTAGTTGGAAGCAATGTTTCGTGCTTATGAATTCCATCATAGATAGAGATTCGGAATTGGGCTGTTGCTAAGTTAAGAGAGCTTACTCGCTTGAGAGCAAGAACTTGTACAAGTGGGCATAGGTCAACCGCACCATGCATTAGAAGTGAAACAACATTTTCGGTCAACAGATTGTCCATAGTGTGGTAGTGCAAATAGATGGATTATAAGAGTATGCCGGAAAAAGGGAAATATTGATATTAAGTGTAAATATAAAAGAAAACAAGGTTATATATGTTGGAGAACATGGAAGAAGATAATTTGATATCTCAAGCAATACATAGCAATATTTTTGGAAAAAAACCCGATTTTGAATATAAAACGTGTTGATGAACATGTGAGGCATGAACTTGAGTATTAGAGCAATACTGGAACCTTTAGAAATCACATTACACATTGCTGCTTCTATCTTGAAACCCATATGATAGCATTTTCTGATAGGTAAGATTTGAACAAAAGGTTACGACAATATTTCCAGTGTTTCTTACTTCAACTTGCATGTAGGGATGTTGACAAAATATAAATCTCTAAGGTTTTAGTTGATTGCTTCAGATCATAGCAACAACAAGGGTAACTATAACAAATATTAAGAACAAACACAAACATGAGCTTAATTTCAGCTAACCGGAAAAGGGGGATAATGTCACAACTACAATAGGAAACAACGTAATAATAAAAAAGGATAGGGGGCGTAGCTAAACTCTTGTAAGACATGTTTCCAGTCATGCTCTGCAAATATTCTATATTTAAAGGAATATGTCTCCTCCCCTTGTTCACGCGTGTTGTTTGAATCCTGTTGATTCGAACAACATATATTTCATGCAATTTCTTGTAAAATTTATTGCATGTAATACACAAAGTGTTATGTATTTTTAGGCGCGTGAATGTATAGTAGGAGTGGGCAAAGCTTAGTCTGTTGCTAAATCATTACTTGTTGTTTTATGTCATGTCCCCATTTTGACCCCCTTCGTATTAAATCGTAAATGATGTAAATATTGTTATTTAATCATGGTGAGGAGCTCAAGGCCAAGGCCCCACCATTGATTTAGCGTTTTATGTATCGGCAATTAAAATAGATGCCTGTGGTTCTTGTGCTAGACAGGCACATTGTAAATTAAGACATCATGTAAATATGAATTTTAATGAAAAACCCACAACTAGCTATGCAATGCAACAAAGAGATGGGGGCATGATTCTACAAGGAATAGGGAGGGAAATTATTCAAACCCTTGAGCCAATGGTGATAAGCCAAATGTCAATGAATGAACCCAAACTACCCATTTTGACTTATGCACCCAATCATTTAATTCTTCTAAGAGTTGGTTGAGGCAGTTAATGCCTTGGGAATGAAGAGGTATGGGAGCCAATTTCGTGCATGGGCAAGCCATCAACCTGGGAAAACGTACTTTTGCTTCTAGGGCAAGAAAACACCCACAAAATTGTGCCCAAAGCCATTCTTCACCCATGGTCTTTGCTCTCTCATGCAGTCTGAACTAGCTGGGTCTTTCTCCTTCATGTTTTCTACCATTTTCCTTCATTTTTCATAGCTGGGAGCTCGTTTTTGTATTGCACAGTGGCTGGGAGAAAGGGAGTCACGTTTTGGGAGTTTATAGAGGTCGTTTTTGCCCTTGGAATGGATATAAACATTTTCTGAAAATGAATTTTCTCTCCTAGGGTTGAATCCCCATCTACCAGTTCGTTTTTGGGTTGCCTATGTTTTTCAACACTTGTGTTTTGTTGTTGGTTGCATCCCTGTGTTGGTTTGAAATTGTAAGCAAGAATTAGGAGTGGAAGTGGACCAGAATTGGCTTGATAAACCTAGTGAGGAGGTAACCTCTCAAGAAGATCAAAAAGGCTGGTTGCTCTTCTATGCACACCTTGAAGAGCACTAGAATGGAAGGTATGGTCTGAGGGACTATGTAGTAGTGAAGGGAATACTTCCTTGTGTCAGGTGTGTAGGTATTGTGGGGACCAAGCTAGATAGATATTGCAGAGGGTACCCATATCTCTATGGATGATCCCACTAGCTTAGCAATTCTTCCTTCCATTGCCTAGCATCCTGATAAACCCAACTGCAGATTGGCTTTGCTAATTTTGGTGTATCTTTGGGCTATGTGTGAGTCTATTGTTCCCTTTTCCCTTGTAGAGATCATGCCCAGCTCGGGGGTGGTAGTGTGTTGAGATATTGATGATCACAATTGGCCTATGGTTGGGTGGAACGTTGCAGTTGCATAGCCAGTTGCTCGGGACTACTTTGTTATAAGATAAGTACTCTCTCGTGTTAACTTTGCAATTTATTTATTTGATGAATATCATGAATATCTTGAATGTATGATGGATGTGTAATTGAATCTATTTCCGCTATGTTTCTTATATTTATACATTTACATATGTTTTTTTATATTATGTGAATGTTTATTTAATAAGTATGGGGCTAGATGCCCGGTTTTAGCATCACGATCCTCTCCATCGCACTGGTATGATGGGAGGGGACGTGACAGGATGGTATCAGAGCCATAGGATACAACATTGGGCCTCTATGGGCCAAATCTGATTACAATTACAAGGGAAGATCCCTTCCTGATCACCACAGGTTACAACATCAAGACTAAATGGGCTAAGTTGGATAATTGCAGGGGTAAGATCACCTCCTATTGAGCAGTGAGCATCCCTGAAAGAAAGAAAAAAATCCGAAATTGTTCTAAGTGTTTTTGAAAATTTTGTCTAAGTCTATATCGGAAGGAACTTGCGAGTTTTTCGCCGAAACGGCGGAAGGAACTTGCGAGTTTTTCACCGAAACGGAGGAAGGAACTTGCGAGTTTTTCGCCGAAACGACAGAAGGAACTTGCGAGTTTTTTACCGAAACAACGGAAGGAACTTGCGAGTTTTTCGCCGAAACGGCGGAAGGAACTTGCGAGTTTTCGCCGAAACGACAGAAAGAATTGACGATTTTTCACCGAAATGGTGGAAAGAATTGGCGAGTTTTGCCGAAATGGTCGACCGAAAGAACTCAGTGAGTTGCTCCGCAACAGACCGGAAGAGATGGATGAGTTCGTCGACCAGAAGAACTCGGTGAGTTCGTCCGTAACAGCAGTGAAACTCGGTGAGTTCGTCCGCAACGGTGGTGAAACTCGATGAGTTCGTCCGCAATAGGTCGGAGGACCGGCAAAACTCAGTGAGTTCGTCCGCAACGGGTTGGAAGAGAATGAAAAAGTCCGTCGAAACAGAGGATTTCTGTAGTTTTTTTAGTGAGATTTTTAAGAAGCCATAAGGGGGCAAGCCCCCTTGACCCCCGTCATCCCCCTCATATGTCATTGATTGTGAGAAAATTCTATGATTTGACAAATTGTCAATATAATATTTTCCCACATGCATGAAGTAATTTATGAATTTCTGAGAATATAATGCAGCTAACAATTGTGTTGATGAACACATTTTGCAGAATCACAGTTACATTAGGGCAACACTTTAGATAGTACAGTTGGAAAGTTTTGGATCTTGGTTGGGTCAAGAAAATCAACATCATGGATGATGCACAGGATCCGTATGAGCCCGAGACAGATGCCATGGGAGAGAACATACATGTTGAAAATGCTGAAACAGAATCTAACGGGAGAAGAAATCAAGAGACTCCTCCAAGTATTGCAGCCACCATGAGGAGCTTGAGGGTGGAGTTGCAAAGTTGTAGAGAAGATAATGAAAGGATGATTAAAGCTCGGGAAGAACAAAATCAGTTGAATGCAGCCATGCTGTAGAGCTTGAAAGACATCCAAAGGAAAATAAACTCTGGGCATCAGACATCAAATCCAGAAAGGGGTGGGAGTAGTTATAGGAGGAATTCTCGCAAGAGCGCCAGTAGCTCAAGAAGAGTTTCTATAGACAAAACCTATACTCTAGAAATCTCTTCCAGTGGAGCATCTGACTCAGAGGAATCCATTGAGGGTTCAAGCTCTTCATCTCGTAGGAGTAAGAGGAAGAGGCACTACAAGAACAACTCGCATGGGGAATTTAAGAAGGTGAAACCTCCTACCTTTGATGGAGAGGTAAAGTCTGGTCAAGAAGCTGAAGCTTGGCTTCTTGGGATGAGAAAGTATTTCCAAGTCCAAGACTACTCTGGAAATATGAAGGCAAGGGTAGCCATCTTCAACTTGAATAGAAGAGCATCTATATGATGGGATCACATTAGGAAAGTGAGGAAGATCAATGAAAGAAAGATTGTGTGGAAGCAATTCAAGAAATACTTCAAGCAAAAGTACCTCTCTGATAGGTACTATGATGATAAGATCAAAGAGTTCCATGAGCTGAGATTGGGACAATTGACCATGGAAGAATATGCAAACAAATTCTTGGAGCTGCTGAGGTATGTCAGGTATATTCTAGATGATAAGGTGAAAATTCAACGTTTCCTAAGTGGGATACCTTAGTCATATAGAGACAGGATTGAGTTTGATGAACCTCGAACTCTAGAGGAGGCCATAAGAAAGGCCAAGTATTGCTTTGATCAAAACAAAAGCAAACCAGAATTCCATAAGGCATGGAAGGATAAGAAAAATGAGAAGTTTGACCAAAGAAAGAAAGGTTTCAAACCACCTCATATCAGAAATCAGCAAAGGCAGCCATCACAGGTTGTGACTAAGCCAACTAGGATGATGGGAGACAAGCCAAGAGATCCAAAGGAGCCAAGAGAACCACGTCAATGTTGGGGTTGTGGAGGAGACCACATGCTTAGGAATTGTCCACATCGGAATAGGAATGCAAATCAAGTTCACAACATCCAAGGAGCTGAAACTGTGGATCAAGTGGCGAGGACAATCCCTAGAATTTATGCTGCACTAGACGACAGCCAAGAATATCATCAATCAACTGTGGTTGAAGTTGAAGGTAATATTGCTAAGCAATATGTTTCTATTTTGATTGACCCTGGATTTACTCACAGTTATGTCACTCCTAAGATTGTTGAGATTTGTGCTTTTAAGAAATTAAAGCATAGTAAATCATGGTTAGTTCAACTAGCCATTGGAACCAAGAGAAAAGTTAGTGAAATTGTAGAGAAGTGTCCATTAGAGATGGATGGGCTATTCACTTATGCAAATCTGAATATTTTACCACTGGGTTCCTATGATATTCTCATTGGAATGGATTGGTTAGAAGCACACAGGGTTAAACTTGACTGCTACAATAAGACATTTGAATGCATGGACGAAGAAGAAAACCCAAGGGTTGTAAAAGGAATTCCAAAGGTGACTTCTGTTCGGCAGGTTTCAGCCATGCAGCTGAAGAAGTTCTATAGGAAGGGTTGTCAATTGTATGCAACCCATGTTTTAGAGGCAGCAGAAAATGGAACTCTTAAATTGGAGGACTATCATGTATTGCAAGAATTCATGGATGTTTTTCCTGATGAGATTCCAGGACTTCCTCTAAAGAGAGACATTGATTTTACAATTGAACATGTGCCAGGAGCTGCACCAGTTTCTAAGACACCCTACAGGATGAGTACACTAGAATTTCTATAATTGAAAATGCAATTGCAAGAGTTGTTGGAAAAAAAAATATATCAGGCCAAGTGTGTCCCCGTGGGGAGCATCTGTTCTATTTGTGAAAAAGAAAGATGGAACACTCAGGTTATATATTGACTACAGGCAGTTGAAAAAAGTCACTGTGAAGAACAAATACCCATTGCCCCGAATTGATGACCTTTTTGATCAAATGAGAGGAGCAAATGTATTTTCAAAGATTGACTTGAGGTCTGGTTACCATCAGGTAAGAATCAAAGAGGAAGATATTCATAAGACAACCTTTAGAACAATGTATGGGCACTATGAGTTTGTGGTGGTACCATTTGGTCTCATAAATGCACCAGCTACATTCATGTGTCTCATGAATAGTGTTTTTAGCAAGTATTTGGACAAGTTTGTTCTTGTATTTCTAGACGACATTCTCATCTATTCTAAGAATGAAGAACATTTGAGAATGACATTGCAATTACTAAGGGAGCATAAGTTGTATGCAAAGTTGAGCAAATGTGACTTTTATAAAGATAGAATTCATTATTTGGGTCAAATCATCTCCGACAAGGGAATATCAGTGGATCCCGAGAAGATTGAAGCCATCATGAATTGGACAACTCCAAGAAATGTGACAGATGTGAGATCTTTTATGGGCCTTGTTGGTTACTACAGGAGGTTTATCGAAGGATTCTCCAAGGTTGCAAACCCGATCACTTCCTTGCAAAAGAAGGGGATAAAATTTGAATGGTCACCAAGATGTGAGGAAAGTTTCCAATGGTTGAAGAATCATCTTACGAGTGCACTAATTTTGAAAATTGCAGACCCAGAAAAAGACTTTGTGGTGTGTACCGATGCATGCAATCAAGGACTTGGAGGAGTTCTTATGCAAGACAACCATGTGGTATGCTATGAGTCAAGAAAGTTGAAGGAGCATAAGAAGAACTATGCTACTCATGATATAGAACTTGCAGCCATAGTACATGCTTTAAAGATGTGGAGGCATTACTTAATGGGAAGGAAATTTGAGTTAAGGACAAACCATTGTGGTCTGAAATACTTGTTTGATCAACCAACTTTAAATGCTAGGCAAGCTAGATGGTTGGAATTTTTGTGCGAATTTGATTTTGAAATCAAACACATAAAAGGGAAAGAAAACAAGGTGGCTGATGCATTCAACAGGAAGGTACATGAAATGCATGTGGTAGTGCTTAGTACTTGCCAACCAGATTTGAGGCAGCAGATTGTTAACCATATTGTTGAGGATGAAGTGTACATGCAGATAAAGGGCAAATTGTAGCAGCAAGACCTTGAAAAGAAGTATGAAGGATACCATTTGGAAGAAAACGGACTTCTTACTTATAAGAATAGAGTCTATATTCCAAATGCGGCAGATTTGAGGAGGATTGTTATGGATGAATTCCATAAAGCTCCATACTTTGGTTACCCAGAATATTATAAAACAATTGCTACAACAAGAAAATATTATTTCTGGCCAGGAATGAAGAAGGATGTCGTTGAATACATTTCTAAGTGCATGAAATGTCAGCAGGTGAAGGTTGAACACCAACACCCCACAGGTTTATTGCACCCAGTGCCAATTCCAGAATGGAAATGGGAAATAATTTCCATGGATTTTATTACAGGATTGCTAATGACTGTGAGACAACATGATTCCATCATGGTTGTGGTGGACAAGTTAACAAAGGCAGCACATTTTATACCGATTAAGTCCACACATAAAGCCGATGCCATTGCAAATATTTTCATGAAGAAAATTTTCAGATTACATGGGTCGCCTAAGGCAATAATTTCTGACAGGGATACCAAGTTCACTTCCAATTTTTGGAAAGGTCTCTTTGCATATTTGGGTACACAGTTGAGCTTTAGTACAGCGTACCATCCTCAAACAGATGGGCAAACGGAAAGAGTAAATCGGGTGCTTGAAGACATGCTTTGCATGTATGTAATGGACAAACCATCCAAGTGGGAGGATTATCTACACTTGGTAGAATTTGCATATAACAATGGGCAGCAAGCATCATTAGGAATGAGTCCATATGAGGCTTTGTATGGCAGAAGGTGTACGACACCAGTGACTTGGGACAATCCAGTGAACATAATTGTACTTGGGCTAGAAGTGCTTAAGGAAATGAAACAAGAGGTTGCAAAGATTAGGCAAAATTTAAAAGCAGTCCAGGATAGACAGAAAAGCTATGTAGATAAGCATAGGGTGCATAGGGAATTTAGTGTTGGGGATCATGTGTATCTTAGAGTGAGACCAAGGAAGGGTTCCTTGAAGTTTGGGAGTTGTGCCAAGCTATCACCTAGATATTGTGGGTCATTTGAAGTGCTTGAAAGAATAGGGCCAGTTGCATATATACTTGCATTGCCTGCTAGCACTAAAGCTCATAATGTTTTTCATGTCTCTTTGCTTAAGAAATATGTACATGATCCTAACTATGTGATTAATTGGGATGTGATCCAGGTGGAACTCGAGGGAGAGTTCCAAACCGATCCATTGCGCATCTTAGACAAGAAAGTAACATTGCTCCGGAACCGAGCCATCAGACAGGTGAAGGTGCAATGGAAGCACTACGGTCCTGATGAGGCTACATGGGAGCTGGAGGATGCCATGAGAGTGGCATATCCATTTTTGTTCAATTTTGATGAGCACTGAGGACATTGCTAATGTAAGGGGAGGGGAATGTCATGTCCCCATTTTGACCCCCTTCACATTAAATCGTAAATGATGTAAATATTGTTATTTAATCATGGTGAGGAGCTCAAGGCCAAGGCCCCACCGTTGATTTAGCGTTTTATGTATCGACAATTAAAATAGATTCCTGTGGTTCTTGTGCTAGACATGCACATTGTAAATTAAGACATCATGTAAATACGATTTTTAATGAAAAACCCACAACTAGCTATGAAATGCAACAAAGAGATGGGGGCATGATTCTACAAGGAATAGGGAGGGAAATTATTCAAACCCTTGAGCTAATGGTGATAAGCCAAATGTCAATGAATGAACCCCAACTACCCATTTTGACTTATGCACCCAATCATTTAATTCTTCTAAGAGTTGGTTGAGGTAGTTAATGCCTTGGGAATGAAGAGGTATGGCAGCCAATTTCGTGCATGGGAAAGCCATCAACCTGGGAAAATGTACTTTTGCTTCTAGGCAAGAAAACACCCACGAAATAGTGCCCAAAGCCATTCTTCACCCATGGTCTTTGCTCTCTCATGCAGTCTGAGCTAGCTGGGTCTTTCTCCTTCACGTTTTCTACCATTTTCCTGCATTTTTCATAGCCGGGAGCTCGTTTTTGTATTACACAGTGGCTGGCAGAAAGGGAGTCATGTTTTGGGAGTTTATAGAGGTCGTTTTTGCCCTTGGAATGGATATAAATGTTTTCTGAAAATGAATTTGCTCTCCTAGGGTTGAATCCCCATCTACCAGTTCATTTTTGGGTTGCCTATGTTTTTTAGCACTTGTGTTTTGTTGTTGGTTGCATCCCTGTGTTGGTTTGAAATTGTGAGCAAGAATTAGGAGTGGAAGTGGACCAGAATTGACTTGATAAACCTAGTGAGGAGGTAACCTCTCAAGAAGATTAAAAAGGCTGGTTTCTCTTCTATGCACACCTTGAAGAGCACTAGAATGGAAGGTATGGCCTGAGGGACTGTGTAGTAGTGAAGGGAATACTTCCTTGTGCTAGGTGTGTAGATATTGTGGGGACCAAGCTAGATAGATCTTGAAGAGGGTACCCATATCTCTATGGATGATCCCACTAGCTTAGCAATTCTTCCTTCCATTGCCTAGCAGCCTGATAAAGCCAACTGCAGATTGGCTTGGCTAATTTTGGTGTATCTTTGGGCTATGTGTGAGTCTGATGTTCCCTTTTCCCTTGTAGAGATCATGCCCAGCTCGGGGGTGTCAGTGTGTTGAGATATTGATGATCACAACTGGCCTATGGTTGGGTGGAACATTACAGTTGCATAGCCAGTTGCTCGGGACTACTTTGTTATAAGATAAGTACTCTCTTGTGTTAACTTTGCAATTTATTTATTTGATGAATATCATGAATATCTTAAATGTATGATGGATGTGTAATTGAATCTATTTCCGCTATGTTTCTTATATTTTTTCATTTCCATATGTTTTTTTATATCATGTGAATGTTTATTTAATAAGTATGGGGCTAGATGCTCGATTTTAGCATCACGATCCTCTCCATCGTACTAGTATGATGGGAGGTGATGTGACATTTTATGTTATGATCGATTTTAGTTTTTGATTTCTGTTAAAAGGAAAAAAAAATCGGCACACGCCTAACAAATTTTATGTACATTTAGATGAAATTTGTCTTTTTTTCCATAGGAAGTATGCTCTATCCTTTTTTCTCTAATTTGAAGAAATTTTACTTGTAAAACGTGAAATTTTATCTTTTTTTCACAAAACTCTAAAAAATATGAAAAACATAATAGGAATGTGGCACCTCTTTTATTCCCTTTTTATCATTAAAATAAACTATCTTCCTTTTAAATATAAAATAATCTCCACTTTCATATTATATTACAACTAAGATTGAATTATGGTTTTAATTACATTTCAGATTTTATAAAACAAATCTAAAAAATTATTCAACATTTAACTCCTGTAATACTAACTCTGTGAAATCTAACATATCATATTGCTTCAATTCTCAATTTAAACAAGTTTGAAATTTCAATGTACTTAGTCATTTTTCTTTTTCTTTTTACTCAATGTTTTGAATCATTATAATAAAAAACATTAAATCAATGTTTTTTAATCAATAAAAATTCAAATAAAATAACTAAAAGTAAAGTATATTCCATATTAATTTTAAAATATAATTATTTTATTTTTTATTTTCCTTTATTAATTAATTAAAATTTTAATTTTTTCAATTAATTTAAAATAATGATATATCATATGTTAGAATAAGAGAAACCCATCAATAATTAATTTTTGTTAATTTTTGCTAATTATTTTAAATTATTCATAATTAAAACAAATTATTATTATTATTAATTGATTTAAAGAAAAAACACTAAAACATTCAAGAAAATAATATTAAAATAAAATATTTTACTTATAAACAATAGTTATGTTCTTAATTTAATGTTTTTAATTATTTTAAATTATTAATATTTTTAAAAAATCAATATTTTTAAATTAAAATTACTTATCTTACAATGGAAATGGATAAATCCCAAGGCTGTCGCTGTGCCTGGGGACAAAGGTATGTCCAGGAGAAAAGATGAAAGTCACTTATCTAAGGTCGCGGGGACAAAGGTATGTCTAAGAAAAAAGATGAAAGTCACTTATCTAAGGTCGTAGGTTCAATCTACCAAGAGACCATTTGTGCTCTTTCCGAACATCATTCGCTGGAAAACCATAGAACTATCCAGTGAAGATTTGAAATAGCCAAAATTTGCATATGCACAACACCATATCCAGTGAAGAAAAACTCTCTATTAATATTCTTCATATTGTACCTTTCTTGCAGCAATGATAGCGTGTTCTAAATTTTTAGCTCCTGCAGAAACCTGATTTTTTTTTTACGTTATAAGTTGAAGAATTCTATTAAACATCGAAGAAAGAATACACAGTCGAGATTTGAATGAAATCACACCATTTTTCTTGATTTGAATATCAATGAAGTGAGAATTCTATTAAACACCGAAGAAGGAATACACAATCGAGATTTGAATGAAATCACACCATTTTTCTTGATTTGAATATCAATGAAGTGGATTTGGGATTTCTTATTCGCATTAAGAGTCCTTGAAAGCTCTATTACCTCTCCCACACACATGAAAACACAAATTAGAATTCTGTAAGCCATCATTTAAGTATATGATCATGAATTAGGGTGTTGATTCCCCAATTCCTAAAAATCTAGACCACTACTGAACTCTCATCGGAGTCTTCTATCGATTCTGATTCACACCCATCGAACATATAACTTTTCTTTAAATAAATTATTGTTTTTCTAGCCAAACTTAAGTAAAAAATTTGTATCTTCCAAAGAGGCATTCATTGCCTACTAAAATATCTTGTACAAAGAAATTACAAAGTTCTCACTTCAATTTTATGTTGAACAAGTGAAATAGCTGCAAAGCACTAGTCCTTGCTTTAGATTAATTTAAAAAATTTAATATATTTTTGGAAATTTTAAATAATAAGAAATATGTCAAAATAAAATAAAAAAATTGATATGAAATAATAGAAAATGCTAAACTCAATTGCTTATTGGCTTCTAAATGTCATTGTAACTCTAAATATCTTACTTTAATTACCAAAAAAACCAATTGAAATTGCTAATTTATGACTATATATTTTGAGGGAAAAAACCATCTTTTCTGGAAAGTAAATTAAATAAGTTTTTAAAAATATATTTAGATTAAAGAAATGTGATGAATAACCAAGCAAGATTAAATGCATGTGTATGACTATCCAACTAATACAAACATAAATGAAGAACAACAAACATATAATGAAAACATGAGTAATACTAATATACTATAAAATAACAAATTTCATTAAATTAAGATAAACATTTAAACTTTAAATCCATAAATAAAGTTTAAATCCATAAATAAGGAACCTTGACACTTTTATTTTATTTAAGAAAGAGTAACGATCAAAGAGAGCAAATAACAATTCAAAGGAAATGGGAAGAAGTAATGGCAATTTAGGAAAAGTCAATTGAACTTGAACTTGAGAACCTCTTAAGATACTTGGAAAAGTCAAATTCCACGAAATTAGCATATATGTTGGAAGACATCTGTGTTGGAAATTCCTGACTGTGTCTGCACTTTAAGACGTGAACGACTAAACAAAGCTACTACACGTGCTTTCTGCTTCTTGCTCATACGGTGGATTCTTTGTGTGATTTAGATATGCCAAAACTCCTCCGTACTAAGCTTAAACCTTTTCATATTCCTTGGTAATCCGAGATTGGTTTTTATATATAGAGAGAGAGATCCAATTCTGTAGAAACTGTCATTTAAACCATGGAATGCATGATGATTCTATTCTATTCCTTACCATGGTCCGCTCATAAATGGTTGTTATCGTGAGTTGGGATGTGCGGCACTATATACACACCTAGTATCTCTTGGCATTTTGCTAATCTCGGGTAGTCGAGGAGTTAAAGTTTTCATGGCTATAAGGTTTTGAATTTAAAATATGATACTTGGATAACAAAGCTGTAACAAATCTGATTTGCAGTTCTTACACTGAAAAACAAACTCAGAAGATAAAGAAGAAACATATAAACTATCTGTTAAATGGGGATTCACGAGTACTGATTTAAAATAATGGAAAGACTCACAAGGCCCACAGCTAATGGATAGGAGATAAAGATATTACATATTTCAAAACATTAATAAAAAAATTGAATTTTTTTAAACATTGCATATATTTAAAAGAAAAGTTAATTGAAAAAAGCAAAAAATAATGAATTCTGTGCATGACTCATACAATTGTCTCTAAATGGTGCTCTCAGACTTGTGTAGATATTGTTACTCACCACATGTCACTCACGGAGTCATGTATATCTTCATGTGCATGCAGATACTTGGTGCTCAACACACATCGCATGCAGATACTTGCTTGCAGGTGCTCAAGACACATCACTTGCTGAGAATTACCAATTTTTCTTGGTCTTCAACCACTCACAGATTGGAATGGAGCTCTTCCATCAAATCCTCTTGTGCCTTCGGACCAACTCTTGAACAAAAAACAGGTTTGGCTTTTCTGTTAACATGTTCTTTGTCACACTCTCTTTATTAGATTAACGATGGATTTAGATTTCTCCTTTATTATGTTGAATACATTGGATTTCTTGGTTAATATAATGGACAATTGTGCGAACTTGACTGCAACAATTGATTTCATGATGTTTGAACAGAAACTCCAAAATTTCGTGCATGATCATGCTTCGACCGGAATCATCCTTCAATTGTTGGATATAGAAATCTGGGCCAATGAAATTATCTTCCTTTTGAGCTTGGCATTACGAGAACAACGAATGATGAAAATTCTAATGCTATCACCCTTCAAGAAATCATACCCATTCCTGAGATGCAAGAAGCTACAGCTCGTCAACCGTCCACCGCCTCTACTCTCCAAGCCCTGTATATGCCATACTTTGGATTCAGTTTGGATAATGTCAGACGAATTCTATTACAGAATGGTGCTAATGTCATTGGGGTAAGAGGGATGAGAGGAAGCGACAGAAACACTCTTGTAGCGACCCTTGCCAATGATCGCCAAGTTAAAGGTAACAACATTTTCACTCTTTTTAAATTTGTTCTCCAAATTTCCATCGCTCTCCTTTGTAATGTTTATCATCTTCGTGATTTCAGCTGACAACCCAGAGATCATATTCTTTAACATCCAACACTTTAATCCGTGCGACCTGTAGATTGCTTGCCTGTCCTCGATGTTTCACTTAACATTCAAATCTGAAGATGTTCCTTGGAGCTTCTATGGCTTGAGATGAATTAATGAAAGATAACCTAGTAATAGCGTCATGAGTCTTTCCATTGTAGTTAGCGTAGTAGTGGGTTGCGTGTGGGCTAAGGGAGTGCCCTGGGCGTGGGATACTTCTAGCAGCCTTTAATAAAAAAATTATATCCTTCTAATGCAAGTCAGATCATTGCTCAATATTACCAGCTTATTCGGCTTGGTTTTGAAGTGACTCGATAGATGCTAATCACCACTTCAATGATAATTTTTGTTTGCTTCTGGTCGACATAGATTTTTTTCATAAATTCTCTGTTAATAAGCAGAGTCTGGTAACATGATATTTGAGTTTGTGCATGCAGAGGTACAAAATAATAATTTTGTGTGATAACTTGTTGAATACTAGGCACTTCCATATTTTTTCAAAAGAAATTGGAGTGCCCTAGTGTCATTTTTTCCGAAGGACAATCGTAGGCATGACGACTACCAGACAACAAGTTCTGTGAAATAGCCACAATTCCAATAGTTGTACTAAATACAAACTTTTTGTTTTAAAATGACCAACTTGGTATGGACGTTAGCTAGGGGAGTTGTTTACAATAAACATTTTCTTGCACGGATTCATTTTAACCTAGAGAATTATCAAATTTCTTGTGGAAGCGATCTCAATGTTTTCACACAGTCAGTATTGCTACCACCTGGTTTTTGTTGGAAATAGTAATCTCATTAGTTAAGTGTGTTAGTTACATTCCGTTATTCAGTTCTAGGTTAGTCGGTATTGCCTTAAATAGTTCAGCCATTTGTGCTTGTAACTCTTTGGTTTATGTCTCTGCCCATATTTTGAACATGGTATCAGAGCGTTTGGTTAATCCGTTGGTGACGGTTTAGATAGCCTCTTCTTCATTGTGGAGGTTTTGGAAGGTCTGCTATTCAGTGGACATTTGTTGAAGACTGGTGTTGAATGCAGAAGTAAAGTCTGCTGTTAAAAGTTTGTTGGAGCCACCAGTTCGTTGAAGCCTGTGCATGCAGAGTTGTTGAAGCCAGTTCGTTGAGCAGAGTTGTTGAAGCCAGCATTGCACGCAGAGCGTTTGGTTATTAATTTTTGGAGAACCTCTTCAAATATTGGAGAGAAGGTCTCGAAGCAGGAGATTTGTTTCGAGAACGTTGAGTCAGTCCGTCGAAGAAAGAATCCAGGCTATGGCATTTGTGAGAAACTTTGGTGTGAAGAAATTCGAGTTTAAAGCGTAGAAAGAAATCTGGAAAGAGAAATCACGGTGTTGGGCGTATGCAATCAGAAACCTTGAAGTCTGATGAGAAAAGCCGCCATTTGCTTATGTTTAAAAAAAAAAGTTGTTTGGATCAATCCGAGGAGGCATGGTAGAAGATTCTAGTCTAGTCTTATTGCTGTGAAGAGAGAGCGTCTTATTGCTGTGAAGGGAGAGCTGCGTCTTATTGCTATGAAGAGAGAGCCGTCTTATTTGCTTTTTAGTGAAGATCCGCCAAAGGAGATGCCATTTCAAGCCCCTTATTAATTGTTAAAAGGCTATTAAAGGTACTGTGATTGTGATCATAAATTTTGTCTTGATATATTTGAAAGATTTTTGTATCCGTAAAAATTCTTCACCAAAATATTTATGGCTGTGAAAGTAAGCCACAACACGACGCATTAAAAAAGAAAGAGTTCATTTAAAGTTGAATTTGAGAGCGTTAGCACACATTTAGGATGGCAAGTTAAGTGCAGATATATATTTGTTTTTGTATGGGCAAAATGAAAAGTTTTTGAAAAGAACTTTGTGATCATATATTCTTAAAGATTTGAAACGTAAGATTTTTGTGTGGGTGAAAATAAGTTTTATAAAAAAGATTTTATAAGTGAAAAAAAAAGAGCATCACAGAATGCATTACCAGTTTGTATCCCGTCAATTATTCAGTTTGTATAAAAGAGTTTGGGTGACATAAATTATTGAAGGAGCCCACTCAGCATAAATTTCTCAATTCTCCGTGTTGAGATTTTGGCACATATATTGACAAAAACGAGCAGTTTTATATTAATCAATATCAATTGATTTTGAGAAAGAAAAAAAATTCTTTGGTGTGAAGAACTGCTGCTGTTTCTGAGATAAAAAAAATTGAAGAGAAATATAGAATATTTCTAGCTATGGAGCAGATCAATGAAGATCTAGATCAAAATAAATCTAATGAAGATGAAGAGATAGATGAAATATTGAGAAGATCTATGCCGCTTTTGCCATTTTTCAAAGGTATGAATTATGAAATTTGGGCAAATAAAATGGAAGATTTGCTTTGTTCAGTAAATTTATGGTGTTTTGTTTAAAAAGATTTTGAAGATCCTCATAATAGAAAAAATGCAATAGCAAGATTTCTTATTTTGTCAGCAGTGGATGAAAACGTTTATAGTGTTTTCTATAAACTTCGTCAAGTTGTTAGTGCAAAAGCTTTTTGGGATGCTCTAGAGATGAGGTACAGTAGAAAGAGAAGAAACATTAATGCTTTGCAGCATATTGGTAAATTCGAATAATTTTTTGTGTTTGAAGCAAAGGAAGAAGATGAAGAAAAGAATGTGGAAGAAGTTATTGATAAAGTAGAGGAGAAGATTGAAGTTTTCGTTTGTAAAGAAGAGCATGAAGAGGAAGGTGAATCCCATTGTGTAGATACACCAGTGGATGATGAAGTTGTTGATAAAGCTGCCATTGTAGTAGCCTTTGATGATGAAGAAACTTTAGTGAATGATGAAGTGGATGGTAAAGTTGCCATTGTAGCAACCTTTGATAATGAAGAAACCTTTGATTATGAAGAAACTTTGGTGAATCTAGCAATAGATATCACTAATGACATTAACTTAGTGACAAAGATTGTTGATGACAATTCGATTGAAGATAAAACTACCCATGTAGCAGTATTTGATGAGAAACAAGAAGAATATTTCGTAGAGTGTTTGGAGAGTCCATTCCTACACAAGGAAAATATGCTTGGAGCATCAATCAAGAACAAAGAATCTCATGTTTTTGGAACTGAAAATTTGTGTGTGTTTGCAGATTATGCAGGTACTATGAAAGAAGAACATCACTTGGATGTGTTAACAGATTATGATGAAGAGTTGAGAATGCTAGAAGAGTGGATAGAAAATCCAAGAATTTGTGAAGACATGAACCAGAATATTGTAGCAGATGAAGAAGACATGAACCAGAATATTGTAGCAGATGAAGAATATGAAAACATAAATTTTCAAGAATTTGAAATGAGCATTGCAGAAATGCGAAAGGAAACGAATTTCAATAAGCAAGGAATAGAGCCGAACATTGAGATAAAAGAATTACGGAAGTGTTTGCGGAAGAGTTTTGGGTGGAGACACAATGAGACAAAGGATATAGTTAACCACAAAGATCACCTCATTGAGGATACAATTGAAAGCAAGGTAGGAGGAAGACTACAACATAAAGTTTGGGATCGAGGCAAACATTCTATATTTGAAGATGAAGATGAAGATGAAAGAAATAGGCCTAAGCAGCCTAAGCTGAGACATAGACCAGCAAGCATTTGAATTTGTGAGATTTTAGATGTTTTAGAGTATCATAATTACAAGGGAATGTTGTGTTTAGTAAGAATGTAACCCTTGAAATTAAGAGGGAGTGTTAGAAATAGTAATCTCATTAGTTAAGTGTGTTAGTTACATTCCGTTATTCGGTTCTAGGTTAGTCAGTATTGCCTTAAACCGTCAAAGCATGTAACATATAAATACAACCGTGTAATATCAAATAAATAGTTTAGCCATTTGTGCTTGTAACTCTTTGGTTTATGTCTCTGCCCATATTTTGAACAGTTTTGGATTTTGATACCTCTGTGCCCATAATAGATACAGGATTAAAATGTTACTTTGCTAATTTATTATTACTTTTTCAATTTGGACATATTGTTTCTTTTATAGTCTGTCTGAGAAGACGTTTCAATCAGGATCCTAACTTTATAACGATTTGAAATGCTGATAAATTTATTTCCTAAAGAGAGTCTACCATTTTCTGTCTAATACCATTTGCAAAATGTTCTCTGTCACTCCCTTCTGGATGATGTCCGAGTACAGAGACTCCGAAGAGTCTTTGTACAATTGTTTCTGCTTACTCCACTTCAACAAACTCGAGACCAGTAGAAAAGCAACAATTAAGTTTCTCAATGTTTCCAACTTTAATTGCTTCTCCTTTACGCTCATTTAATTGTCTCCATACATGCTCTTAATATTTTTTGGCATTGCAAAGCCAAGCCAAAGTATGCCCTCAATTGGAAGAAATTCGAAAATACGTTAACCCCTTTTCCCTGGTGCTCCAAACGAATTTAAAACAAAGTTGCTTCTTTCTGTATTTGTCCCCAATTTTATCAACTGGGTTCAGTTCTTTTTCATCGAACCCCACACTGGAGCAGCAAAAGCTGCCACAGCCATAGGTGAGACTACGATTTCCAGGCGCAAAAAATCTGTACGATTTGAATTCGATAGAGAAAAGGGGCACAAGAAGGTAGCAGGTGGCCAAAATTTGTGGTTGGAATCTCAACGTTCAATCCCAAATTTGCGGGAAAACAACACCCAACCGCCCAAAATTGGCACGAGTCACAGAAAGATTTATTATCTGGAAGGGTTTGAAGTTGTGTGTGGGGCAAGAATCCCGTTCGAGATCCGTTGTCACTTTGTCCATCGACGGCCACTCCTTGCCCCGCATTCAAACACAGCGGCAAGCCACACGGGCTATTTTATACAGCGCCTCATAGTTCAGAGGTGCCTCCAATGTTGAATCGAGGATGGCGGAGATGTCATTTGCTTTGATAAGCGGAACCGCCCACTCGACTACGTTGCCCTCCTCGTACTGCATACCAATGCCCTTCCGCTCGCTCAGGATTCCAAGAGCAGAAAACCAAAGCTATAGACATGGCTCTTCGTGGTCAGGTAATGGAGGCAATAATATTCAGGGTCAAGGTAGCCCAGCGCACCCGCCGGGAACTTCGATAACGAAGAATCGCAGGTGAGGTACCAGTGTCAATTTGCAGGCGCAGCATTCAACTTGGCTTCGCCACATGGCTAGATTCCATTCGCTCTATGAGCGAGGAATCTAGCCTACGTGGACTGGAGTGCTTCTCCTTGGTGAAACACCTACGGCTTAAATATGCCTTTATTTGGAGATCAACTAAAATTTCATAAATTTTATGACTCGTCACGTTTGTTTTCTTTTTACAGTGATAAGGAAGAGCGATTCTCCATGTGGAATAATTTCAACAAAACAGGCTAAGGTTTCATCAGATGGCTGGCGATGTATGCAAGAATATAATTAATTGAATTACCTTCGGATTAAAGTAGCCCTTTATCAGATCGCAAGGTGGAATCACGCCATGAAATTCTGAAGAATTTGTCACGAAGTCTGTATCAATTTTTTTTAAAAGAGGAAAAAGAAATATGCCATGGTTTGGTAATTCAGAAATAAATGCCGGAGTTAATATTAAACTCCACGTTTTCCAGCCAGAAGAAGAACAAGTCTGAAATCGCGGAGTAAAGGAATAATTGTCAGCCGCTCCAAACCTTAATTCATCCTGCCATCAAGGAGCTCACCCACGAATTTATTAATTGCTAAGCATGAGACCAGTGTATTAAAAGAAAGACACCTATTCATCAGTCTGCCACGACATTAGATTACAGTTATGTTTGAGAGAATAATTCCAGATTGCTCGCTAATAGATCGTACCAGCTCGCCAGAGTTTAAAAACAAATAACTGCTACCAAGAAAGCTGCCACGAGAGGATGATACCGAGCTGTTTGTTACTTGTCCATAACCATAATTGCGGCATTTAAAAAGGATTGTTGAATTATGATGTGTATCAAACAAAAGATGGTGAAATGCCAGACAGCCCTTGCCAGCGAATGAGGGAATATTGCATGAGAGGTTTCATGACGAGACTGGAATATCGTGGTGAAGTAAACAACGCAGAGGTAACTTAAAACATGAACGAGATGCCATGGAGTTGCTTCCTTCAACACCTATCCACCCTCTAATGGCGTTGGCGAGCACTTTGTGTGGGTTGTCTTTCCTTCGTTGGCAAGCATGTCAAATCTGCCCGTCAACACCTATCCACCCTCTAATGGCATTGATATTCTTGGTTGCACTTGCTTCTTGCAGTGTGTGTGGTTGACTGTGGAACAACACCATTAGCCTGTGTCTCATTATGCTCTCATTATGCTCTTGAGTATTCAACATCATTGGAAGGATTGTTGTTAGCAACAACCTGGTGTATGTCCCCATTTAATGAAGTGCATTGTAGTTGTGCACCCTTGGTAATTCGCCTCCTTGACCTCCTTGTACAAGTAGAGGCATGCACTCTCGGCATCACTGCAATAAAATTGTACACTACTTAAACTCAAAATCCACTAAGGGCCATTCTTATATTCTAACATCAATCGATTATTTCAGTAAGTGACCTAAAGCAATATCTCTTGAGGTGGCTAACCAAGAGCATCTCATTGACTGCACCCCTAGTGATAGATGGCCGTGTCATCAAAGTTGGATTTTATTGGCCCACCCTTTTCGGGGATGTCTAGAAGATGACCAGAAGTTGTTCCCCTTGTTAAAAGTTTGTAGGAAAGATGAATAGGGATGATATTCTGTTGAACTCAATCTCAGTTGAAGCACCTTCTGTCCAATGGGGATTGGATTTTAGCGGACCTATAAATCCAAAATACATTAAGGGCCATTCTTATATTCTGACATCGACCGATTATTTCACGAAGCGGCCTAAATAAATAGCCGTTGAGGCAGCTAACCAAGAGGAACTCATTGAATTCATGCAAGAAAACATTTTGTCTAGGTTTGGTGTCTCTGAAAAAATCATAACGAACAATGGTTTGATTTTTGTGAGCTTGAAGTTCATGATGTATTACAGAAAGTTCAAAATCATAATGGGACAATCATTAGATTACTACCCATAGGGCAATGGACTGGTTGAGTAAACAAACAAGAAATCGACTAAGTGTTAAGTGATGTGTGGGTGATAAGTTTGCTTTCTGGTAGTGCGGAATGCAAATAATTTTTCCTCTCATCATCTGATCTTGTTCTTTGCACCTTCACACTCTCCACTTCTCCACATTTTCTTTTTTGTTTTATCCCAAGTTCCATGTGGAATGCAGAGCCTCCTTCCCCATCATCTCCACTTCCACATTGTCTAATGTCTGCATCACCTTTTCACGAAATTGGCTATGTATTAAAAGAAAGGTAAAGATTGGGAATTTGGCTAAGTTTTTCCTATAATGCATAGTGTAGAGGTTCCTTCCACTCAGTATTCATCTTTACCTCCACACCTTTGGACTATCCTTCCTCTCCTTCTTGTTTTTTACACTATCTCCCTAGCCATTTCGTCCTTCATTGATTTTTGAACTAATGTGGTGGTGGTAATAAAGGTTCCACATGGATCCATTTCCAACTGCCACAAAACTTGTCGTTTTACTGTCCTTTGCGACCCTTGAGTCATTTAATAAATGTATTCTGACATCATCCGAAACATATTTCAAATGATATTCTAATATTTCAAAGGATTTGGTTACGTGTGAGGGTGGCAGACTATTCAATTCATGCATGATCGACCTTAATGAAGACGATCTTGTGATCACGATGAAAGGGGGAATTATGCTTACTTCAAGAATAAATGGACAATTAGAAGATGATGCCCCCCAAAAGGCACAAGTAGTATTATGGTGACACAACAAATTCCCTATCACAAGGAAACAAGGAGTACCATTGGGCTATGTCTTACTGTTGGTATTCTAATTTATTTGAAAAAGATAAGTAGATTAGTATCTGTATTTGGACGTTCGGGTTTGAAAAAGAATCATGCATGCCCAAGTCTTTGAATGTAGGGAGATAGTCCATTGATGTTCAAGGTGTTTTGATTTGATGCACCGCATAATTAGTGTAATATTTTGATTTTGACCCGTTGAATTAAAATTGTAAATAATGTAATATCAATATAAAAATCATGGTGAGGAGCTCAAGGCCAAGGCCCTACCATCGATTTAGCATTTTATGTATCGACAATTAAAAATCGATGCATATGGTTTGCGTGCTAGCCAGGCCCAATAGAAATTACAAATATCATGTAAATATGTATTTTAATAAAATACCCACAACTAGCTATGCAATGCAACAAGAGTATGGGGCCATGATTTTTACAAGGAATAGGGAGGGAAAATATTCAAACCCTTGAGCCAATAGTGTCAAGCCAAGTGTCAATGAGAGAACCCATAAACCATCAACTACCCATTTTGACTTGTGTACCGAATCATTTATTTCTTCCAAGAGTTGGTTGAGGTAGTTATTGTTGGGGAAATGGAGAGTATGGATGTCCCAATTTCGTGTATGGGCAAGCCATCAATTTTGAAAATCATGCTTGACTTCTTGGGCAAGAAAACACCCACGAAATTGCTTCCCAAGCCATTATTTATGCAGTTTTTTTCTCTCTCACGCAGTCTGAGCTTGCTGGGCGTTTTCCTCCACGTTTTTTTTCTGAGCATTCCCTCATTTTCCATAGCTAGGAAGTTGTTTTTGTGTTGTGGAATGACTAGGAGTAAGGGAGTCACGATTTGGGGGTCCATATAGGCCGTTTTTGCCCCTTGAATGCCCATATACCTGTTGTAAAATTGATTTTGTTCACCAAGGGTCGATTTCCCCTCTAACAATCCATTGTTTGGGTGCCCACGATTTTGGAATACTCATGGAAACCATGTTTTGTGAATCCCATAGTTAAAAACGTTTTGATATACCCAACATATGTGCTTGCTGTGTGTGGGAGAGAATGTTGTGGTTTGAGTTATGTGTATCCATTGTTTTGGCTAGAGCTTGGGTGTAAGCCACCAGGAGTAGAAGAGGAATCATAATTGGCTTGATAAACCTAGTGAAGAGTGTAACCTCACTAAAGATGAAGGGGATTTGGCTACTTTTCTATGCACACCCTGAAGAGCACTAGAAGGGAAGGTATGGCCTGAGGGACCATGGAGCAGTGAAGGGAATCATTCCTTGTGTTGGGTGTGTAGGTATTGTGGATTCCAAGCTAGCTGAATCTTGTGGAGGTGCCAATAGCGCTGTGGATGAGCTCACTGGATTAGCAATTCTCCATTTATACTCCCTTAACAACTTGATAAATGCAGTTGTGGACTAGCTTGGTTGTGATGTGTTAAGTACTTGTCTATGTGTGAGTCTATTGTTCCCCTTTCCCTTTTGGAAATCATGCCCAGCTCGGGGGTGGCAGTCGTGTTGAGAGATTGATGAGAACAACTGACCTATGGTTGGGTGGAACACTGCAGTTGCATAGCCAGTTGCTCGGGACAACTCATTTCAAGATAAATACTCTCTTGTATATCATTATGCAATGTTTTTAATTGATGCATGTTTTTAGTTATGATGACAATTGCATGCTAGATGTATAGTAGAGTTTTACTTCCGCTGTGTTTATTTTCATTCTACATCTGCACACATGTTTTACTTGTATGAATTTGTTAAAGATGAATGGGCTTGATTTTTGTAAAATCCCGGCTTTTTAGTCATGTTCCCTTCCTTGAGAGGGATTGATGGAAGGGGACTGTGAAATTCCACATGGATAGATCACTAAGCTTGAACAAACCTCACAATTTCACATTGTTATTACTGAGAAGAAGTAGAGAGAAACATTGATCAATGCACTCCTAAAATTGAAACATGGATAAAAAACTGTTGTTGATACATTAATCAACCATAATATGGAAATCAAAAGATGTTACAATAGAATGAATTCGATAGCCTCTGATAGGATTCAAATTCTCCTCAAGTCTGGGATTAGTTTGCATTGGAACCATCTCCCGATAAGGTTTAGTGGCCACCAATGATGAATGATCAGTTAACTGAGGCAGAACTGATCATGACTGAGTCACGTGGGAACCAAAATAGGGAAGGGGACTCCAAGAGGGTGCATAACTAACCGTCAGTGGTACAAAACGGTGCTCCTACACTCAATAGCAGTCAAACTAAGTGCAACAGTCAGTTAACTGATAAATCAAGGGGACAAGGCACCCCAAATCATGGAACTGACTATGTAGACTCCTAAATATGTGCATAAGGGCACATTGGGACTCTAGTGATGTAAACAAGGCGATCTGAGTGGATAGGGGGATAATGATGGCCAAAAAGAAGCTTTAGGGGGGCAAAGTAAGGACTAGGTGATAGGAGATTCAACTATCAATGCATGGATGCATGGAGTGCTGCATGGAATGCATGCATGCAAAAACAAGATAAGCTGGTGAGAATATTCCAACACCCTCCCTTAAGCCAGACTATGAGGAAAAATATAAGGAAATAAATGGAAATTAGGGCCCTAGTTACTGAGACCAAAGGTTACACTGTACAACAATCTAAAAAAAAAGAGGAAATAGGGAAAACCCAGTGGGAACAAAACCCCCACTCAAGATAGACTGTAAAAATACTAATCAACCAATGTAGCACTCACCCCAAGAAGGGATCGAAGATGAGTGAACTTTTTCACTGAAAAAGTCTTGGTGAAAATATCTTCAATCTGCTCTTCTGAAGGACAATAGAGTAGTGTGATGGTACGATCATGCACTACTCCTCGGATGTAATGCATGTGTATCTCAATGTGTTTGGTTATCTGTCTCTGAATCGGATTTGTGGAAATCCTGATAGTACTCTGATAATCCGTGTGATGCACCTCCTAGTGATTGGATGTAGTAATAGCCAAAACAAGACGAATGGAGTCCATGTTTGCAACATGAGCGAAGGTCTCTGTATAGTCAATCCCTTGAACTTGTGAGAAACCTTTAGCAACCAAGTGAGCCTTGTATATTAGGAATAAAGGGATCTTTATGAGAGAGAGCAACTCTTGCATTTTGAAACTCAGATCTGGTTCTTCTTGGATCTTGTGGATCTCCAACAAGGTCACCAACAAATTCAATGGTCTTGGCAGCCCATCTTGGAAGTGTTGGTGGATCATCTGGTGCTAGATCTTTAGGTTCTTGTGGATCTGGATCTAGCATTCAATCATCTTCACTTTCTGATTCAGAATCTGAACTTTTATGAGAGGATGATTCATTATCTTGTTCAACATGTTGTGGTGGAGTAGTTGGTAGGATGTCTTCTTCGACATGGTGGGAATCATGCAATGGCCATTCTTCAAACTGGACACTTCTTTCAAGGAAGGTCTACATGGTAGACAGATCCAACAATTTGTAGGCTTTTTCATTTTGTGCATATCCAACCAATATGCACTCTTTGATTTGAGGCTCTAAGGATCTCCTCTTCTCTAAAGGAATCTGTTCCCAAAATTTGGAACCAAAGAATCTTAAATGAGACACATCTGGTTTGTATCCCATCCATGATTCGAAAGGATTTTTTCCTTTTAATCCTTTGTGTGGAACTCTGTTATGGAGGTATACAACACAATTGACAGCTTCTGCCAAAATTCTAGGATCCAATGCTTTAGACTCAATCATGCATGTAGCCATTCTCTCAGCTACACCATTCTGTTGTGGTGTGTAAGGAACAATGTGCTACATTTCAATTTCATCACAACAAAATAACTGAAACTCATTCTTCACATACTCTCCTCCATTGTCAGTACGGAGGAACTTGATCTTCTTGTCAATGAATTTTTCTACAGAAGCTTTAAAAAATTTGAAATATTCAAAGACTTCTAATTTCAACTTTAGAAAATAAACCCAATTGAATATTGAATAATCATCTATGAATGTTAAGATGTATCTAGCATTATTCAAAAGATAGGTGAGGAAGAGGTCTTGATATGTCACTGTGAATCAACTCGAGAGGAGATGAGGCTCTCTTTTCCTTTCCCTTTTCAAACTTGTGCTTCGGATGCTTACCAATCAAGCAACCTTGACAAGTTCCATTAGAAATATGATGTTTGGGAGACCTTCAACCATTTTCGGATTGTGCAGTTCTTGCAAATATTTGTAGTTGAGGTGCCCAAACCTCTTATGGCAACGTATTCTCACTTCATTTGCATGAGTATGAAGTGCACTTTGTTTTGAGTAAGGCAAGAAATGAGAGAACTCATAGAGTTTGGAATGGTGATATGCAATTCCTTGTGCAATGATCTTCCCAGAAGAGATCTCTTGAATTTCAACCACATTAGGAGTAAAAATTAATTTCTTTAGACCTCCTGTATGGGTCATTTGATAAACTGAAAGGAGGTTAGCTGCCAGTGTAGGCACATAGAGCACATCATTTAAGTATCCATGATCTAGATTGATCATTCCAATCCCTTTTGAAGGAAATTTAGAATCATATCCCATTAGGATAGAAGGCCCAACAGTTGGTTTGAATTTAGAGAATGGATCCTTGGATGCAGACATGTGTCTAGAGGCTCCAGAATCTATGATGAAGGAGGATGCATTCAAAGTGCCAACCATGAGTGCATGACACATCTCTTTATCCTCTGATTTAGGATCAAATTCTTTTCTTCTTGCACCTGCAGGTACTGGAAGGTTGTTTTTCTCTAGAATCTTGTCCATGAGATCAATGGTCTTCTTCATGCAAGCACTTTTTGGGTGAAAACCTCGGTTGCAGTATAGAAATTTGGTCTTCTCCTTCTGGTTTTGCTTGCCTCTCTTTGGATTCGAGGTTCCCTCTTACTGTTTGGGAGACTCCTTTGACTTCTGCTCATGTTGTTTCTTCTCCTTTCCCTTGTGCTTTATTTTCCCATTCTCATTCTTTCCTTCTCCTGTAGCAATAGCTTGATTCCTTGATGGTTTTATTACTCCCATCCACACAAATTTGTCTCGCTCCTTTGTGAGGGATAGGATGAATGCATCTAGAGTGGGTATTTTCCAGTTTGGGATGGATAGCTTTGTTGTTTGGAAGGTGGATACAAACATAGAATAGCTTGATCGCAATTTTGAAAGAATAGAAAGAATAAGCTGCTTGTCTTCCTTCTCAATTCCACATAGTTTTAGCTACACAACCAAGTTCTTGAATCTTGTGAAGAAATCTGTGATGGATTCAAAGCTCTTGGGGATCAGAGAGATCAACTAATTTTCCAATTGATGTCCTCTCAAATCATCCTGTTGACCAAATAAGGATTCAAGCTTTGTCCATACCTCCTTGGGAGTTTTCAGACTAGAGAGATGAAAGATTAGATCATTGGAAATGCTGAGGCACAACAATCCATATGCTTCATCAAGCTTGTTTAGATACTTGGAATTATCTGTAGCACCATTTGGTTTGACCTCAATCCCCTTTAGCACCTTGTAGAGACCTCTGTTGCACATGAATATCTCCATTTGGTCTTTCCATTCAAAGAAACAAAGGGATTTAGCTTGGGAATCGAAGTTAGATCCATAGTAGATGACTGAATGCGCTTCTGATGATGGAATAACCTGCAAAAAAAATGGAAAAACATATGAAGGATTATTATTGAATCTACTGAGCAATGCTTTAGGACAATGGGCACTTTTATCCACATCCTTCACACCTGGATAGAACTCAAAGGATTTCTTCAATGAATTCAATGCAATGGCACTGAGATTTGCTGTGGAAATCTAGAGGCTTCTAGCGCACTACTGAAAGCAGCTGCTCAACCAAAGATCTCACAAGCTATCACAAGATTTGATACTGTGTGAAATTCCACAGGGATATATCACTGAGCTTGAACAAACCTCACAATTTCACAATGTTATTACTGAGAATAATTAGAGAGAAACATTGATCATTTCACTCATAAAACTGAAACCAAGATAAAAAATTGTTGTTGATACATTGATCAGCCATAAGCTAGCAATCAAAATACATTACAATAGAATGAATTTGATATCCTCTGATAGGATTCGAATTCTCCTCAAGTCTGGGCTTAGTTTGCATTGGAACCATCTACCGATAAGGTTTAGTGGCCACCGATGATGAATGATCGGTTAACTGAGGTAGAACTGAGCATGAATGAGTCATGTGGGCACCAAAATAGGGAAGGAGACTCCAAAGGGGCGCATAACTAACTTTCAGTGGTAAAAAAGGGTGCTCCTACACTCAGTAGCAGTCAAACTAGGTGCAACAATCAGTTAACTGAGCAATCAAGGGGACAAGGCACCCCAAATCATGGAACTGACTATGTAGGCTCCTAAATTTGTGCAGAAGGGCCCATTGGAACTCCAATGATGTAAACAAGGTGCTTTGAGTGGATAGGATGGCTAATGATGGCCAAAAAGAAGCTCTAGGGGGCCAAAGTAAGGACTAGGTGCTAGGAGACTCAATTGCCAATGCATGGATGCATGGAATGCATGCATGCATGCAAAACATGCAAAACCAAGATAAGATGGTGAGACTATTACAACAGGGATGTGAAAATTAGAGTAGAGGAAGAGGGGAGGAACCGAGTCCCCCTTATTCCTCTTACCTTCTAGATAATGCTGAGAGTCCCTTAGTTGAATAAGAGATTCAGTGTTGCAGAGGTAGAGACTTTCTTGGATGCTTATATTGGATGATGAACCCTTCTCAACCAATGTCGGTCTGGTTCAAAGGACAAGGGAAAAGTCAGGGAGGTTGGAATTATTGAGTTGTTTGACCCATATTGCGAGGTCGTTTTGTTATTTGAATGGTTGGCAGGCCAGGATGCCAGGACCCAAATGAGCAAGTATGATATCTATGTTTATTTATACACCATTCAACGAGGAGCCAATTTTAGCTGGGCAAAGATAATCTCCAATGATATCTCTCACCAACTGGAAACATACCGGGCCATCAGAAGGTTCTTCATCTCTTCATATTTTATCTTTGCTCTGGTATTTTGTATCTTTTCGATTTATTACTACCCAAGAAATAAGTTAATTTCATAGTTGAACGTATTTAGTGTTGGTATCCATATATACATTGACGCAAGGCTCCTTTTCACTTCTATAGGATTTATGATGCATTCGTAGGGCCCTTTAGGAATATGGTGATAGGAATAAAGCCTAAGATATTAATAGCTACATGTAGGCCATTCCTAAAAAAAAGGTGAGTATGTTTTTGAAGATTATTAAACCCGCATCAAGGTTTGTGGCTTTGAAGGGAGGCCCTACCTACTACCCCATTTCATCTGTGAAAAATTATTCATTATCAAATTTTGTCGACAATACAAGGGTTGGGCATGCACTTTTGACAAGAAGAAAATGAGGCGATTCATCTCGATGCCCTTAAAGTGTGCTGGTTTTACCATTAAAATGATCAACCATTTGATATAACTTGCTACAGAAATGGAGGGATTTGAATTGAAATATGTAGATGAAATCCATGGCTTCGACCATCACAACCTTTTTGCGACACACATGTCAACCAACAACATGGGTTGATCGTTTCAAATGCAGAATGAACCAATCAAGGGTGTGGGTGATAATGAGAGTCTGAGTGTCAGGGAGACATCCTGTAATTTTGGTAATGAGTTGAACATGCTAGAATCAGATGACCTAGGTGACTTCTCTACACAAAATAACTCAAGTGCAAAGAAAATCAGAAGAGGGAAAAAGAAGAAGGCTTCCGAAGGGGAAATAGTTCCTCATCATCAACATGCCGATGCAAACAATGAAGGCAGAGGAGGAATAGATTCTAAAAATTCCTTAACAACCCCTAATTTGGGGAGAAAACCCCTTATCACCATCTTGGATGAAGGAATCAAGAATACCACTACTAACCTTGGAATGGGTGGTGACAGTGAGGATCCCCTGAGGGTAAATCTTCCACCAGGGCATGTTTCTTCCTTGATCCCAAAAATGAAGAGATCCCCAAATTGTGGGAAGTGGAAGTCACTCATGGAAAATGATGATGTTTTAGAAGATTTTCCTGATTGGGCATTCATGCAATTAGAGAATAGAAGGGTGATTTCAAATCATGTGACACAATCGATCTTTCCTACCTTTAAAGACAATTCGATCTCACTCCAACATGATGTTTTTAATCTAGATACCATAAAATTGCATATCAAGCGAGTAAAGGTAAAGGGAAAGAGGTTCATGGAATATGAGAATGTAGACTTCGATGGAAGCGATATAAGAACTGATGGGCCTAAAAGATACATCAGGCAACTGCATATATGCTAAAGTATTTGATAGAAGAGTAATGAGAGGAGAATAGCATATTAGAACAAAGAGTCCTGGAACTAGAGTCTGTCTTGGATCCAATACCCCTATTTACTAATCCTTTGGCTATTCGAGAGCCCGAAAGTCAATAATAAGGTACAATTGAGAAAAATCCTAATGCTAAGCACACCCAAAGTTTGATCATGGGCATAAGGGATATTGTGTCCAATAATATTGATGACGAGATGAAGATCATGCTTGATATGTTGGAGTTGTTAAACGGGTCATCTACTTTGAAGAACAATACACATAACCTGAAAGAGTTCTTGAAAAGTGAGCTTTAGAAGGATCGGGGGTTCATCACAGGACTACTGGACACCTTTGTTAGAATGTTGTACATGACCTTACAAAGAAGGAAGGTAGAGAACCTTCCCTCCAACTCTCGATTAAGGAAAATAAAGGAGGGTTTGGACTGCCGAATTGATGTCCTTGAAGAATCCTTAATGACTTGTGAGATACTCGATGAGTGACACACCAATATATTCACGAAAGAAACATAACATCTCCAAAAAATGGGATCCCCACTGATGATCCATGATGGAAAACTAATCTCCAGGGAGGAGTTTAGAGAAGAAGTGTAATGCATCAAGACTGCCCTGGGGAATGGATTTGATAGTCTTACCCATTTCCATAAGATTTTAATTCGACACTGGATTACTGAGCCAGCATATGATAGTGCTGAAAAACAAGAAACATTGCAAGATCACCAGGTGGAAGTGAGCGGAACGGAGAGTGATATTTTCTCACTAAGGGTAAAGGAAGAATTCACGATGGGCCCTCTTAGAGAGTTTATCAATATTTGGGTAACCAATGTCATTGTAGTGGCTTCTAATGACAAAGGATATGGTTGCAATGATTAGTTTTTGCAGAATAGGGTTCACCCATGAACATCTTATAAACAACAATTGAAGAAAGAAAATGGGCCCCATCCCTAGCATGTTTTTTGTAAGCTAAAATCCCACTCTTCCCATTCCAAAATTATTCCGTTGATTTTGTGTCATTGTTCTAATTTGACTATGTTGCATGTAAGTTCTGATACTGAATTATTCCTTCTCTCTCTTCTTTTCAAGTACTCACTGTTATTTATGGTCCATGGGAGCCACATCCCAACTCATGAGAGTGAACACATTTTAATTTCTCATTTTAAGTATCTAGTCATAGGTATTTTGAATAGTGGGGAAATGCAATTTGATCCTTGATAGTCTTAAAATGATTATTTTTGGGTTTCATTTTTGTTCCTTCCAAAGAGCTATTTACAAGTTTCATACAACAATCACTTTTTTGTACCGATGTTCCATTTTTACTCAAGATATGTGTATATGAAACTTTTCAAACTCAGTTGTTGTGAATATATTAATATATTAAAGGGCTCTTTCCATTGCCATTTTATCTCTTGTTATTCGTCCCCTTTCATGAAGTTGTGGTTGTTTAATAATGCACGAGAATAGTCTAAAGGGTTGGTTGTTGATGCCATTTGTACTTTCTTTCATTTGTAAAATAATCATGAAATTTATCTTTATCTTAGTTGTCAACCTACCTGGTCCTGTCTTAGGTAGTGAAATGAAAATCATTGTGAATGTGTAAAACTACAAAAGAGTGAATTGCTTTGAAAAATTTCAGTAACATTGTCCAACCACTTTCAGTGGAGTAGTCAAAGAGGGGCACCACCTTTATAAAAACACAAAGGATATATTTGGGATTACTGGAGGATATTCTATGAGGTTGATTTTTTTTGCAAAGGACCCAAAATATCAACACAATTTCAAGGCTATTGCTAAGATTAATTTATTAATTTATTTTGCCAAATTTTTTCTTACTGTGCTCTTTAAAAGTGTTTTCAAATTCACATGTTAGATTAGAATCTTCCCCAAGCTACAATATATTCATGATAATATCACACTTAGAGATAATGGATTAATTTTGAGTTGTTCGATGATCCACATTATATAAGGAATGAAATGAAAGGAATAAATATGAATGGAAACACAAAAAAATATTGTGGAGATTGATGGTAAAGGACGAAAAACACTTTCTCTTCAACTTCTTGGCCTATGAAAACATTAAATATAATTTTCAAAACATTTGTAGTAACGATGAACCCCCTATCTTATTAACTTATAAAAATAAAAAGGAACTTGAAAAATTCACTTCCAAGTAATTCAATTGTAAAAACAACTTGGAAAATCTAACCAATTAATTAAGTTTATAGGTTGGATAAATTGATAAGAAAGAGTGGGTCTATTCTAGGGAGGTGAAATTGAGGAAGAATAGGTGGATTATTAGGAGGGAGGGGAGTACATTTTGAAGTGTCAGTCGATAGTACAAGAGATGAGCTAATTGAATATTGGAAATGTATTAGGCCATTCAATGATGAATTGAACTGTGGTTTAGGAGGAGACTTACCTACTAACAAAATCTTAGAAAAGGTCTATGATAAGTTGGATATCCACATATGGTGGAATACAACATCATAAAAGTGTAGAGGGTGGATTGTAGTGCTAAAAATAAGTAAGGAAGGGGTGAGTCATCAACTTATCAGATCTTGGAGAGGGAGATCCCAAGAAAAGAGTGATTGAGGGATATTTGGAAAGAGAATATCAATGCTAATATTCAAAAGTATGGAATAAATTATTTGTAACCTATAGAAAGAAGATTGTATACTCAAAGTAAATCCTTTAACATGACCTAATTCTAGCCAAGCTGGCATGATGGAATTGGAGCACTAAATTATAATGAATTATCAAGAGGAGATGTGGTTTAGAACATGCAGATAGGAAAGTAGTTAAGGGTGAGCACAATGTGGGGTATAGGGGAAGTTAAATAAGGAGAATAACTTTTGCTTGTGGAAGGAAAGGGTTAAAATGATTTTAGGTGAGGATGTGGGAAATAGATTTGTTGAATCTCTATTGGAGTGGGAACTTACAAGAAGATTCATGGGGAAAAATGTAAAGAAGGAGCCACTAGGAATATGGACAGAGAAAAAAATGGAAGGGAACTTTGGGATTATCCCACAATTTCATACCATGATTCATGGTTGGCTATCATTTAAATTCAAGTCTACAAGTGATGCATAGGAAATATTGGTGAGGAAATGGTATTGAAGTCATTTTGTACTATATCTAATGTAATGGAGGTTAGGTTTTTATTTTGAAAAGCAACACATGCAAGTAGTTGGATTGGATAATAATACCTAGTTTGTACCTATGGATCTCTAGAATAAAGATATCTTGAAGATGATATGGTATGGCATAGGCAATTTTAAAGATTATGAGCTCGAGTTCTAAACCAAAATTGATAGAATGAAATCAAGATTATAGTAGATGTAGACCTATGGGAAGGTCTATTGGAAGAGATATAAATTGTCTTGGGGGCATATAGATTGAATCAATTGTCTTCAATTACTCGAAGATTTTGTTTAGATGTTTCAAATGTCTTGAAGTAAGTCATGTTTAGAGGGACTGTTCCAAGATAGACCATTAATGGATTTGGAATAAAAAACATAGGAGGTTTGAGAGGTGTCAAAACATCTAAGAAAAGAGGTTAGTGAAGAGTCTCAAGAATGTGATGGAGAAACGTTACCAATGTGTGTAGAAGAAGTTCCGAACTAGGCAATAAAATAAATAGAAAGAAGACCGTTGGATTTAGAAAAGGGCATCGATACTTACTCCTCAAGTCTTGAAGAGAAGGACTTGGAGCAACCAAAAATAGAAGGAAAATAATCATCATCAAGTAGGTCTTCAAAAAAAGGTATTAATTCGATGAATTTTATTCCTTTATCTTAGTTTCAATTGGGTAATTGAAAAATAATTTCTATTCGGAGACTCTACCCATATTGCTAATTAGAGCTTGGAGAAGGAATTGAGAGAACCTATGTATCCCAATCTTGAAGAGAAAGAAACAATTCCTCTAGGTCTCAAAATTTGAATTCTTCAGAGCCTCAGGGATCAATGTCCTAGCCACCAGTTAAATACTTGTCTTTAGAAGGACCAATCTCTATACATGGGATAAAAATTAAATCCATGTGTAGATACAAACTCAAGTCTGGAAAAGAGTCCTCCTAGGTTGAGGAGATAGTTATAGTAAGGAGCTTGACTCTAGATCTTGGAATTCCTATGATGGTAGGCATACTACCTATTCCTAGCAAGGAAAAGAGCCAAAATCTAAGTTAAGGAAGGAAAAAAAATGACCCTAAAGGGTCCCTTAGAGCAAGGATGGCCTCAAGTAAGGTGCACCCATGATTATTCTATCACTAAATATGAAAGGAAAGGGGTGCTCACAAGAAGCTAGCCTAATGTTTGTTCAATACATATAAGCCAGACATATTCTTATTTTATAAGAGATCATATGTGAGGGGAATAACACTGTTTCTATTCTTGCTTCCTATTTAAAATATTGGTCATTTGGTACAATAGAATTAGAGGGGAAATCAAGGGGATTAATAATAAGGTGGAAGGACTAATCAAAAATATTTTCTTCAATTTTTTAAATGCATGTATCATATTGAATTTAGGTCTAAATAACCGGGAAAGGTGTTCAATGTTATCAACTTGTATGGCCTTTATGGAGAAAGGAAAATCTATTGGGACAACTTCAATTCTCAAGGATGGGAAATAAATGATAAAGTGATCTTAGGCGGTGACCTTAATTTAAAATCAAAAGTAGGAAAAATGTGGGGGAAAGTGCGAGACATACTCTCTAACATATTACTTTGATCATTTGTTTTAGGAAATGGGCTTATGTGATGTGGAACCTGTATAGATAGGTCGTACTTGCAGGAATTTTAAAAGTGGAAGGGAGTGGGTATCTAGGATGATACACACATTTATGGTTGCAAATAAAACCTTGGAAGAATAATATATAATTAAATATTGGGTTATGAAAGGTGGTTTTTCAGACTATATTCCCATCCAAGTCTCTAAATACAAAAGGAAGAACAAAAACCTCCAAGGCCCTTCAAATTTAATCATACTTAGTTTAGGAAGAGGGATTTAGAGACATGGAAATAAATAATTGGAGGAAGCACGTCCCAAACTCATGAGACTAAACTATGTTTCAATTTGCACATAATGTAAAGAATGTTAAGAAAATAATACTAGAATAGGTAAGGAAGAAAGCTAGGGATGCCAACGAAAGGCTGATTGAGGCCAAGGAATAAATCATAGATTATTTTGAAGAGAATGGAAGAGGATTATCTTTGAGGAAGAAAGCATGAAATTAAAGAAGTTAGAAAGTGTTAAAAGAAATATCCTAAAGAAGGAGGAGATATAATGAAGGTTGAAAAATACGGCCGATGAAAACACTAAATTGTTTCATAACTACATATACCAAAAACCAAAATAATATAAATATTATTTGGGTGATAAGGAAGTAAGAGGGAACAATGGCTAGAAAAATATCAAAATTTGTAAAAGGCATGAAACACTTGAAAACCTTGTTTCAAGAACACAGAATAATGGCTAGAAAATTCTCATAAATTAGAAGACATGGAACACTTTAAAACCTTGTTCCCAAAACTTGCTAGGGACAATATAGTAAACATGGAAGAATAAAGCAACTTCAAACTATATTGAAAAGCTAGATTATAAGGTAAACGTGGAAGAGGGAGCATAAAATAAGAAGAAATGATGGTGGAAATACATAGGGAAGTTGATTAATCCTCTAAAAACAAGGATTTTTATTTGGTTGGTTTTTTCTAACGAATTTTTACTTGTGATAGCTACTAGAAGCAAACATGGCATAAGCCAAGTAGGTGTATAATGTTTAAGATCCAAGTTGGTCTTCTGCTAGTTCATGGTTTATTCGGAAGATAAGTATTGTTAGATGCATTGCTAGTTCATGGTTTATTCGGAAGATAAGTATTGTTAGATGCATTGCATCTTATTGAAGGTAAGGGAGGTGGAGTGGTGAGTCTTTTATAAGATGCTTTGAGAAATGGAAGTATTTGGAAATCTGGAAAAGTTAAGATGCCAAGAGTTCCTTTGGATCTAAAAATTCACAAAACTATGACTTATAGATTCTTTAATGATGTTTATCAAGGAAATCCAAGCACATGTGAAACAATTGGTTGCATCCTTAAATTATGCAATAGAGTTAAAAGACACAAAATATAAAGTTTTATGCAAAATAGAGTTAAAGATACACAAAATATAAAGTTTTATGCAAAATAGATTTAAAGATATACAATATATAGAGTTTTATGCACTATGACTTCTCCTTAAAATATCATCAGAAAAATGAATATCTAATTTATTGGGTTTGGGTGATTCCAAACTGATTATTTGAATGTGCAAAAAAAACAAATTCATGAATGTTTCATTCAAAAAATTTAAATTAGTTTTTATTTATTTATTTATTATTATTATTATGTAATTTTTTAACACATACTATGACTTGTAAGAGGTGGGTTTTATGAAATATAATAAAATTATGAAATAGTGATTTATTTATTATTATATAGGTTCTTAACAAAAACATCATATCACTTACAAATATTATTTACAAATATTATGATACTGACATAAGCATAACTCAATACGAAGGTGAACATCCTCAAATTAATAATAATACTGTACATCACATTTTACGTTTTACATGATTAATAATAATACTGTCCATCACATTTTACGTTTTACATGAGCCGAAAATATTTAATGATATCTATATTTTGGGATGTTGCAGCATTGTCCGTGAAGGTAAACGGTACAAAATCGATCAATAATAGATCGGATTCTAAAAAATCAACGCATCCACGCATGGATTCATTCGTTGTAATCATTGACAAAGAGGATAAGCATTTAAAATATGTTTCCCAGGTAGATGGATTTGTATACGACACTCAGAAACGTGAAACTTCAATGTTTACCGCTTTCTGCTCATATTTTGACGAGCTACTATTTATTGTTGATTTAGTGGCAAAAAATTGATTCACATAAGGCAGAAATTTTATTGAAATCAGAACTGTGTTTTATTTTAAGTTTATAGTTATCAATGATTATTTATTTAAGAATTTAGTTAAATGCAGCTTCTTCCCCGCTTTCTCAGAATTCATGGCCATGTCGAGCTATTAACTATCATAGATTTTCTTTTCCTTTAAGATCAATCAATCTAATCTCAGTGAAAACCGAAACCACCCAGTATTTTAAGATTTGTCGCTTCACGGATTGTCGCCAACATATAACCGCTTTGGGATAGTAATTATATGGATCGATGCCTTATGGCTTTGGTTTAACGAGTGGTATTGTAATTATACGTCGCCAAGTTATGAACGCAGGAGCGATAATTTGCCTTATACACGAAGAACTGGGTACATATACAGTTTGTGATTCAGCGCAATGAACGCAGGAGCGATGATTTGCTAGCTCAATGCCGACGACGTGAGAATAACTCCAGAGCCAAAAATTCTCGTTAAATATTAAGCCGACCCTATCTTCGTCATAAACCCCAGCTCCTCGCACCGATCTCTGACGACGGCGTTTCCCATCCGAGGGTCGGCAAATGAGTACACCGTGATGGTCGGTATCCAATGAAACTTACACCTGGGCTTAGTTTCAAATGCTTCATAACAAGCCCGCACTAGAATCCCACATATGATGATATTTGAGATAACTAGTGAATCACAGGCCTCTGCAGGGTCGTCCTCCATCTCAGTTGCACTAGTTTTCATAGCAGCTATTAAGGTTTCTCCTGTTTGTTGCTGCAACTATGGCTTCCTCAATTTCTCTTACCATCTCAACTTTCTTCAGTGCTTCTCCATCCACTTCTCCATTCCTCACAACCACATAAACCCAACTGCTTACACATTAGATGCCAGCTCTCTTTCATCATCTCTCACTGCTGCAAGCAACCCACCGTCGGATCACCTCAACCTTCACTGTCACCTTCATCATTATCAACTTTAGATTTCTTCAATAGAGTATATATTCCTTGTTTTATGATAATTTCATCTTCAAAATATTCTTTATCTATATCCCATGCTTTGTATCACCTGCTCCATATTCTCTGCTACTTTAACTCTTGAGCTCCATAGTATCTCCATAATTGCCTTCTATATCTGCCCACATGCAATTGATCAACTCACTGGCTGAAATTCCAGTCCCTATAAGACTCTTAGACACATCCTCTTTAATTTTTCCCTCTACAAGTTTTCAATGGTTGTTTCCCTTTCTACTACTATTATGGCAACGATATCTCTATCCCCTTCATCACGTTGTTCTTCATACCTTGGCCTATTAAGCCATTCTTCAATGGATTTGAATTCATACTTTTACTCACTCCATCCTTCTTTTTTTAAACAGATCTTTTCCAATATCCCCATGGGTTTTCACAGCTTCTCTTCTCTTCCATGATCCCCTTGAATACGTCTTCTTTTCTGATTTTCTCAATTTTCAATGCAGCCTTTTCTGTCTCAACATCTTCTTTATCATTAACATCACTCCCTACATATGTACAATCATTACCCGGACCTTCATTGCTCTTATTTGCCTTATCCTCATTTTCATTCTCTACAATAGGCACGCTATCTTCTCCTCCTAGTGGTCAACACTATTTGTTTTTTCAATTATTTTTAATTCTTCACTTGCAAATATAGCCTTAGCTTGAAATTCTTTAGCTGGTTCACTTGCCTCTCTCTTGATGACAGTATTCTAGTTGTTTTCCTGAGCAAAATCATCTTCCAAATTCTCTTCAACCCAACTTAACTTTGGAAGGAATTCCAAGACCTACTTCTTAGCTTCCCTTCTACTCATCTCTTTTGCATGGAGGTTGGCCTCTACTAGCTTATAATTCCCAATTTATTTTTAATTTCATATACAATGGCTATAACACTTCCTCTACACTTGCAACATTGTCAATGTTGCTTTCTACCTCAACTACACTTGCACAATCACAATAAGATTTTTTTTTAATATAATCAAATTCCCTCCATGACTTGGGCTCCAATGTCTTCCCATTCTTAGGTTTACAACTTATAATTTCATCACCATTTTCTTTATCTTCCTCAATTCCTGGTAGGAACTTATAGACTTGCTTCCCTAACTTTAACTCAAAACATAATCACAATAACATAAGGGATTTAATGCTTCCCTTTTCGTTTCTTATTCTACTCCAGCCTCTCTTGTCTAGAGATCTATGTCCTCTTCCTTCTCATAGAAGATCTCTTGACTTTGATGCTCTTTTTGTTCTTGAGAGTTCTTAAATTGCTCTCCTTCCGTCTCTATTTTTACTAGTTCAACAGCTTTTCTTGCATCCTTGCCCTCATTTCTACACTCTAATTCACTTTCAAATTCAACATGTGTCCCCGAGGGACATCTTCCAAAATTTCTCCATCTTCTTGGAAACATATCATTACCCCTTCCTCCTCATGCTCATCATTACCACCATCCTCATAATCTTCTTCACATTAATCTTCTGTACTCATCCTCTTCCACCACTTTCTTCTTATTATTCTCATGATAGGCCCTGGCATGGAATGACCTATGAGATGCTTATTGATCACCCTGGCCTTATCAAATGTGAGGGTTCTCTTTTCCATTAAACTTTCATTAACTTATCTTGGTCCAAGGGCATATATGATTATTTTGCTACATCCAAAGCTTCTATATTAACCATTGTTTTCCTCAATGTCATGTCATACGCTTCTGCATGGGCCATTACCTCATATTGCCTCCTTCTGTTCATGCTTACAATCCCATTTCTGCAGCTAAACCCTCATACCCTAAGTGGTTATCTTCTTCCATTGGATAACTCTACCCAACAATCCACAGTTCGAGTTGCCCAATAGTTGCAGGATTTACTTTGACTTCCAAATATTCAAAACCTCCATTGGGTTTTCTTCTTTTTAGCTCGACAACTCCACCCAACTTCACTTTGGAGCTATCCCAATTCCTCAAACCTCAATGGGTTTGATTTGTCCCAATTCCTCAAACCTCAATGGGTTTGCTTCTTCACCATTGGATAACTCTACCCAACTTTAATGTTGGAGATGTCCACTATTCTTCAACACACTCTACCCAACTGCAGCTTGAGCTGCCTTCTTCTACTTCCTCGACCCCTCACCTATGCAACTTTACTCAACACCTCAATGTTGGAGTTACAATAACTCTTATAAGGTGCAATAAGCCTCCAACATGCATTTCAAGGACGCATAAGGCCATCAATGTTACTTCACTTGCAACATAAATTCAACCCATGATTTGACAATTTAAGAGGGTCCAACAAACCCTAACTTTGTTCAAGTAACAACTAAAATTAGATAGCACAATATGCCCATACATTTACAAAGACAACCACTCATCAAATTTTCATTAAACCAGAATTAACAAGCCTTGCATTTTCATTCATTAAGATAAAAAATACACTTTACATTCACATGCCTCAAAAGGCTTTTCACTCTCTCAATAAAACAACTTACAACTCAAATCACAACAACATGTTACACTCACTGTCAAAAACCCTTTTCAAATAGATCACTTGCGAGTCTTAGTCTTGGCTAGATTTTACAATCAAAACAAATTCTCTTGGCCTCTTTTGTTTACCTCTGCTTGGAAAACACTAGAACTTAACATTCTTCTTCCTCCAAGTACAATCTTCTCTACAGCTGCTTCTCTTCTAAGCTCTTCTTTCTTTCTCTCCTTCATAGCCTCTGTTCGACCTCTTCCTCCTCTATCTCTGCCTATTCATCTTCTTTTCCTCCTCTCTGTTCTTCCTCTTCGACACAACCTTTACTCGACTTCTCTTCCTGTTTCACAGCTTCTTTACCATTGTTACTTCTTCCTTTATCGTCTCTTTCTACGACTTACCCTTTTTTTCCTCTCTCTCTTTGGATCTATCTCTCCAAAACCTCATTTTCCTTCTTTTCTCAGGCTTTTCGCCTCCCCTCCCTCTCGTTCTCTGAACCTCTACCTTTCAATTCTCATCCTCTTCCTCGACCTTCGACCAAGTTAATGTAGCTATCGTTAATGCGGTGGATTCCCCTCTCTTGGTACCATGAACACATAGAGACCTTACCCCATATACTTGCCGTACATACCTCATATGCCACCATTAAAATCATCAATTACCACTCTTGTGAGAGTATCCTTGTTTAAACACACTACCTTCAAACTTGATCTGAGATCACGAATCGTGGCCATTTGCACATCCTCTTCGTCATCATCCTTCCCAATGCATAGCAACCCCACGAACGATTGTGATTCAACCGATTAACACCCTCTCGAATGGATGCGATTAACAACGCCATCCTCTTCATCCTTTATACTACTTAGCGGAGGTGTGATCTTCATCCACGCCAAATGGACGACATAGATTCAACTGTCGATTCCTGTCAGGTTCCATGCGCCCATGTTGTTTCTGCATCAGTAAGATTTGAATGCAATACTTTGAAGTAGTTTAGTAAAAACTTGTAATCAGTGTTCGCAACTTAAATCGGGATTTTTGAACTCTTGGGGGCATTAGAATGAACACTGAGAATTTCCACAGATTTCATTATTTTCATCCACGTTTCGAGTCTACAACAACAGGACTCATCATCACGACTCATCATCAGTCCAGATGTAACGAGTTGTTTTCGGGATGTTTAGATAAAGATCATTTACATAAATGATAGAATGTAAGTCTTCTATTTTTAATAAGTGCATATAATATAATATTTAATATAATATTTAATGTTTATTTTTTTTCTATATATTAGCACAGCTACTTAACTTCTTGTTGGTGAACACCGATAGATCACAAGTTAAGTGCCACCAACAAGTTAAGTGTTCTTCATGTATAGTTGCACCAATTGTGCATTATACATGCATAAACTATGAGTTATCCATGCAGTTATCCATACATAACTTGAATTTGGAACCACTGCCATGAAATCAATTGGAGAGTACACTTGTTTCATCCTCATGTAATCTAAGAAAAGCATAGGAACTAGTCCACCCCAAACTCTTAGATATAAACACCTATAGATGTAAATAAGTATTGATACTACATTTCTACTCAACCCATTACTAAGAGTTAATAAGTTATGGCTAATCAATCATTGCTAAGAGTCAATATATTATAATGATAACTAGTATATATTTATCTTAATTTTTGTTCTATAATGTGTAGAGAGGGATTAAATTCTTTGAAGTGCAAGAGTGTCGAAAGCTTTGGCTAGGGTAACTCCAATAATGACTTGACAAATAAATCATAAAACCACTGATCATTTGCTAATTCATTATTTAATTGAAAAAGAAGTATCACATAAGGTAAGGTAGTGGGATGGTGAGTCTCTTACAACATGCATGCTTTGATGAATGGTTTTAATATCTAGATCACTCTTAGAACAACATGCATGCTTTGATGAATGGTTTTAATATCTAGATCACTCTTAGAACATAAGGGAGGTGGGATGGTGAGTCTTTTAAAACATTCTTTGAAGAACGGTATAAATATCTAGGTCACTTTTAGAACATGAGGCATTACGTTATCATATGATATTATAGGACAAGTAAATACTATTTTATGTGTCATTAAATAAGATATATTTACATGAAAGTATTTGGAAATGTGGAAAAGTTTTAAGATGCCAAGAATAGTTGATCACATATTCAAAGAAAAAACACTTTATTATATTCAAATATATAATAAAATTAAAGAAACACAATAAATTTAATTTAATTTTATGCAATATGACTTTTCTTTAAATATCATAAAAAAATAATAAATAATGTCTAATATATTAATTTTATTTATGCAATAAATAATGTCTAATCTATTGGGTTTGTTTGATTCCAAACTCATCATTGAATAAACACAAAGGAGGATAGAAAATCTATTGTTACATTTTAGTATAAAAAGTATCTATATGGCAAAAGCCAAATTCATCAATATGATGATATGAGCTTTATGAAACACAAACGAAGAAAGAGTCATATCTTTTCTTTTTTGATGTATTGGTTTTTTAATACATACAATGAGTGAAATAGAATGAAATATTTTTTCATCAAATGGGTGGTTTTTGATTACATATGTTTTGATTTTTTTTACAATGGTTTTTTGGAATTTCGTATAAATATTTTCTTAAATAGAATGAAATCTTTTTTCAGCCATGGGTGGTTTTTGATTATATATGTTTTGATTTTTACAATTAAGGTGTTTTGAATGTGTCATCTCTATTATAACATATTATTTCATTTTCAAACAAATCCTCAATCAAACTACACTAATTTCAAATTATTCAAAACTATACAACAAATTTTAATCAAAGTACACCCCTCCGAACAAAATGCATTATAATTCACATAAACACTAATTTCATATAATTCACAACTATAAAGACCAATCCATTTAAGCATTAATGCATAAAGACATATCTAAACATTCGATTAATGCATAAAGACATATAAACACTCGTAATTTAATTAATTGACCTTAATGGAATTACTTCATTATAAAAGTGAATACTTCTGCATGATTATTTGAACGGGATTTCGGAGTTTGCCTCATGGCGGTTGCTGCAGCAGCAGCTTAAGAGTTGCAAATACGTCGCCAGGTTATGAATGCACGAGGGGTTATGAGCCTTACTCTCGAAGAACTGGGTATACGGCTTGTGATTCAACGCAAGCTCAATGCCGACGTGAGAATAACTCCACGGATTAATACTGTCCATCACGTTTTCCCAGAGCCGAAAATTCTCGTTAAATATTACGCCGGGTAGCCTCGTCACCACGTCGTGAACGTTCACAATACGCAAGATCCGAAGCCCCAGCTCCTCGCATCGATCTCTGAAGGCAACGTTTCCCACACGGGGCCCGGCAAATGAATACACTGTGATGGGGATCCTCGAACGAGAAATATAATAATCAGGACGGTTTAGTTCCTGCAGCTCTGCGATATCATAAGCACATAAGATTGCCAATGCACTGCCCATGCTGTGTCCGGCCAGGGTTATGCTCAGCTGCTCTCCCTTGTATTTCTGTACGAGTCTCGCAATCTCAGACAGAAGCTGCTCTCTGGCGCTTCCGTGGTTGAACCTGCACGTCGAATCCTCTGAAGTGTAGAGGCCCAATAAACCCATCGCTACCTTCACATCCGGAAGAGGGTTTAAAGGGTTTAAATGGGTAGGAGTTAAGCCATACGTGAGATTAGCCAGCCATTCTGCGAACGTAACAGTGCCTCTCAATGCCACCAAAATGTCCCTGCGTCCCAGTCTTTTAATCTCCTTCTCGTCCTCCGTAACTGCAACGTAACCAATCCAGTTAGATCGATTTCCTTCCAACTTATTTTTGAGGAAACCTGGTATGGTAATGTCCGGCGTTGCGTAGATGTATTTTGTAACTTGATAACCGCAACTCTCCATCCCCAGCTCACCGAGCAGGCTCTTACGACCATATTTACAAAACCCATGAAACTTAGACCCGGGCTTCAGTTCAAAAGCTTCATAACAAGCTCGCACCAGAACCCCATATCTGATGATTTCTAAGAGAAGCAATGGATGCAGTGGATCCAACATTCCATTCCAATTGGGAGATCCCTGTATAGCTTTCCACATATCTGCTAATTGTATGTAACCATCATCATTTTTATTCTTCTTTTGCAAAACAGATTCTGGTCTGGTTATGCATGGATTCTGCATGAAAGCGGCAACTGCGACCATTCTCGGGGATGGATTCTTATCAGAAAATGATCTGCAGTTGAATACTTTTCTGGGACTTGGGGGAAGCTGGTAAGGGAACATGGTGGCTGAAATGGAATATAACGCCATGGCAAGGTTTGAATGATTTTGAAGAAGCAGTTCAGACTCTCAGAGCGACCGTTCGAAACTCAATTGAAATTTTACTTTCTGCATCCAATTGACAATATTTATATTTTTTTTTGGCTAATAATATTAAATGTATATATTTTGGCATATCTTGGTCGGAAAAAAATAATTAATGATATATTTTGGGAGGTTGCATTGTCTGTGAAAGTAAACGGTACAACGGATCCAAAAAAATCAACGCATACACACATGGACGTGTGGATTCATTCGTTAGAATCATTGACAAAGAGGATAAGCATTTGAAAAATGTTTCCCAGGTTGGTGGATTTGTTTACGATACTGAGAAACGTGAAACTTCAATGTTTCCCACTTTCAGGTAATATTTTGACGAGCTACTATTATACTCTTGATTTAGTGGCCGTGGATGATGATTTAGGACTCAGCAGCGTAGAATTAATGCCGTGGGCTGGTAGAACGAAAATATGATTTACATAAGTCAGGACTTTTATCTGGAAGCATGAATAGAAAGTGGAAAGTGTTACATTTTTGTTTTGTTAGTCCCTGTTAGAAAGTGGAAAGTGTTACATTTTTGTTTTGTTAGTCCCTGCTCCGCAGGGAATATAGCAATCAGTTGGTCGCCGTATTCTTTTGACTTTTTAATCTCTATGTTTTTAATCTAAAGTCTAGCTAAAGATTTTAACTTTTTTGATATTAAAATGATTTTTTTTAAAATTAAACTATTTTTTTTTTTTCTAAATTGGACTATTTATTTTTGTTTTTTGATATTAAAATGATTTTTTTTAAAATTAAACTATTTTTTTTTCTTTCTAAATTGGACTATTTATTTTTGTGATTGGTGGAGGACATAGATGTGATTAATTTTCCCTGCCGTGCAAAATAATTATCAAATTATAAAAATAAAAAAAAATAAAAAAATTAAATAAAAAACAAAAACTTGCCACATAGAACAATCATTAATGACTTTCTATATCAATTTAATGTCATAGAGAATCGTAACATGGGTTCAATGTGACTCACCCTTTTACTCGAGAGAAGAATCATTAATGAATTTATATATCAATTTAATGTAGTAACATGGGTGATATGACTTGCCCTTTACTCTGGTTGTCCTAATGATGGTTAATAATGAAAATGTTCCATAATGTTATCCCTGCAAAAGCTCAAAATATTGCAGTTCTCCATATTCAACTCCCTCACTTGCTCCCTGCAAAAATTGAAATATTCAACGATGTACTATGTGGATGTCAATTGTTTGCATGGTGGTCTACCAAAGACGAAATATTCAAAGGAAAAGCAAATGCCACAAAAAAATTACTACATACATGAACTTTATTATCTACCCATAATGCTTTCAACGTTGTGGACCCTTCACTTGTAAAACCCTTAAATGCTCCATCGGAATGCAACGAGGCAGTAAATAGCATGGACATCTGTTCTATCATATCCATATGAGATGTTGTGATTGCAGGCTCTTGAATATGCTTGCATCCAAACAGTCCCCTTCGGTTCTAATCAGTTGCAACATAAACACGTAAGACATGCATAAAGTATATCCAAAGTTGCATGTTTGTGATACAACATCGGTCTGGGAAGACGAATGTGATCACATACACTCTGAGTCGGAAGGCGATGTTATTAACCACCATGATAAATAGTGTGGTTTGGATTATATGCTACATGATGGATATTTGTTCCTTCCTTCGGGGGGATCACTACGATAGAAAACACTCTGGTAATTACACACAAGAGAAATTTATCACATAGAACCTCTTGATTTGGCTCGCTAACCATATCTCACTATGGGATATAACGATTAAGATATCTCCTCGTCTATCGCTCTATTTGAAGACATGGAGTCTTTGGAAAATAGTGTGAAAACTAAGCCTGTGGCGCTTGCGCTTCCATGACATTTTGATATGATATTGCTCCAGTTCGACTTCAAAAGTAGCGATGATTTAGTGGTGAAGCACCACCTAGAAAGAGTAAGAGAACTAATTTGAGACGAAATGCAAAACATGATAAATAAAGATGGTGTTGACCATGTCGGTTGTGGGAATGATTTTGTGGTTACGGTGAGATTGGATTCTAGAATCAAGTGCATGAGAATTGGAGCAATTGAAGGAAATTCTACACATTGGCGTTGTGGGTTGATGGACTATTTATCCCATTATTAAGGTACAGAAACATATAGAACAAAGAATCTATTTATCTTCCGACGCAGACTGCATCTAATTACAGAAACAGAGACGCTAGTGGTTGGTGATAGTACCACAACTTGGTCCCAAAAACAAAAAAACAAAAAAAAACAGATTATATCGGAAGTATTATTTTAGAAAAGGAAAAAGAAGTGAAAGTCAAAGGATGTCTACCATTCAAATATACTAAGCGAGAGCATCCATTACACTTTATGCAACTTCATTAAGGGACATCAATCTCAGTGTCCTCAGTATCCTCGTATGTCGAGCATCACCAACCCGCTATTGATCAGGAAATTATGCATAACGCAGGTGACAACAACAATGTGGGGTAGAAATTTGATAGTATCTCAGTTCTGGCACACCGTGAGATTTTAACATGCCGAATGCTATCCAGATTGCACTTTTGGCATACTCGTGCAAAGATTTAAAAATATCCTAAGGAGGGTTTATCTCCATAAATCTCTACCACACTCATAACATAACTCCACTCCTCAAGCAATAATCCCTGCATCTCCATCTATGTCGCGTTGATAACATCTCATAACATAACTCCACTCCTCAAGCAATAATCCCTGCATCTCCATCTATGTCGCGTTGATAACATAACTCTGGGTGAACTCATTTGCTGAAGAGCAAAGATGGCATCTATGCACGGGAAAAGCTCTCTGTGTGAAAATGTAATAAACGTAGACCTCTCATAATCCATTAGTTGAATTTTTTTTAGCAATTACTTTAAAAGAATTAGCCTTGGTTTGAATTGTTTCTCTCTTTAACACCTGTTACGCTGCTTGAGTTATGTTCCTCTCCGTGAGCCACGTAGGCCCATGCAATGGGCCACCTGCTGCGCTGCTTGAGTTGTGTTCCTCTTCGTGAGCCACGCAGGCCAATCCAATGGGGTGCATGGAAACTATCAAAAAAATAAAATATTAAAAAAATAATAATGGCTTGCTATTTGATAAAGTGGGATCTGCTGTGTTCCTCTCCGTGAGCCATGCATGTCCATGCAATGGAGTGCGTGGCATGTGATCCATGAACTGGATTACCTCCTTTCTTGATTGGGCGTGAGCTTCTTCCTTTGACGTAAATGATCCTTTTGCTTGATTATCATATTTACATTCTAATTTAACAATCGACCATACCATCTTTCCCCAATGTATCATTTTAAATATTCTGGAGACAAAAACATTTTAGTAACCCAGAATTATCAAAATACTACCTTTCACCAAATTTACTTTTACTGCCTATGCAGATTTTCATGAATGATAGAGATCTAAATATATTTATTTTAAAATCTGCTACTCTTCTTTCTAATCTTCTTTTGTGGATACTTAAAACATAGCATATCTTGAAATCATTTATAATAAAATGTGAGAAATTCCAACATGAATGTAATATTAAAATCATTCCATAAAAAACTCATTAACAGGCTTATCTTCTAAAAATAGAAAATTGCAATTGTAAATACATATCCTTTTTAAAAAATAACTTCGATAAGAGCAACTATAATCATTTTTAAAGTTAAAGAATATTTCATCCAACGGCTTATAAGTTCAAGTGATTTAGATAAAGTTATCATTACTAAAATATTATAAAAATTAACAACTTCATCAAGATTACTAAAATGATTTTCTTTCTCATAAAATGAATATGTGTCATTTATTAAGTTATCATTTATCGTAAAAATTAACATTAAAAATAAACATTTAATTGCAAAAATGAAATCCATATAATTATATAAGAGATATACAAGGAAAAAGAAAACCATAAAAATAAATCAGCATGCTAAATGTCTTCTCAAATCATTTTAGTGGCACTCTCTAAATGTCTTCTCAAATAATTTTAGTGGCACATTCATACACATTAAAATCAATATTCTCAAACCCATGTTTATGGGAGAAGGCACAAATGTAGGTAAAGCACCAACAACAAATCATTTTTATTTTTTTTACTTGCTCTTCTCTAATTGGCTCTTCAAAGAACATTGCTCATCTACATGTCTATGGGAGCTCCACTTTGATCATCAAATGGATGTGAGGTGACCAAATTGTCCTAGACTTGACTCTTCAAAGATTCATACAAATTTTTGAGTTGATGACCTCCGACTTTGTTACAATATTTTTATTAGATATATAGAGGGAACTTAATGGACAAGCTGACTCACTATCCAAATCTGCCTTAACTCAAGCTCTTGACATACTTTACTATTCATAGTTAAAGGAGAGAGCTCCTACATACATCACGCTACATCTATAGTGTGTCTCCTATCATAATTTTTTTCTCTCTACAAATGTTAGATTGCTTTCATTACATATGATGGTTGGAAGAGTGTAATAATTTTAGACACTTCTATTTGCTAGTTATAAGGTTAGAAACATAACTATTAGAAATACATTAATGGACTATTTCTAGAATTATTATTATTATTACTATCACTATTATTATTATTATTATTATTATTATTATTGACAATATAACTTTTTAATCCGTGGGAACTATTGGGAAGTTGTATAGTCAAGGTTTTATGTTTTCAATGCTATAAGCACCTTTTGGATTGTATTTTTCATTCTACTATGAATAAAAAATATAGTTTTTTCATCGGAAAAAAAATCATAGATCCTTATTAAGTTAATACTTATAAACCAATTAGTTTGTTAAATGGGTAGGGGAGGGATGCCAATAGTGGGGCCCCCTACCTTGCTACATCGAAACAACTAAGTGGTATCATCTATGTGGCGTAGGACATCGTCACCCAGGACGTTGCCACATGTTGGGCACATACATGTGGTTATTATTACACCGGTAGGAGAGTTGAAATCGGTTCCTAAACGCACGTTCTCCTAAACCTTCTTGATCCTTTGTACCCCTAGAGGAGCCATCAACGAATTGGATGAATTTTCAAATATCATAGGAGGACATGTAAGTCATTAGAAAGGATTGGCATCATCTTCAGGTTTTCCATTATTATTGTGTGTTCTTATACTTGTAGCTACTAAAACAACCCTAGATATTTGTGTTGTTATCATCTAAGTATTCATAATAAAAATGCCAATTTTTTCTCTCCTAATTGGTGTGCCCTTGGAATGATGACAATGTTTTATTAGTATGTAAATTGTTTGAAGAAAGTTTTAAATCAATGTAATGCAAACTATTTGACAAAAGCATACAACCAAAACAAGAAAGAAAAAATTGCTTATAATTGCATTTAGAACATCACACGCAACATATAAAACAATGTTGAGGAATTGTGGAGATTGTCCATAAGTTTCCAATCCGAAAATCCTCTGGTCCAAAAATTTCAAAACCCTAAATCACCAAAATAGGACCCACCCCTAAATTAAGGCTTACAAGTCATTAGCTCCCCTTAATGTGATCTTCCCATTATTGGAAATATCTCAACACATAAAACAATGTTGAGCATTGTAGACATTGTCCACCAATTTCCAATCCTAAAACCTTTGGGTCCAAAAATTTCAAAACCCTAAATCACCAAAATAGGACCCACTCCTAAAATGAGAATTACATGTCATTCACTCCCATTAAGGTGATCTTGGCATTGTCGAAAATATCTCAACATATGCAACAATTTTGAAGCATTGCGGACATTGTCCACAAGTTTCCAATCCTAAAACCCTTGGGTCCAAAAATTGAAAACCCTAAACCACCAAAATATGACTCACCCCTAAAATGAGGCTTACAAGTCATTCACTCCCATTTTTTCACTTAAAAGTACCAAAATAGATCACAATTATACAATAATCTATTTCAAATTATATATAGATTCTCGTTTTGCATCTAAAAATAGTTTTAAAGTGATTGATAAAGAACATAAATGGTTTACTAGAATTTGAAGGACATGCATCCTCTCTTTAGTGTGTCTCTTTATTGAATTAAATCTAACTTTAATATTTTTTCATTGAATTAAATCTAACTTTAAAATAGTTAATAGAACAATTAATTAAGTTAAGTAATTGTTACAATCATTTGAATGTTGTGTAGACATAAGCTCTTACATTTAATTATTAATGACATTTTTTAAGATAGGATAGTAAATTAATAATTTTTCCTTCAACATTAAAATAATATTAATATAATATTCAATCTAAAACTTTTGTTGCAAAATTGAGTTCCAACTTATATGTTGACTTCTTATTTTTAATTTTACAATATTAAAGAAGAGCAGGGGAACTTGTTGCATCGCAACTATTTCTCTTGTTAAATCAAGAAATTTGATCAATTAAAATGATTTTTAAAATGATGAAATTTGATTAATATGTTTTCTTTTCGGATATTTATAACTTAGAACTTAGTTACCTATAAAACTTTATAGATTCATTGGACTGGATATTTATAACTTAGAACTTAGTTACCTATAAAACTTTATAGATTCATTGGATTACGATTGGATAAAAGATAACTAAAAACACCTTAGAACTTAGTTACCTATAAAACTTTATAGATTCATTGGATTACGATTGGATAAAAGATAACTATGATAGCTGGCAGGAAGAACAGGGTCCACCCCAACAACAGAGAGAGTATGATAGCTGTCGTGTTGCGTTGGAAATAAGAAGAGTTACGTCGTTTCTTCCTCCATACGATATTGTTACTCCATAAGTCGTCAATGGCTGCGCTCAACAACAAATCTATAGAGTGTTATACTGTGACTTTTGGGGAGATCCAATTCCAACTCCAGCTCCAAATCCCATAATGAATCCCACAAGACTAGAAGATAGATCAACTCTAGGAAGTCCTAGAGTTAGACTCACTCTCTACAATGTACTATTCCCCATGTCTCATTGAGAAACCACTAATCCATTCAGAGATCTTTCCCCTTGGCTTTGAGGCCGTCCCCATGTCTCAAGGAGTGACCTAATATTTATATTTAAGTTATTTATTTTGGGCACTAAGTGATTAAGTAATTTTCACGGTGGGATATGTGGTGAGGAGTGACCTAATATTTTTATTTAATTTATTTATTTTAGGTAGAACACTCCTGTTGAGGTTTGGCTCCGGGGAATCGGCCGGTCACTGTGGGGGTATCCAATATCTGGAGTGGGTTGCTCGGATCTTTAAAAATCATTTCCCTTTGGATTGCTTGGCTACCAGGCAATGGACGCGACATCAAGCTGGGTCTTGACCCGATACTGGGTGGTCCTTCTGAGCACATACTGTCACTCGAATTGAGGGCCCATCTCAGCTCAAATGGCTATATCACTCTGGCACATGCGATGGGTCGGTACATGGGGGGACGGCCTCATTGGTTAATGGCCACTCAGCTGGGATTATCTGGCGCTATGGCTTTGGAGTGGGACGCATATATCGGGCCTTTTTATCAATCTAATACTGTACTATTATTTGATAAGGCTGACAGATTGGCTTGGTCTTGGGATGTGGCTTCTGGGGAGCCTACTGCAAAATTGGTCTATGATGCTTTGTTTGCCGATTCCTGTGTTAACATCAGTTGGTGGGAACCATATATTTGGAAACTGGTCATTCCTCCCAAAGTGAAGTGTTTTGTTTGGCTTGCGTTATCAAACCGCATACTCACGTGGGATAATTTATGTCGACGTGGTTTCTGTGGTCCGGGATGGTGTCCACTATGCCGCTGTTCGGTGGAGACAGTGGATCATCTGTTCTCGGCTTGTTCTTTCATTCGGGAGCTATGGGAGCTGGTTGCTCACAGATCCGGCTTGCAGTTCTGCTGGGGGGTGCATTCCTTTGTTGAATGGTTGGAGGCTTGGACGAGCCTTCACTCTGAATGTGTCGAACTACCTTTCTTTATGATCTGGGAGGTGTGGCGTGCTCGCAATGCATACATTTTTGAAGATCAGAAACCACACTGTGCATCATTATGCAATAAGATCATTGCGGCTCACAAGGAATATATGTCTGCCTTTGGCGCGGGTGTTGGCTCGGGTACGCGGATAGTGAGGAATCGTTTGACTCCTCCTATACTTGTCTTTCCTTGTGGATTTTTCGACGGGGCTGCTGTTCGTTTGAATGGCACTGGGGGTGCCGGAGCAACTATACACATCTCCAATACTACCACTGTTCATTATTGGCTGAACCTGGGTAATGGTTCAAACACTCGCAATGAGATTTGCGCCCTATGGCTCTTGTTATTTTGTGCCCGGCAACGGATGATTTCCTCCCTGGTTATTTTTGGTGACTCGCAGGCCGTTATCGCCTGGGCTAAAGGTATTGCTTCTCTGAATGTTCTCCTGCTCAAACACTGGTTGGAGGAAGCTAGAATGCTCATTCTTGAATTTGAGCACATTCACTTTGAACATATCTTCCGGGAGGTCAATCTGGAGGCGGATATGCTCTCGAAACGGGCTCTCAACTCTCTGCCTGGGGTCATCATGTGGCAGGAATGGCGGGATGATTTGCTATTTTCTCATGGTTCCTACTTATTACATTGGTCTTGAGGGAGTCTGTCTTATTTTGCGCTTATTTTTATCTTTCCATAGGTTTTTATGCGGCTGGTTACTTATATGTTTTGTAGTTTACATGTGCAGATACTTGATTATGATACGCCCAATATCTTGTTGGGCAAATCTATATTATCTCTCATATATTTTTGCGGCCTTATATCATCTACATGCAGATGCTGACACTGATAGGGTGTAATATTAGTATTACACTCCATTCCCTGCTGGGGTGTATTCGATATTTATGTTTTGTGGACAGCTATATTTTGGACCTTTTATGAGATGCTTAGACTTTTGATGTTGTGGCATTTACTTTCTGATATTATTGGACACATAGCAGATTGACTATGGGTTTTGGCTGCATTTGTCGACTGTTTTAGACAGCCCTCATGATTTTCATATTGATGATATAACCGGTTTGTTCCGGGGACTCCATATTGGCAGATTTGTATGTATTTGAACAGTGACATGACAGTTGGACATATTTTACTATTTCGCATATTAATAGTAAGTTATATTTTTCTATGAAAAAAAAAAAGATAACTAAAAACACCTCATTTTTAGGTTAATTTTTGATAAAAATAGGTCAAATTTGTTCCTGGAATTGCAGTTTCTACAATTTTACAATTTCTGCAATCTTAATTGCCTACCCTAAACTAAATACCCTATTTTAAAACTATTCAATGAGTACTCCAAATTTTAAACTTCCTGTAATTCTAACTTGATCCAAACTGTAATAATTCATTATTCTAGCGAAAGCTTCATAATTTAAGTGAGTAATAAGCCTGCAGTGGGCGTATAGTGCGAACCGCGAAGTATTCGGTAGCATATATACGATATTCAATATCCCGCAGTGTACGGGACTGCGGAGTGCAGTCCAGTCGGAGGAACGGGAACCTCGAGATGGCATTATTCTGCGCTGTCACGTGCATAGTGCTTACAGCAGGGCCTCGAGGATGGCGGCGGATCGCCCAGAAACATGTGATTAGTGCGGTTATCACTGTAGTAAAAATAAAAATCATGTGATTAGCATTGCTCTGTCTCGGTAAGTTATCTTCAATGTAATAAAAATAAAAATCATGTGATTAGTATTGTATCGGTAAGTTATCATCAATGTAATAAAAATAAAAATCATGTGATTAGTATTTTTAGTTTTGATTAGTTTTTAAAGCTTTTATAAAAATTGAGATTGTTTTACAATTAATTTATTATGGAATAATTTCATTTCTAATATCAACTTAGTATTTTTAGTTTTGCTTAAGTCTTTTTTTTTAACAGAAACGAGAATCTATAGAGAGCATTACATAACTTTCTAAAAACTATCATATTTCCCTTAACAGAGTAAACTCTGATAAACTGACCACATAATATACGATAAAAAAACATATATATAATTGAAAAGAGACAAAGGACATCATTCTTGCACCCAATTTTCGTTCTCAGTCGGCTAGACAGTAGAAACTTCATCCATTGGAGAGGCATCAGTTTGCTCACGAGAAGGCCCGCTAATTCCCTTGTTTAGCCCGTTGATGTCATCCTGCAAGTCTTCAAGAATTTCCTTTAATTGAACGAAGCGAGCTTAATTTCTTTCATTTGTATTCATCCTCTGCTCCTGATGGGAACGCTTCAACTCAAACACTACCCGTTGCATCTCCTTGTGCCTGAGGCTCAACGTCCTCTCCATTTCTTGCATACCACGACAGATATCCTCAACTTCACCTACTTGCACCAGGTATCCACTTTCCATATCATCCAAGTAGGAGTCCAGACAAGAAATGTCCAGCGCAGTCCTCCTATTCTCTTCCATAGCCTCCTTCGAGATCTCAACCACACACCGTAACATCTTCCTGAAGTCTACCATATCCTTTTTTAGGTCTTGAATTTCATCCAGAATACCCCCGTGCCTTTCTCCTCTGTGGATGGAAGCTCAACTGATAATTTTTCCATGGCTCTGATACTTCCTTTGAACTGAGGCCAATCAAGGATAACATACTCAACACTACTCCTTGTTCTACCAGACACACTCATGCGGCAAAAATGGGAATGAACACTCCATAAATGAGTAAGGCCTGGTACATATGGAAAATCCTCCATAAATGAACACAAAGTTGTCTCGAGATAATGCTTTCCTTGAAAGCGTGTAAGGAGGACGACGATAATGAAGATCAGGCTGGAGCATGCATTGCTCACACCCACCCACCACCTTTGCGAACCACATGTCTCGTCCTTCATAAATACTTCATCAGATACGTCGACTCTGTCCCATCTCCCCTTACCACGAATAGTGAGCCCAATTAATGTCTAAAGAGGAATGAAATAAAGCATAAGAATTATACTTGGAAGCAACTCGTCCATTGAACAATGGGCCTTGTGGAATTACTCATTAATAAATATCCTTGATTAAGCTTGGCACTAATGTTGGCTTGCCTGTCAGCGAGGGTGTTGTTATGACACCTTATATGAAATAACTGAATTTTTGAGATATCTAGGATAAAGGACATAATTCTTTTTTGGACCTTTTCGACCTCCTTCCTTTTACCAGACTGAATGTTTTGCATTAGTTGAATGATGATCCAAGAGTCACCATAAACCTAGTATGAATCAAGATGAAGATCAAACATGAGATCAATACCTTGCATTAAGGCTGCCCATTCCGCCTGATTGTTCGTCCTCCTCCTAAGACCCTAGGTGAAGGATGCTATCTTTTTTCCTCCAGGGTCAAAGATGACCCCTCTCGCACCTGCCTCCCTGGGATTTCCTTTCGAGGCACCTTCAAAGAAAAGAGAATAATGGGATTGACTAGTCCACCATCTCTGGAAATCCTGTGGGGGAAGATCAATTTCCCAACAATGCTTATTGGATTTAAAATTGGATTGAAGGGAGCTAATACCAATGAATTGTGAAACCCATTGAGTTTCTGAAGGGGAGATATTATGAGAAGGATTGATTATCTAACCCTTAGCCAAGAGGAATTCTTTCATATATGGAGTTTTGCATTTCTGGATGCTTTGGTAGGAGAGGATTTCTTTTCTTAAAAAAATTCTTTGTTTCTAGAGAGCCAAATTTGCCACCTGACATATTTTAGAGAGGCATACCATAAATTTGCCAAAGAGATTTTTTTAGCAAGGGATTTCGGGTAATTGCGAGTCCAACCTCTAAAGAAACCTTCTATCTGAGTTGGCATCCTGACGTGGGTGACAAGATCCATTAAGAATTCATCCCAAACTTTTTTGACGAAAGAGAAGTCGATGAAGATATGTCTAATCGTCTCCTCATCATATTTGCAGAGAACACATCTATTGAGACCTTCAAAGGCTCTTTTCCTTAGGTTGTCAAGAGTGAGAATCTTTTGATGAGTTACCAACCAGGAAAAGACATTAAGCTTAGGTAGGAAATCAAGCTTCCACACCTTTTTCCAAATATCAGACAGGGGATGTGAGGGAAGTTCTTTGAGCATGTTACCATATCCCTATTTGACACTATAGCTTCCTTTCAACCCCCACCCCATTGAATCGTGAACCCTGCAATGTCAGGGGGATTTACCCTTCAACTGAAGGAGGCCCGGGGTTAAATTCCTCGATCAGGTGGGTTGGAACATAAAGTCTTTTACAGTCTTTCTAGCTCCCATTTACGTGCCAATCAAAGAGGTTGTAAAGTTTGACGATTCCTTCCCCCCTTAGCCAGTATTTTATGCTTCTCAGACTTTCATTCTCCTTCAAGGGAGGATTATTTAGAATCCAGTCTTCCTAGATATCGATCCTTTTACCATTTCTTGGTAGCCAGTGCAAATGATCCATGATGACCTTGGAGGCAGGCTTACACAGGCCCCAGATCCGAGACCCCTATCCTTGAAGAGCTGATTCAAGACATCAAAGCCTATATTTTTTTATATACCTTTTGTGAATCACTTCTTTCCACCATTCTTCCTTCCTAGTTACAATTCTCCACAATATCTTTGCTCCCATATCAAAATTCATCAGCCCGGGCTCCATTATAGTAGCTCCTCCCTTGTGTTTTTCATTGCGGACAACTTCCCATTTTATAAGATGGAATTTATTTTGTCCATTATTTCCCCCTTGCCATAAAAACTTCCTGATTTCTTTGTTGAGATTGCTCATAACATCTGCTAGGGTGAGGAGTGGAGAGCATAATAAAATAGGAGAAGACATTATAACATATTTTATCAAGGTGATATTTCCCGCTAAGTTTAACCATTTAATTCCCCAGAATTGAATCCAATGTTTGATTTTTTGGATAATGTCTTCCCAATCACTGAATTTTCATTTCTTTAAGGAAATAGGAATCCCTAGATATCTAAAGGAGAACCAGCAACTAAGTCCTTTGAAACCCAGTATCCTGGATATTTCAGAAGTGAGGAGAGGAGAACAATTCCAGCTGCACACACATCAGTTTCCTTTATTAGTTTCACCTCAGAGGCCTGTAGGAAGGAGGACATAGTTTCATTAAAATTTCTTGCAATAATTTTCGAGGGTCATCCAAGTAATATGGTGTCATAAAAAAAATTGAGCGTGGTTGGATACCTTGACCCCTCAAGCAATAACAATACCTGGGAGATAACCATCCATTATTTGTTGATTAAGAGATCTACTAAGAGCTTCCACCATTATAATATATAGGAAAGGGGACACGGGGAATCCCTTTCGGAGATCCCTTGTTGCCTTGAATAAGGGAGTAGGTCTGCCATTAATCAAGGGGGAATCCAAGAATTTTAAATACATGCTCTGATCCATTTTATGAAATCCCTTGAAAATCCAAAACACTCAAAGACTATTAAAAGAAACCAGTTTCTGACTCCATCGAAGGAGTTTTCCATATCTAATTTAATAGCCATACCTTTTTCTTTCCTTCCATAGCTTGAATGGATTTCTTCTTGCACTATTATTATGTTGCCTGTTGTTTGTCTATTGGAAAGGAAGCCACCTTGGTTATACGAGACAATTTTGGGAAGCACCTTTTTGAGCCTGCTTGTAATAATCTTAGTTAGAATTTTATATGAGGAGTTGCACAGAGAGATGGGTCTAAACCTTTTAAAAGATGGGGGATTTTTTTCCTTTGGAATAAAGGTTATAAATGAGGAATTAGTCGCTCCCCCAATCTTGTCTCTTCCCATTAAGCAGTTTAGCATTTTGCACAAATTTTCCTTTATGCTGCTCCAAAACCTTTTGTAAAAATAAATAGTAAAACTGTTTGGAGCAGGGGCTTTGTATGGCTGAAGGGACCAGATTGCATTCTTGAATTCCTCTTCTTTGATTGGATTGAAAAGGTTTACATTTTCTTCATTAGTCACTAAAGCTGGAAAGGACCCGCAAAGGGAATCTGACACTTCTACATCTTCGGCCCCATGATCCTGGTACAGATGATGAAAAAATTGATGGGCCTCTTATTTGATTTGATGATGGGAGGTGATATTTTCTCCCTTTTCACTCTCCAACTCAAATATAGTATTCCTTCTTATCCTTTCTTTATATTGATTTTGGAAGTAATTGGTATTTTTATCTCCAACTTTGAGCCAAAGACACCGGAACTTTTGCCTCCACTCTTCTTCTTTCATTTTTTCCATCCTTAGAATTTTTTCTCCCAATTCTTTCTCTCTACCCAAGTTTCCTTCAATAATGTCATTTCGTTCCATATCATTTTGTAACTGATCTATCTCCGATAGGAGCCTACACTTCCCCAGAATAGGGTCTACTTGACTTTTTTCCCAGAGCTTTAGGGAAACTCTGGTTGCTCTGAATTTGGATTCCCAGATGTAGCTCAGAGTGCCATAAACATGATATTTCCATACTTTATTTACAATATTTGAGACTTCCTCCTCTCTAGTTCAAGAGAAGTTAAACTTAAAGGGAATAGGGCCACCGTTTTCCAATGTCAAGAATTCTAACATTATCGGCTTATGATCAGAAGAAGAGAAAGGAATAATATTTGAAGAGGGAATGCTACTTTTTAACAAGAAATGATTACTTACCAGAAATATATCGAGCCTTGCAGCGATATGGCTGGGACCGACTCTTTTATTGTTCCACATGAATATTCCTATCACTACTTTGACGTCTGTGAGATTCCAGGAGGCTTGCAGATCCTCGAACATTTCCCCAAAGGGGTCTCTAATCTTCGATCCACCCCTTCTTTCAGAGGGGGATATGGTTACATTAAAATATCCAGAGACAATACTTCTATGAAGCAATTGTATCTCTCTAAGATCCTCTAAGGACCGCTATAAATCCCGCTTCTTGTGATGTAATATTGGGCCATATACATTGCATATTCTTATTACTTCATTTTCCTCTGAGTCCTCTAATCCCACCATCAACCAATTAGGGTTTTCCTATTTGGCAGTGAGGGAAAACCTTCTCTTATCCCACCAAGTCATAATGCCTCCTGAGCTTCCTGCAGTTGATACTGATTCGCCTTCACCATATTTCCACATTTTTTCATTTCTTCCTTACTATCATCCTCACTCATCTTTGTCTCCTGGACAAGAAGGATGGAGATCTTTTCACTTCTAATCAGTTTGCTTATCACTTCAACCTTTGATTTACCTCCCAATCCTCTACAATTCCAGGAGACCACTTTCATCATTTCCTAATGTTGAGAGGGGTGTTCCTAGCCTTCTGATTCTCATTTGTTCCCATGGGTAGTTTTCATGATGTCACAAATTTGACATGTTGAACTAAACTGGCTTGTTTCCCTTCCTCCTTTTCCTTCTCGACCTGCTCCTCTCGATGGGTTCTATTGGATTTTCTTCTCTTCTTCCCAAGATTATATTTTTCTTCCTCTATGTACTCAGGTGTTTCCTCTTGCATAGACTTAGACTTTTAACATGTGATTGATCCCGAGGCTCCCGATATTACTTCAATGACCGATTGCTCCGGTAGGGATGAGACATAATTTCCTTCTTGGCATACTTCCATTAAAACTGGCTGCTTTTTTTCCGCTTCCACTGGCGTTTCATCCCTTATCTCACCCTTTTCTCCCAAGCCTGGATCTTGACTAACTAGAACTTGAAAATTATTTTCAGATGGTCCTTCATTGGCTGTAGGAGGAGGAGGCATGGCCTGCTTTGGGAGGGCCTTCCTTCCCTTTTTAGTTACCATGTTCCATTCATCCTCCTTATTGATTTCCTCCTCATGCGCTCTCTTTTCCGCACATTTCCTGGTGAAATGCCCATATTCATGAAAATATTTTCACTTGAAGGGAATTTGTTCATAATCAACCTTTTGCAAGTGGTTCCAGCCCTCCATTGACAACTTGATCTCTTCTGGAAGGCCCTTTTCCAGATCCACTTCAACACAAATTCTAGCACACGAGAAGAGGGGCGGCTTAGGCTCGACTCTATCTATATACTTTCCCAAAGTGTTCCCAATAGCCCTTAAAACCTCATCCCCCCAACAATGCAGAGGGAGGTGAGGAAGTTTGACCTAAACCTGAACAATGGAGGGGATGTCTTTATCCGAGTTGAAGGATGTGTTCCACTAGTTCAATTACATTCCCCTTTGGCTCATAAAGTATGACCCATAGCTGAAGAAATGGTCATTTTAAGACGAGCATCAAAGGAACTTACCTCCTTCTGCAAGGAGACCAGAGGAGAAGCCATGAACGGTAGAGGCTGCAATTGCAGGAAGCCGAAGCTGACGCTTAGAAGAGAAAACCCTAGCTCTAAAGCCCTACCGATCTCAAGGACTTAGTTTTGATTAATTTTTTCTGTAGTTTTTAAACTTTTTATAAAAATTGAGATTGTTTCACAATTAATTTACTACTAGTGTCTCGAATAACTTCATTTCTAATATCAACTTTACTTTTACTTTTAGCATCAGGGTTTTTAGGGTTAGGGTTACTTTAACTTTGTTTTAGTGCCAACTTAAAGGAAAGGAATTTTTGGAAATCTCTTTTAAGAAAAATCAATAATAAAAAAATTAAGTCACTTGTTTAAATCTTTATGAGAGTGAGGGTGATTATTTTAATTAGTTTTGTTTTTTTCTCATAAAATCTCCAAAAATCTATTCTTTCATTATTTTTACATTTCCTCTCTCTATTTGCACCTCTGCCCTTCTCCTTCCTCTTTTAGAATTTGCTATCTTAACATTTCATTCTCAATAAAGCTTGAATTATAATCAAATGAAGAAGTAGAATAAAATGAAAGAATGATCTCTTTTCTAATATCATCTAGTTTTTTAACACATCCCATGAAGTAAGCAGATTGCAGTCTGTTTTTTAAGAGCGTGGGTTGATTTTGATTACATATTTTTTGATATTTAAAATGGATTGGGTTTTAAGAGTGAAAAGTCTACCCCGATCTATCAAACACTGAGAGGGATAAAACAATTTGAGGTATAAATCATTTTATCTCATATTTTGTACACATTAAGAAAAAAATTTGGCCTCCACAAGTACACAATCTCATCATGACTCTTGGCTGATCAGATCTAGATAAGCAATGGATTCAACAATATTCCATTCCAATTATGAAATCCTTGTATATATTTCCACATGTCTACTAACTGTACATAACCATCATCATTTTTATTATTCTTCTGCTTATGAGCATTGATCCCCAATTCGGTCCTCTAATCAACCTGGGTAAAGTGGATGATCTATCCACTCTTTCCTAGAGCTTTGCAAAACATATTCTTGTTTGGTTGTGAATGGATTCTACATGAGAGCTACAATTGTGACCATTCTTGGGGATAGATCCTTAGCATAAAATGATCTGTAGTTGAAGGATTTTCTAGCCCCGAGGGGAAGATGGTGAGGGAACATGGTGGCTAAAATGAGAGATAATACCATGGCAAGTGATGCAGACCTGGAACCTCAACTCCTTGTACAAGTATTCCAACACTCATAGTAACTCCCAAAAGGCACAACATGCCTCCAAAATCTATTTCAAGGACTCGAAAGGCCTTCAATGTTACCACACCTGCAACAAAAATTTAATCCACAGTTTGACAATTTAAGAGGGTTCAATAGACCCTAGATCTATTCATGTAAAAACAAACATTAGATAGCATAACAGGCCCATACATTTACAAAGACAACTGCTCAACAATTTTTCAGTAAACAAGGCTCAACAGGCCTTGCATTTTCATCCATTTAGATAAAAATTGCAATTTACATTCGCATGCCTGAAAAAGATTTTCACTTTCTCAATAAAACAACTTACAACTCAAATTGCAACAACATTTTACACTCTCATGGTCCAAACCCTTTTCAGATACATCACTTGCTAGTCTTAGTCTTGGCTAGATTTTATAATCAAAATAGATTCTCTTGGCCTCTTCTGTTTACCTTTGCTTGGAAAATACTAGAACTTAGCATTATTCTTTGTCATTTTGTAGTCTCCTCTAATGTTGCTTCTCTTTTAAGCTCTTCTTCTTTATTTATCTCCTTCACAAACCCTGTTCGGCCTCTTCAGCTTCTTTCCTCCTCCTTCTTGTTCTTCCCCTTTACACATCCTTTCCTTGGCATATCTTCCTCTTTCACAAGTTCTCTACCATTGTTTCTTCTTCCTCTATCGTCTCTTTCTAAGGATTACCCTTTTTTCTCTCTAGATACATTTGGATCTATCTTTCCAAAACCTCCTTCTCTTCTAAGGATTCACGTCTCTCCTCCCTCTTGTCCTTTGAACCTCTACCTTCCAATTATTGCCCTCTTCCTCAAACTTCGATCAAATTGATAAAGATCTCAATGCGAAAACTTCCCCTCTCTCGGTGCCACGAACACACAAAGAATCTACCCCGGATCCTTTCCATAGATACCTCATAGGCCACCATTAAACTCATCAATTACTACTTTGGCGGGAATATCCTTGTTTAAACTGATTGCTTTCAAACTTGATCCAAGATAAAATCATGGTTGTTCCTTCATCGTCTTCCTTAGTGTCCTTCCCAATGCATATACTGCTGTGAGTGGTTGTGATTTAACCGGTTAATACCCCTATGAATGAATGCGATTAACACTACCATCCCCTTCATCCTTTACACTAATTTAGTGGAGGTGTGATCTACCGTTCCACAAATGGACGACGCACATTCAATTGTTGATTCCTCTCAAATTCCATGCACCCATGCTACTCTTGCATCAATCTCTCTGGGTTAAATGGAAGCATGACCTCATGCCGAGGCCATTGATTGCAACCAACTCCACTTGATTCTTTCCTCCTACATCCATGCCATGTGAGTTGGTGCAAGGTAATGCTACCCAATTATGACACATTAGTTGCAATGGAAACATGGAAAAACATAAGTTTGACCACTAAAATAAATATTAGAGGTACCTATACAACTTTTTTAAAACATAGTGTAAAAATATGAAACCTAGACAAGTTACCTTCCAGAATATATAACTTTTATTTATGGAAAATTAGTATAACTCCAAGAAAATGGTGTTCTCCTAAGATTGGTATGTTACTTTTTTTTCTAAAACATAATGCATATGTTTGTGTTAGGCCTCAAGTTTGGTATGCAAACAATACAATTATTTGAATTTTTTTTTGTAGTTATAGATAATATGTGGGTATTGTGAGGGGGTATTTTTACATAATTTTTAATGTAAATCTTATATATTTTTTAAATTGAGAAAGTCACTGAAGCCTTCGAATGAGAAGGTGGAGGGTTAGGCCATATATATATTTTTTGTTTTGAAAATAGGTGAACCAATCAACAGTTACAAAGAAAATAAGAAAACTATGTTTTTTTTTCAAAATTTGACATATGACCAAATGAAGATAAATAAAAAATATAAAACAAGCAAACAACCCATCCACCACGTAGATGGAAAAACTAAATACCACCATTTTTTTAAAAATTAAAAACACGAATGCATTATTAATGCATGCACATTATTATATAATAAAATAACGTGCATGTATTAATAATATGCACACTTTTTATTTTAATAATGCATGTGCATTAATAATGCCCACAAATTTTTTATTTTAATAACACAACCTCATTGCGCTAATTATATGTTGCACATTTATCAGTTCTAATATTACTTCACTCTTAATTGGCACAATAAATATTTTCCAATAAAAAATATTTCATACTAAGCTTAAATAACAACTCTTCACAGTTGTTAATTATTTTCTTAAGGATTTATTAAACAATAAATATTCAAACATGGTTCAAACCTTGGGCATAAAATAAATAACCATTTACATAGATAATCAACTATTTATAGTAATTAAGTAATGAGATGTAATTACTGCGCAGTAATAATTAATCTCTAGGAATCTTTCAAGTTTACTATTAATCAATAATAGTTTAAGCACTACATATTATAGATTAATTATAAGCATATCACTGAATGAAAATTCATGCTATTTCCATGCATAGGAAATTAAAATGAATTAAATATGAATTCCATCTTTACCTCATATGCAGCAAATTTTGACACTCAAATTGAAACAAACAATTTGCAATTTTAGGGCTTCTAGTAAACACACACATTCTATGGAAATCATACCACAGTTAAGCATGCAAAAATGCCCTTCCATTGAACTTATAATGTATCACATAAAATCTAATTTGAGGTCTGCCCAATTTAATTTCTTAAGGGAAATAAAACCCATAATTTTATCGAGAAAACAATTAAATTGCAAAAATAAACCTGTGTCAATTCTATGTACAATAATTCAACAAACAACTCAGGAATTTATAAACATGTAATTTTTATTCATCATTCATCAATTAAACTAAATTGAGAAATAGAAACTTATTTGAAAACACATGAAATGGGAAACTGGATGCGTGGCTTCCACACTCCACCCAATCGTAGGAAAATTTGATCATCTATCTCTTAGCAAAATGCCACCCCTAAGCCGAGACTCATGCATTCGCCAAGAGACACCTCTCTAATTCTTCTGTTTCTCTCAGGATTTCCTCACCTAACAAACATGATTTATTGGTTTATTACCAAATCCATGCCAACTGTGCAATCCCTTCCCTTAGCTTCATTCTAACTAGCACCACAGTGAAACCTATCATTGCATCTATGCTTAGAATTCCAATAAAAGAATTTCTTACACCATTGCCATTTCACAGGTGCAACCAGAGGAAAAATGGACAACATTTCAACAGATATTTATCAACAATTTGGCTCACAGGTTGAGAATTTCATCTCATATTTCGGTCTTAGACAAAATTTGGCTGCCCTCTTCTCTCAGACACACCCAATCCGGGTAAGTTTTCCACATAGAGCAATTTTCTTCCCCTAGCCTTTGTGCAGAATGGCACACACCCAATTTTCCTTGCATGCATAAGTCTCTGCATGCAAACTGGAAAAACACGTGGACTCTCTCAGCCTTTTTAATTAAAACACATCATTCCTTAATTAATATTTAAATCTCAAGTCTTAAGTTATTAACTTGGAATTATGTCTTAGTCAAAACTTTGGGTATTTTTAGGGACTTAGGATTATAAAAGGGTTTTAGAAAAGGTTTCCCCACCTAAGGAATTTTAAACCCCTTGCTGACTCTGGTGAATACATGAGTCCCCGATCTTTCAGCCTTCTGCCTGAAGCCACAACCAGTTATAATTATTATTATTATAATGTCGAAATGTACAATTGTCTTTCCTTTCAGGCATTACATAATGATATTCACATTGTACTTAGGATCGGTTCAGGAGTCTTAACCAGGGATATTACATTCCCCTCCCCCTTAAATTAAACACCATCCTCTGTGTTATCTTTGTCCAAAACACATGAACATAAATTTCAGATTTAATTACATGTGTACAGTTTTCAAAATAGATGGGGATACTCCACCTGCATCTCATCTTCTAATTCCCAGGTTGCTTCTTCAAGACTGTAGTGGGTCCATTGGAATTTTACCTGTCCTGTGACCTTGCTCTTGAGTGTCTTGACTCTTCTGTCTAATATGCAAAATGGATGTACTTGGATTTCCCCTTCGGGTTCGACCTGTACCACAGACCAATCAAGTATGTGATTAGAATCATAAACATACTTTTTCAATAATGAAACATGAAAAAATTTGTGCACATTAACCATAGGAGTTAGATCTACCTCATAGGCTGCTGATTCAATTTTGTTAAGGATCTCAAAAGGTCCACAAAATCTGGCTGCCAACTTCTTGTAGTTACCCAATTGCAATGAGCTTTTTCTGCCTCTAACCTTTAGGGACAATTTGTCCCCAACTTGAAACTCTCTATGAGTTCTATTTTTATCTGCATAACTCTTCTGATGATTTTGAGATATCTTCAAGTTCTGCTTGATCTTGGTTACTTGTTGTTCCATATTCTGAAGCATTTATGGTCCAAATATTAGTCTATCCACCAGTTTGTCCCAATTCACAGGAACACAGCTACATTTCCTACCATATAATGCTTCAAATGGAATCATATTCAATGATGCTTGGTAACCGCTATTGTAGGAAAATTCCACTAAGTACAAGTAATCTTCCCACTTGCTGGGTTTTTCCATTACATACATTCTGAGCATGTCCTCAATGATTTGATTTAATCACTCAGTCTGTCCATCCGTCTGCGGATGATAAGATGTACTAGAATTGAGTTTGATCCCAAATTCTCTAAAAAACCCCTTCCAAAATTTTGAGGTGAACTTTGGATCTTGATCCGAAACTATTGCCTTAGGAATACCATGCAATTTGGCAATTTCCCTCATATAAATTTTTGTGATCTTAACTGCTTTATATGTTGACTGCAATGGAACAAAACATGATGACTTTGACAATTTGTCAACCACTACTATAATGGAGTCGTGTTGCTTCAGTGTTCTAGGTAACTTTGTAATGAAATCAATGGTTACCACATCCCATTTCCATTATGGTATCGATAATGGATTGAGTAAACTAGCAGGGTGTTTATGTTCTACTTTTACTCTTTGACATTCCAAGCATTGAGCAATAAATATGGCCACTTCCTTCTTCATGCCTGGCCAATAACATTCTTTCTTAATTGCTGTCAAAATCTTTTGGTATCCAGGATGGCCTGCATAAGGCACTTTATGCATTTCATGTAATATATTTTTCTTCAATTCACTTTCAACAAATATATAAATTCTGTCATTAAATTGAAGAATTCCATCTTCATCCAATGCATATTTGGAAAATTTTAATGACCTTTTTCTAGCTTGTAACGCTGCCACCACTTGCAAATAATGATCATCTTCTTTTAGTGCCTCATGTAACTTGAATTTTAAATTAGATTTCCAATTTCTGATAGCTGAAATTTGCATTATTTGACTTCTTCTACTGAGTGCATCTGCCACTTGATTCTCTTTTCCCTTTATGTACTCGATTTCAAAATTGAATTCACTTAGAAATTTAATCCATCTGGCTTGTCTGGAATTCAAGTGAGGCTTCTCAAACAAATATTTCAGACTACAATGATCCATCTTTAACTTAAATATGTTCCCCATGATATAATGTCTCCACATTCAAAGTGCATGAACTATAACAACTAATTCCATATCATGATTAGCATAGTTCTTTTTGTGTTCTTTCAGCTTTCGTGATTCATAAAAAATCACATGCCCATCTTGCATCAAAATTCCACTGAATCCTTCTAGAGATGCATCTATACAAACCACATATTCTTTATCTGGATTTGGAAGTTTTAATATTGGCGCACATGTGAGTAATTCTTTCAAGAATATGAAGCTATCTTCACACTTTTTGTTCCAGATGAACTTCACATCCTTCTTTTGTAGTGATGTAATCGAATTTTCAATCCGAGAGAACGATTCTATGAAACTTCAGTAGTAGTCTGCAAGCCCCATAAATGATCTCACTTCTAAGGCACTTTTCAGAGTAGGCCATTCTTGTATGGATTTTATTTTCGTTGGGTCCACTGCTATGCCCTTCTCAGAGATGATGTGACCCAAATACAAGAGCTTCTTCTGATAGAATGAGCATTTGCTAAGTTTAACATATAGTTGATTTTCTCTCAGGACTTGCAAAGTAATCTGAAGATGCTCTTCATGCTCTTCCTCAGATTTGGAATACACCAAAATATGATCCAGGAACACTATAATAAACTTGTCCAAAAATTATTTAAACACACCATTCATTAGACACATGAATGTGGTTGGGGCATTTATCAATCCGAAAGGCACTACTGTATATTCATAATGCCCATACCTGGTTCTAAAATTTGTTTTGATGATGCACTCATATTTTATGTACATCTGGTGATATCCAGATCTCAAATCAATCTTGGAAAATACTTTTTCCCTTCTCAACTGATAAAAAAGATCATTAATCCTCGGTAGTGGATACTTGTTCTTGATTGTAGCTTTATTCAGTTGCATGTAATACACACAATGTTCCATCTTTCTTTCTTACAAACAGAGTTGGCGCTCCCCATGGTGATACACTGGGCTATATATATCCCTTCTTTAATTACTCTTCCAGTTGCATCTACAATTCTTTGAGCTGCGAGGTACTCATTCTGTAAGGATGTTTTGATGTTGGCACGAATCTAGCCACCAAACCAATTGTAAAATCAATGTCCCTCTTTGGTGGTAACCTGGGTACATCTTGGAACACATCCTTGAATTCTTTCAACACTGGATGTTCATTCAAGCTTGGTTTATTTTCATTTTTCATTTCCTCCGCATGTATAGAATACAACTGACACCCCTTTCTGAAACATTTCTTCATCTGCATGGCGAAAATTTGTCTTGGAATGCCATTTATTTGAACTGTATTCTTGTTCTCATCCAGGAATGTAATGATTTTATTATGGAAGTCCAAAAATACCACACACACCCCCCCTACTCCTCCCTCCCTCCCCCCCCCCCTCTCTCTCTCTCCCCTCCAGTCCCTAAACCTTATTAACCCTCTCTCTCTCTCTCTTCCCTACTCCTCCACCTACCCCTAACCCCCACCCCCCTCTCTCTCACTACATGTAACCCCCCTCCTACTCCCCCTACCCCTAACAACCCCCCCCATCCCTATCTCTCCTAATCCCCCTTGTCGTACCACTTACCACCCCTCCCATCTCTCTCTCTCTCTCACTCCTCTAGTCCTCCACCTACTCGTAACCCCTGTTGGTTCCTGATACTGATTACAATAGGTTTGAAAATTGATTCATATAGTTAAACACAATTTTACATAAAATAATGGCGCACAACACATAAACACATTACACAAAAATTACCCTGGAAACCCCTCTCCCAGAGAAAACCAACAAACCAATGAGGTTTCACTCATCTATTAATCAAACAATCATAACAGGTGTTTACAACTGTGACTTTCTAGACAAAAAATCACACTTCATTACATGATCATGCTACACACTCTCCTGCATATCCATTTCATTGTATTTATAAATGCAATACAACCAACAACTCATTAATTGACAATCCATAACTTCATAACCACTTTTAGTTTTTCTGTTATAATCGGCTTGACTAGGTCAACTTTGGTCGATTTCCCGTTGATCTTTGGTTGTTCCGTCAACTTCCTGTTGACCAGTCATTTTAGTTCGACCAAAAAATTATTCCCATCAGTCAACAAACTAGATCTCCACTGTTAGTCAACTCCGACTCCAGTCAATTTATACCAGTCAACTATCGAATTTGCTAGTCAATTTACATGCAAGAATATAACATTCCCAACATTCTCCCACTTGTTGTCTTCTTTGCATAAACTTGAGCTTCAAAACTTTAGTTCACTTTAATAGGGATACAAATCCCATCGTTTCCCTACACTAGGAAAAATTATCTATGCTCACTGACTTGGTCAATGAGTTTGCAACATTCTTCACCATGTCTACATTTTCTAGTAACACCTTCTGGTTCTCCACCATCCCTCTCACAAAATGGTATTGAACATCAATGTGTTTTGTCTTTGAATGAGTGCTACATTATTTACCAATAAGATCACACTTTGACTGTCACAATCCAACCTAACATCATGCTGGCCAAACCCAACATATGAACACATCATCTGCAACTAAACAACCTCCTTACATGCATGAGTAGCTGCTAGGTATTCAACCTCAGTAGTTGATAGTGCAATGACTGACTACCTCCTACGCATCCAATTGACTGCTCAACTAAATATCTTGAATACATATCCGCTGGTTGATCGACTGCGGTTGATATCTCCATCCAAGTCAAAATTGAAAAAACCCTGTACATTGATTTACTTGTTGGCCTCAGGCCCTCCTTTATATTAGATTGTATAATCCATTGTGTTGTGTAGATACATAAATACTCTTTTGAATATGGTCTAGTGCTCTTTTCCACGTGTTGACATGTACTTGCTCAATGCTCCCACTGAATGTGCAATGTCTAGTCATGTATGGACCATAGCATACATATGACTACCTACAACACTAGCATAGGGAACACTTAACATGTACTATATTTCTTCTTATGTCTTAGGACACTATTCAACATATAGCTTGACTCACATAGGAATAGGAACCTTGATTGGTCTACTCTATTGCATGTTGAAACATTTCATAATTGTCTAAACATATTTCTTTTGACTTAACCAAATCCTTCCACCTGCCCGATCTCTTGTGATTTCCATTCCAAGAATGAAATTTTCTACTCTGATATCTTTCATGTCAAACTTGGAGGATAACTACAATTTCACCTCCTTTATTAGATCCATGTTATTTCTAACCAACAACATGTTGTGACATACAAAACCACATATATGAAATGACCACCAAATTTATTCCCATACACACAATGATCAACCTGACTTCTTACAAACCACAACTGCGGGATATACACTTCTGATACCACATCTTAGGTGATTGTTTTAGATCGGAGAGAGACTTCTTGAGATTGAAAACCAACTCCTTCACTTCTTCCATTGTAAAAGCTTCAAGTTTCTTCATATAAATCTCTTCTTCAAGATCCCCATGAATAATTGTTACTGTCTTTACATCCATCTGTTCTATCCCTAGATCAAATTTTGCAGCTAAAGATATTACTACCCTTATGGAATTTAGCTTAGCAATAACAGAGAAAATCTCTCCAAAGTTGACTCCCTTGACTTGGGAATACCCTTTTGCTACCATTCGAGCGTTGTACTTCTTGACTTGACCTGCTGCATTCAATTTTTTCTTGAATACCCACTTACCACTGAAGGGTTTCCTCCCATTTGGTAACTCGACTAGATCCCATGTTTCATTCTTCTTCAAGGACTCCATTTCTTCTTCCATGGCCCTTTCCTAGAGTTTACCCTCTATCGAGTCGATCGCTTCCTTTACCGACCTCAGATAATCTTCTATGGTAGATAACGCAAAAGAAGAGTGAAAGTTAGGTGGACTGTTCCTTTTTGGTTGTTTCCTTACTTGATCATACCTCCTGACATCTAGAGTCTTTTGTTACACCTCTTTGTGGATTCAATTGACTCTTCTAAATCCAGACTTTCATTGTTCAATTCAAACTCTTTCTTTTCTGGTTTTTCTCTTTTAATCTATTCATTTTTGGAAGTGCCTTTACCTACTCCGAAGATCACATCTCTACAATAAACTACCTTAACTGTAGCTATATTCCATAGCTTATATCGTTTCACTCTGTCCTTGTACCCAATGAAGATAAATTTATCTGACTTGCTGTCGAGCTTGGTTCTGTTCTCCTTTGGGATATTCACAAAGGATTCACACCTAAAAACTCCGAGATGTGTAAGAGAGGTATTTTTACCAGCCCATGCCTCATATGGAGTCTTGTTAACCAGAGTTGTCGATGATGACCTATTCACAAGGTAATATGCCATGTGAACTGCCTCTGCCTAGAATTCTTGTGTGACTCCTGCACCACTGAGCACGCTCCTCGCTTTCTCCATCAACGTTTTATTCATTTTTTCAGTAATTCCATTTTGTTGAGGTGTGTAGGGATTTGTATTTTGTGGAGATATACCTTGCTATCTACAAAACTGATCAAACACCTTTCCACAAAATTCTCCTCCATTATCAGTTCTTAACACCTTGATATTTTTACCAGTCTGATTCTCCACAAGAGCTTTGATCTCTTGAAGATTCTCAAAATCCTTTGATTTCTTCCTTAGAAAATACAACCATGTCATTCAGGATAAATCATCAGTGAAAGAAACATAATAATGAGATCCTCCTAATGAAGGGACCAACACAGGTCCAAACACATCACTATGTATTGACCCCAGTATTTCTTTAGCCCTAGTAGCACCATATGAGAACCTCACATGACTATGTTTACCATAAATACAATGTTCATGGAAGTCAACTTCTTTAGAGCAGTCAGGGAGACCTTCGACCATACCTTTATTGTGCATATCACAAAGATATTTCTTACCTATATGTCCCATCTGTTGATGCAATGACATGGTTGAGTTGACTAGACAAGAAGATATGTTGTCGGACACCAGACATAACACATTAGCACTTTTGTCGGTGTATGTTCTTCCTAATATCTTATACAAGTTTCCAATCTAAAATCCCTTCGTTAGTACCATCACTCCTCACACCATATTACACATATCTTTCTCAAATACAGACTACACACTTGCATTCCCCATCTTATTGACAGAGATCAAGTTTTAGGCCAAACTTGGGATATTCAATACTCTTAGAAGTGTTCCTATTCTTGCATCTTTCATTTTGAGTTGAAATTTACCTCATTCGATTATCTTATCCAGTGAATCATCTCCTAGTAGGACATCAAAACCATCAAACTTATCATACTCATAGAACTACTCTCCGTGAGGTGTCAGATGATATGACGCACTAGAGTCGATCAACCAAAAGTCATGATCAAATTGTGTACTTGTGGAGGCCAAATGCATGTCGCCTTTCTCTTCTTGTGAATACTTACCATCAGTCGATTGACCTTCATAAAACCATTTATATTTGTTGAATTCTGTCGACTTATAGTTTCATCTATGATTCCCAACTTTACTGCATCGCCAGCATGTTTTCGTCGTTGGAACAGGGGATCTGGTCTTAGATCTACCCCTTGAATTTGACTTTCTACCGAATATTTTTTCCTTTCCTCTGTCTACCAGTCGACGTCTTACCATTAAGGTGTTGTGGGTTGAGCCTTCCATGTTCCTTCGTCTCATCTCTTCTGACAACAGAGATGTGTCCACATTGTCGATATTCAATGTTGTACTGTTGCTTCCAATAGCCATGACCGTGCTATCTTAGGAATTTGGCAAAGAACACAATAGACTGATGCATTTTTCCTTCTTAGTAATTTTAATGTCCACAGACAACAACTTATTGATCACAATGTTGAACCCCTTCAGGTGCTATATAAACAAGTAACCTTCACCCATCCTCAAAATATATAAATTATTTCGAAGAAACAACTTGTTAACTGGAGATTTCGACTGGTACAAATTGCCCAAATTTTCCCACAACTTATTTATAGTGTCTTCTTCCGAGACTTTCAACAATACATAATTTTCTAAACAAAGTTGTATTGTACTCTTTCCTTCCTGTCGATATTTTTCCAATATTCCTTCGATACAACAGTTGGAGTCATTCATGGGTCGACTGCAACCCATTGTTCTCGATCCACAAGGAGATCCTCCATTTTAAGATTCCAAAGATCAATTTTTTTCCAATTAAACTTTTCAATTTCTATCCTTAATATTTTTTCTATTCTAACTATAAATCAATGTTTCCATAAATCTCCCACTGTAACAAGTATTCACCAGATCCAAGACGAAGTCAAACCCTCAACACAAAGGCGTCCCCTGCAACTAGATACAACTTTGATACCAACCATTGGCTCTTAATACCAATTACAATAGGTTTGGAAATTGATTCATATAATTAAACACAATTTTATATAAAATAATGGCACACAACACATCAACACATTACACATAAATTACCCTGAAAACCCCTCTCGTGTGGAAAACCAACAAATTAGTGACCTTTCACTCATCTATTAATCAAACACTTATAACATGTGTTTACAATAGAGAATTTCTAGACTACAAATCACACTTCATGAATAATTACATGATCATGCTATACACTCTCTTGCATAGCCATTACATCTTATTTATAGATGCAATACAACCAACTACTCATTAATTGACAATCCATAACTTCCTAGCCAATTTTAGTTATTTTGTTATAGTTGACTTGATTGGGTCAACTTTGATCAATTTCCCATTGATATTTGGTCGTTTAGTTGACTTCTCGTCTACCAGTCATTTTCCTTCGACCAAACAACCCTTCTATTTGGTTAAACAAATATATCTCCAACATTTGTTGACTTTGAATCCATTTAGCTTATACTAGTCGACTATCGGATTTGCGAGTTGATTTACATACAAGGAATATAACATTCCGAACAACCCCCACCCCCCCTCTCTCTCCCCCAACCACCTAACACCCCTTGCATGCTCTCTCTCTATCACACCCCCTACTCCTCCCCCTACCACTAACCCCCCTACTCTCTCTCTCTCTCTCTCTAACCCTTACTAACCCCCCCCTCTCTCTCTATCCCCTACTCCTCCACCTACCCCTAACCCCCACCCCCCCCTCTCTCACCTACTTCCCCTAGCACTAACCCCCCCTCTCTATATATATCTCTTAATTCTCCTCCCCCTACCACTATCCACTCCCCCATCTCTCTCTCTCTAGCCCCCTTTTCTCTAACTTCCCTCCTCCTCCCTAAGCCCCCTCTATCTATATCTCTTTGTCTCTCCCAACCTGCCTCCTCCCCCTACCCATAATCAACCCACCCCCCATCTCTCTCTCTCTCTCTCTCCCTAACACACATACACACATGTAATGTCCCCATTTTGACCCTATGGCATTAAAATGTAAATGTACTATTATTATAAAATCATGGTGAGGATCTCAAGGCCAAGGCCCTGCCATTGATTTATTGATGCATATGGTTTACGTGCTAGCCAGGCACAATGGAATTGCAAATATCATGTAAATATGCATTTTAATAAAATACCCACAATTAGCTATGCAATGCAACAAGAGATCGGGGCATGATTTTACAAGGATTTGGGAGGGAAAAACTCAAACCCTTGAACCAATCAAGTCAAGCCAAGTGTCAATGAGAGAACCCATAAAACCCTCAACTACCCATGTTGAATTTTGTACCCAATCATTCATTTCTCCCAAGAGTTGGTTGAGGTAGTTAATGCCTTGGGAATGGAGAGGTATGGCTATCCAAATTCGGGTATGGGCAAGCCACCCTGGATGGAAAATCGTTTTTGGCTTCCTTGGCAAGAAAAGAGCCATGAATTGTTCCCCAAGCCATTACCCATCATAAAGTTTGGCTCTCTCACGAGTGGGGAGCTTGCTGGGAGTTTTTCCCCATCGAAATTCTGTGTTTTCCTTCATTCTCAGCTGGGAGAAGGGCGTTTTTGTGTTCTATACCAGTGGGGAAGAAGGGGAATCAAACTGGGGTTCCATAAATACCATTTTGGCTGTTGAATGCTTAGATAGTTGGGGGAGAAATCGCTTTCCTCCATGTGAATGTTTTTCCCCATCCCACAATCCGTTTTTGGTTGGAAACAATTTGGGGAAAACCCATGGCCATCTTGTTTGTAAATCCCATTGTTAAAAATGTGTATCCATGCCCAATGATTGTGCTTGCTGTGTGAGAAAAAAGTATGTTGGGGTATGGGTTATGGGTATCCATTGCTTTGGATTGAGCTTGAGTGTAAGCATCCATAAATGGAGAGGGTTCACATTTATCCTGATAAACCTAGTTGTGGACTGGCTTGGCTCAGATGCAAGGATTATTTGGCTGTGTATGAGCTTGAATGTCCCCTTTTCCTTGTAGAAATCATGCCTAGCTCGGGGGTGGTCTCTGAGTGCCGAAATAATACAGGTTGGGCAGAGACCTACGGTTGGGTGGAACGTTGCAGTGACATAGATAGTTGCTTGGGACAATTGCACAATGAAGATAAGTATTTTCTATGTGTATTTAATTCTGTAATGTTTAATTTGAAGATTATTTTGATATGCTGGATGAGCATGAAATGTGTGCGGATGATGTTTGATTTCGCTGTGCATATTTACTTGATTTGCATCTGCACACTTTTGTTTTTAATTGTATGAATCTAATGAATGGGATGAGTTTATGTAAAAGCCCAGACTTGGTATCATGTTCCCTTCTAGGAATTGGGTCCACGGGAGGGGACGTGACAACACACATATGCACAAACACAGACACACATACACACACACACACACACGCACACACACAAATTCCCCCTCCTCCCCCCTAAATATTACTAAGCCCATCTCTCCCTCTCTCTCTCCCCTAATCCACCTACCCCCAATCCCTACCCATCTCTCTCTCCCCCAACCACATAATCCCCCTCACTCTCTCTCTCTACCCCTAACCCCCACTTTCTCTGTCTCCCTAACACACCTCCTACTCCCCCTACCCACCTTTCCTCTCTCTCTCTCTCTCTCTCCCTCCTTCTCCTACCACTAACCACCCCCCTCTCTCTCCTACTCCTACCACTAACCACCCCCCCCCTCTCTCTCCTAATCCTACGACTAACCAACCCCCTCTCTCTCTCCTAATCCTACCACTAACCACCCCCCTCTCTCTATCTCTCTCTCTTCCCTACTCCTTTTATCCCTAACCCCCCCCTCTCTCCATCTCTCCTAATCCCCCACCTCCTACCACTGACCCCGCATCTCTCTCTCTATCTCCTTAACCCCTCTCTCTCAGAAATGATGCTTGATGGCGATGAGGAGGTTGTGGTCATGACCAAGATGCACTTGCATTGCCACAATGGATGAAGGCGGTTATGGATGAAGAATGGGGAAAATGAGGCCTATTGCCCTTTTTTATTTGTAATGGACAAATAAACATGCGTGTGTTATAGAAACACACACACACACACACACATTATTTGTTGATGTATTTGTAACTTCGGAAGATATTCACTTGTATATTGTATGTATTACATTTGTACTTTATTGTATCCCTAACGGAGATGTATCATTCCTCCTATTGGAAGTGTCGTCATTTGTATTTGCAAGTGTCACAAGTATTATTGTAAGTGTCGCAACTTATATTTGATGGGTTATTAGACCACCTTGGTGGGGTCGGCCCTGTATGAGTTGTGTGGGTCAAAGGGTTATTAGACCACCCTAGTGGGGTCGGCCCAGTGACAAGTGATAATGGGTTATTAGACTCTTCTAAGGGAGGTCATCCTAGTTAGAGTAAAAGGCAAGTCAAAGTAAAGTATAAATAGAGAGTGTGACTCTCATTTGTTCATTCACACACTCACTCACTTCGCATTAGTGAGAGAGAGGAGGAGTGTGCACAAGTGGAGGAGGATCAATTGCTAGGAGAATATCTCTTGTTGTGGGGTTTGATCTTTGTGATCTTTGTATTGATGCTCATTCTATCTCTGAGGAAGTTGCGGGGTTTTTCACCTTCTTGGTTTTTCCCGGTGAAATGCTTTGTGTCTCTTGTCTCTTGTGTTTGATATGCTGTACATGTTGTTCTCTCAGTTAAGATCCCATATTAGATTGAATTAAATGCTGAAAAAATAACATGGTATTAGAGCTATCCTGAAGGAAGGCATGGTATGGCATTTATGACACTTGTTGCACTTGCGACAAATTGGAAGCTAGGGCTTGGTATAGTAAAAACCAGTCATCGTGGAACTTTCGTTATAACTCAGTTTTGGAAAAGGTTCAGGATCTGAAAATTTTACAGGTCAAATATGAAATGTCCATGTACCTTGTGTCCGAAGGAAAGCCTCTGATTCGTTATACTTTGTGAGATATGATCCGTACAAGTTAGGGTTTCTGCCTCTTCCAGAATGCAGTCCTAAACAGGTGACCTAGGAAAAAGGGTCATATCTTGGGATAGGAAGCTCCAAATGGAATTCCATAAAAATTTACAGTTAGGGAACAAACTTTAGTTTCACAAGTCCAGGTTTCAGAGGCCGAATTTGAAACAGTGACACATGGCATGTTGTACAAGTTCGCTATACTGTTTCATCCTATAAACAGGTCACGTTGCGACACTTGGCATATCTCTCTCTTAGAGAATCCATTTGAGCTCAGATCTATGGGTTTGGAAAGATGACAGGTCATTCTACCATCGGCCAAAGTTTCATACCCTGAGGATCCTATATTTCAGAGATACATCAGAAACAATATGGCATATATTTCTGTCCAAACACAATTGGATTATGAGCACTTTCATTTTTGGTTTGTCACTGCTGCGGGAAATTAGGGTTTCAGAGAAAGTTGTAATTCATTGAATCTGAGACCACAGATGGATGATACTCAGAAAAATCAAAATTTAGAGACCAAGATCGAAGTTTTTGGTTGGGTAGAACCACGGGCTCTATCAAACCTTAGTTTGGGATTTTGACCAGAAAACCAGAAAACCAGAATTTGATAGAAGCTGTAGATCCAAAACTTTCAAAGTCAATTTTGAGGGGTCAAATTTTGGAGATTTCAAAATTGAAGTATGCCAGCTTGATCAGCTCAGCAAGGCACATCTTTTCATCCAATCAGAAGTTTGAAATTCAAAGTTTTGATTTTTAGGGTTTCTCTATCAAACCCTAGCCAGCTCCAGATCCAGCTTCATCAAATCAAAGTGGACTGGGTAAATCCTATAAGAGAATGATTTGGAAACCTACATAAGTGAAGATATTCTAGTTCCAGATGGAGATGAGGCTAAGGCCTTACATAAGAAGACTACAAGCAATCTTGACAGGTATGACTTGAGGAGATTCAGGTATGTTTTGAAATTTGTTCATGATTAAGTTTATGATATGTTTGTCTCCATATTATTGAGGTTAGTACAATATTGATTAATTTTAGACTTGTCTTATCACCTTAGTAAAAGTCTGAATGCATGTGAATGATAGAAGACATTAATTGATTATGGTTATGACACTTATGATTGTACTAGTGCACTGTGGTGTTGTATGAGGATGATGTTGTCTACTAACATGAAAGGTACATCAAGAAAGACAAATCAAGTTCTAGATTGAGAACATATGACCATGGTGACATGAAGACAAAGACTCATCCATAGCTATTGATCACATAGAAGCTCTACTTACGAGGTATGTATAATTTGGTGCTACAATTCTTAACTTATGAGATGTGCAGGTTACTAGCACAAGGTCTCTAAATCATTGAAGAGAACAAAGAAGACATTGTTTAGGTATGTCAGACATAACTAGAAAACATGATAATCCAGGTATGTCTTTTCTGTATCAAGTTAGAATCCTTCCTTGTGTTAAGATCTTATATAAGTATACTTTTTTGTATGATTGATAATGATTATTCATGAAGTTATAGGTTTGAATAATCGTGGGTTTATGCATATTATGCTTCTTAATTTGATTAATGATATAATAAACCAAAAGGGTCCTAGGGTCAAATAATAACATACATGAGTAAAAGAAGTACTCCCTGAAACCTTGAAATACTAATGCTTGTGATAAATTACCTGTGTATGAAATGATCACGACCATACATATTTATCATAATGTTTTGATAGTATTGAGATTATACTAATGCATGTATGATTATGTATGAGATCTCGAGGATGACACTAGTGCACACTTAAGCATGCATAGTGGTCCAGGATGGATATAAGTTCAAAGAGAGATAATCAAGGAAGCAAATATCAAGAGGGAGCACACTCCAGTAGTTCCTGCAAGGAAGCAAAGATCAAGAGGGAGCACACTCCAGTAGTTCTTGCAAAGAAGTAAAGATTGAGAGGGAGTCCACCCAACAACCAAACAAAGATAAGTATTTGAATTGTCATTTATTATATATTTGATTACTTAAATGATGTTGTCCAGTCATGTACATGTTCCTATATTTAGGATGTATATTATGCATTTTAGAAAATTTGCATTAATGAACAAGATACTACTAATATACAAGTAATGGGTAAGTGGCCTATGGTAATGTACAACATTCCATTGCTACTTATCTAGAATGAAACCTCTTTGCTAACATGTTGGGAGCTGTGCACACTCTTAGCAATGTTCTGGTAGAGATGGAAGCTATCTAGAAAGTTACGGGATATGGATAAATGTTGTATTGAAGCATTGGCTAAGATAATTGCATGACTGTATGACATATATATTTATGTGTAAGACTTTGTTCTGTAAACTATGAGAAGTTTCTAATCATGCAATTGAATTTGAATTGTAGGAAAGATCGTGTACAATCACCTACAAAAGAAGGACTACAACATTTGTTCCAACAAAGAAGTTCAAGAAAAACTATCTATTGAAGATATTGAAGAATCTGAAGTTCCCAGGATCCAGGATGTAGTAATGGAAGAATGCCATGATCAAGGAATACCAGTCGATAATGAAGAATGATGTTTTGGATGTGGTCCCAAGACCAGAAGGGAAGTCTGTTGTGACTTCCAAGTGGATCTACAAGATCAAGCATGCTGTAGATGGTAGCATAGAGAAATACAAGGAAATATTTGTGGCTCGTGGCTTCTCCCAGAAAGAAGGGATAAATTATGAAGAAACCTTTGCACATGTATCCATATACACTTCCATCAGAACAATACTTGCTCTGGTTGCAGTGATGAAGTGGAAGATACACCATATGGATGTCAAGACAACTTTCTTGAATGGTGTAGTCGAAGAGGAAGTGTATGTGGAGCAGCCACTCGGATTTGAGACACATGATAGGGAGTCACATGTGTGCAAATTGAAGAAATCCTCGTACGGTTTGAAACAAACACCCAGGACATGGTACGATAGGCTAGACAACTTCCTGACTAGTTTGGGCTTTACCTAGAGTAAAGCGGATTCCAACCTTTACTACAAGGTTGAGGAAGGAAATCCAGTGATGCTCCTACTGTATGTGGATGACTTGTTTGTGACAAGTGAGGATGGATTGATTGTCAACACGAAGAGGAATCTTGTTGCCGATTTCGAGATGAAGGACTTGGGTATGCTGCATTACTTTCTAGGTATGCAGGTGTGGCAGATTACAGATGGAATCTTCCTTGGACAAGGTAAGTATGCAGTAGAGATCCTGAAGCGGTTCGGGATGATGGACTTGTTAATTTTTCTATAATTTCATTCCATTATCATTCAGGATCACTAAGAGAATAACATGTACAACATATCAATCATAGACACAAAAGAAATCACACAAGAGACATAGAGTTTCACTAGGGAAACCAAGAAGGTGAAAAACCCCGCAACTTCCTCAGAGATAGAATAAACCCAAATACAAGATCACAAGGATCAAACCCAATAATATGTCTCTAGCAGATGCTCCTCCTCCTCCACATGTGCGCCACTTTCTCTCTTAGCTATGCGAGCTTGAGAAGTGAGTGAATGAATAGAATGAGAGGCACAACCTCTCTATTTATACACTGACTTGACCTGCCAATAATCCAACAGGGCCCAATTTCTAATCAAGTCTAATAACCCAACCAAATGACCTAACTAGAGCCGACCCCACACTGGTGGTCTAATAACCCATCAATACAAATGACGACACTTACAATGTAACTTGCGACACTTGAAAATACAAATGACAACACTTCCAATCAGAGGAATAAGACATCTATGTTGGATATACAATAAAGTACAAATGTAATATACAAGTGAATATATTCCGAAGTTACAAATACATCAACACTCCCTCTTAACTAGGAAGGTATTCTGAACACAAGTTATCAATACATATTGGCACAAGTCTTCAATTCTGGAGCTGGATCATCATCACTAGATCACAGAGAATCATCATCATCACTGCAGCTGTACTCAACATCTCAATCACTGGGCTATCTCATACTTCTTCTCGTCATAGGAAGTTCTACAGAGCCAACCCTTTTTCATGCTGGTTGTAGGCCTAGCCTCCTGCAGGTCTTCATCATCACTGGCCATACTATGGAATCCTTAGGACTTATTATGTGCATCAACAAAACCTAGCTCAAACTATAGAATCTTTTACATGTTGATTGTCACAAAACCTTAAAAGAGTGTCTTGCAACCTACAAGATCTCTAAAGAGAATCCCAGGACTAATTACGAGCTTATTTCTCAACCTATCGGATCTCCAGGGATGATTACATGTGACTCTCACCACAAAACCTTAAAAGAGTGTCCTGCATCCTGCAAGAACTCTACATAGCATCCCAGGACTGATTACGAGCTTACTGCTCAACCTATCGGATCTCTAGGGCTGATTACACGTGTTTAGGAAAAAATTTTAAAGAGTGTCTTACAACCTGCAAGAATTCTACAGAGCATCCCAGGACTGATTATGAGCTTACTGCTCAACCTATCGGATCTCCAGGGTTGATTACATGCCTCTCGTAGCAAAACCTCGAAAGAGCATCCTAGCTCAGACTATAGGATCTCCCAGGATCTTTTCTATGCTACATGCACAACCTGTCCACGGCCACAAAGTATCAAATTGATACTCACCATACATCATTCGGATGTACATGATCATCCTGATCATCATCATAGAATCATGCTGATGCATATCATCCAGAGCATCGTCCTAATACTCATCACACATGATCATCCTGATCATCGTCACTGCATCATCCTGATGCATGTCATCCAGAGCATCGTCCTGATACTCATCACACATGATCATCCTGATCATTGTCACTGCATCATCCTGATGCATGTCATCCAGAGCATCGTCCTGATACTCATCACACATGATCATCTTGATCATCGTCACTGCATCGTCCTGATGCATGTCATCATACATGATCCAATTGATCATACAAAGCATCCACCTGATGCATATACATATACATGATCCAACTGATCATACAAAGCATCCACCTGATGCATATAAATATACATGATCCAACTGATCATACAAAGCATCCAACTGATGCATATCCAAAGCAGTAACTGGAGCATTGTCTTGATGCTCATCATACAACACCTACATCCACAGCCATGGGAAGGATCCTCCTCTCACCATGCTTGGAATGGCTCCTGCAAATGTGTCCCATCACTTCTTCCTCGAAGTATCTTCAATCTGAAGAACACCAAGCCTCTCTTTGAAGTACTCAACTCTCTGAAGTACTCAAACTTCACTCTGGCTAGTGGTTTCATCAACACATCTACAACTTGCTCATCCGTCGCAACATACAAGAGCTTCACTGCTCCTTTATGCACCATATCCCTGATATAGTGATATTTGATCTCGATGTGCTTCGACCTGTCATGGAACACCGGGTTCTCTGACAACTTCACACAACTCTGGTTGTCACAATAGATACAGGTAGCATCCAATGGGAGATAAAATAACTCAGACAGTAGCTTTCTAAGCCATACTGCCTCACAACTGGACAAACAAGTTGCAACATACTCTGCTTCGGCTGTACTCAGTGCTACGCAGGACTGCTTCCTGCTAAACCAAGAGATCACACCTGATCCCATACTGAAGCAACACCCAGAAGTGCTCTTCCTATCTGCAGCACTTCCTGCCCAATCTGAATCAACATAACCCTCCAGGTTAAACTTTTTATTCGCATCATACTTGAGCCCATAATCAATTGTACCCTTCAGGTACCTTAGAATATGCTTTACAGAAACCAGGTGAACACCTCTGGGATTCGTCAGGAACTGGCTCAATGTGTTCACCGCAAAGCAAATATCTGGTCTCGTGTTCATCAGGTACATCAAGGACCCAATCATCTGACGATACACCATGACATCAACCGTATCAGATGAAGCATCACACAGAAGCTTCAGGTTCGATGCTGTAGGTGTGGCCATGGCCTTGCAGTCCATCATCCCGAACTGCTTCAGGATCTCTACTGCATACTTCCCTTGTCCAAGGAAGATTCCACCTACACTTTGCCACACCTCCATGCCAAGAAAGTAATGCATCATCCCCAAGTCCTTCATCTCGAACTCGGCAACAAGCTTCCTCTTCGTATCGGAAATCAATCTATCCTCACCTGTAACAAACAAGTCATCCACATACAATAGTAGTATCACTGGATTTCCTTCCTCAACCTTGTAGTAAAGGTTGGAATCTGCTTTACTCTTAGTAAAGCCAAAACTGGATAGAAAGCTATCTATCCTACCATACCAAGTCCTAGGAGCTTGCTTCAAGCCATACAAGTATTTCTTCAACCTGCACACATATGATTCCCTGTCATGTGTCTCAAAACCAAGTGGCTGCTCCACATACAGTTCCGCTTCGACTACACCATTCAAGAAAGCTGTCTTGAAATCCATCTGGTGTATCTTCCATTTCATTACTGCAGCCAAAGAAAGTACTGTTATGATGGAAGTGTATCTAGATACAGGGGCAAAAGTCTCTTCATAATCTATTCCCTCTTTCTGGGAGAAGCCACGAGCTACAAACCTCGCCTTGTATTTCTCTATGCTACCATCTGCAGCATGCTTGATATTATAGATCCACTTGGAAGTCACAACAGACTTCTCTTTAGGTCTTGGGAGCACATCCAAAACATCATTCTTCATGATCGATTGGTATTCCTCGACCATGGCATCCTTCCATTATTTCTTTTCTGCTGCTTCTACATAACTGGAAGGTTCTTTGTTCATAATGTCATAGAGCAAGGCAACATACCTGGTGTGTGACCTTGTCCTTTTTCTTTCTCTGTGTTCTTCTTTTGGAATACCATACCTTTCTGCATTTTGGATGAGCTCTCTAGCCCATGCAAGTTTCCTTTTGTGAGAGTTCTTCTAATGGGGTAGATTTACAGGTTCTTGTGGATCTTCAACTTCACGATCTTCTTCTAGAATTGCTTCATTCATGGTGGTGTCTTGAATTTTGGTTACCCTTGGTTCTTCATTGTCTTCAACAGGTGTCTTCCTTGATTTGATGTATGCTGAGCCTTCATCAAATGTTACATCCCTGCTGATGTCAATCTTCTTGAACCATGGAAAGTAGATTCTGTATGCCTTCGAGCTTTCACTGTAACCCACAAAGATGCCCTTCTTTCCTGAAGGATCTAGCTTTGTCCTCTTTTCCTTTGGAATGTGAGAGTATACTGGACAACCAAATATCCTGAGATGGCTAACTTCAGGTTTCTTACGAGATAAGACTTCTTCTGGTGTCTTCTTGTCAAGTATCTCGTGAGGTGTTCTGTTCTGCACATATATAGTTGTCCTAGCTGCTTCTGCCCATAGATGCATGGGAAGATATTGGTCATGAAGCATTGCCCTTGCTGCTTCCATGATTGTCCTATTCTTCCTTTCTGCAACTCCATTTTGTTGTGGATTGTAGGGAGCAGTCAACTTCCTCTTAATCCTCGAATCACTGCATAGCTTCTTGAAATCACCTGAAGTGAATTCTCCGCCATTGTTGGATCTGAAGTTCTTGATCTTCTTATCAGTTTGATTTTCTATCAAGGCTTTGAATTCCTTGAATTTATCAAACACTTCATCTTTATTCTTCAAGAAGTAAACCCAAGTCTTCCTAGAGAAATCATCGATGAAAGAGACATAATATACACACCCACTCAGAGAACTGGATGACATTGGACTGCATACATCGGAGTGGATAATTTCCAAGATTCCTTTTGCTTTGCTTTCACTGCTTGGAAATGCCTTCTTTGTGTTCTTTCCTTTTGCACATCCTTTGCAAATACCTTCATGCTTTTACTGGATTTCAGGAAGACCCTCTACTGCTTTGCTTGCTATTGGAAGTGCTCTATAGTGTACATGAGCAAGCCTTCTATGCCAAATTTCACTTGGCTCCATGGATTCATGCACCATGGCATGTTCAGGTTTCCCCTTCAACTTTTACAATCCTCCCTCTTGTTCTCCAATCATTACTGCATCATTTAGTGTCTTATCCTTTGGCCACATGAGTACTTGTCCATCTATAAATGCAACTCTCATTCCCTTTGCATCTAAAGATGATATGGAGAGAAGATTATTCTTGAGTCCAGGTACATATAGAACATCTTACATCTTCAAGGACTTCCCAAAGTCTAACTTGTAGGAGGCTTCACCACTTCCTTTTATAGGATATTGATAGTCATCCCCAAGTTTCACCTTATGGGGTGACTCATGTTCAGATAGATCTACAAAGGATTCTTTAAATCCCATCATGTGTTTGGAAGCCCCACTATCAATAAGCCAATCATCACATCCATGTGAGATAGTACCTCTGAGAGCAGAGATCAACACATATTCTTCCTCACTTGAAGAGTCTTCACTTTTTGCCCTATTTTTCTTCTTGGGAGGTTCATCATCCTCAACAGCATGAGCATGATGCCTCTTCTTGATGTTCTTCTTCGTGTAGTCTTTTCTCTTCTCGGGACAATCTGAATCAAAGTGTCCTTTCTCATCACAATTGAAGCATAGAACTTGAGAGAGATCTTTCTTCTTATGATGGAAGTGAGGATTTTTCTTGTTGTGAGATTTCTCCCTCTTAAACTTACTTCCCTTAGTGCGTGCTGTGAGGGATTTATCTTCAGTTCCCATCTTTTCTTCTCGGGACAAAAGCCTAGCTTCTTCTTGTGGACATTCCTCCCATAGTCTACTTAAAGAAATCAATTTCTTTCTTGCACAGATTCCTTGGATCAAGGAGTCCCATGACCTAGGTAGGCCATTCAAAATGGCCATGACAATTTCTCCATTATCCACTACTTCATCCACAGCTTCAAGTTGTTCCTTGATTTGAGAGACCTTTGAAAAGTAGGATTGGATGGTCTCTCCATTCTGGATCTTTACCCCTTTCAATTGGTTCCGCAGATTCATCTTCCGATATATGTTCTTTCCTTCAAACAACTTAGTTAAAGAGTCAAACATCTCCTTAGGTGTATTTAGGGAAGACACATGGGGTATGAGATGGTCCTTAATAGAATCAACAATGATTCTCTTGGCTTTGACTAAGTTCTTCTTGTGTAAGGCTTTAGCCTCATCTCCCTCTGGAATTGGAACATCTTCCTTTATGTAGTTGTCCAACTCATTTTCTTCTAGGATTAACCCAATCCTATACTTCCAGGCTTGGAATTTATCAGCCCCTTCAAGCTTATCTTCAAGCTGCTCCTCCTCCACATGTGCGCCACTTTCTCTCTTAGCTATGCGAGCTTGAGAAGTGAGTGAATGAATAAAATGCGAGACACAACCTCTCTATTTATACACTGACTTGACTTGCCAATAATACAACAGGGCCGACTTGCTAATCAAGTTTAATAACCCAACCACATGACCTAACTAGGGCCGACCCCACACTGGTGGTATAATAACCCATCAATACAAATGACGACACTTGCAAATACAAATGACAACACTTCCAATTAGAGGAATAAGACATATTTGTTGGATATACAATAAAGTACAAATGTAATATACAAGTGAATATCTTCTGAAGTTACAAATACATCAACAGGATTGCAAGGCCATGGCCACACCTATGGCATCGAACCTGAAGATATTGAGTGATGCTTCATTAGAGTCGGTTGATGCCATGATGCATCATCAGAAGATTGGGTCCTTGATGTACTTGACGAACACGAGACCAAATATTTGCTTTGTGGTGAACACATTGAGCCAGTTCCTAACAGATCCTAGACATGTTCACCTGATTCCTGTAAAGCATATTTTGAGGTACCTGAAGGGTACAGTTGATTATGGGATCAAGTATGATATGAATCAAAAGTTTAACCTGGAGGGTTATGTTGATTCAGATTGGGCAGGTAGTGATACAGATAGGAAGAGCACTTCGGGGTGCTGCTTCAGTATGGGATCAGGTGTGATCTCTTGGTTTGGTAGGAAACAGTGCTTCTTAGCACTGAGTACAACCGAAGCAGAGTATGTCGCAGCTTGTTTGGCTAGTTGTGAGGCAGTATGGCTAAGGAAGCTACTATCTGATTTATTTGATATCTAGTTGGATGCTACTTGTATCTATTGTGACAACCAAAGTTGTGTGAAGTTGTCAGAGAACCCGGTGTTCCATGACAAGTCGAAGCATATCGAGATCAAATATCACTATATAAGGGATATGGTGCAGAGAGGAGTAGTGAAGCTCCTGTATGTTGCGATGAATGAACATATTGCAGATGTGTTGACCAAACCACTAGCCAGAGTGAAGTTTGAGTACTGCAGAAAGAGGCTTAGTGTACTTCCGATCGAGGTTCCTTCCAAGGGGAAGTGATGAGTTTGGAAGATGCAGATGCACATGGGATTTTCTGACATGGTTGTAGATGTGTTCTCCCATGGTCGTGATGTAATTACTGATCCATTCTCGCATGGTGGTAGATGTGTTCTCCCATGGTGCAGATGTAAGGGCTGGAGCCATTCTCACATGGTGGTATATGTGTTCTCCCATGGTGTAGATGTAAGGGCTAAAGCCATTTTTCACATGGTGGTAGATGTGTTCTCCTATGGTGAAAAAGTAATGGCTGGAGCCTTCCCCGAATGGTGGTAGATGTGTTCTCCCATGTCGGTGGTGTAAGTTCTGTATGATGTGCATCTGGGCTGTGCTCCGTGGATGATGAGATGATCTGAAGAGGACGATCATGTGTGATGAGAATCGGGACGATGCTATAGATGATATGCATTAGGACGATGCTGTGATGATGATAAGGATGATCATGTGATGATATGTATCAGGATGGTGCTATGATGATGATTAGGACGACCATGTGTGGTGAGCATCAGGTCGATGCTCCAGATGTTGTACATCAGGATGATGTATTGTATGATGATGATCATATGTGATGAGCATCAGGTCGATGCTCCAGATGTTGTACATCAGGATGATGTACTGTATGATGATGATCAGGACGATCATATGTGATGAGCATCAGGTCGATGCTCCATATGTTGTACATCACGATGATGTATTGTATGATGATGATTAGTAAGATCATGAGCATTAGGAGGATGCTCTGTGCGAGGATGATCAGGTGGATCATGAGTATCAGGTCGATACTCCATGGTCATGGACAGATTGTGCAGGTAGCATAGAAAAGATCCCGGGAGATCTGATAGTTTGAGCTCGTATACTATTTCGAGGTTTTGCTACAGGTAGCATAGAAAAGATCTTGGGAGATCCAATAGTTTGAGCTCGGATGCTCTTTCAAGGTTTGCTACAGGAGGCATGTAATCAGTCCTGGAGATCTGATAGGTTGAGCTGTGTGCTCGTAAAAGTCCTGGGATGCTCTTTAGAGATCTTGCAGGTTGCAAGACACTATTTTAAGGTTTTGCCTGACCACAGAAAAGATTCTGGGAGATCTGATAATTTGAGCTTGGATGCTATTTCGAGGTTTTGTGGTGGTCACATGTAAAAGATCCTGGGAGATCCGATGGGTTGAGCTGTGTGCTCGTAAAATTCCTGGGATGCTCTTTCGAGGTTTTGTTGATGCACATTCCACAGGATGGCCAGAGATGATGAAGACCTACAGGAGGCTAGGCCTACATACAACATGAAAAAGGGATGGCTCTGTAGAACTTCCTATGATGAGAAGAATTGAGAGATAGCACCAGTGATCGAGATGAAGAGTACAACAGCAGTGACAATGATGCTCCAGTGATCTAGTGACAATGATCCAGCTCCAGTATTGAATATTTGTGTCTATATGTATTGATGACTTGTGTCAAGAGAATACCTTCCTAGTTAAGAGGGAGTGTTGATGTATTTGTAACTTCGGAAGATATTCACTTGTTTATTGTATGTATTACATTTTCACTTTATTGTATCCCCAACAGAGATGTATCATTCCTTCGATTGGAAGTGTTGTCATTTGTATTTGCAAGTGTCACAAGTATTATTGTAAGTGTCGCAACTTATATTTGATGGGTTATTAGACCACCTTGGTGGGGTCGGCCCTGTATGAGTTGTGTGGGTCAAAGGGTTATTAGACCACCCTAGTGGGGTCGGCCCAGTGACAAGTGATAATGGGTTATTAGACTCTCCTAAGGGAGGTCGGACCAGTTAGATTAAAATGCATGAAGTGACAAAACTTCGTAAACCCACAATATTTCTATGACACCTGCAATTTCTTGAAAAGCCACATGTTTGATAATTGATGAATAATAGATGATGTATAAATTACAAGGAGTGGCCTGCTTAAATATAGCTTGGGCATCACTTATTGAGGAGTCACAACTCCTCATTGAATTACATTTAATATTTAATTATTATTTAATGTATATATATTTATTATTATTTTTATGTTCGTAACATTGCCCTTCCCTTAAGAAAAGCTTTGTCCTCAAAGCTAAGTTTGTTGATGTCGTCTTTTATTCTGGCTCTGTGTCGAACTAATGATTTGATACATGCAATTTTAATAATGACCGCTGCTTCATTTTGTCTCTTTTGTTTTGGAATCCACATTAGGTAGGTACTTGGTGAAGTTTCGTTGACACTTTTTTTGCTTGCATGGTTGTTGCTTTTAACTTCTTTTGTCACTAATTGAAAAGACTTGATAGACTTGACAGTAGAAACTATTTTTGTGATGTCATTCCCAACACATTCTATGCCAGTTCCTTTGAAGGGAATCCTTGTACTTATAATGTTCACATGAGCACCAATCTCATTTTGTATATGATTAACTTTGTAGATGTTCTCATTGATGTTCTTTATAGTGATCTTTGGGGTGAAATGTTCTTCTTGCATCTATTATTGTGACATTCTTGTCGATGCATTGATCCTCGTTGTTGTTAGTAATACTAGCATGATTTTCATCACAATCTTGGTCACAATCATCTTCATCTTTGTCACTATCATTTTCTTCATCACTAGGGTATTCTATATCCATGTCTTGCATATTATCTTGATTGATACTTTTACCCTCATCTTGATGGAATGAGTATGCAACATCAATATAAACCTTGGAGCACTCAACAGTTGTAATTTCATGCTCCTTATTGCAGCACTCATCTCTTTTACTCTTTTCTGCTTGTGTTAATTCGTGAGGCTGCTTCTTTGCTGCATGTCTGCTCACAAGTTTTTCAGAGTTCTTGACTAGTTCACATGATGAGTTGCTTGGAAAGAACATTTCAAGTGGCACCCTTTGTGTATAATTAGAAACACCCGCAACGTCATGCATTTGTGTTTTTTGGTTATTGAGAACAAAGGATGACTCTGCTAGAGTTGATTCCAATAATACTTTTGATTCAACCGCTTCTGCTTTCGAGAATGTAGTTTCTTCTTGCTCTTGTAAAAATAACTCCTTTTCTTGTATAGAAGGTTGTGATTCTTCTTCCATATTTTGCATAACTTCATGTTTTTCCTCTATGACCTTTATTCTCTGGTCTTTGTCTTTTTCACCTTCTTTCTTTAAGTTTTCAACCTTCTCATTTTTATTTCTGCCTTTAAATGGATGTTCCCACACATTTCGAATTGGGTATCTTTTATCTAAATTTCGAAAAATATATGCTATTATTTCTTTTTTAATTTTCCTCATGTCACCAGCTAGGCTTCCATCTTTGGAAGACATTGGTGTGCATAAATAAATTAGTGCACGTAGAAATTTTACTTATCAAGAGCCAAAAGATTTTAAATATAATAATCAATTATTATATTTAATATTAATCCTCCTTTTTTTAATAATAATAATATTATTTTTATAATATATATATATATATTTCGAATTGGGTATCTTTTATCTAAATTTCAAAAAATATATGCTATTATTTCTTCTTTAATTTTCCTCATGTCACCAGCTAGGCTTCCATCTTTGGAAGACATTGGTGTGCATAAATAAATTAGTGCACGTAGAAATTTTACTTATCAAGAGCCAAAAGATTTTAAATATAATAATCAATTATTATATTTAATATTAATCCTCTTTTTTTTAATAATAATAATATTATTTTTATAATATATATATATATATATATATATTAAACTTTTTTGTTTTTGTGTGTAGGGCTCACGTGGAGCGGGCAGGAGGTGGTGGAAGGGGGGCTGAGGTGGTGGCGGAGGGAGAGAAGCGTGGAGGAGGATGGGTGAGGGTAGCGTGGAGGATGCTGGATGGGGAGGAGGCTGAGCGACGGGGGCAGGGGCTGCGTAGGCAGGGTTGGCGGGAAGGCAAAGGAGGGCGTGGATGTGTAGGCAGGAGGGATGGCGGATAGGTGCGCGATGGATGAGCTGGAGGAGAGGGGGGTAGTGGTCAGAGAGAGGGCATGGCCGGGGAGTTTGTAGGCAGCGCTGGGGATGGCTAGAGTGTGCAGAAGCGTGGGGAATGGGTGAGTAGGAAGAGAGGGTGTGGGAGTGTTGGTGGATGAGTTGGAGTGGAGGATGGCGGAGTAGGTAGCAGGTAGAGGGGCGGACGACTGTGCAGAGATGTGCGGCGTGGAAGGGCGTGGAGGCGTTTGGGAGAAAGCCAAGGAGGGATGCGTGGAGTGAAGAGACAGAGGAGGGAGGATATGAAGTAGGTGTGCAGGAGGAGAGGATGGAGGGCGTAGATGAGGTGCGAGACGTTGGAGGAGGGGAAAACGTGGAGGAGATGAGTGGGGTGTGGACATGAGAGCTCGGTTGATGTATCCTGCAGAAGGGAGGATGTGGGAATGATGTGCAGCAAGGGTGGATTGGTCACTAGAAATGGTGGAGGAGCGAGCGGGAAGGAGCACGGGAGATCGACGTGGGGGGTAGGCAGGAGTGGGAGGGCAATGAATGAGTGGTGTTGGTGGGAGGATATGTGTGGTCAATGACCATAAATTCAGGGAAACCCTGGAGTAAGGCTACAAGCCAAAAAAAACCAGACAAGGTCTGAAATATGGCCAAAGGCCATATCAGCCAATGAGGCTTTGATACCACTGAAGTGATAAAACTTTGTAAACCCACAATATTTCTATGACACCTGCAATTTCTTGAAAAGCCCTGAAGTGATAAAACTTCGTAAACCCACAATATTTCTATGACACCTGCAATTTATTGAAAAGCCACATGTTTGATAATTGATGAATAATAGATGATGTATAAATTACAAGGAGTGGCCTGCTTAAATATAGCTTGGGAATCACTTATTGAGGAGTCACACCTCCACATTGAATTACATTTAATATTTAATGTATATATATTTATTATTATTTTTATGTTCGTAACAATGCAAGTCAAAGTAAAGTATAAATAGAGAGTGTGACTCTCTCATTTGTTCATTCACACACTCACTCACTTTGCATTAGTGAGAGACAGGAGGAGTACGCACAAGTGGAGGAGGAGCAGCTGCTAGGAGAATATCTCTTGTTGTGGGGTTTGATCTTTGTGATCTTTGTATTGATGCTCATTCTATCTCTGAGGAAGTTGCGGGGTTTTTCACCTTCTTGGTTTTCCCCAGTGAAATGCTTTGTGTCTCTTGTCTCTTGTGTTTGATATGCTGTACATGTTGTTCTCTCAGTTAACATCCTGGATCAGATTGAATTAAATGCTGAAAAACTAACATTATTTTGGTAAAAATAATGTGCGTTATTGTAGTAAAAATAATGCGCACACGTTTTTGTCCATGTTGTCCATCATGTGCAAAGTTGTTGAACCTATGCAAAAAGAAGCGACCACATGTTTTTGTGAATGTGCGCACATTTTTAAAATGTTAACGCTCTTGCATTTCTATTGCAAAGGAATTGGGTACCAACTTTGTGTGGGAACCCATACTTTATACCAGGTGTAGAATGGCTTCTTAAGTTTGACTCTATCCCTCTTTTCCTTCTTCACAACTTCAACTATTGTATTCTTTTCTTTCATGGCTTCCTACTTCCATCTTGCTTTTTCTATGGCTATGAAAACCCCGTCTTCATTCTATGCATCATCTCTCTCTTCAATAAACTCATTGTCAATTCTATCCACATATTCTCCTTCCATTCCTCTTTTTCTTATAATGTGGTGCCATCTTGGCACTTTGGTCTGATTCTCTTCTTCATTTTTACCCTTGGTAGCTTCAAGGCTATCCTTCGTATGTTGATTATCATCTCTGTAAACGTTAGCATTGTTCTTTGCACCTACACACTTATAAACACATGCATGATTAATAAAACTAGGGACCTATGCAAGGTCCTCCTCCATCTCAGTTTCACTAGATTTCATAGCAACAATCAAGGTTCCCATTTCATTATCAATCCCGTTTGCTACTACAACTATTGATTCATCAGTTTCCCTTACCATCTCAACTTCCTTTAGGGATTCTCCTCCTACTTCTCTATTCCTCACAATCACACAATCTATCATGGGTGTAAACCCAACTACTTGCACATTAGATGCTATCTCTCTTTGATCATCTTGTAGACTCAATGCTGCAATCCTCAAATCACCTTCACCTTCACTATCACCTTCATCATTATCAATTTCAGATTTCTTCAACACAATATATATTCCTTGTCTTATGATGATTTCATCTTCTATATATTCTTTATCTATTTTTGTATGTATGTTGACTTGATTCTCATCGTCTTCTTCATTCTTACTCTGTCCACATGGACTCTATATCGATCCCATGCTTTGTATCACTTGCTCCATATCCTCCACTAATTTAACTTCATGCGCCATAATATCTACATAATTGTCTTCTATATCCACGCACATGTAATTAATCAATTCACTGGATGAAATTCTAGTCCCTATCAAACTCTTAGACATATCCTCTTCAATTCCTCCCTCATCAATTTATCTAATAAGATTCAACGTTTTTTTTTCCTTTCTACCACTCTTATGGCAATGATATCTCTATATTCTTCATCATGTTATTTTTCATACCTTGACCTATTAATCCATTATTCAATGGAATTCAATTCATTCTCCCACTCACTCCATCCTTCCTTCCTTCCTTCCTTAGACTATCTTTTCCAATATCCTCCATGGGTTTGCTTTCCCAACTTCTCTCCTCTTCCATAATCCCCAGGACTATATTTTCTTTTCTGATTTTCTCAATTTTCAATGCATCCTTTTTTGTCTCAACACCTTCTTTATCATTAATATCACTCCTTACAAATGTACAATCATTTAGACCTTCATTCCTATGATTTTCCTTATCCTCCTTTTCATACTATACAATAGGCATGTTATCTACTCCTCCTAACTCAGAGTGGTCAACACTCAATTTTTTTCAATTATATTTAATTCTTCATTTGCAAATATAGATTTAAATTCAAATTCTTTAGCTAGTTCACTTGCCTATGTTTTGATGACAACACTCTGATTGCTTTCCTCTACAACATCATATTCAAAACTATCTTCATCCCAACTTAAATTTGACATGAATTCCAATACCTTCTTCTTAGCTTCTCTTCTACTCATCTCTTTTGCATGGAGGTTGACTTCTTCTAGATTATAACTGTCTTTCTCATTTTCTTTAATTTCTTGTGTATTGGCTACAACACTTCCTTGCTCTACACTTGCAACATTATCAACAATGATTTTTGTCTCAATTTCACATGCACAATCATAATTAGAAAAGTTGTTAATATAATCAAATTCGCTCCATGTACTGGGATCCAATGTCTTCCCCTTCTTAGGTTTACAACTTACACTTTTATCACCATTATCCTTATTCCTCAATTCCTAGCAGGTACTCATAGACTTGCTTCCCTAACTTTAACTCAAAAACATCATCACAATAACATAGGGGGTTTAATGCTCCCCTCTCCGTTTCTTCTTCTACTCTAACCTATCTTGTCTAGATATCTATGTCCTTTTCATTCTCATAGAAGATCTCTTTACTTTGCTGCTCTTTCTGTTCTTGAGAGTTCTTAATTTTCTCCACTTCCATCTCTATTATTACCAATCCAAATATGCACCTGCATCCTTTCACTCATTTATACACTCTAATTCACTTTCAAATTCAACATGTGTCCCCCTAAGGGACATATTCCAATATTTCTCCCTCTTCTGGTAAACATATCATTACCCCTTCCTCCTCATACTCATCACTACTACCATCCTCGTAATATTCTTCACATTCATCTTCTGTACTCATCCTCTATATTCTTCCACCACTTTCTTCTTATCATGCTCATCACATGCCCTGATATGGAATGACCTCTATGCATATTCCAACACTTCGAATCTCTTCCAAATCTTCTTATTGATCACCCTAGCCTCATGAAATGTGAGGGTTCTCCTCTTTTCCATCGAAAATTTCATTAACTTATCTTGGTCCAAGGGATTCTTGATCTCTTGTTCTACCTCCAAAGCTTCTATCTTAACCATTGTTTTCCTCAATGTCATGTCATACACTTTTACTAGGGCCATTACCTCGCATGGCCTACTTCTGTTGAGGCTTCCAACCTTTAGCTTCCTCTTGTATTCCATTTTTGCAACTAAATATTCAAACCTTAACTGGTTATCTTCTTCCGTTGGATAACTCTACTCGACAATCCACTGTTAGAGTTTCCCAAAACTTGCAGGATTTGCCTTCCAAATATTCAAAACCTCCACTGGTTTTTCCTCTTCTCTGTTGGATAACTCTACCCAACCTCATTGTCGGAGCTGTCCCAATTCCTCAAAACTCAATGGGTGTTCTTCTTCACCATTGTATAAATCTACCCAATTTCAATGTTGGAGCTATCCACCATTCACCTAATATAATTGGAGCTTCCTTCTTCTACTTCCTCAACCCTTCACCTCTACAAATCTATGCAACACCTCAATGTTGGAGCTACAATATTCCTCACTTCTACAACTCTACCCACAACCTCATCTGTGGAGCCACGAATTCCTCAATTCTCCTACAAGATACTCATGCTTTGATACCACTAACTGATGCATATAGAGAACCTCTGTGCCCTTTGTAAGTATTGCAACACTCATAAATCCCAGAAGGTGAAATAGGTCTCCAACATGCACTTCAAGAGCTCATAAGGCCCTCAATGTTACCTCACTTGAAACATAAATTTAACCTACAATTTGACCATTTAAGAGGGTCCAACAGACCCTAGCTCTATTCAAGTAACAATTAACATTAGATAGCACAATAGGACCATACATTTACAAAGACAACCACTCATCAATTTTTCATTAAACAAGGCTGAACAATCATTGCATTTTCATTCATTCAAATAAAAATTACAATTTATATCCAAATGCCTCAAAAGGATTTTCACTCTCTCAATAAAACAACCTACAACTCAAACATTTTACACTCTTAGGGTCAAAACCTTTTTCAAATAGATCACCTATCAATCTTAGTATTGGCTATATTTTGCAATCAAAATAAATTCTCTTGGCCTCTTTTGTTTACCTCTACTTGGAAAACACTAGAACTCAACATTCTTCTTCCTCCTTGTGCAATATCCTCTATTGATGCTTCTCTTCTAAGCTCTTCTTTCTCTTTCTCTCCTTTATAGCCTCTGTTCGGACTCTTCCTCCTCTATCTCAGCCTCTTTGTCTTCTTTTCCTCTTTCTCCTTTTTCTTTCTCTTTATACAACCTTTCATTTACTTCTCTTCCCATTTCACATATTCTCTATCACTGCTTCTTCTTCCTCTACCATCTCTTTCTACAGAATACCATTTATTCCTCTCTCCGTGTCTGGATATATCTCTCCAAAAATTTCTTCTCTTCTTAGGATTCACATCTCCCCTCCCCCTCGTTCTCTAAACCTATGCTGTCCAATTATCATCCTCTTACTCAAACTTCAATCAATTTATTGAATCTCTCAATAATGTAGTGGATTCTCCTATATTGGTACCATGAACACATAGAGACTTTACCCCAGATCCTTGCCATAGATACCTCGTATGCCACCATTAAAATAATCAATTACTACTTTGGTGAGAATATCCTTGTTTACACTTACCACCTTCAAACTTGATCCAATATCAAATTGTGACCATTTGCACATTGTCTTTGTCATCATCCTTTCTAATGCATAGCCCTCCACGAATGATTACGATTTAACCATTCAACACGCTCGCAAATAGATTCAAATAACACCTCCACCCCCTTCATCCTTTACACTACTTCAATGGAGGTGTTAGCTACCATTCTCTCACACCAAATGGACAGCGTAGATTCAACTTCCGATCCCTCTGATATTTCATGTGTCCATGTTGCTCCTACATCAGTAAGATTTGAATGCAATACTTTGAAGTAGTAGTTTAGTAAACTCATAATCATTGTTCAAAACTCAATCGAATTTTTGAACTCCTGGGGCATGTTGTGTAATAAAGCTAATTTTTTTTTACTATTATTAATTATTAGATTATTAATTATACTAGTATTAGGTTAAGGGTTATTGGCCATCTCGAAGAGATGCCAACCTTCCACATTTATGCATATATATTCAATGTAATTTCTCCATTGTAAATCGTCATAAAAATATAAAACAATATCATATATATATATGCAAGAATTATTGCAATTGGTATCCAAGCTTCTGGTTCTCCATTCAATGTTCACTCATTATTTTCACAAAATCCTCACTTCAACTACACACCATCTCCATTCCTATGTTTCTCACTCCTCCCATCTCTCCCCACCTTTCATTGCTCTCATTTATTCTCATCTCCTTACCTTCAATTCCTGCACATCCTAGCTCACTTCCCCTACACTCTTCTCTACCTGCATACTCTACACCACTCCTTTCTCCTTTAATCCACACGCTCTCCTCTCCAGTCCTCCCACAAGCCACTCCCCCCTCCCCACCCGCTCTGATTCCCCCCATGCATCCTAGCTCACTTCCCCTCCACTCTTCTCTACCCGCATACTCTACACCACTCCTTTCTCCTTTACCATACACACTCTCCTCTCTAATCCTCCCACAAGCCACTCCCCCCCTCCTCCATTCCACGCAATATCCAATCACACTCTCCCACCTACGTGTACACCCACGCTGCCGTAACTTTGTGCCCATGTCTATTTCAAAATCCCCACAACCCCATGTGCTCCCCCCCCCTCCACTACACTCTCACACTCCATTCTCCCCCACACTTATTCTATGCTCCCTCGCCCTCCTACACTCCTAGGGATGCTGCTTCCTCTACCTCAATCCTCTCATCTTCCATTCCTACATTGTGTTCTTATACCTCTCCCATCCCCCAATATATATATATATATATATATTCTTTTTTCAATGAGGTTCACAACCTCAGATAGGAGTTGCTACGTACACGAGAAGAATTCACAGGGGGCCCACCCCGCTGACTCTAATTACGGAGCTTAACCCAGTGGGGACATCAAGTGAGGCCCTTATATATCAATGCATAGCCACCTGGGGATTTGACCCCGAGACCTTCTTCTTACAAATCATAGCTCTCAACCATTTGAGCTAGCCCATCGGGCTTATATATATATATATGTATTCTTTAAAAAAAATATTTAAATAATATATGAATAATAATAACATTATTAAATTTCTAATAATAATAATAATTATCACTATTATTATTTTTCAATAGTTATTTTTTTCCGATAAACTTATTTGGAAATGGAAAAGTTGTCCCCTTGGGACAAATTTCTTGATGGAATTTTTGAAGAAAATGGAAGTTGGGAAAAAATGTGAAGAAATATTATCGCTTATGGAGGAAATGATAAGAAACCAACTCCGTCAAGACAATGACAAAGACAGAGAAGAAGAATAAAAATCGATTATGATCCCTGAACTTTCAAGTAAAGAAGAGATGGAAACTGTTACTGCGCCTACGATAGAAGAAGTATGAAAATCACATACATTGAAACCTTACGTTCCCCCTCACAGAAGGTTTGGGTCATTAGACGCAAGAAAGGATAAGAACCGACATTCCAAATACAAGATTCAACATGAGATGCCATTTCGTAAATATGCACAAGTTCCAAAAATTTGTTGCAGTTTTGTACAAGCAACATAAATGAGTTGCATAAATTGACCAACCTACACAACTATAAAATTAGTGAAAATGGCTGATGAAGCTCTAGAACAAAGTCGGATTGAAATCCTCATAACCAAAACCAAAGCCAAATTCATGATAAGGAAGACGATAACAAGGACGATGAAATAAAAGATGTAGAGGACAAGGATCAAGTCCAGAGCATTGAAGATCAAAATGAACCCGAAGGAGAATTATTTGAGAATAACAATGACAACGAGATAGATGTATCAAATGACAATCATGATGCCAATATCAATTGTAAAGAAGATGACGATCTCATAGATTGTAATAATGAAGCACCAAGTATCGATGAATACAAAGTTGGTGTCAATGAAAATTATGAAAGAATTGAAGTTGTAGAAGGATACGATGATGAAAATAAAATCCCAACCATGTTTGAAGATCCAGTGCTCAACACTAAATCAACTAGATGTCAGATAGAAATCGGTGTCATACCAAAGCATGCAAAAATATTAGAGATAAACTTGTCGATGCAAGTTCTTCATGAAAACATTAGATTGGAAGTTCAAAAGAATACTCCCTATAATCATTATGTTTTTATCTACATAATCACATGCACGAAGAGATTTGAATGGAAATGTGACCGAATGTTTCAAGAACTACTAAATTGTGGTACTGTTATCCGAAACAAATCACTAAAGAAGGGTTGTCTATCATCAAGCTTGGAAGCCTCTCTGATGTCGTAGTTCATTAAGCAGAATCCAATATTTATGGACAAATATTTTCAAGGAAGGATGAATTATAATAAACCGAATTGGTTATTACTATTATTAGTTATTAGCTTATTAATTATTAATAGTATTAGGTTAAGGGTTATTGGCCATCTTGAAGAGATGCCAACCTTTCACATTTATGCATATATATTCAATGTAATTTCTCCATTGTAAATCATCATAAAAATATGAAACAATATCATATATATATTTGCAAGGATTGTTGCATTTTGGTTCTAAACTACTATGGAAATGTTGCAAAATCCAATTGGTATGAGTTTTTTTGGGGATATTTAGGTAAATCTCATTTACAAAAATGATAGAATGTAACTTGGGACACCTTGATCACAATCTATTTTTTATTTAGGTAAAATATTTAATAGTTTTTTTCTTCTTCCTGGATAATATTTAATGTTATTATTGTTTTTTCTTTTCTTTTATAGTTAATATATTTTAAGGAGTTGATGCGACAATTCTACTCATCTCATCACTAAGAGTTAATACATTATCGTCGATAAACCATCACTAAGAGTCGAGATCTTACACAAATAACTAGCATAGATCCCTCTTAACTCTTGCTTTATAATGTGTCAAGAGGGACTCCTAAACTTTAGCAAAGGTTTGCACCTTAAAAGATTTGATCCCTCTCGACACTTTATAGAGCTATATTTAATATGAATCCATGCTAGTTCCTATCACAATGGAAACATTATAATAATGTTGCTTAAAAACCAAAATTACCATATCCAAATCATTTCATAAAAAAAAAATTATTCACATGATCAAATTAGTGTTTCGACTATTTCACTATGGTAACTAAAGCATATTAGGGTTTCTACTATTTAACTGAATGATATCATAAGAAATGGCCAGAACTGAATGATATCATATAAAATAGCCATAATGGATGGATGGAAAGCTTTGGCTAGAACAAATAGATCAACCACAGGGTTTTTGGCTCCAACAATAACTTGACAAATAGAGATCATATATGCCATTATACTCAACTAACTGTGGTGATTCTATTTACTTGAATAACTATGGTAATTGAATCAGATTAGGGTTTCAACTACTTAAATGAATAATATCATACACAATGTAATATTACTAAAATCAATGCATCTTCACAACACTAATAGATCATATTGGATTTCCCAATGCACATATTTCAAATTAGAGGGATGTCATATCGTGATGAAAATATCCATCTATAGACATAGATCAACATATCATATATGTCCCTTTGTGTAACTAAATTAGATTAGGGTTTTAACTATTTCACTGTGGTGATTCTATCTATTCGACTAACTAAATTAGATTAGGGTTTCAACTATTTAACTAAATGATATCATACAAAATGGATAGAACTAAATGATATCATACAAAATGGTTAGAATGGATGGATGGAAATATTTGGCCAAAAGAGATGGATAAATTGCAGGTTTTTTTTGCTCCAATAATGACTTGAAGAATAGATCATATAGTTCATTATACTTAGATAATTGTGGTGATTCTATCTACTAAGCTAACTGGGTGTTCCCATGAAGATGGGTAACACTTTTTGGCAATGTGTGGGAACTGATTGATTGAAACATGATCTTGATGAGGGTTATTTAAGCCCTCGATTGAGATTTCAAAATCTCGATAGAGGGTTTAAACAAGGCCTCAATTGAGCTTTTTCAAATGGCTCGATTGAGGAATTAAATAACCCTTGATCGAGCTTTGGAGCGCAATGGAAGGTTATCTAAGCCCTTGATTGAGTTATTAACTCAACCGAGGGTTTGATATAAGTTATAGTAAAAACTTATTTCTTAAATAGTTTAGCTAATACCTCGATCCTGCTAATTAATGTTTGTTGTTAGTGATTTATGGAACATGGTTTTGGTATAGAATGGTAAATTTTCCCATGGTATTTGATGTCATGAATTATATTTATTATTTTGTTTCTATGTCTTGAATGATTTTTTTACTATAGCTTTTATTATGTTTTTTTCTCTTAGTATATTATGCTATAAGTAAAAATTAGGTAAGTTATTTTTTATAACAAAAAAATATATTAATTCAAATATCTCGATCGAGGTATTTCAATTAATAATTATTTTATCCATTTAAAATTTATTTATTTTATATAGTTTTTTTTATGATCGATAGAGCTAATAGCTCGATCAAGCTTTCAACTTAACCACACATAAACCTTCAATTGAGGTATTTAAAAAATATGCGTAAAACCTCAATCGAGGGTTTTAAAGCCCTCGATTGAGCTTTTATATTAACTACACCTAAACCCTCAATCAAGGTATTTAAAAAATGCGCATAAAACCTCGATTGAGGGTTATAAAACCCTTGATCGATCTAATAGATCGATCGAGGGATTTAAAACCATCGATTGAGCTAGTAGCTCGATCGAGGGATTTTAAAAAAGATTGTATCCCACTTTTATGCAAATTTCATTTTACTGATCTCTTTTCCAGGCCTTAATCCTTTCTTGGGATGCACCTTAGATGGCATAATTCATACCGATAAATTCGTTAATGAATCATCTGTCCATTGACATATAATTTATAGGTTTATGAGTTCATATGATGATTTTTATTTATTTATTTTGTTTTTAAAGTTACACTTAGAAAACCATGTCCACAACTTCAAATTAGCACAGAGAAAAATCAACAACATAAAAGGTACACAACAAAAAAATAAAAAAATATATACACCCTAGATCAACGTGTCCTCTTCAAAAGGGTTTATTTATTTATTTTTTATATTTGTAACCAGTAAAAAAACTTAATGTGCACACACATGTGTATGAAATGCGATTAAAATTTTCAATAGTCAGTTTCGAAAATTAATAAAAAATACAATTTTACAACATAAATTAAAAAAAATATGGACGCTTGAGTGCATTTTGTGTAGATTATGTTCATATATATATATTTTTAAAATTATGTATTTATCACTAAATTATTTTATGTGCACACAAGCCATTTGTTAACTTTTCTTGAAATTTACAAGAACAAACCTATCATTAACTGCAATTTTGGCATATTAAATATATTATTATTTAAAAAAAATATAGGTGGAAAGACAACATAATTCTCTATAATTTGTTTTTTTGTTGCATGTTAAATTTCACAAGGCATATACGAGTTTTAAGGGCTTCGATTAAATAAATGAGTAAAAAATCAAATTATCACCGTCAATTTTGGTAAAAAAGTGTTACCCATCTTCATGGATTGACCCAACCATGGCAATTGAATCAAATTAGGGTTTCAACTATTTAAATGAATGATGTCATACAAAATGTAATATACTAAAATCAATGTGTATTAACAATACTATTAGATCGTATTAGGTTTCCTAGTGGACATATTTCAAATTGGAGGGATGTTAGATCATAACACAAATAAATTAATAGATCATAGATGTCCCTTAGTGTAGCTAAATCAAATTAGGGATTTGGCTATTTAACTGCGGTGATTCTATCTACTTGACTAACTGTGGTAACTGAATTAACTAAATGATATCACACAAAATGTAATATCATTGAAATTAATGCATCTTAGCAATACTATTATGTCATATTGCATTTCCCAATGTATAGTTTTCAAATTAGATGGATGATCGACCATAACGTAAATATCCATCTAAACACATAGATTAATAAATCATTGCTGTTCCTCATTGTAATTGAATCATATTAGGGTTTCAAATATTTAACTATGGTGATTCTATCTAGTTGGCTAATTGTGCTAACTTAATCAGATTGGGGTTTCAACTATTTAACTGTGAGGAACCTGCAACAATTAATTAATGAAAATACACGAGATATCAGTAAGAACATAACTCATAATCACTTTATTGATCAAGGCCACTTCGAGGGGGAAAACTCCTTTGAGAAAGCTCAATACAAATAACTTCACGGTACCTTCATTGGCCTCAACATACACTTATATACTAAGTCTATGCCCAATACTATGGGTCAATACCATGGGACATATAATACTATGGGATGACTTACAATGCATATACGTCCAATGCTATGGGTCAATACCATGGGCTAATACAAACTATGGATCAACAAATACTACGAGATGACTTACAAAGCATATGCGTCCAACAACAATATACTAATAAAGTAAAGAGAAGGGTTGACACAGGTTCCTAACATCCCCTCGCCCTTAGAAAAAGCTTTGTCCTCAAAGCTTTAGATGTGGAAATTGATGCAGAATATGAAGGAGTGGTTCCCCTGTAGCATCCTCGGGTTGCATTCCGTGCCACTGAATTAATTCCTCTGTGATAGAGTGAGAGAGAAGTTGACGCATTTTGAGATTCAGGGAGGATTGCTTGGAAGGATGTAGACAAAGAAGAACCATATCAGTTGTGTGAAAATGGCGCTCAGAACGATGCTGATTAGAGTGTTGTTTCAGTTGAATTCTTTCCATGTGAAGATTGTCCTGCAGAATGAGAAGAATCTGATCGCGGTTTCGAAGAACCGAGTCAATTTCCTGAACTGGGGAACTGTTGAGGGTTTATGGAAGAAGAACTGGTGGTGCCTGTCCATAGACTGCTTCATATGGTGTCATTTTAGATGTGGTATTGTACCACCAGAGTGCTTCAAGGAAATCCAGAGAAATAACTATCCAAATCTGTCTAGGGATGAGCAAGCATTTGAGCAGTCCCGAAAGGAGTGTCGTTTCACCCTTGTTGACCTGGAAAGAATCACAGTCAGCCACCATATGTTGAATTGTCATTTTTAGTCCCTGCCAAAAGAAGTTACATTGTTCTCGGTCATACGTTTTGAGGAACCCAGAGTGCCCTGCCGATGGAGAAGCATGGAGTTCATAGAAGGGATAGCCCTGTTGATCAGATTGCAACCAATGTGGAACAAGCAGAGAAATAGCTGTAAGAGAAACTGGGTCATCAAGTGTGCGAGAAGGAGCATCTGCCACCAGATTGTCCTTACCCTTCTTGTAAGTGATCGCATAGGCACAACCCATGAGTTGGATAACCCATTTCAGGTGTGTTGGGGAGGAGACCCGTTGTTCCCGAAAATTTTCCAGACTCTGGAGATTAGTCTTGATGCAGAAATAATTCCCTAATAGGGATGGGTGCCACTTCTGTACGACATGCAAAATAGCCATCAATTCCTTTTGAGACATAGATGTGGATAAATTCTTACCGGAAAGGTCTCTTGAAGGTGGCAAGCCCAATGGTTCAGCAAAGACACATGCATATCTATCCAAGGAAGTAGTGGAGACCGTTGATGGGTGCATTTGAATGGAATGGAGCTGAGCGGTGACACCATGTGAATTCTTCTTAAGGATCTTTTCTAGGCGACGTGAACTGATGATGCGAAGAGACCTTGGTTGTAAGCTCGTAAATTTGTGTTGTTTCCCATTGACTGAAAACTGCATCCAAAGTTCAACAAAACCACATCACATCCGCCTAAGGACAAGGAAAACATGTCATATTGCAGGTTATAATCTTCTAAAGAGATACGCACATTGTGACACTTCCAATTTCAAGGTAAGGTGCCCCATTGGCAACCATGAATTCAAACTTGGAGCAAGGATGGACAAAACAATCAGCCTGTTTGGAAATCCGAGGGTCAATGAAGTTATGAGTGCTACCAGAATCAATGAGTATGGTAAGAGGGAGCTTCTTGAAGTAACCCTTGACCTGCATTGTTTGTGGGGTGGTGACACTGGTTATAGCATGGAGAGAGATCTCTGGTGGGTCGTCTTGAGATGGGGGGTCAACAGGTGGGTGCTAAATGTCGACCTGATCATCTATTGTATCTGGAGCTTCTTCACCAAGTTCATAGGTAGGCGGAGAATCCACATCCAAGAGATAGAGCTTTTGCTCAACACATCTATGTCCCCGGGTGAATTTCTCATCACAATTATAACAAAGCCCTTTTTCTCGATGTGCTCGCATCTCTAGTTTAGACAAATGCTTGATAGGAGTTGGTCAAGGAGCTGGCATGATGGGAGGTCGTTGGGAACCCATATTTCTGAAGGGAACAAAGGTGGGTTTGGAGCGTTGTTGGGTTGTGATCTTGTCCTCTGCCAACTTAGCCAACCCTAGGACTTCCATCATTGTGTTGGGACATAACATTTTGACCTCTGAGCAGAGTTCATCCTTGAGACCACTGATAAAACAACTCCTGTAGAATTCATTAGACAATCCTTCTGTGTGATTGGCCAGTTTCTCAAATTATGTCTGATACTCTCTCACTGTGCCAATTTAGCGAAGTTTAGTGAGTGCTCCTGTGAAGTCATCGAAAGCACTAGGACCAAATCATTGCAAAAGGAGTTGGCAAAAATCTGTCCAGTTTGGCTCGTGATGAGCTTTAATGTACCAATGGTACCATTGCAGGGCTTCCTGTTCCAAATGAAAGGATGCAAGTGGAGATTTCTGGACATCAAAAGTATTATGCATACTGAAATATTGTTCTGCCCGATATATCCATCTAGTCGGATCAGTACCATTGAAGCAAGGAAAATCAAGCTTCGGCCCACGAAAATTGCTGGAAGAAGAGAACCCAGTGGCTGCAAAAGATTCTGGTTGTTCGTTATTGTTCATGGCTGAATGATGAAGATGGAGGCTGAGAAATTTTTCATCCAGATCCTGGAGTTTGGTTTGGATGGCTGCAAGTGCTTCCTCCATGGTTTTTGCTCCTGTGCGGGTGACAACCATAACCGGGAGTTTTTTTTTTTTTTGAGTGGGTAGATAAACAAAAACAGAAACTGTTTTAGTAAAGTAAAATATGGATTTGGGAAACAATTTGATGGGTAATTTGGGTTGGACTAGGTTTTGGACACTTTCAAAGGGATAGGGAAGCAGAAAAGGGGGATTTTAGAAGCGGGGTGAAAAAATGAGAAAATTTGGTAGAGAGGGACAAAGAAGCAGACATGTAAAATGAACATTGTGGTAAAATTTGAAGGCGATTGGGTGAAAATTGAAGAAGTTATGGCAAACCCTAAAAATAGACAAATGTGAAATTTATGGCGTTGGGAAGTGGAATTTGGGATAGGGTCCCTAGGAATGAAATATGCAGAATGGGATTGCAAGGGTGTCAGGAAAGTTTCAAGGGAAACAGAGTTAAAACAAGAGAGATATGGTGGAAAAACTCTCTCTCTCTCTCTCTCTCTCTTTTTTTCCAGAAATGGATCTGCAATGGCGCAGAAGGGATTAGAAATAGATGGATCTACAACAATGTGGAAGGGATCGGCAATAGATGGATCTACAATGACGCAGAATTGATCGACAACAGATGGATCTGCAATGGTGGGAAGTGACCGACAATAGTTCTGGGCAGAGGAAATTTGCAATTTATTAGCTGAAAATAGATATGGACCCCATCTATGCTCGGCTTCCTAATGGTTCAGGGGATTCATTCGACCACCAATGCTGTTTGACGGCCTGCGTATTGGGGCAGTACACCCCTCACTCCACAGCTCAAGTAAAACTGATAACTGCTTTGCCACAAATGATAGCTCTTGGTTTACCTCACGGGTGGGAACTAGTCAATCAAGTAGGGGTCGTTTCCCTTTTCGCTGGCAGGTCCTCTCAATGGGCTAGCTACTTTGGGGTTCCAATGGTACTCCTCACAATGAGTTTTAGGGCTTATGCCCAAGTACTTCCCACAGTTAAGCAGATAAAGATTATTCCCCGATCTGAACTTGCAATAGACGCGAAAAAAATTTGGCAAAAATTTCACCCAGCGAGCCCAAGAAAGTGCTCTTATACCAGATGTGAGGAACTTGCAACAATTAATTAATGAAAATACATGAGATAACAGCAAGAACAGAACTCAGAATCACTTTATTGATAACAGGCCACTTCGAGGGGGCAACCTCCTTTGAGCAAGCTCAATACAAATAACTTCACGGTACCTTCATTGGCCTCAACACACACTTATATACTAAGTCTATGCCCAATACTATGGGTTAATACCATGGGACATATAATACTACGGGACGACTTACAAAGCATATGCGTCCAATACTATGGGTCAATACCATGGGCTAATACAAACTATGGATCAACAAATACTATGAGATGACTTACACAACATATGTGTCCAACAACAATATACTAACAAAGTAAAGAGAAGGGTTGACACGGGTTCCTAACATTAACTATGGTGATTCTATTTACTCAATTAAATGTGGTAATTGAATTGGAATAGGGTTTGAACCATTTAACTGAATGATATTGTACAAATGGCTAGAACAAATGGATGGAAAGCTTTGGTGAGAACCGATGGATCAATCACAGGGTTTTTGGCTCCAGCAAATTTGCTGAACTCTTGGATTCTGGCATTTGAGTGACATTTCCATTAATTAGATTAGGGTTTAACTATTTAACTGTGGTGATTCTATCTACAGTTGGAGATATTTCTTTAGATTATTTTTGAATTTGTATAGGGAAGAGATACCCAACCACAATTAGTTAAGGTAAAAGATTTCATGTGGAAACTTCAATTTTTGAATTTCCACATTATAATATTAGATGCCAGTCAAAATAATAATTTAATTATAAATTAGGGTTTCGACTATTTAACTATGTTGATTCTATCTACTTGGCTAACTATGATAACTAAATCAAACTAGGGTTATGACTATTTAACACTGGTGGTGATTCTATCTACTCATTTAATTGTGGTAACTAAATCATATTACTGAATCAATGCATCTTAATAATACTATTTGATCATATTTCATTTCCCAATACATAGATTTCAAATTAGAGAGAAATTATACCATAACGTAAATCTCCATCTAAATACATAAACTAATAGATCATAGATGTCTCTCGTAAGTGATGATTCTATCTGCTCCGGTAACTAAATAAGAATAGGGTTTTGATTATTTAATTACGGTGATTTTATCTACTTAGCTAACTAAATCATATTTGTGTTTTGACTATTTTAAATGATAAAGATTTGGCCACAATTGATGGATCATCTACAAGGTTTTTGGCTGCAACAATGAATTAACAATATGTTGAACTCGTGGATTATGGTTGCTAGTTGCTTATTTGTTGATTAGATTGGGGTTTCAACTATTTAACTATGACGATTCTATCTAATCCACTAACTATGGTAATTGAATCATGTAGTAACTCATTGAGATTAGGGTTTAGGCTATTTAATTGAATGATACCATACAAAATGTAATATTATAAATCAATGCATATTAACAATACTATTACATCATATTGCATTTCCTAACGCACATATTTCAAATTAAAGAGATGTTAGATCATAACTCAAATATCCATCTAAAGACATAGATCAATATATTATAAAAGTTAAACAATGCATCTTAACAATACTAAAAAAAGATAATTTATTTATACTCAAAACAACTGAATTCAATATAATAGAAACTAAAGATAATAAAAGAGAAACTCCTCACATCCAAGAGACATATGAAAATCCCACCATATAAATAATAAATATGCTTAATCTACAAGTTGTTGTATTTTATAGAACCTAATCATAAATGTATCATATTGTTAATTATATATAAAAATAATTATGATAAATGTTTTTATAATTACATATGGTTGCAAATCAAGTAGAGTAATTCATCCACCCATCTAACTTAATGTAAGAATAATTACAATTCAATCACCAACTAAATTCATATTTAGATGAACATTAGAAGACATACAATCTACGGTCTATTATTGAGAATGAATCAAACAAATACAATGTATATATTTTGAATGGATCATTACTACTTCTACAAAATAATTGACTTCATTTATTGGAATAGTTGGGTGGAGTAAACCCATATATATATATATACATATACTTCAAAATGATTTGTAGAGTATAGTGAGCGACTCGGCCTAGCCTTTAGTTTTCACAGGTTCTGACATATCGGTATAAGAAGATCTGTCATACTTTCGAAACATATCTTTGTTGTAAACGGAAACATAATTATAATTAGTCATCCCTTTCTTGAAACTTTATTTGAGCAAAATATATATATATATATATATATATATATATTTTGTATATCTCGATGAGCTCCCCTACACAAAATATATGTATATGGCGCATTGATGTAGTTGCATTGCACTTTCAGTCATTGCCTAGTTGTTATTGCACTTAACTCTTATTGTTGAGGTGATTTCAACGACACACCATAATCCCCAGCTCTGCACCATAATGTCTATCTTTGAATTTCAGTCACTGGTTTATATGTTTATTACATCAGTTTATTTATTTATTTATATGTATGAATTTATCAAAGTATTTATTTATTTATATGTATGAATTTATCAAAGTTATACGATCCATTGGATTAAGGCATTATTAGTTCAAAGTATTCATTGAATGAATGAATTCATGTATCTTGCACAGGTATATTGATTCAATCTTATATTTAATATTTTTAAAATTATGGTTTAGTTTTGTATTTATCTTTTTGAAATTGTATCGTTTTCATGCTTTGATCTTGTTCCATGTTTGTTGGATGGAGAGAATTAGCAATCCAGACAGACAAACAGATTTCAATCCATTAAACTATAGACAAACAGATTTCAATCCATTAAACTATAGAAAGAATATCTACAAAATCCAAAGATAATAGAACGGATGCAATGGATGGGAAGATAAACGGTACAAAATGGAACAATAATAGAATGGATTAAAAAAATCAACGCATACATTTGGATGTATGGATTCATTCGTGGAAACCATTGACAAAGAGGATAAGCAATTAAAAGGTTTCATCGATTTGTATACGGCACTGAGAAACGTGAAACTTTATTGTTTCCCACTTTCAGCGAATATTTTGTCGACGTATTGTTTACTGTTGATTTAGTGGCCGTGGAAGATTTATCTCGCTTCTAGAATTACGATTCTGGAGAGTAGAGTTAATGCCGTGCTACCAGCACAAAAATGGATTCACAAAAATCATCACAAGAATTGTAATTTTATTTAGAATTATAGATAGAAAGTAGAAAGTGTGATATCTTAATTTAGAATGTGGTAAATATTGGTATATCTGAAGTTTGTTCTAATGAAGAAATTTGATGAGTTAGAAATGATTTATCGGCTGAAGAAATTTGATGAGTTAGAAATGATTTATCGGCTGAAGAAATTTTATTGTTCAATGTCACAATAAACTTGTGTTGAATTCGAGAGACAAGTTCAATGTCACAATAAACTTGTGTTAGAGTGAACTGTCACAGTACACTTTTGACAATGTTACAATGCACCATAGTTGTGGTAGGATTAGGGTTTAATGCATGGATACTAAGGTTCATGGAAGAGTCTCCATGGGAAGGTAATGAATTCCTAGTTCCCTTCTCTCATTTCCTCTCTCTTTTAATTTGGTTTTTTATGATTTTTTTCTTCTTTTAATTTGGTTTTCTTTTATTGACTTTAATTTTGTTTTGTTGAAAGTTTATGGTTTATATCCATGTAGGTCATGACATAGGCTAGAGTTTGAGGAACCTATACAAGTAAGGTAATGGCTTTTCATTTCCCTTCTTCTCCTTTGTATTTTAATTTATTTTTTCCTTATTCATTTATTAATGTTTATAGTTGTTTTGTTATTTTAAGTTTATTGGAAAGAAGAAAAAATGACATTTGGGAGATTCTTTTTAATATTTATATTTTTTTAGAAAAATCTAAATTCAAATCATAACACTAATAAATTTAAATTCAAATCATAATACAAATATTTTTTTTTATTACCTACTTTTTCCTTCTATACATTAAATATTGATATTTATTGAGATTTTTGTTATTCACTTGATTACATGTCTAAACTTGATTACATGTCTAAATTATGTTAATTTCATTTCAAATTTATATATTTTTGGTAAATATTTGTGAAAATGTTTCAATTCCAATTTATTTACTAATTCAAATTTAAAACTATATTTTAATTTAAACTTTCACCATGCAATACACTTGTGTTAGAGCTTAAATGTCCATCGAGAGACAAGTTTTGCTTTTGTCTCACCCCAAAATGCTACAATCCAAGGCAAATTAGTTTAAAGGTTTTTTTAATGGAATCGTCCATGTTTTTCCCATTCCAATTTATTAGGTTGTTTAAAACGAGTTAAACATCGAGTGTTTTGTTGTTTAGGAAAATTAGTTTAAAGGTTCTTTTTATGGAGGAGTCCATGTTTTTCCCATTCCAATTTATTAGGTTGTTTAAAACGAGTTAAACATCGAGTGTTTTGTCGTTTTGTTGTTTGAAATGGTGAACTATTTTTAGAAATAGAATTGTCATGTTTCAAGAAAATCATGCAAACTTTATGGACAATCGGTGGAATCGTGTAAATTGCAATGTAGGTAAAAAACACTAGCCCAAAATATGGGCTATTAAAATTTGGAAGTTTATAAAAATTAAATTTTTATATAAAAATCAATTAATTAGAAATGAATTTGTTTTAAATATTTTAATACATATTAGATAATTGGAATAATAAAAAAAAAAAATAATTTAACTTTATTATAAAAACAGTGAATTTGTTTTAAATTTTTTAATACAAATCAGATAATTGGAAAAAAAAACGACTTAACTTCATTATAAAAATATTTATTTAGGTGGTTTAACATGGTGAGAACGTTGTTAAATCAAATCATTTTTAAGTGATTTAAGATGAGTAAATCTATAAAATCAAAGTTTCATCGTTATACGCAAAGACTTCTAAGTGTTTTTTTTTCGAGTTATTAGGCTAACTCAATAGAGTGTACTCTTATTTCTTTAATTTACTCTTATTTTTTTAATTCGATTTTAAATAGTTAGAATTTAAATTTGAACTTGATAATTATAACTTACATTATGATAAAGCACACCAATGTATAATGAAACAATAGCTCTTATGTGAGTATTTACAGTGTAATAGATAGACATATTTAGTGCAAGTATTTGATAACTTTTCTATAATTTGTTAGAAACTTGTATCAACCCTTCTCTTCACTTTGTTAGTATATTGTTGTTGGACGCATATACTTTGTCAGTCGTCCCGTAGTATTATATGTTCCATGGTATGGATCCATAGTTTGTATTAGCTCATAGTATTATATGTTCCATGGTGTTGATCCATAGTATTAGAGCATAGACTTAGTATATAAGTACGTGTTGAGGCTAATGAAGTCATCCACGAGTTATTTGTATTGAGCTTGCTCAAAGGAGGTTACCCCCTTGAAGTGGCCTGCGATCAATAAAATTATTCTGTGTTGTGATATATCGTGCATTTCATCAATTAATTGTTGCAAGTTCCTCACATCTTGTATCAGAGCACTTTCTTGGGCTCGTTGGGTGGAATTTTTGCCATTTTTTTCGCATATGTATTGTTCCTTTCAATTGTAGGTTCAGATTCGAGAATAATCCCTATCCACTTAACAATGTGAAGTACTTGGGCATAGCCTTAAAACTCATTGTGAAGAGTACTGCAGGAACCCTGAAGTAGCTAGCCCATTGAGAGGACCTACCAGCGAAAAGGGCAACGACCCCTACCTGATTGACTAGTTCCCACATGTGAGGTAAACCAAGAGCTGTCGTTTGTGGCAAAGCGGTTATCAGTTTCACTTAAGCCGTGGAGTGAGGGGTACTGCCCAAATACGCAAGTAGTTAGACAACATTGGTGGTCGAGTGAATCCCCTAAACCTTTAGGAAGCCGCACATACCTGGGGTCCATATCTATTGCCAGCTTATAAATCACATATTACATCTGGACTGAACTGTTGCAGATCAATTCTGAGCCGTATCAGATCCATTCCGAAAAAAAATAATTCTATTTTTTCGCCACCTCTGCAATCCCATCCTGCTGTGATGCACCTGCAACAATTAATTAATACGAATATGCGAAATAGCAGAAATGACAGAACTCAGAATCACTTTTATATTGATCACAGGCCACTTCGAGGGGGCAACCTCCTATGAGCAAGCTCAATACAAATAACTTCATGGTGCCTTCATAGGTCTCAACACACACTTATATACTAAGTCTAGGCACCAATACTATGGGTCAAAACCATGGGCCGCTACAAACTATGGATCAATAATACTACGGGCGACTTACAAAGCATATGTGCCAACAACAATAACACAAACTATTGATCAACAAATACTACAGGACGACTTACAAAGCATATGCGTTCAATAATAACATACTAACAAAGTAAAGACATGGGTTTCTAACATCCCCTCCCCCTTAAAAAAAGCTTTTTCCTCAAAGCTTTAGATGTGGAAATTGTTGTTGAATATGAAGGAGTGGTTCCCATGTAGCATCCTCTAGTTGCATGTTGTGCCACTGAATTAAGACCTCTGTGATAGAGCGAGAGCGAAGCTGATGCGTGCGCCAATTGAGGATGGCCTCTGGCTCCAAAAGGATGGATCCTTCATTATCCAGTTCAGGTAAAATCGTTTGTCCGTTGATGTTGGTGCCAAGAACTTTCTTCAGACAAGAGACATGAAAGACTGGATGAATGCGGGAAGAAGGAGGAAGTTACAATTTATAAGCAACGGACCCAATCTTCTGAAGAATCCGTTATGGCCCATAGAACTTTGGAGCGAGCTTATGATGCCCTTTCAGTTTCAAGGAGGATTGTTTGTACGACTGGAGACGAAAAAAAACCATATCACCGACTTGAAAAGTGAGCTCAGAACGGTGCTGATCAGCTTGTTGCTTCATGCGATTTCTTGCCATGTGAAGATTGTCCCGCAAAATGCGAAGAATCTGATCGCAGTTTTGAAGGACCGTGTTAACTTCCTGAACTGGTGAACTGGTGGGGGTGTATGGAAGAAGAGCTGAAGGTGCCTGACCATAGATTGCTTCATATGGGGTCATTTTAGAGGCAGTGTGGTAAGAGGTATTGTACCACCATTTAGCGAGAGGGAGCCACTATGCCCACTAATGTTGTTGTTCTGAGGTGAAGCAACGAAGATATGTTTCCAAGCATTTATTGATAATTTCAGTCTGACCATATGTTTGTGGGTGATACCCTGAACTCATCTTTAGTTTGGTGCCAGTGTGGCGAAATAGTTCTATCCAAAAATGACTGGTGAAAGTCGCATCACGATCCGAGACAATGGAAGAAGGGATGCCATGAAGACGAAATATCTGGTCTAGGAAAATTTGAGCGACGGAGGAGGCTGTATAGGGATGGCTGAGAGCACAAAAATGGCTATATTTGGAGAGGCGATCAACCACAACGAGAGTCACTGTCTTCCCGCCAGATTTAGGGAGCCCTTCAATGAAATCCATAGAAATATCTGTCCAAATCCGTGTAGGTATGGGCAAGGGTTCAAGAAATCCTGGAAGGAGTGTTGTTTTACCCTTATTGCGCTGGCAGGTATCACATTCGGCCACCATCTGTTGAATTGTCCTTTTCATGCCCTGCCAAAAGAAGTTACGCCGTGCTCGTTCATACGTTTTGAGGAACCCAGAGTGCCCTGCCGATGGAGAAGCATGGAGTTCATAGAAGACAACCTGTTGAAGATTTGTGCTCTGGGGAAGCACCAGATGACCCTTGTATCGCAGAGAAGCACCATCCCAAGAGTAATGTGGTACAGCAAAATGGTTGTTGGTCAAGCGTTGGATGATTTGAGATAAGGAAGAGTCATTGACATAACCCTGTTGAATAGATTGCAACCAATTTGGAACAGGCATAGAGATAGCTGAAAGAGAACCTTGGGCATCAAATGTGCGAGAAAGAGCATCTGCCACAATATTGTCTTTACCCTTCTTGTAAGTGATCTCATAGTCATAACCCATGAGTTTGCTAACCCATTTCTGTTGTGCTAGGGAGGAGACACGTTGGTCCAAGAAATATTTCAGATTCTGGTGATCAGTCTTGATGCAGAAATGATTCCCTAATAGGTATGGGCGCCACTTCTGTACTGCATGCAAAATAGCCATCATGTCCTTCTCATAGGTAGAGGCAGCTAAATTCTTACCTGAAAGGGCTTTGCTGGTGAACGTAATGGGGTGTTCATCTTGAAGGAGAACAGCACCAAGTCCATTTCCGCAAGCATCACTCTCAATAGTGAAGGGCTTGGAAAAATCGGGCATGGCTAGCACAGGTGTAGTACACATAGCTTGTTTAAGTTTGTCAAATGCACACTGAGCAGTAGATGTCCATGTAAAAGCATCCTTTTTCAATAGAGCAGTTAATGGAGCTGCAATCTTCCCATAATCCTTTACAAACTTGCGGTAGTAGCCAGTCAACCCCAAAAAACCACGAAGGCTCTTGAGTGTCTGAAGATGCGGCCAATTGTTCATGGCATCGATTTTGGCAGGATCCATGCGAACCCCTTGTGCTGAGATACTCAACTTCCTTCTGTCCAAAAACACATTTAGACTGCTTGGCATGGAGATGATGGTCAGAGAAAAGTTGCATGACAAGATCCAGATGCTGGAGATGTTCATCCCATGTTTTACTGTAGATGAGGATATCATCAAAGAATACCAGAATGAATTTCCGCAAGTAGGGTCGAAATATTTTATTCATTAAGGCCTGGAATGTGGAAGGAGCATTAGTGAGGCCAAAGGGCATGAACAAAAACTCATAATGGCCATCATGTGTGTGGAAAGCTGTTTTAGGGATATCATCCTCATGAACCCAAATTTGATGATACCCAGAACGAAGATCCAACTTGGAGAAAAAGTGAGCCCCATGAAGCTCATCAACAACAGGAATTGGAAACTTATCCTTGATGGTGAGGTGATTAAGTGCTCGGAAGTCAATGCAGAGGCGCCATGACCCATCATTTTTGCGGACAAGAATAACTGGAGAAGAAAAAGAACTAGTGTTTGGGCAAATAATACCTTGCTTCAATAAGTCCCGAACAAGCATTTCAATCTCCGTTTTTTGGTGAAATGGGTAGCGATAGGGTCTGATGTTGGTAGGAACGCTGCCAGGAAGGAGCTGAATACGATGGTCTTCTGGCCTGGAAGGTGGCAATCCCACTGGTTCAGCAAAGACACTTGTATATCGATCCAGAATTTGTTGTAGATCCAAAGGAGTAGTGGAGACCGCTGATGGTTGCATCTGAATGGAATGGATCTGAGCGATGACACCATGTGAATTCTTCTTGGGGAGTTTTTCTATGCGATGTGAACTGATGATGCTGAGAGAACCTGGTTGTAATCCTGTCAATGTGTGTTTTTGTCCATTGAGGGAAAACTGCATCCAAAGTTCAGCAAAATCCCATAAGATGGGGCCAAGTGTGCGTAGCCATTGAGCGCCCAAAATCACATCACATCCGCCTAAGGGCAAGGCAAACATGTCAGAGCGTAAGGTATAATCTCCCATAGAGATACTCACATTTCGACACTTCCCTTTGCAAGGTAAGGTGCCCCCATTGGCAACCATGACTTCAAAGTTGGAGC